>CM077079.1:247668679-248268679 GCA_039513925.1 Platanthera zijinensis | reverse complement strand
TATTTATTGCACTTGTGATATATATATAAAATATTATATTTGTTATGACGTATCATGCCGTACCCGTATCCTTAATTTTTAAATTTTATCGTACCGCCGTACCGGGTAAGTATCGTACCCGGCACCCGTACTCGTACCAGTGCTCCCTAGATTTCTGGTTGTTTTTGGTTTGTTTCGTGTATTGATTGTCACTCTCGTTGTACTTGAGTGTATTTGATGAAGCATAAAAGTAACGTGTTTTCTCTTTTTCAATGCTTTCATAAGATCGTCACTACTCAGTTTAGTGCTAGCATTAAGGTCTTGCGTAGTGACAATGATCGTGAGTATATTGACTCCCGTTTTGAGAAATACCTGAGTGATCTTGGTATTATACATCAAACTTCTTGTGCTTACACTCCAGCTCAAAATGGGATTGCGGAGCGCAAGAATCGGCATGTTCTTGAGATTGCCAGATGTCTCCTTCTCCGGATGAACCTCCTGAAATATTATTGAAGTGATGCAGTCCTCACTGCTCCCTACCTCATCAATCGCATGTCTACTCGTGTTCTTGGGTTTCAGACTTCTCTAACCACTCTTGGGGTGTTAGTCCCACTTCTCTCTCGCCTCGTATCTTTAGGTTTGTGTATTTTGTGCACATCCATCTCAAAACCAAACTCGACCCCCACGCTCTGCGGTGTGTTTTTATTGACTACTCTCCCACCTAGAAAAGCTATAAGTGATTTCATTCTATCGCCAAGTGGACATTTGTCACTATGGATGTCACATTTTGGGGATCTAAAGCTTACTATGAGACCTCTCTTTAGGGGGAGAGAAGTCTCATGGAAGTGAGTTTCCCTGCTTCTGTTCCCTTGCCTATTCCCCTAGCTTCTATTCCCTTGCCTATGCATCCTTCTATCTCTACTGATCTGGTGATGCCTCTTCCTCCTATCCCTACTGATTTGGTGATGCCTCTTCCTCCTATGCCTCCTCCATTGCAAGTTTTCTCTCGCCGACGATGGGGCACGAACACACAGGCCTTACCCACACTACCTGGGCCACTACTTGATCCATCTTCCGGTATTGACAGAGGTAATTGTATTTCTACTCAGCATCCTCTTTCCTATTT
Source organism: Platanthera zijinensis (assembly GCA_039513925.1). Taxonomy (NCBI): domain Eukaryota; kingdom Viridiplantae; phylum Streptophyta; class Magnoliopsida; order Asparagales; family Orchidaceae; genus Platanthera; species Platanthera zijinensis. Next base: position 248,267,574 of record CM077079.1, on the reverse strand, counting down.
TGTGACCTATGACTCTGTCTCCTTCACATAGAGCATTTGTTACTTCCTTGTCTTCCATATATATTTCCTGTTTGTGGCAAGAAGCTCTTGAGCATAGTGAATGAAAGGCAACTATGTTGGAGGAAATGGTGTCTCTTGACAAGAATCGTACTTAGGATCTTGTCCACCTGCCTAAAGGGAAAACCGTTGTGGGTTGTAAATGGGTCTTCTCTGTGAAGCAGAACTCCCAAGGCTTGGTTGAATGGTACAAAGCTAGGCTGATTGCTAGAGGATACACTCAAATAGTTGGCATCAACTATCAGGAGACATTTGTTCTGGTTGCTAAAATGAATTCAATCCGGATATTACTTTCATGTGTCGTGTGCAATGAGTGGAGTCTTAGTCAGTTGGATGTGAAGAATGCATTCCTTCACGATGATCTTGACGAGGAAGTCTAGATGTCCCTGCCTCTGGGTGTTCTTCCTAAAGGGTCAGCAGAGAAAGTTTGCAGGCTGAATAAAGCTTTGTATGGCTTGAAGAAGTCACCTCAGGCTTGGTTCGGGAGATTTCATCGGGCAATGATGTCCTTCGGGTACTTGCAGAGCAATGCAGATCATTCCTTATTTGTGAAACACCGACATGACAAGGTGACTGCCCTTATTGTCTATGCTAACGATATTGTGATAACTGGTGATGACACCGAGGAGATTGAGAACTTAAAATCTAGGTTTGCAAAGGAGTTCGAAGTGAAGGACCTTGGGACTCTCAAATATTGTCTTGGCATCGAGGTGACCAGATCCAAACATGGGAACTTTATATGTCAAAGGAAGTACATTCTAGATCTATTGGAAACAACTGGAATGATTGGGTGTAGACCCGCTGACACCCCACTTGAAGCCAATCACAAGCTTGGTAGAGATGGTGGAAAAATGATTGACGACATACCAGGTTTCCAGCAACTAGTGGGGAAACTTATCTATCTCTCTCATACCCGTACAAACATATCTTATGTTGTGGGCGTTCTCAGTCAATACATGCACTCACCGATATCACATCATCTTGATGTTGCATACAGAGTCCTGAGGTATCTCAAATTCTCTCCAGGCAAAGGCATATTGTTTACACCCAGCAAGACATTAACGGTATAAGTTTACACAGATGCAGACTGGGCAAGTTCTATTGATGATCGACGATCTACATCAGGATATTACTCCGTTGTTGGGGGCAATCTGGTGATCTGGAGAAGCAAGAAATAATATGTCGTAGCCAGATCCAGTCTCGTTGCGGAGTTCCGTGCAATAGCGCTTGGGATGTGCGAAGGGTTATGGATTAAGTCAATTACAAGGGACTTGGATGCGGAATGCGGTGGACCAATCAAGATCTATTGTGATAGTAAAGACGTTATTAGCATTGCCCACAACCCAGTCCAACATGACCATACTAAACACGTGGAAATTGACAGACACTTCATTAAAGAGAACATAGTAAAGGGAATTGTTTGTACCCCCTTTGTTCCATCAAACCAGCAGCTTGCAGACGTGCTTATTAAGGGACTGAGTCGGTGCTCCTTTGACAAGATATTGAGCAAGTTGGACATGACTGACATTACATGCCCAACTTGAGGGGGAGTGTTGGAGATACCGTATTTTGTTATGTAGCGTTATCTTATATTTTTTAGTCCGTCTTTGCCATCTTGCCCTTGTACTCATTTCCCCTCCTATATATTCAGGAGTGGTGCTGAATATTAATTAAGTTCTCTCTTTTTCAATAGTCAGAACAAGGCTAAAATAATGAAATGGCATTAATCATAGTTTCATTGCAGATACTCAACAATATCGAAGAGTTCTAGCAGAGTTAAATGTCATTTCATTATTTTAGCCTTGCTTTTTTGTGTAAACAGATACTCAAAAATATCAAAGGGTTCTAGCAGAGTTAATTTTCTTTCTTCCATGTTCTTCATTTCGGCCTTGTGTGCTACGACAAAGTCGTTTATTGATAAACTAGATGATGATCTTATTAAAACATTGAAGGATATTGGTGTTATGGATCTTTTCAATTCTCCTCCACTCTTATAGAACATTCAAATATTAGTGTCAATTATAAAGTGTTATTGCATAAAGAAGGAATCTTTTCAAATTGGGTCTGATAAAGCTGACTGTGAATACGGTTTCCATGATCCTAGGGATGCCTAATACAGAAAGTGAGGTAGAAAGAAGCCATTATATATATTCCACTAGAACAAAGGAGCTGAAGGAAAATATGGAAAAAATATCAGTTGCGGAGCACAAGCTAGCATATGAAGACTTGAAAATTTTGATTTTTTATCTTCTCTATTATTTTTTCCATGCAGTAGCAAAAAAATCCACAACTGTACATTTCCATTTTTGATCCAACAGAGTTTCGTATTATAATTGATCGAAAGTCATACGTTCTTACCTTGTGGATAGTGTTCAAGCTTTGGCTGAGAAGATTTTAAAGTTGAAAGGAAAACTTTCTGATTCAATTGAGTATCTAAATGGCTGCTCACAAGTTTTGCTTGTACGTTTTATTTTTTTCTCATTTATAACGTCACACTAAGTTTGTTAAATAATATTTGTCATGTTTTATCTTACAGATTTTTTTGCTAGAGCACACAAATGTGTGTGTCTCAATTTCCTGATAAAAGGTCACGTATATACTGTTAGTCCAATGAGCACCTGCATTAGAAGCCCCTTTAGGACTAAGTTTAGGAGGGCCCTTCAAAATTTGTTTGACCATGCTGACATTCTCCAAGTTGTAATTTGTTTCTATTATGTCTTCAGTATGAGAGGAAGTTTCTCTAAGGCCTCTGATACATATTTCCTTGCTTCATCACATTTCTTCGCTCGTAATGCTAGTTCATAAGCAAAACGACACATTATTTCTGAAAGAAACCGTTGATAAGAACTCTCCACTATTACAACCTCATTGTTGTAGATATGTATCTTTTCTGGCATCTAATGTCCACCTTCTAAGGATATATTTCTCATGAATGAATGCAATAATTTTGTGTGAATATACCTTAGTGAATGATAACATAAGATGTCGTTGGTCTCAAATTTGTTGCAAGAGCAACAAACATCCAAATTAAAACTATCTAGATAAACATACCAATGCTTTATATTTTCTCCACAATCACTCCACCTTAACGTAAACATTTGACAATGATTCGAGATAGGTAGCTCCTACATGACATATAAACAAAACACACCAAATTTGAACTCTTCGTAAAATTTTCCATACATAAGCCGGGTATATATTTTGGAAACTTGTTTCAAAATAGGGCAAATCTTAGCACTGACATGTTTACTCACTTTATTGCTTTTATAATCTTCCTCCCATCCTTTCTCATGTGATATCACAATCATTTTCTCCAATTGTAAGAAACAATCAACAAGTGTGTTTGTGACTTCAGTAATTGAGTGACAAATATTGTTTGTCGACTCACTCCTTTGTGTCGACAACATCCCATGATCAATAACTTGTTTATTGAATAATGTGACCCATTTATGTTTAACTCTATACAAATCATTTAACCATCTATTATCAGACAGGGAACTTTCATACATCAATTGGCTCCACAATAATTCAAATTCATTTGGAGAATCACACTTGCTAAGACACTTATAAAATAATGTTTGTATAGTAGCTTCAAAATTAAAGGCAAGAACTTTTGTAGTGGCTTTCTTAGCAACGTGTCATTGACATAAACGATGATTGCTTGTTGTTAAAACTGTCTCAATAACAACAGACATTGCTTGATCTTGATCTGTAAACATGATTACCGGTTGCTTTCCACCTACAAACTTCAAAAAAAGTTCAAAAACTCATTTAAATGAATATTGTTTCTTGAGATAAAAATGCTATCGCTACTACTACATTTTCCCGAAGATCATTCACAACCACCAAAGGCGCACATGCTAGGTTGTATTTGTTCATCATGTATGTTGCATCGAACGTAACAACATCTTCAAAACAATCATAATCAATTGTTCCTTGCCCGTCCATCCAATTGAAGTTTGTTATTCTGTTGAAATCATCGACTTGTATTTCATATGAAAACATGCTATCTTTGGCCGTTTGCTACTTTAATAATTGCAATAAGTTTAGAGCATCTACTCCGTCTATTCTTGATCTTTTATATTTATCAATAAAATTGTAAGCATCTCTTTTGGAAAAACCAATATTTTGGAATCTTTTTACCTCGTCAGCAAGATAATTATATGCATTAGATGTTTTTATTCCGACCTCAGTCATGGATTTAAGAACACCTCTCTCTGCTTGCTAACAACTCTATGAGATCGAAACAAATGTTGGTGATATAAGCGAGTTCATGATTCTGTTCTTCAATGAATTTGCTCACTTTCCAAATTTTTTCTTCCATGTTTGCACTGAAAAGAATCATTGTTGGATAATTTGTTCAACAGATCAATCTACGAAATTTCACATCACTATCTGCTTTTTTGGGCGGCCGCTTCGCTCTCGCTTTACTACAACATTTCTCCCTTGTTTTAATAATAATTGTGTCGGGCCATAACACCCGGTGCTCCTTGTGAACACTAAAACCAACATTACGTGCATAAGCACAATATAATTTGTGTGCCTCTTCCTCATTTTGGATTATTTGAAATTCTGGCCTACTTCTCACAACCTCCTGCATATTTAGGCTCTGTTTGGGAGAGCTATTGCGGATTGAAAAGATGTAGATCGAATAGAGCTACTTGAACATAAATCTTTGAGTAGCAGTTTTGAAAAGCTGCAAACTATTTGGTGGTCATTTTTGGTAGAAATGTAAAATAGCTTTCTGAGAGCATACTGTCGGAATTTTTTTTTGGTTAATCCAATTGCAGGGATAAGACAGGGGTAGCACCAATTGCAGAGATGCGAGAAGCTCGCCTAAGATGGTTTGGATACGTACAAAGGAGACCATTAGAGGCACCTGTTAGGCATTGTGAGAGTCTAGTCGCTAGGCATGTTAAACGAGGGAGGGGTAGACCAATAAAGACATGGAATGAAACTGTAAGGAAAGACATGATGTACTTAGGCATTAGTGAGATTATGACAAAAGATAGGACACAATGGCAACAAGAGATCCATATAGCCGACCCCACTATAGTGGGATAAAGGCTTGAGTGTTGTTGTAATTCTTTTTTAGATCCAAGTTTTGATGAAGTTCATGTATTATTTCTGCACCCTAATTAACTGCAAATTGCATACGCTGACCTTTTTTCGCTCGCCGGAAATTAACACTGGAGTTTAGGGCATTGATGGGCGGCGGCACAGGCGCGCACACCTAACCCCCCTCCCTGATTAACCAGGTCGCCGGATCAAACCTAGGAAGCTCCCCAACATCGTACATTCGTTGAGCCTCCGTCGGCACTCCATCGAGTGTCGGATCTACTCCTGGAATTCCCCCTGCAGCCGGGTGAAAACTCCTCGTCGTAACGCCGAAGAACATCCATGCCCTTCGGGGCGTCGTAGCATCCCATCGACTTCGAATTCATTGTCGTCACAAGCCGGTTCTTCTCCAACGAATTCAATCTCTCCTGGGCCAGATCTGCGGGATTGCTGCACAATTGGGGGGAGGGGTGGGATCGGGGGAGACACAGGATTAGGATGCGCGATTTTGGGAGAGCAAAAGTAAGGGGCTGCAGATTCTTGAAAAGCTATTAAAACAGTGGATTTAGAAAATCTATTTTTAAAAAGCTAAACCCTCAAACAGGTAAAAAGTAGTTCTGGGTCAGAGCTCTCCCAAACAAAATCTTAAAAAGAACCACACAACTATAAGACATCTCAAATGGAGATTTTGAGATGTCTTATAAGACATCTCATATGTTTACTTAAATAACTGAGATGTTTGGTTGGACATCTCAATGGAAATTTGGAGATGTCCTATAAGACATCTCCTATCTTTACATAAACATCTCATATGTTTGGTTGGACATCTCAAATAGAGATTTGGAGATGTCCAATAAGACATCTCATATGTTTAGTTAAACATCTCAGATGTTTTGTTGGACATCTCAAATGTAGTTTCTGAGATGTCCTATAAGACATCTTATATGTTTAGTTAAACATCTCAGATGTTTGGTTGGACATCTCAAATGTAAATTATGATATGTCCTATAAGACATCATATTGTTGTCCAATATTAATCCGATGTCGGATAGAGATGTCTCACTAGACATCTGAGATGTTCTGAGATGTCAAAAAGATATCTCAGTGATCAAACGAATACAACTCTTGCCATTTTGACATAATCAATGGCTATCAACACAAGAAAAACATCTCAGTAATAAGGGTAATAACATGTGTCATTTTGACGAAGGACTTCTACAATGGAGAATATTTGCGACTCTCTAAGAGAGAATGAAGAAATGAAGAACTGAGACAATCAGAGAGGTCCACGACTAGGAAGGACTTCTAAGCAAGCTGTGCGCCACTCAACAACTTCGTAAATCTGAAAGCTGAGTGTGGTGAGGGAAAAACTAGGGGAAATGATAATATATGCTTCACGGGAAAGATGAAAGGATTTAAGTCATTTTTTAATAGAAAAGTGACATGTGCCGCACATCAGTAACTCCCTAACCCAGATTTGGATCCAGGATGCGAACCCAATTTGGCGGTGGGCGTTGGGGGATGGATAGACACTGGGAGGTAAGGCTGATTTTTAAGCAAACCCAATCCCCAATGCTGAAGGTGAGGTCACAGTGCTCGCGGTTGTAGCGAGTCTCCATGCAATGTGGGGCCTGGAGAGACGTGCGCGTGCGAGAGCATGGAGTTGGTCCTGGTCCATAAGTTCTTGGTTGAAGGTGGATAGGGAGGTCAACCCTTGATCATAAGCGAGAAGGCGTTGGGCATCGCTGCCGTAGATGAGATGAAACAGAGTCATTTGTAGCGCTGTATGGTACGGGGTGTTGTAGCAGAATTCGATCCATGGAAGCCGCGTAGCCCAACTCTTCTGGCGATCACCAACAAGACAACGGAGGTACATTTCGACCGTGCGGTTAACCGCCTTGATTTGCCCATCTGATTGGGGATGATAGGCCGAAGAGAAGGCTAGTTTAGTACCACATAGGCGGAAGAGTTCCGTCCAGAAGCGACTTGTAAAGACTTTATCGTGGTCGGAGATGATTGATTCTAGGAGGCCGTGTAGGCGGAAAATCTCATAAAAGAACGTCTGAGCAACACGTTCGGCGACCAAGGGGTAGCTAAGGGAGAGAAAAATGTGCGCCTTTGGAGAAGCGATCAACGACGACCATTAAGACGGATTTGACGTGGGAAGTAGGGAGCCCTCCACGAAATCCATCGAAACGTCTACCCAAATTTGAGTGGGTACTGGCAAGGTTTGGAGTAGGCCGTCCGGAAGGAGATGTTCAGACTTATGTTGCTAGAAGACGGTGCAGGCTGCGATGAATTGGTGGACTGAGCTTCGGAAACCATGCCAAAAGAGCTCACGGCGAAGGCGTTGAAAGGTCTTCTAGGCGCCTTCGGGAGACCATCTGTGGGTATCTTCCAAGAGATGCGGAATCAGTGGCGAGGTGGCATCGAGGTAGAGGCGATCTTTGTAGAGGATAAGACCGGAGGAGGCGGACCAAGCTGGTGGCGTGACCCCGTTCATGATGCGCTGGAGTAGTTTCGCTAGGCTCGGTGAGAATCAGATTTCTCGACGGACATCCTCGAGGAAGGCGAAGTGCGGTTGGTAAACGACGAAGAGAGATGTCGTGGAATGTTCCGGCTCGTCTGGTGCAAGGCGGCGGGATAAGGCGTTAGCTATGCGATTTAGGGAGCCGGCCTTGTGTTCCACCCGAAATTCAAAGCCAAGAAGCTTGAAGACCTGTCGTTGTTGAGGGATAGTAGTGAGGCGTTGCTCGAGTAGGTATTTGAGGCTAAAATGATCTTTACAAATGACAAAGGAGCGACCCCTTAGATAAGGATGCCAATGTTGAATGGCCTTGACAAGGTTGATGAACTTTTGTTCATACGCCGACAGATTTTTGTGGCGTCGAGGCGTGGGCCGGTTAAAATATACTATGGGATCTCCATTTTGTTGCAAAACCGCTCCAGATCTGAGTGCGGAGACATCATATTCAATGAGAAACTCTTTGGTGAAGTCCGGTAACTGAAGCACCAGGGAGTTTTGGAGCGCCCGTTGGAGGTCGTGGAAGGCGGCGGTTGTTGTGTCGGTCCATGCAAAGTTGTTTTTGCGTTGCAGGTAGGTGAGGGGTTGGGCGATGGTGCTATATCCACGTATGAAGCGTTGGTAATAGCCCATGAGGCCCAAAAAAGCGCACAAGTCCTAGACCGTGCGTGGTATTGGCCATGAAGCCACATCATCTAGCTTGTCGGGATGCGCCGAAACTCCGAGGGAGTGGACCACGTGGCCGAATGTTGGGTATTGTATCCACAATAACCCTGATTTGAAGAAGGGTCCCATTAAGCTAAGAAGAATTGAGTTTGTATTTGATGCTGTGTTTTAGTTATGTGCTTGCAGGACTGCATTGGTAAGTACAACCCAATGTCAGGTTACAGTGGGTCATGAAACATAGGACTATACAATGTAATCTTTCATTTTGTAGGCCAATGTGTTGACTCACGTGTAATCTCTCTATTGGGGTGTACTTCTATCTCAAGTGCATAAGAAGCAAGGAAGGACAAGGAATGAAAATCAGAAGAACAGGAATTTTACCTAAATAAAATTCGTCGAGTATCGTAAGACATATTCGTCGAATTCGTCGAGTATACTCGTTAATACTCGTCGAATTCGTCGTATATACCTACTAGCACTCGTCGAATTCATCATTTGTACTTATGGTAAAATTTCTGAATGTTGGAAAATTAGTCAAGTAAAAATCGTCGAGTATCATCGTGTATACTCGTCGAATTCGTCGAATGTATTTATCGATACTCGCCTAATTCGTCGAATATACATGTCGATACCTGCCGAATTCGTCGAGTCATTTCGAATTTACTTCTCTGGATTTTCTAAGTCGGATTCGTCGAATATCACTTGGTTAGGCGTTGAATGCGTCGAGTATTCTAGCCGATATCGAATTCGTCGAGTGTACTAACCAATATTTGTCGAATTCGTTGAGTGTTAAGTTCAATCAGGCTGAATTACTCCAAGTATTTTTCGTCGAGATTCATATGTAGTTCGACGAATATCCTCAACTATACTCGACGATACTCGACGAATATTACTTAAGGTTATTTTTCTTCCTGTTTTTCAAAAATCCGGTTTGTTCTTCCTTGTCGCCATGTACAGTAACCCGCGACTTTTACGACATGTAATAACTATTCTAGTTGTTGCAAATGGAGATCCCTATATATATTTAGGGTGGATTTTTCCTCAACCCTAATCGTGCTCAAATCAAGAAAGTTCCCGAACGTAAAGTGTTTGTCGGCTCCGTACAGTATTCGCGACTTCCGCTCAACCGACACAAGTTGCACGATTCGATCGTCTTGAAGCAATCAACTGGATCATCATTCTCAAAAGTTTCTGATTTTCTCAGATCTAGTCGATCCGTGATCAACGTCTTCAATGATTTCAGATTTTCCGTGTTCTCCAAGATATTCAAGTTCAACCTTTTCGAAGAACGACGGAGTGAAGAATTAGATCTATATAGGATTACTTGTAATCATTTTATTATAAATCTTCTATTACATTTGTAAGAGGTTTTCCCTCCGAGTTGTAGATCCGTCTGTGGATCGAGTTGTTGGAGAGGTTATTTTCTGAGTGGTAGGAGCGTTGTCTCCGAGTTGTAGGAGTTGAGGCTCCGAGTTGTAAGATTTGTTGAAATCTAAGAAAGGTGAAGTAGCCGAATCTAGCCCTTCGTGGTAGATAGGCGAGGCGGGACAGTGAACGTACCTAACTCGGGGAATCACTATAGATCTCTGTGTTCTGTGTGCCTTAATTTTTAAGTTGTTTTTTATTCCACGAAAAAACATAGACATCACCTATTCACCCCCTGTAGGTGATTTAGATAGACACTAAATACTTTCAATTTGTATCAGAGCATCCCTGCAAGGTATTGGACAAAGACGTTCTTGAGTTCTTTCAGAACGCAAAGCTTCGCAGGGAAGATACGGTCATCAAGAGCAAAGTTCGTCAGATGAAAATTAAAGTGAAGTCTTCTCTCCTCACCCGGCTTCTGAGGCTTCCACCCTGTGACGAAGCCGATCACCTCGAAGAGGAGGAATTTACAAGAGCCTTACTGTTATGTGGACTACCCAGAGGCACCAAAGCCGTTAAGAGAAAAGATATGAACGAGGAAGGAAAGCTGTTGTCTGACATCATTGGTAAAGTGCTGCTCTGCAAGACCGGTTCCCATGACTACCTCTCTTCAGAGATGTTCAAGATTCTAGTGGCGATCATCTGCAGGAAGAGAGTGGATTGGGGTGCTATCCTGTTTGCTCGGATCAAGGATAGTCTCCGCACTCCCAATTTTGGACGAATTCTAAGTTTATATCTTAATCAGTTGGACAAAGACAAGTTTGACATGTTCAAAGGTGTACCTATCCAGCACCTAAAGAAGATCGACGCTTCCATCTTCTCGAGGTGGGATAGGAGGATCCAAAAGCCAGGGGGAGTTAGAGATGCGCCAGAGGTAGAGGAAGAGGAAGTACCTGAGGACAGTATTCCTACTTCCACCCCCAGGGAAACTCCTGATAGATTGAGTGCAGGAGTTGGGAGGGGAGACAGCTGATACACAAGTGGCCACTGAGTCAGTGCCCTTGAGTGTTACTACAAATGCAGAGATTCCAGTTTCAGCTCCAGCTGTAGAGGACACAGTTCCAGAGACAGTTGACATTCTTACAGAGGTTGCAGAGATTGCTCATGCTGCTGTTGATGAGTTAGTGCCCGATGTGGCTGAGGATGAGAATGTGGCTGAGGATGAGAATATTTCTGAGGACATTCCAGTTACTTCTGATGTTGGTATTGATGATGTTCCTGCTATTGCTGATGGTTTTGATGATGCTGCTGATGATGTGGATGAGCCAGTAAATGATACTGAGCTAGATGTTGCTGATTATGAGATTGATGAGAATGAGTTTGCAGCTGCTAATAATGTAAATGATTCTTTTGAGATTGCTGCCCAAGACAATCCGATTGCAAATCTTCCAGATGTTCTCCCTATAAGGACTGAGGGGGAGCCAATTCACCCCTTAGTCTCGATGCAGACTCAGCTCGGTCGGTTTGTCCGAAAACTTCAAAGGAGAATGGCTGCTCTTCCTAGTGGACCTCCAATTGAATAGGTAGAGGTAGTTGATTTGTCTGATGAGGAAGGAGATGTTGAGGTGCATCCTCCTGTCCTAGAAGCTACTGCTACTGAGCTTCGTTCTGAAGCTACTGTTACTCCCATGGAAGAGTCCTCCAGTGACTCCGAGGGAAGTGCAGATCCCCCCACCCCTCCCAGTGTTCCGGCTGAAGATATATCGTCTACCAGTACAGATGTATCTATTCTGAAATCTATAGAAGCCATGATGGCCAAACAACAAGCCCATTTTGATCGTTCCTTGAGGAAAGTGATGAAGAACATTAAAGAAATAGAGAAAGACTTGAATAACGGCCTTGCAGTTATCAAAGTGCGTTTTGACAAATTAGATGTGAGGTTGGATTCTTGGTTTGTGCAGGGTCGCCAAGCGCTTGTTCATACGATGGCCGGACTGAAAAGTAACCTGGAGGTGCTACAGAATGTTGACGCAAATGCTAAAACAGTTATTACTGCCCAGAATGCATGCATGAATTACTTTGACAACCAAATGGTTTACTATTCAAATGCCATAGCCAACGCGGTACTGGAAGAAGTCAAAAAGGGGGAGGATGTGCTGAAAGCTAAGGTGATAGCTCTTGAAGCCGCCATGGTGTAAAACTTCAAGGGAGTCAATACCTACAGTTATGATAACTTCAGTTGGCTTCATAATGAATTGATTGGTGGACAAGGCCAGACTCAAGCTAGAATTCCAGAACCTGCAGTACCTGCTCCAGTAGATGCTCCTGTAAATCCTGCTCAGGATTACTCTTAATACTGGACAGACACTCAGGATTTTCCTCAGTTTGGACCTGATACTACTGCTGCCAATCCAAAAGTTCATATAGTTGAAGACATATCTCAACCAGCCCAGAAACGGACAAAGTATGGTGAAGTCCCGTCTACTGTCAGGTCGGAACCTAATAGAGAAATGACTGAGGTCTGGAGTCCGATTTCAAAGAGCATCATTTTGGACACAATCAAGATAGTGGATTTGACTAATGAGAACAGGTGGGATTACTGCAGTTCAGATGAATGACAGAAGTATGAGATTGCTTGCGCTAAAAGAAGACTGCATTTCAGAAAGTTTAACTTTGATGATCCAAATGCGCCTCCAGCTCCGTCAAGATATTATCCCAAGCCGAAAGCTTATTTTGCCAGACAGAGTCAGAAGAGCAAGGGGAAACAGACTTGATTTTGTTTTTCTATTAATATGTAGATACTGTTTGTCCCAATATAGAACTCATTTATGTATATATAATTTAATGTTTTGTCTGAGAATGCACTTTATTTCTTAATTTATGCTTTAATGTCTTATTTTTTTCTTTGATTTGTTATTATTATGTGTACAATTCACCTTAGCTTATAGAGTTCTGACTTCTTCAAATAGAGGAAGATTGTTGGGTATTGTATCCACAATTACCCTTATTTGAAGAAGGGTCTCATTAAGCTAAGATGAATTGAGTTTGTATTTGATGCTGTGTTTTAGTTATGTGCTTGCAGGGCTGCATTGCTAAGTACAACCTAATGTCAGGTTACAGTGGGTCATGAAACACATGACTATACAATGTAATCCTTCATTGTGTAGGTCAATGTGTTGACTCATGTGTAATCTTTTTATTGAGGTGTACTTCTATCTCAAGTGCATAAGAAGGATCAAGGAAGGACAAAGAATGAAAATCAGAAGAACAGGAATTTTACCTAAGTAAAATTCGTCGAATATCGTAAGACATATTCGTCGAATTCGAATATACTCGTCGAATTCGTCGTATATACCTACTAGCACTCGTAGAATTCATCATTTATACTTAGGGTAAAATTTCTGAAAGGTGGAAAATCGGTCAAGTAAAAATCATCGAGCATCATCGTGTATACTCGTCGAATGTGTCTATCGATACTCGCCAAATTCGTCTAATATACATGTCGATACCCGCCAAATTCGTCGAGTCATTTCGACTTTACTTCTATGGATTTTCTAAGTCGGATTCGTCGAATATCTCTTGGTTAGGCGTCGAATGCGTCGAGTATTCTAGCCGATACTTGTCGAATTCGTCGAGTTTACTAACCAATATTCGTCGAATTCGTCGAGTGATTCTTCTGCATGACGTCAAGTGTTAAGTTCAATCAGGCTGAATTACTCCAAGTATTTTTCGTTGAGATTCATATGTAGTTCGACGAGTATCTTCAACTCTATACTCGACGATACTCAACGAATATTACTTAGGGTTATTTTTCTTCCTGTTTTTCAAAAATCCGGTTCGTTCTTCCCTGTCGCCATGTACAGTAACCCGCGACTTTTACGGCGTGTAATAACTATTCTAGTCGTTGCAAATGGAGATCCCTATATATATTTAGGGTGGATTTTTCCTCAACCCTAATCGTGCTCAAATCAAGAAAGTTCACGAACGTAAAGTGTTCGTCGGCTCCGTACAGTATTCGCGACTTCCGCTCAGCCGACACAAGTTGCACGATTCGATCGTCTTGAAGCAATCGACTGGATCATCGTTCTCAAAAGTTTCTGATTTTCTCAGATTTAATCGATCCGTGATCAACATCTTCAAAGATTTCATATTTTTCGTGTTCTCCAAGATATTCAAGTTCAACCTTTTTGAAGAACGACGGAGTGAAGACTTAGATCTATATAGGATTACTTGTAATCATTTTATTGTAAATCTTCTTTTACATTTGTAGGATGTTTTCCCTTCGAGTTGTAGATCCGTCTGTGGATCGAGTTGTAGGAGAGTTGTTCTCCGAGTGGTAGGAGCGTTGTCTCCGAGTTGTAGGAGCGTTGTCTCCGAGTTGTAGGAGCGTTGTCTCCGAGTTGTAGGAGTTGAGGCTCCGAGGTGTAAGATTTGTTGAAATCTGAGAAAGATGAAGTAGTCGAATCTAGCCCTTTGTATTAAGATAGGCGAGGCGGGACGGTGGACGTACCCAACTCGGGGAACCACTATAGATCTTTGTGTTCTGTGTGCCTTAATTTTTAAGTTATTTTTTATTCCGCAAAAAGACACAGACATCACCTATTCACTCCCTTCTAGGTGATTTAGGTAGACACTAGATATTTTCATCGAAGTAGGCCACACTTTGTTTGCCGAAGACAAATTTGGAGTTCTTTAGATGGAGGCGATGTTGGCTTACCATCTCAAAGACCGTGCGAAGATGGCGTAAATGGTCGTCTCAAGAGGTGTTGTAAATCAAAATATAATGAACAAAACGAGCACGGACTTACAGAGTAGTGGTTGGAACATTTTGTTCATCAAAGCTTGGAAGGTGGAGGGGGTGTTGGTGAGCTCAAATGGTAGCACTAAAAATTCGAAGTGGTCGTGATGCGTGCAAAAAGTCGTCTTTTCGACTTCTTGCGGGTGCATCCACACTTGATTATAACCTGAGTAGAGGTCCAGTTTGGAGAAGCACATGACACCATGCAGTTCATCGAGTAGCTCTTCGACCACCGAAATTGGAAATATGTCCTTCACGGTTTGTTGATTTAAAACACGACAGTCGTCGTAGAAGCTTCATGAGCCTCCCTTCTTGTGTACGAGGGGAGCCAGGGAGGAGAATGGGGAGATGTTGTGTTGGATAAGGCCTTGCTGTAGCATGAGGGAGCATTGACGCTCATTCTCATATTTTTGTAGGAAGATATAGTGGTAAGGGCAGACCACGACCAGTGGGGTGTCCGGAAGGAGGTCAATACGATGATCCTGATGGCGTGCCAACGGAAGGGAGTTCGGAATAGTGATGATATCCGAGAACTCTTGTAGGAGGAGCTCGAAGTCGGGCTTGTTAGAGAAGTCTCTGGGAACGATGGGTTCTTGGAAGGAGAAGGTCGAGCGAAGAGTTTGCGGAACTTGTCCCGACAATTCGATCAAGTTGTTGTTATGGTGCCAATGCCTGGAGAGAGCGTCAAAATCCCAAGTTATGGGTCCTAGGGGTGCTGAGCCAACAACCCCCAATACCACGTTGGCGCCTTGAAGGTCGATCACCAAGAGATCAATTTAAAATTGATGAGAGCCCATCGTTAAGGTCACCCCGTGACATATGCCCGGGCATTGCATAGTTTGGCCATTTGCTACTACGACTTGAAGGCGGGAGCGCAAGGTGATGTGGAGATATAGGTGCTCGGTGGTGCGGCGATTGATGAAGTTGTGCGTGCTCCCGAAATCCATGAGAGCTACGAAGGTGTGTTCTGCCATGGAAATTTGCATTCATATAGTATGTCTCTGGAGCTTATGGACGGCGTAGATAGCATGGAACGAGATCTCAGAGTGTTCAGTGTCTTCTGTGTCCTCATCATCAACGTAGGGGTCGTTCACCTCGACCCAAAAGAGGCGCTTGCATCGTTGTCCCGACCCGAAGAGTTCGTCGCAGTTAAAGCACAACCCCTTAGCGCGAAGGCCTTCCATTTCCGACACAGATAGCCAGCAACACTACAAAGGACGGCTGGCTACATAAGGCTTGGGCGGTTGCGGGCTAGGCTCGCTGTCCTTGGGGGGGGGGGGTTGGTTCCCCGATCGGTAGTGTTGAATCTCGACGACCCAACAATGGGCGGTTTAGAAGAAGTCGGCGCTCACAGACACGGGCTAGATTCATCGTCGTTGTGAGGTCGGGTGGAGTTTGGAATTCGGCGTCCAGACGGCGACGCTCGTGGAAGCCGACCGTAAAGAAAGGAACCTGCTACTCAAGGAGGACGGTGGACGTGCGTGCCAAGAGAATTTGGAAGCGCTCGAGGTAGTCATCGAGCAGGCCGGTTTGCCGTAGCGCGATGAGGTCCCCTTGGGAGTTTCCTCGTACTGGTGGGCCGACGCTGAGAGTACACTCCGTGGCAAAGTCGTCCCAGAGTAGGTCGTAACGTTCATGATGTAGTTGCGTGAACCACATTTGGGTTGCACCCATAATGTGAAATGAGGTGAGGCCGATTGATCTTTCGGCGGGGTGCATTGGGTGGAGAAGTAGAGCTCGCACCGGGTTAGCAATGGATGTGGGTCTTCGTGGCCGTCGTAAACGGGGAAGTCCATCTTCGAATAATGCGTAGGAGGGCCGTCGGAGGACAGAGGCAAACTTCCTTCCGGAGTTGGACTCATAGGAGTATGGAGTGGTGGTGGTGGTCCGTCCAGTGGAACATGCGACCCAGATTTGCTGGTGCCATGCACGTGCGCTCTTAGACCGGCGAGTTCGGCGCCTTGGAGGTCCAAAGACGTCCGCATGCATGCAATCACGTCCAGGATAAGTTAGAGGATGGGTAGTAGTTGGTTGTTGTCGGCCATGGACGCGGGTAGAGGAAAAAATCCGGCACCGTGGGAGGGAGGAGCCGAGGAAGTCCCTCTAGTACCACGTTGATACGAGCTCGTAAGTTTGAGCGATAATGAGTCGATTAAGGACTATGTCTTGAGAGGGATTAAGAAGTCCTTTGTTGGATCCCATCGAGGTGGTTGCGGTTGAGAGGAAGGAGGTTTGACCGGCGCTAGCACATGCAGAAGAGAAGAGAGATAGAGAGAGGGAGTTCCTTTTAGCCATTTTCTTCTTACCCAAAAGAGAGATCGCAAAAGTTCTTAAATAAAGGGGCCTCTCATCTAGGCCTTAGACAAGTGGGGAAAAGAAAAGCTACAGTCATCATTAAAGCAAGTCAACATGCCCCCCATTTGGGCTTACGACACATGGGATAAGACAAGGCATAAAGTCTACACCTTGGATGACGTGATCCTCAGCATGTTGCTGTGACCCCCATCATAGTCAAGTTCTCTGTACGCGTTGTTGTTGCGGCGCTGATATGTCCTGCCCCAGTGCGAGTCAATGGCAGCGCGGTTGGTAACAATTTCCTTTTTGAAGCCTTGGGATGTTGAGAGGGAGCTTAGGCATAGCCGTAGACTGAAAGTTGCAAAAAGAAACCTAAAAACCATGGAAAAATGAAAGATCCAATCCCAACTCGGCAGTTTTACTTAAATAAAACAACTTTTAAGTCATGCATGGTTGGGCACGTAGTCATGTGCCCAATTGTGCACGCTGGACAAAATACAGGCGGGAAAATTAAAAGGGAAGACAGCTGAAATATGGCTATTCACATGGTCATGTGCCCATTTCTGTTAACCACAGATCATTGTGTGCCTTTTGCATGGGCGTGCACGAATGAGGCACGTGATATTTTTCAAACTTTTGATATTTTTGACTGAACTAAAGAAGGCGCACGAGCGTCCATTTTTGGACTGCTCGGCCATGCGCAGCATGAAAACAGGCATGCTTGGCAAATAATCTGTGGATATGAATTCCAACCACCTGGGCTCAGTTAAAACTATAAAACAAACATTAGCCATGGGTGACTAAGAGGGGGCGCATGCCCGTGCTAAGCCTGGCACAAGGACTGTGCACCATATTCAGAATACTGGATTTGGCTCCCAAAGCTCTTGATTGAGTTGAAATCCCCATTTAGCTCAGATTGCGCTCCTGTATCAGCTTTAAGTTAACTTAAAATAAAGTAGTTAAATCACAAAGTAAAGGAGCTATAACCATGAATATGAGAGCAAAAAGGTGCCTAAAACACTACGAAATTCACCATCAGACCTCAACCTTGAGGACAAGGTCGATTTTCACGATGATAGTGTTGGTACGAAGATGACTTCCCGGGCTGTCCACATGCCCCCCACCCCCCCTACCCCATCTACTATGCTTCATTATGTATTTTGGTAGGCTCTTAGAGGGATCCTAACCCCAAGAGATTGAATTGAGCTTGTCTTCGTATCTTATATCTCCTTTCGTATTAATCTACTATTTCCGTTCGACGATAGCGGTGGCTATTAGCTGATACCAGATTACTCTGTGGCATACTTTTTGTTTTTCATTCCGTTGGTTACATCTTTGAAGAGATTGCCGATCCAACCTCCTCCTGGACGGGAACAATAGAATGAATCTTCTGGAAAAGGTATGATTGGAAGCTAGCTCGAAATTTGATCAATGGAAGACCTCATGGAGTCTTTTGTTGGCCTGTTATTTATTATTGGCATTTTATTCTATATGTGCCTATTGTATGTATATATATACCTTATTCCCCTTTGATGATGTATCAAGTCTTATTTTTTCTCTCATCTATTTTGGTATCAGAGGAGGAATCCCGCGCTTTGCCCTAATCCCGACCCCGCGCTTCGTTCACGCCGCTTCGCCACTGTTCCCTGCGCGATGTGAGGGCATCGCGGCTCCCGACTGCTGCCACCGTCCTCCTCCTCCTGCCGCCGTCCGCCTGACTGCTGCCGCCATCCGATCTTCTCCCGCTGGAATCCCGACCCGTCGCCGTTCTCCCGCTGGAATCCGTCCGATCTCCTCGCCGTTCTCCCTCTGCTACAGCCATTGTTCTTCCTCTTTTCTTTTCCTTCAATTATTTATTCCACCGCCGATTTGGTTGGTGTTTACCGCTCCTTCCCTCACTTCTTTTCTTCTCATGACCTAGATCTGTGATCTACGGTCTTCCTTCCTTTTTTTTTGGATGGGTTTTTCCTCTTCTGTTTGAGGGTTTCTCTTCTTCCCATCCCATGGATTCCTCCCTCTTTGGTTCGAACGATGGATTTGCTCGACGGATTACTACCGCCCTCCTCAATGAAAAAAACTTTATCGCTTGGTCCAACTCCGTGCGAGTCCATCTTGCCGGACATGACAAGCTTGATTGGCTTGAACCTAGTGGTGTTCCCAAGCCTTCCAACGAAAAGGCTATCCGTCAGTGGCGCACGAAAAATTTCAAGATTCTCGGGTGGCTTCAGTACTCCATGGAACCCCACATTTACGAGCAGTTCATGCGATTCGATTCGGTGTCGTCTCTTTGGGATGCATTGACGCGTACCTACGGTCATACTCGCGTTGATACGCGGATTTATTCTGTCTTCCAGGAGATTTCTACTGCTCATCAGGGGGACCGTTCTGTGCACGAGTATTTTACCTTTCTCTCAGGGAGATTCCAGGAGCTTTTTGACCTTGAGCCTCTCAGTGCTTTTCCACATCCAGAGGATCTTCTTGTTGCCAAGCGGTGGCAGGAGAAGCGGGAGACCTATCAGTTCCTGATGGGCTTCAGGCCCGAGTTTGAGTAGATTAGGGTTCAGATTGTCATCATGAACCCTCTTCCTGATATCTTGGATACTTATTCCATGGTAGAGGAGCATGAGCGCCGAGCCCGCCTGACTGTTATTTTGCCCGTTCCAGCTTCTGTTCCTATTCCAGACCAAATGACCCTGGCTTCAGGTCATCCTTCTTCTGCGCGCGGGGGGCGTACTTCTACCTCTAAGGGTCGCGGGGGTGGTTGTGGCAGCCCATTTGCCTCTGTTCAGTGTCAGCACTGCCTCCGAACTGGTCATGAGAAGGCCCGATGTTGGCTGCTCTTCCCTCACCTAAGCCAGCAGTCCCCCGCCACACGTGCTGCAGTCGCTACTTCTTCCGACTTTGGGGGCCAACCTGATTCCAGTGCCTTTTCCGCCGACTGGAGTCACCTTATGGCTCAAGTGCAGCAGCTCCAGTCTCAGCTTCAGCTGCACTCTCCGTTTCAGACTCCGCACCAGCCTCTTCCTGCTCAGCCACTTCCTGCCTCCTCGTCGAATTCAGCATCTACGTCAGGTACCCCGATGGCCTTTCATGTCACTCAAGAGGGGTCCTCTTCTCCCTGGGTGATTAACTCTGGGGGCACTGATCACATGACTGGTGAGACACGCTTGTTCTCTTCTCTTGAGTCTCCGAGCGTCCATCGTCAGGTTCGCCTTGCCGATGGCTCTGTGACCCCCATCCTTCACCGGTGCACAGTTCCTCTGACTCCCTCCTCCTTGGGTTCAGTTCTTCATGTTCCCAAACTTGCTTTAAATCTTCTTTCTGTTAGTTAATTGACTCGTTCGTTGCACTGCTCAGTGACATTTTTTCCTTCTGGCTATGTTTTTCAGGACTTGACCACGAGGAGGACTTTTGGCTACGGTCGTGAGCGCGACGGGCTATACCAGCTGGATCTTCCACCTCCTTCGCCCTGTCTCTCACCCCCATCCATCACTGCTGCTACAGTGCTACTACTTCACGTGCTCTTTGACATGCTAGACTGGGGCATGCGAGTCCTCAGATCGTGTCATCGCTTTTTCCGAGTGTCTCGTTTGAGAACTCTTTTCAGTGTGATGTGTGTCAGCTTAGTAAACATACTCGCACTACCTATCCTGTTTCTGTTTCTCGTAGTTCTGCACCGTTTGATATTATTCATTCAGATGTTTGGGGACCTTCCCCGGTTATTTCTTATGATGGTTTTTGGTATTTTGTTACTTTTATAGATGATTTTACTCGTTGTTGTTGGTTCTATCTTATGCATGCCAAATCTAATGTCTTTGATTTATATACCAAGTTTACTAATATGGTTACGACTCAGTTTTCCTCTCGTATTCGGGTCCTTCGCTCCGATAACGGGGGAGAGTATACTTCTTCCTCTTTCACTGTTTTCTTTGCTACCCAAGTAACCCTTCATCAGTTCTCCTGTCCCTATACACCAGAATAGAACGGCGTGGCGGAACGCAAGAATCGTCATCTCTTGAATGTGACCCAGTCTCTTCTTCGTGGGTCTCATGTCCCCAAGTCGTTTTGGAGTGCCTCCCTTCTTACGGGGACCTTTTTGGTCAACCGTCCTTCTTACGGGGACCTTCTTGGTCAACCGTCTTCCTTGTCAGCCTTTAGCGTGTTGGATACCCCTTAGTCTTTTATCTCCCCACCGCCCTCTGTTTCCTGTCCCTCTCCAGGTGTTTGGGTGTGTGTGTTTTGTCTAGGACCGTCGTCCGACTCGGACAAAGCTTGATGACAAAGCTATCCTGTGTTTATTTTTGGGGTATTTCTCCTCTTCCAAGGGCTATAGGTGTTTTGAACCCTCTTCTCGCAGGACTTTTCACTCCTTGGATGTTACGTTCTTTGAGAATGTCCCCTTCTATGGTACCTCCTCTGTCCCTGTTCCTCCTTCTACTCCGCCACAGCCGGCTCCGGTTGCCCTTGCTCCGCTGCACGACTCTCTTCCGCTGCAGACATACACTCGTGGCCCACGCGGTCCCTCACATGTCCACCCATTCTTCAGGATCCACTGGTTACGCCCAGCTCACAGGACCTTGTGCCACATCCTCTGGCAGGTGATATTCTTCCCTCCTCTTACTTACCCATTGTACTTCGCAAGGGTAAGCGTTATTGTGTTACTGACCATCTTGTGGCAACTTATGTGTCCTATCAGCATCTTTCTCAGGGTTACCGGGCTTTCCTGACGGCTACCGACCAGATCAGAGTTCCGAGTTCGTTGAATGAGGCGTTCCAGCACCCTGAGTGGGTGGCGGCCATGGAGGATGAGATGTCCGCTCTTCAGAAGGCGGACACCTGGCGTTTGGTCCCTCTTCCTGCTGGTCGGAAAACTGTTGGCTGCCGTTGGGTTTACACTGTCAAGTATAATGCTGATGGTTCTCTTGACGCTACAAGGCCCGTCTTGTCGTGAAGGGCTTCACTCAGACTCCTGGGGACTACGGCTTGACCTTTGCCCCGGTGGCCAAGCTATCTACTATCCATCTGCTTGTCTCTCTCGCTGTCTTCCATGGGTGGCCTCTTCATCAGATGGACGTGAAGAATGCATTTCTCAATGACGACCTTGCTGAGGAAGTTTATATGGATCCGCCCCCCCCGGTTACAAGCTTCAGGGGGAGTATTTGGGCCGTGTTTGCCTTTTACAGAAGTCCTTGTATGGGCTGAAGCAGTCTCCTCGTGCGTGGTTTGAGCGGTTTGGTACTATTGTGCTTCAGAGTGGATTCACCAGATGTCTTGCCGACCACACATGCTTTGTTCGGACTGCTGTGGATGGACGTAGGGTCATTATTCTTGTCTATGTGGATGATATCATTCTTACCGGTGACGATAGCTCGGGGATACTTCAGATCAAGGGGGTTCTTCAGAAGACATTTGAAGTGAAAGGTTTGGGGCATCTGAAGTACTTTTTCGGGATTGAGGTTGCCAGATTTCAGCAGGGATCTCTTTGTCTCAGCGCAAGTATACACTTGATCTCTTAAGTGATACTGGCCTTCTTGGGTGCTCTCCTGTGTCTGCACCCATTGATCCGAACCACCGTCTTCATGCCGAGTCTGGCGATCCTCTCCCTGAACCGGGCAGATATCAGTGTCTTGTTTGTAGACTTATCTACTTGACCAACACTCGCTCTGACATTAGCTTTGCTGTGAGTGTGGTCAGTCAGTTCATGCATGCTCCCCGGACTTCTCACCTAGATGCAGCATTTCGGATCCTCCACTACTTGAAGGGTTCTCCTGGCTTAGGGCTCTTCTACCGTTCATCTCCGGCCCTTGATCTCACTTGTTACATGGATTCTGACTATGCTGATTCCCTTACTGATCGACGTTCTACCTCGGGGATGTGCACTTTCTATGGTGGCAATCTTATTTCCTGTAAGAGCAAGAAACATAATGTTGTCCCTCTCGTCTGCTGAGGCTGAGTACAGGGCTATGGCCCACGACGCTACTGAGCTCCTTTGGCTGCGTACCCTCTTGAACGAGCTTGGCTCTCCTCCCTCTGGTTCTTCGACTCTTGTGTGCGACAACTTGTCCGCTCTCATGCTTGCCTCCGACTCAGTTCTGCACGAGCGGACTAAGCATATTGAGGTTGATATTCACTTTCTCAGGGAGCACATCTGTTCAGGGACACTTGAAGCGTCCTATGTTCCCTCCGCTGAGCAGATTGTCGATGCCTTCACCAAGGCGGTTGGACCTTCCAGACTTCTCTCTACATGTGGCAAGCTGGGCTTGCTTGACCTTTTCGCGCCAGCTTGAGGGAAAGTATTGGCGTGCTATTTATTATTGACGTTTTATTCTATTTTCTTTCAGAAGGTTATCATCACCTTAAGTTTTGGTCTTGCGGCCATACTCCTGAATCATATGTCACAAGCACATTGATCTCATAGCTATCTAGCCCCTTTTCTCCTAACTCTACTAGTTAGCAAGGTGGAGCATCATTGCTATATTTTCTATTCAATAACAAGCATGAGTGAAATCCCTTCAGACTCGTGGAAATACACTTGAATATTATAGCTATATTAGAATGAATATAGGCATCATTTTCTTTGACTTGTATATATTAGAATGATAAATAGAAGAAAAATGTTCTTAAGAAACACGAGATGAAAAATTACAGTATAAACTCGAGCTCTGCCAAAATATCATTGAGGATTTAGCTCCCTCGTTTAGTACTAGGCGGACTCTAAGGACTAGAATATGAGATGTTCCTCCATCTACATCTAGCCCTTATATAGAAGGATAATGACACGTCAAATAAGACAAAAGTTAACTATAATAAGACAACAGTTTACTATTTATTAATTAGTATATTAAAAGGTAATTAAAAAGAAGATCCTTTGAGTTCTTATCTTGATGTGGGGCTATTCACCGGAGTGTATATGTAACACAGGCCTTATGCATCTAACCTAAAACTAATTTGTTACAAGTGTCCGGGCCCAAAATCTATATTAAGAGCACAATAATATATGAGTTTCCTGCTAAGTAGTATATTCTAACAATTTAGGTAATGAAAGCCAGCGAGAAAGGATATTACCATTTCAATCTCAGGCTGATCACAATAATCAACAACCTTCCTTTTGGGGGCCTTGTAGAATCTTACTTTTCTGAGGAGGTCAAAAGATTGGTTCACAACCATTAGAGCTGAGTCACAACAACTCATTTTGTTGTTGAGCTTAGCCAGTCCTACCCACTAGCTGACAGGATGCTATTGAAGTATAACTTTAATTCCTTCGTGACGGCTATCAACCCAAAGTATGACGCCATCAGTTGTCTCATGATAAATATGAAAAGAGGCATTGGAGGAACATCAAACTAGAGATTAAGTCCACCAAAGAAGTCGCCGACATCTGTCAAATATTTGTTTGATCTTTTGCGAGTGGTCACCCAAGGCTTAGGAACTTGTCAACTACAAAGATATCACTTGGCCCAATGTAGTTTTTGCAAAGAGCTTTCATTGATGCCCGAGTACTCTCCGGTCTCTCTTCGGAGTACTCTCCGAGCTCTCTTCGGAGTGCTCTTCAGACTCTCGTCGGAGTGTTCTCCAGCTCTCGTCGAAGTGCTCCTCGGGCTCTTGTCGAAGTGCTCTCTGGGTTAATTTTAGAGTACTCTCTGGACTATCTTTGAAGTACTCTCCGGGGTCTCTTTGGAGTACTTTTCTTCAAAGTACTCTCTGGGCTCTCATTGGAGTACTATCCGACTCTCTTCGGACTTGCTCTCTGAGTTCTCATCGGCCAGCTCTCGTCGAAGTACTCTTCAAGCATTCCTCAGAGTACTCTCCCGTATTTTTCGGGTTCTCTTCGGAGATCTTTCCAGTTCTCCTCATAGTACTCTCCGGGTTTTCACCAGAGTACTCTCTTGTTATCGTTTGAGTACTCTTTGGTTTCTCGTCAGAGCGCCATCCCGCTCTCGTCGGAGCGCCATCCCGCTCTCGTCGAAGCGTTGTCCCGCTCTCGTCGGAGCGTTGTCCCGCTCTCGTCGGAGCGTTGTCCCGCTCCCGTCGGAGCGTTGTCCCGCTCCCGTCGGAGCGTTGTCCCGCTCCTGTCGGAGCGTTGTCCCGCTCCCGTCGGAGCGCTGTCCCGCTCCCGTCGGAGCGCTGTCCCGCTCCCGTCGGAGCGCTGTCCCGCTCCCGTCGGAGCGCTGTCCCGCTCCCGTCGGAGCGCCGTCCCGCTCCCGTCGGAGCGCCGTCCCGCTCCCGTCGGAGCGCCGTCCCGCTCCCGTCGGAGCGCCGTCCCGCTCCCGTCGGAGCGCCGTCCCGCTCCCGTCGGAGCGCCGTCCCGCTCCCGTCGGAGCGCCGTCCCGCTCCCGTCGGAGCGCCGTCCCGCTCCCGTCGGAGCGCCGTCCCGCTCCCGTCGGAGCGCCGTCCCGCTCCCGTCGGAGCGCCGTCCCGCTCCCGTCGGAGCGCCGTCCCGCTCCCGTCGGAGCGCCGTCCCGCTCCCGTCGGAGCGCCGTCCCGCTCCCGTCGGAGCGCCGTCCCGCTCCCGTCGGAGCGCCGTCCCGCTCCCGTCGGAGCGCCGTCCCGCTCCCGTCGGAGCGCCGTCCCGCTCCCGTCGGAGTTCTATCCCTATCTCGTCAGAGCGCTCTTCGAGCTCTCGTCGAAGCACTTTTCGCGCTTTTGTTGGAGCGCTCTCCAGGCCTTGTTGGAGTACTGTTTAGCTCTCGTCAAAGTACTCCCTGGGCTCTCGTCTTACTCTTCAACATTCTTTGAAGTACACTCTCAGAGCTATCGTCGGAGTACTCTCCCACACTCATTAGAGTACTCTCCCACTCTCGTCGAGTACTCTTCGGGCTCTCATCGGAGTACTCTCCGACGTATCGTCAGAGCACTCATCGGGGTCTTTAAAGGACTCTCCATCCCTCACAAGAACCCATAAAGCACTTGCATGTCAGAACCATCCTCGAGACGCCTTGTCATCAGCAAGCTTCATCAAAGGTCTTGTTTTATCCTTTATGTAATCTGCCCACATTTCTGTATTGCCGGGAAGTTATTTTGTGTGGTCTGGCCCCATCGGGCCGGGTTTTGAGTAGTATAAATAATAGTGAATAGCTGAGTAGAGGGGGCATTCCAAAACACTTGTACTCTAGGAAGCACCAGTACGGGTACCGGGTACGATACGTATCCGGTACGGCAGTACGTCAAAATTTAAAAAACAAGGATACGGGTACGACATGATACGTTATAACAAATATAATTTATATAAATTACAAGTGCAATAAATAGCTCTCAAAACATCGAAACATCAAACATAAATCATAACTTGAAGTACAAGTCCACAAATCAATGCTAAATAACATGAAGTTTTCAAATATTAAGTATTCATAAATATTACAAAATTTAACATCTTATATGTTTAACCAAAAGAGATAAAATTAAACTTAAGTCTACACATCAGTTTTTTTTTCTTCTTCTTTATTGTTGGAGATCAACTTCATTGTTGTTCATTGTTGGAGATCAACTTCATTGTTGGAGATCAACATCTTCAACCTCTGGTTAGTCTAGAGACAAGTTAGCCGTTCTGTTAATAACTTGTGTCGTTTGAACACGTTCAATACACGTACTTGTAACAAAAGCATACCAGTACCAGGAACATACTTGGTACAAACACACTACTTAATTGGACGTACCAACATTTCCTAGCATAGAGCCAACTTTTGTTTACTCTAAAAAAAGAGACTCCTATCACAATATGCAAAATGATGTGCTAAGTCCAAGTGTGTTCACATAGGTGTATCCGTCGAGTATCGGGTACGTACCGGTACCGGATAGGTATCTGGTACGGGTACGCTGCCTCCGGGGAAGTATCCGTGCTTCATAGCTTGTACTCATCGTGAAGATCTCGCATTTTAAATTGTAGAGTGCTCGCATACTACTCGCAGATCCTCTGCCTCTCTCGCATGACTGTTTTGATTGTCACCCACTTTTCTCATATATAAACAACACACGATTAAATGTTCCCATTGTGTGAAGCCTGTTCTCGCCGATCTTGTCGGAGTACTCTTCCGCTCTCACCGAAGTACTCTCCAGAGTACTCTCAAACCCACTCTCACTAGTTTTGCTCCTTGCGAACTAGTCCTCTCTTCTTTTTTCCCGTGTTCTCTACTTGCGGACCATGTATTCTCTGTTATGCAATCTCACTACCCCTGCAAGGCGAGAAGCACAATGGGTGTGGTCAGGCGATTTTGCCACAACATTGCCATCCTATAAATTTTCAACATTGATATGCCTTTTTGGCATGAACTGATCTTAATTGTCTTTCTTGAGTTGTTTTCTTAGTCATTCTTAAATTGTTTGCCAATTTCTTATTTATTTATTTGATTCTTGATTTAAAAATTTTATTATCACGTTGTTTGCTTATATCAGTAGTTTATTTTTGTGGCATATTTAACTAAGAATTGTGTGAACGGAATTTAAGTCTTATTTTCATAACAGCAAGGCATAACAACACATGATAATAGGAAAAATGAGACCTTAATCCTTCAATTCATTCTTGCATTGTATTGCTTCTAAATCATTAATCTTTCAACCTTCAAAAAAAAATGGTGGTATTACTTTTCTTGATTAAGGCTCCGTTTGGGGGGACTTATTTTCACCAGTCTAACGGTCTGATTCATGCGGTTGTAACCGCTTGGCCAGTGAAAATAAGTCCCCCCAAACGGAGCCTAAGACTCTGTTTGGCATGGTGGTGGCGGTCATGAACACGGGGTTAAATTGTCATTTGTTAACACACATCTAAGGAACTTCATCCACTTTTATGTTCAAACGGATGATGTTTGTTAGGTGATTCTTAACAAATGATGTTTTAACCCATGCGTTTACGACCACCACCACCGTGCCAAACGGAGCCTAAGTATGCTTGTTTTTTCAATGATACCCAGCGTCTCTTTTTCCTTTTGCTGGAATCTTCGAGTTTTGTTTTGATTATTTTGTATTTAATATTGCCTCTTCAGGAGGACGTCACACCTAAGCGTGTCATTGAAATTGTTGAGATGCTGAGAAAAGGACAATCTCCTCCGGTAAGTTGAGCAATTTTTCATAACTTTTATACATTATTAGGGCTCTGTTTGAGTGCCGAGACCGTTGTGAATGTGACAACAGTAAACATAGGTAGTGTTTGAGTAGCTGCAACCGCATACGTATTTTCCCCAAAATAGCATTTTGCGGCAATACGCATGCACCGTTTTCCCTCCGTGGCTTGGGCATTAGAAGCCATGAATGAGCTGACCCGAAAATGTTGAAGTTTGGTCCAAAGGTTCCTTTCACTGCCACAGGTAAAGAGCCTCACTCCATTATTTACCGCCACAGTTCGCCCCTCGAGCGCTCAAACCTTGCGGTTTCCCCCCAATCAAGGAAATAGCCCACCATTATTGATTCAAAACATCATGCATTCGGTACTCGTGCGCCCCTCTCTTTTTTTTTTCGTGTCACTGATGTTCTCTTATCTCTCTGGCAGGTGGGCACGCAAAATCCAAATCGCACTAGAGGTGGGCCGGAAGGTGGCAATACCACTTTACTTGGCGAGCCGAAACCTCCACCCTGTAGAGATCTGGATGCCTGCTGAATATTCTTCCCATATTATTAAGCTTATAATTCAGAAGAGAGGAAGAGTAAGATCTTCTGGTTAAAATATTCTTCTATGTTAAAGTCTGGCCTTCTTCCTTTTTATGCCATATAAATTGTTTAAACATGTTCCACTGGTTTTCATGGCTTCCACTCCATGGGCTTAATTAGAGTTTTCTTTAAACTGCTATGTAGGGGTACTTGCCCAAGAAATGAGTCCGAATTAGTCCCCAGTGATTAAATTTATTTTGAAAATGTGGATGTAAGAAAGTGAAGGGATTTTGAAATTGCTTGAATCCTTAGATGAAGGTGAAAGAGTAGGAGTAACAAAATATGGATCAACGCCCTTGAATGGTCTTTAAGGTTGCGTTTGGCGTGGCCTATTTGCTCCGGTGAGGTTAGACCAAAACGTCATTATCGTAGAATGTATGTTTGGTATGACAAATGTTACTATCGTTGCCAAAAAAAGGAACTAGTTTTAGGCATAAGATTTTGGTATGACAATGACATTTTGACCAACCTCACCGGAGCAAATAAGCCGCACCAAACGCAGCCTGAGAGTTTAGCAGATGATATGCAAGCTCCTGGCATCAAGCAGAGTGGAACATTACAGGCTGCATTTATATTTAATGTGAGTCTCAAAGAAGATCCAAGGGTTTATATGCACTTGACACTCGACTATTTTACTAACATAAACTTCAGATTATTTTGTACCAAACTCTGAAGGTTTCTTGGTATTGCTACGCTCTAGGATTAACATTTCTCTCACAGCTGATCTCTAGCATGGACATCTAAGCCTCTAAACAAATATTATTTTTTATAGCCATGAGATGTCCAATTTTTTTAGGGTCCCTTCGTTTGGAAGACATTGGTTTTTAAGAATTCACTTTTA
Source organism: Platanthera zijinensis (assembly GCA_039513925.1). NCBI lineage: Eukaryota > Viridiplantae > Streptophyta > Magnoliopsida > Asparagales > Orchidaceae > Platanthera > Platanthera zijinensis. Next base: position 248,238,333 of record CM077079.1, on the reverse strand, counting down.
ATACAATATCAGTACATGCAGGAATTGAAATTGTGTTAAATTTCAATTTTGTTGTTCGCTACATGATGAATTTTTATCAAAATAATTGTCATTAGTTATTTTTGTTTGTTCGAATTGAAGAGGTTGACTCTCAAGAATTGGAATTAAATAAAATTATATGAACACAAGAAGAAAAAAATAATGTGTAGAATGGAAAGGCAAGACTTAGGAGAAAATATGCGCCCGGGAGGAAATTGTGCGCACTAGTTGAAAATGCGCGTCTGGGTGAAAAAAGGATCATGAGTGGATTAATGCGTGCCCGCACAAAACAATGCGTGCACACACGAAATAATGTGCGCTCGGGTGGAACATTGCACGCTTGGGCAGAAAATAAGTGCCCGGCTTGAAAATGCGTGCTCGGAAGCAAATTACGCGCCCGGGCAGATAAATGGCTGCACCGGCAAAAAAGCACGCTCTGGCGAAAAATGAGCTCCCGGACAGAGAATGCGTGACCGGTTGGGAATTGCGCCCCGGGCAAGAATTGCGTGCCCTGGGGGATGCACGTCCGGGGAAATACTCGTTTGAGCGGAAAAATCGCTCCCGGGAGGAAAAATACGTGCTCGGGTGGAAAAACGTGCTCCATGTGAGAAAATGCGCCCAGGCGTAAAATGTCACCCCGTGCATAAAAAGGCCATCAGGGCAAAAAAATGTGTGATGGGGCAAAGGTGTGTGCTTGGCGAAAAATGCGAGCCCGAGCAAAAATCTCCCTTTAGAAAATGAGCACTGGCGAAAACGCGCGCCAATGTGAGTTCGTTGTTCCGGAATGCCTTGTCTTCAGTCCTACGGCAAGACCTAAACATTCGTCGGAGAGCTTTGTAGGTTTATTTCAATATCAACTACTTTGAACTTGAAAGGCAATTCCGCTGTAAAGGCTTTCAACCGAGCATCAATATTCTCTGATTTGCAAACTTGACGTAGCAGAAGAGTGTTTTGTAAAAGCCTTAGAATTTCAAAGATGGTTTAGACTCTGTTTGGTGCTGCTTTTTTGCTCCGATGAATATGAATAAAAATGTCAAAATGTATGTGGGCATTCACGGCGGCTCATAACTGCTGCATTCGTGACCGCCATTGCCATGCCAAATAGAGCTTTTGTGTAGCTAGCCTGACAGCTTGTTGCAAGATTGATTTTACAAAATTTAAATTAAATTGTCACATACATGCATCTTATTGGCCGCCTATTTTGAGAACCCTATTCAAATAGGAACTTCAGGAGATCCGGATTCAGGATCCGGATCCCCTGGAGTTCCTATTTGAACTCCAGGGGGTGGAGTTTCGATTTTGTGAAGTAATGGAGCGGATTCAGAAAAAATGGTTAACATGAAAGTTGTAGATATCCCCGAGGCGAATAACTTTTATGCTGAACATTTTTTGATTTGAAGTCGTTTACACCCCCGATTTGGGCCCCGAAAAAATTCTGTCCGAAAATAAAGCATTAATTATTTTCGGACAGAATTTTTTCGGGGTCCAAATCGAGGGTCTAAACGACTTCAAATCAAAAAGTGTTCAACATGAAAGTTATTCGTCTTGGGAATATCTACAACTTTCATGTTAACCATTTTTTCTGATTCCACTCAATTACTTCGCAAAATCAGAACACCCCCTGGAGTTCAAATAGGAACTCCAGGGATCCGGATCCTTTTGAAATTAATTATTTTCGGATCGAATTTTTTCGGGGCAAAAATCGGGGGTCTAAACGACTTCAAATCAAAAAGTGTTCAACATGAAAGTTATTCGTCTCGGGGATATCTACAACTTTTATGTTAACCATTTTTTCTGATTCCACTCCATTATTTCGCAAAATTGGAACTCCACCCCCTGATCCGGATTCATTCAAAAGGATCCGGATCCCCTGGAGTTCCTATTTGAACTCCAGGGGGTGGAGTTCTGATTTTGCGAAGTAATTGAGTGGAATCAGAAAAAATGGTTAACATGAAAGTTGTAGATATTCCCGAGATGAATAACTTTCATGTTGAACACTTTTTGATTTGAAATCATTTAGACCTCCGATTTGGGCCCCGAAAAAATTCTGTCTGAAAATAATTAATGTTTTATTTTGTGGAGCTTTCTACAAGAAGTTATTACCAAACTTTTGACTATCCACAACTACTTAATAACAACAAATAACTATTTTCAAATATGGATATTCACAAACAAAATTATTATCTACAAACAATTTTTTTGAGAAATGAAAATCTAAAGCATTGTAACATAATGATTAGAGTATGGTTGATAGAATTCTAAAGAACTAGAATGATGAGTTGTAATAAAACTAAAGCATACTTGCACGTGCAAAGAATATTAAAAAAAAATAAGTGCCTACAATGTGGATACAAATTGGTAGATGAGTTTGAATAACAAACCTTTTTGGAAGCAAAAAAAAAAACAATAGCCCACTCCTGGATGCTAGCAAATCTAAAATCATCTGTAATGTGATTTCTTTAATGCACTTTTCCATCCGATTCAAAATTTTCATTTCGCTTTTCCCTTTCTAGTTCATCTTCTTGATACCCTACTCCCATATATTCGCTCACATTTGCCTTCTCCATTGTTCAGTCCAGCGACAACGATCTGCGGGACCTCTTCTTCGGCAGCTTCTACTATCCACTTCCTAGAACTTGTGCTGGGACGGACATGTTTCTTTGTTTTTGGTAGTCTCAGTCGGAACAAACGCTCGAGAGAGAGCCGATTATGGGCGAGTATAGTCATATATGTATCACAAATACCAATCGTCTTTGTATAGGCCGGGAGGCACATATTTATATAAGTATATATAAAACGTATTTCAATTTTATTTAACAAAAATCATATTGTGTGATGATTGTTATTTATATTTGGTATGCTGGAAATCTGTGTTCAATTTTCACAATTGACAATTTTTGTTAGATTAAAAATCAGATCATATGACCTCCCTTTTAATTAAATTTAGAGGTAAAATCGCAATTTCATGTTATAGGAAACCATGCACCTTAATATAAGCCTAGGACACCACATCATAGTAGGTGTAGGAGCTCTACTAAAAAAGATGTAGATATTTAAACGAATAAATTTGATATCAATTAAATCGAACGTTTATGATTAATTTGATGGTCGACCAGATTACACCATAACAGAATACAACAACACTCAAGCCTTTATCCCACTTTAGTGGGGTCGGCTATATGGATCCTACGTCACCATTGTGCCCTATCTTTTGTCATAATCTCACTAATGCCTAAGTACATCATGTATTTCCTTATAGTTTCATTTCGAGTCTTTATTGGCCTACCGCTCCCTCGTTTAACACATCTTTATCAATACCTCCGTCTTTTTGGGCTATTGATCCAAGATATTTAAAACACTCACTGTGGGAAATATCTTGATCACCCAACTTAATAACGAAGTCATCAGTCCTTCTTGCACTGCTAAATATAAGCTCCATATACTCTGTGTTTGCCCTACTCAACCTAAAGCCCTTCTTTTCTAAAGTGTCTCGCCAAAATTAAAGTTGTGTGTTTACACCCTCGCGGATCTCATCGACCAAAATGATATCATCTGCAAACAATTAACACCAAGGTATTGCTTGTTGGATATGTCCGGTGAGCTCATCTAAGATAAGATTAAAGAGATAAGGCTTAAAGCTGAACCTTGATGTAAGCCAACAGTGACAGAGAATTCTTGTGTTAATCCTCCAGATGTCCTTACCTTTGTCATTGAATTTGTATACATATCTTTGATTATGTCAATGTATGGTACATTTACACCTTTCTTTTCTAAGACTCTCCATAAAATCTCTCTTGGAACTCTTTTATAAGTCTTATCATGATCGATAAACAACATATGCAAATCTTGATTCTTTCTTGGTAGTTATCAATGAGTCTCCTCAAGAGATGTATAACTTCTATGGTCGACCACCCTGGTATGAATACAAATTGATTCTCCGAGATGTTAGTCTCGCATATTAATCTTCTTTCAATTACTCGTTCTCATAGTTTCATGGAATGACTTATACATTTAATTTCTTTATAATTAACACAATTTTGTATATTTCCTTTGTTCATATACACAAGTACCAAAATACTTTCTTTCCATTGGTCTAGCACCCTTTTTGACTTTAGTATCTTATTGAAAAAACATGTATATCACAAATTTTTTTCATTCCCTAGGCATTTCCGTACTTTGATGAGTATATTACCTGGCCCAACTGCCTTTCCAGTTTTCATCTTCTTTAGAGCAGAATTTACCTCTGATTCTTGAATTTTATGATAAAACATTATGTTCTTATACTCCTCTGATTTACTTAACTCTTTCAAGTTTAATTCATTATCTTTCATTTCATTATAGATTTGATAAAGTATCTTTTTCATCGTTTTTTAATATCCGCATCATCCGTCAAAATTATATCTGTTTCATCTTGTATGTATTTTACTTGACTTAAATCTCCTGCTTCCTTTCTCTAACTCGATCAATTTTATATATATCATGCTCTACATCTTTGATATCTAGACATTTATAAAATTCTTTATAAGATCGATTTCTTGTTTTACTTACTGCATTTTAGCTTCTTTTTTGACGAGTTTATACTTGACTAAGTTTTCATCATTTCTACAAGCGTAAAGTTATTTATAACAACTCTCTTTGCCCTCACTTTATCTTGCACTTTCTCTTTCTACCACCAAGATTCTTTATTTGAGGATGCACGACCTTTTGATACTCCAAATAGTTCTTTTCACTTATCCTTAAATGTGAAGACATAACATCTCATGAGACATTAAGTTTAACATAATGTAACAACCCACATGAACTACCATAGAATACAATTTGAAGTCCCCGATGACGAGAAAGAAAAGCAGTGTGACAATTTTGTCCATTTGTTTCTTTCCGTGTTATTTTAATTTTTGATTTTTAGAATTTTGATTAAGTTAATTGGATTTATATGATATTAACTTTTATGAAATTTTTTATATGATTATATGTTGACTGATTATAATAAGAGAATTTATATTATAATATTTTTTGGCTAGTTGCTTTGATAAGAGATTTTATGTGGCTATATTGTTGGTAAGTGGCTTGGTCACTTGACATGTTATATTGGTTGGTGTGGTGTGCTGACAACATTATTAAAACTAGTTATTCCTATGAAAACAATTGGATGTTGTGGTGTGTCACTATTAGCAAAAGTGCATGGATGAGTACACCTAATTTACCTGTTTAAAATGGTATTTTTATTAATTTTGAAGTCTTAAACTTGTATTTTTCCTTTTAAAAACTCATGTATCATCTCCCAAACCCAACGCACACCCTTAATAAAGTCATATCATTTTTAGCATTTACACCGCAATTATCTAAGAGATACAACCCAATTAAAGATGCGTAATATGTTAATATTTTTTGAGGTCAAGAAATCAAAGATTGGTGTCTCATGATAGACGTGATGATGAAACTGAAAAGGATAAAAGGAAGGGAAAAGCTATGGTGAATTTCTTATTTCTTGAATTATATTTTATTAAAGTATTTTGGATATTACCTACATGTTATTGTTTTTAAGTTAACTTTCCATGTGCATATTACTTTTGAAATTACTAATACTGGAATACAATTATGAAATTAAACATGGATGACAAATAAATGCGATATAAATTCTGAGGGGAACTAATATTTCAAAACATAGGTTTTCATATCATGAGAGGTTGAATTAAATTTGATAAACTGTAACAGGAAAGAGATTAAAGCCGTCTAATAAGATGCATATGAGAAATTTTAAGGAGAGCCCTATGATGTAGGGTGACCTACTAATGGATTTCTCATATACAGGGTTTGCCTATGTTTGATTACCCTGGAAGGGGTGGGGCCCACATTTGATGCATTCCCTAATATTTTCTTAGTCGTATAATTAAAGAATAAGAAATAAAAAAATTTTAAAATCCAAATATAATTGAGATCTAAAGAAGATTTGAAGAAGCATTTTGATAGAAATTGGGAAAACATTTGATTCTAAATTTTTTTTTGAATATTATGATATATAAATCTTAATGCTTTGTATGCACATTACTATTTATCACATTGTTTGTATGTATAACAAATCAAAATATACCTTATTCATATAGTCATATTTTTATAACTAACCCATCGTGGATTCCATTTTTAGGAAATATGAGCATCGCCTAGTGCGCCAAGCAGGGCTCCCCTAACAACGGTAGAAAAGCAAAAGCGTATTGAAGAACTCGTGAAGATATTGCTTAAAATATTTATTGGGATCGAAGAAGCGTAAGAAAAGCATAGGAAAACTGATGTAGGGTAGGCTAGTGGTGCTCAGAAACTATGACTCTAGGTGCGGGTGCAGGGGTGACACACTAATGCAACTCTAAATGCAAATACAACTGTTGGTGATGGCAACGATTAAATTAAGCAATGAAATTAATAGCACCACACAAATAATTGAACTAGAAAACAAACAATTAATTTCAACAATTTTTATAATGGCTTCCTCCGCTCGAAGGGCCAAAGCAAAGCATGCGGTGAATAATTCCTCCTGCAATTATTAGTATACTAGAGCCAATTTCCACACAAGCAATAGTCACAGCACAATACAGTAAATCACCAAAAAAAAATGTCAAATCAAAGAATACAATACCACAAAGCTCACAACGTAGAGGGCTGAATCGAGGCACTAAAGAATTTGAAGGTCCTGACGTGTAGACGAGCGATCGGAGATGGCTTTGGCGGTACGGCGATGACGGAGTGGCTGTCCACGGTGGAAAAGAGGGAGAACGTGCCGGAAACTGAGAGATCCGACCACTGGAGAATGGATCCGGGTGTAGGTAGATATATCCGATAATTTGACGGCGGATCCGAGCTACGGGAAGAGGAATACGGGTGAAAATGACAGGTTGGAGGGTGGTAGCACTAGATCAAGATAGATCTTGGGTTTTCGGAGCGGTGGGAAGTGGATCCACGGAGGGGAAGGAGCTGTGGGATTGGTATAGGGTCGGCAGATGAACGACACCGGTGGGTGAATAGTGTGGATGAACAGTAACGGCGGATGAACAATACGGGTGAACAGTGCCGGCTGATGAACAGTCCGCGTGAACAGTAATTTCGGGCGAACAGTAATTCGTAATTCCTGGACAGTGGTAGGTTTGGGATTTGGGGGCTGTAGGGGTTGCAGATGAGGGTTTCAGAGGGGGAAGAAGAAGGTTATGGATGAGTAGTACCTTGGGGGGAAGTTTGGTGGCCTAGGAGTCGTCACCTAGGGCTCCACAACGTCGGCATCGGGGAAGGATCGCTGGAATCCGGGAAAACTTCTTCTCCAAATTAAACAATCACTTAGATCAGCCCTCATACCTCCTATTTATAAGAAAAGACACATTAGGGTTTCCCCATCAATGACTATGATTGGCCGGTGGGTTCGCCCTAAAAATACATCAAAAATAAACTGAAAAATATAAAGTAATATAGTATTTTGATTCACGGCGATGCTCCGGACGCAATTGCGGAGTCCGATCGTCGATCCGGGAACGCCATATATGGAAAGTTGCCAAATCAGCCCCGAACGGGCCAAAAGCATGTCCTTGTCTCTACTCTGCATCAGAAACCTTTAAAGACTGATAGTGTGTCTTCTACAACCAAGTCGTTTAATTATTTATACCTATGCATCATCTGTAAAACTCGTTTAAAATTTTAAAATGAAATAAAAGTTGTGATGTGTTTTATTTTGTACATTTTGAGCATTTTAATGTCATATGCTGCGACGAATAAATTGAAAACTACACTCAGATCTTGAATCCATTGTGGAGATCAGAAAAAGGGTCTTCACAAAATTGGTATCAAAGAGATCCGTTTTCAATAAATTATGTCGTTGTGAGTTTAAAGTAATGACATGAATAAATAATATAGTTTAATTAATTAAAACTTCTCATATATGAACCTCTTCAAGTCTATGCAAGTCAAAGACGTCGATAGTCATGAGAAGATCCCGAAGTGCATAAAGATACAATATCTGCGGAAATCAATAATAGGAGTAACAACGCTCATCTGATTTTGTTTTAGCAATTGCTGAAGCTCCGAAAATTGTATTTCCTATGCTAGCTATATTAGGACCAATTATCCCTCAAGTTGATCATATTCCTATTACAAACCATATGAATCCACCTCCCGAAATTTCTCTTGTGGCGCCTTTACGACCACAACAACGTTAACTAGATATCGATTTAAAACAAATCTTTGAATTATAATCAACAACTTTTTGAGGAGGCTTGCCTCCCTTAGATATTGAAGATTGGATTGTACGAATCAACATGATCTTCTAGGTGATGTAGTGCCGAAAAAACTGGAAGGCGGGATTAGCTTCATTTCTATTGCTGAAGACCTGCAGTGTGTCAGGTACATATCAAATTGAATTTTTAAATGTCAAATGTCGGAGACATGTCAAAGACATTTCGGAGACATTGAAAATGTTGGAGACATTTGAAAATGCCGGAGACATTTGAAAATATCGGGTTTTAAAACTACAATATATAAATATAAATATTATATATGTAAAATGTAAAAACATTTATCATATTTGTATGTAACCCTAAATACACACAAGATGATGACACATGTAATAGTTATATAATTTTATAAGTTTTTTTTATTTATATTGACAAAACAATGAAAATGACAAATATTTAACATCTTTTTTTATTTGCAGGTTTGTTCGGGCTATCAAGTAAATATTTTTATGGAGATATTATAGCGAGATACAACAACAAATGAATATTTATGCAGACTGAGCAAAATAATAAATAAAAGAATACCTGTCTTTTTTGGAGCTTAGAATTGAACTTCTTTTATATTGATAATTATATCAACAAAACATTGTAATCATTTACTTAGGACCATAAGATGAATAGTAGTTGCAGGAAAAGAAGTACATTTAAAAGTAATTTGATTTGCATAGACAAATATGGTATTAAAATTGCTCTAAGCTGCATATTAAAATAGAGATATCATACCAATGGATGTTGTGGCTTAGCATAAACAATGAAATTTCCCTCTCTATTAGAAACAGTTATAATTTGTCTGGAATATTGGGCTTGTCCATTGAAAACCATCTTTATGTTCACAAGAAACATTAATTATATTCTAAAATCTATCATGCTTATTAGAAAATAAATAAGATTTAATCAATACGAACCTTTACAATATTTGGGTAATTCCAAGGTCCCTTTTCTACTTTTAAGCATCCATTCACATCAGGACAAGTACATATACCTCCTAGAAATTTAGGCAACTCACTACAGAATATTCAGCATGCAAATAAATTACGTCAAAACTGAATTAATGAAGAGTCCTTTTATCGAGAAAAATCATTAAATAATTTTAGTTACTTTCCATAAGATATTAATAAATTTTGATATTTACTATATCTTCACTGTTAAAATATTTAATATATGATTGGATTATTATAGTACATTAATTAATACTAGAGTGTATGACACTGTGCAAGACTGCTAGTATTCAATGGGATAAAAGAGTGAATATCAAGGACATATTTTATTTTAACAACTATAATTGCCCAAACACAACAAATTATCACAAGGCTTTCAATAGGATTGTCAGGAAGATAGTCTAGTTAATATTTAGAAGTGAATACCTCAAAATAGCAGAGGGAAAGAGAATAAATTTTACCTTCCAAGGCAGTTAATTCATTTAAAATTATTGTCATGACATCTCTCGTTCCATCCAAAACTGCAGAACAAAAAGTAAATGGAAAAAGTTAAAAATATGAGATTCATTTTTTTTAGAAGAAACCTGTCATAACCCAAATATTTTTTTCCCCATATATGAGATTATTACTTACTTTATTGAGTAACTTGCAATTTTTTTATCACTTTTATTTATGAAAAGAAATAAGTGTCATGAAATATCATAACTTACATGTATCTTTGAGGTGGTTTTAGGATCGAGGAATAACTTCACGCTGCTCCACAGCAGCCTAAAACCTGGGCCAGCATAACTATATTGATGATACACATACGGAATAAAATTTGCATAATTACATTTAAATCACCGTTCTTAGAATAATGTGTACAACAAATAGAAAATCAAATTAAGCAAATTTCTTGTTTTGTTAATTTACCTCAAGGAGTTGGAGGGAATGCAAGTGCTTTCTACTTCACAATTTCATAATGGTTGTTTTGGCTCAATTGCAAATAAAGAAAATTGGATATACCTAGGACATGCAAATAAATGTATTTTTTCATGGATGATAAACATGTTGTGGTGAAAAATAAATTATCAAGTCGTCTTAGAGTAAGCATATTTGGGTGTCTTCTACCCAGAAATGAGAGAGTATAGATTACTATTTTCACATTAGATCTCAGAGCAAACATATTTGAAATATAAACATAAATATTCACATCATCATCGTTATCAATAATCTGGTACTCTCAAATACAATTACATCACACTATTTTTAGCTTTATATCAAAATACTTCCCTCCAAAAGTTGAACCTGTAAAATAGTCCCCTCCAAAATGGTTCCAAATTAAAGAGAAATTTAACATGTTTAACTACGCAAATTTCAATCAGTAAAAATTGAATATTTGAACTTATTGATTGACTCACTTGAGTTTAACTCACCTCAGTCATCCTCAATCCCTTCCGAACGCATTGTTTCATCATTATCTATCTCGTAATCACCTTCCGAATTGTCATCTTTAATGAGATCCTCCTCTGATGAAGCAAAAAACTCTAGTTCTTCTTCTTCAGCAATACAATCTAATTTTCATTTTCCTTTCTTCTTTGATGGTTTAGTATTCGTGGTAGATTAAGATTGACAGGAAGTTTTTCTTGGCTATGTATCAACATCCATGCACTCCGCCACTTGATGTCAAGTCAACCCCTCTCCAGGAAAGATCTCATCTACTTCATCATCAGTTGATTTCTTTGAAGAACTGAAGCCCACCAACCACTCTGTCACTTTTCTATCATCAAAATTTTTTGCAGCTATTGGATCTCTTTAGCTTCCATTGACATTATCTTTAAAGTAGCATTCAATTTTACGAATACACGAGCATTCAGTCTTTTATGATCTAATATATTTCTCATTTTTGTATGGATCTATAATTTATAAAGTCAATCAATCAATTAATAAAAAATTTGAGTTAATAAAGATAAAAATTTTTAGTTATGACTTATAAGTAAATAATAACTAACAAATTCAAATATACTCCATATTCTTTCACAACTTAAAGAGCTAGTAGTCAATCTGAGAACACGTACTGTCATGTCTCTCAAAAATCAGGTGTATCATTTCCATTAAACTTCCACCAATTCACTAATTATATTTAAACTAAAAAAATAATTAAAATATCAGCAACATGAAATTATAAATAACACTATTCAGTAAAACAAGAGAACAATTTAAAATTTTTAAAAATATTTATACCAAAATCGAGCGAACTATTGAGATTTTGTCTTTTTGCAATTTCTTTGTCAAAAGATTCTCTTATTTTGATAGAGACATTTTTGGTCAGCAATGCAATCTTGAATGAACACATTCCTCTCATGCATCTTAGACATACAATTTATTACCGCATCCATGTATTTACCGTCTTTCTCTATTTTTTTCCTAATTTGCAAAATAAAAGTATAGATTAAGGTAATGGCCAACAATGTGAAGGAAAGTACTCAACTTACTATCAGTCCTTCTTTCAATTAGCTTTCATATAAGAAGATATCGAGATTCATTATGATTTAGAACAATCGTAATTTATTCTTTAGCTTTCAACATATCTCTATATATCCACCTCATAAAAGGCGTATCTCCATCAGCTCTTCTCAGTACCTTCACTAATGGAGCAAATATACTAACAATAATTTTTGTATCTTTCCAAAACTTGACATTATATACAATTGCAACTAATTCCATCCAGGTAAATCAAGATTGCAACTTTAATACTCAATCTCACAACTAGATTATAAATAATTGCAGAAACTTTAAAATATCCTAAATGAAATTTTCTATAAAAAAGAGTAGCATATATTCAGCCTATGTTTAGGTGACAAAAAATATAATTATGACTTGTGGTAATCACAAATTAGCTTTATATATGAATTGCAAGAGAAATCTAATGTTGATAGTTTCAATTGAACATTGAAAAATAGAAATTACATTGATATCTTTAACACATTAAACCAAATATTTTTTATCCAAAAAAGAGGATTTTATGATCACTATTAAGGAAAAATAGAGAAAAAAGAGATGCAACTATAAGAAATTATCAAACCTTCCAAACATAGCACATTGACACAATCACACATACATATATAAACAAACACAGAAATATAAATACAAACACAAACATGTAAGAAGTGATGTTATGTTTTAATGAATAACTTATGCTAATTTGGACCATTCTTTGACACAATCACACATACACACAAATTGTAAAAATAAGTGGCTAGATTATCAATTTATACATGTGCAAAATCAAAACCAGAAAGGCCTGCAACTTTCCATTCTGCATTATCCCAAATCTAGAGAAAAGTGGATCCTTATTGCTCTTATCAATTGGATGCTAAAGAAGATGACCATGGAAAACCATACTAAATATATCACGAAAACAATAATTTAAGCATTTTGGATATCTAAAGATGTTAGAGGATATGTTAATAGTAACTTGCACTTTCTTGAAAAGCATATAGTTAAAGTTTGATAGCTTGGAACATCATAAAAAGGCTTAAATGCTCATAAAAAAACAAAGGTGTGTAGAGTAAATGTTTTGTGTGCTACCTTGACAGCTCCAATTCGTTCTTCTTCATCTGATATGATGTCCTGCTCTGGCACTCTGAAGTTTCATTTATTCATTTAGAGGCTTCCTAATCTGTGAGAGTTGAAGAATTAGGTAATGAGGTGGATGTTCCACTAACATAAATAATGAAAAAGTAAATGAGTCCACGGTACGCAACCCAAGATTGCTATAATAAGTTAGGAAATCACATACTATGGAGATAACAGTAAGAAACATTGATAAAGAATGATCGAAGAGCAAATGTTAGGTTAAACAAATGATTAATAGAATGTTCTATTATATATGTTCAACCTCTAAGTGGAAGAAATGTTTGAAAAAATAAAAAATATGGCTTCGTTCTTTGCTCACCGCCGACGGAGGGGGAGGGAGGAGGAGTGGCTTCATTTGTTGCTCACCGCCAATGAAGGAGGAGGGAGGAGTAGGGATTCATTCTCTGCTCACCGCTGACGAAGGAGGAAGGAGAAGAAGGTCTTCCTTTGTGGCTCAACGTTGATGGAGGATGCAGAAGTGACTTCATTCTACGCTCAGCGCTGCACATGCACTACACAACAAAACAGCTCGACAATGAAAATTTAGGGCAAGTTTAACATTTTATACAAAAACAAAATAAAAAGATTTCGATAAAATTTGTCTGACATGCCATTTTGAATTTAGCCGAAATTTTGGGTTATTTCCGAAATTTCAGCCGAATTTATTAAAAATGAAATAATTGTCTTAAATTTAAAAAAATAGACCGTTTTCTCTCAAAATCAGACATGTTAGATGACATTTAAAACACTTGATGAGGACACTTAAGAGTCTATTAAAATGAGGTGGTGGCTGTAAAAGAAAGCTATGTTGGCAAAGTGACACTTGAAATAATGATTTGGATGACTATCACCAACCTCATTGCCTATAAGGTTCTATTAAAGAGAAGTTCTTTTTCCCCTCATCCTTTCATGTGATATATTTTCTCCTCTGAATTGTTATTGCTGTCAAGACTCTTCTCTTACTTCCTCTCTGCTTTTGGCAATGTGTCTTCTTCTCTCTACTCTTGGCACTGTGTCTTCTTCTCTCTACTCTTGGCACTGTGTCTTCTTATCTCTATCTCTAAACCTTCTACCATTGATTTAGGGTTGTTGTTACCTTGTTATACTTATTTGGGTTGTTCTATCGCATGTTTCTATTTTATGCCACAAATCTGCTGGGTTGTCGACTTCTCCCCTGCTACACAGTAACTTTAACATCTCTTTTGGAGTTTCTGGAAGGATTTGGCTGGATCTTTGCTTGTCCAAGAAGAACCAGTTGTACAATAAATTCTTCCTTCTCCCACTATAAGATTTCCCTTCTCCTTCTATTGTTTCATGTTGGATTTTCTTTGGTTTGGTTTCGTTGTATTATGGGATACATGGAGTTTTAGGGCTTGCAATTTAGTTTGAGGGGATGATCTTTGAGTCCGGCTGTAATCTTTCCACTGTTTTTTTTAACTTAACTTAAAACTAGTTACTGTTTGGGCTTTAGTTAACCAACTATAATATTTGTATTGATTGTTGTTCTATGAGATGGTTGTTGAGGAGAATCAAATTGCTGTTTTCTTTCTTTTTAGCCGACTGTTTCAAATAATCTTAGGTATAATATTTAGGGCTTGGCCTTATTAGTCAATGATGGACTTATATTATTTTTGTTTAGTAGTTATTTTTGGGCTTTACCTTTACTTTGGCCAGTTATTTTTGAAGGTTAATTTAGTTGTTTTAGGTCTTTCACCAAATATGAGTTTGACATCTTATATATTATTTACCTATTTTAAAACGGTGTTTTTGCTTATTTTGAAGTCTTGCACATGTATTTTTCCTTTTAAAAATGCATGTACCATCTCCCAAACCCAAGACACACCCTTAATATAAGTCATATCATTTTTAGAGTCAACACTACAATTATCTAAAAGACGCAACCAAATTAAAGATGCGTAACATGTCAGTATTTTCCAAGGTTTAGGAATCAGAAGATGACGTGAAGAAACTGAAAAGAAAAAAGTGAAGGTAAAAGCTATGATAAGTTTCTTATTTCTTAAATTATGCTCTATTAAAATATTTTGGATATTACATGCACACTATTTTTTATGATAACCTTACACATGCATATTATTTTGAAATCATTGATACTGGAATATCGCTATAAAATTAAACATGGATGACAAATAAAAACGATATAAATTCTAAAAGAAACTAATATTTCAAAACACATGTTTTCATATCATAAGAGATTGAATTAAATTTGATAGATTGTAATAGAAAAAAATAATAGATGTCTAATAAGATGTATATAAGAAATATTAAGGAGAGTTATGTAATGTAGGGTGACCTACTAATGAATTTTCTATGTATGGGGTTTACCTACATTTGATATGATTACCCTAAAAGGGGAGGGCCCCACATTTGATGCTTCCCTTAATATTTCCTGAGTCATGTAATTAAAGAATGAGAGAATATTTGAAAATATGAAGAAGCATTTTGATGGAAAACGGGAAAATCTTTAATACTGAAAATTTCTTTGAATATTATGGAATATAATTTTTGATGTTTTGCATGCATATTACTATTTATCACCTTGTTTGTATATATAGTAGATCAAGAGATACCTTACTCACATAATCATATTTTTATAAATAGCTCATGGTGGACCCTATTTAATAGGAAATAGGAGCATCACCCAGTGTGCCAAAGAGGGCTCCCTTAACGGTAGAAGAAAAGCAAAAGCATGCTGAAGAACTCGTGAAGGTATGACTTAAAATATTTATTGGGATCGAAGATGTATAAGAAAAACATAGGAAAACCTTTGAAAACTGGAAGTGTGCCTTCTACAACTAAGTTGATTAATTATTTGTACCTATATATAGTCGTGTAAAAAAAACTGGTCCTAACAGCTCCGGTTTGTACCATTCTGGTTAGGACCGGCTAGGGACCGATCCCGGTTAGGACCGGTCCCAGGGGTCCCCCTTTTTGCATTAAAGATCAATTTCGTACTGGGACCGATAAAAGACCAGTCCCGAACCGGCAGAGAAAAGACTTTATTATCCAAAACAGTCCGGAAACTGGAGTAATGGAAATTTTATTATCCAAAAAACTATCTATTACAAAGGTATAGTCTCCCTTATATAGAATGGAGGAGATGAGATAGAGTAGAAATACCCAATGTAGGACTAAATACAGAAATACAGCATATACAAAGCTAACCGCCTAACTGCCTAACTGCACGGTTAGTAAGAACACTAACCGCTCGGTTACCACCAGGAGACGAACCGCCGACCATCGATATCCCAGAGAGTAACCGGCTAACCGTCCGGTTACCAAACCGCCATGCCAACCCGCTATCGTTGCTTAGATATCAGACCGCCGGAGACAATCCCGTCAACCCGCGCGGCTACCAATCCGCCCGGTCTTTAACCTCCTGTCCTCCCAGGCCTATACAACAACACTCCCCCTCAAGCTGGAGCATATATGTCGATCATGCCTAGCTTACTGCAAATGTGGAAAAAAGAAGCGGATACAGGCTTTGTGAAGATATCTGTTAACTCTTTCTCTGACGTAACAAACGGAGTGCAAATCTGGTTCTTCAACACTTCTTCCCGAATGAAGTGACAGTCAACCTCTATGTGTTTTGTCCGCTCATGAAAGACCGGGTTCTTGGAAATGTAGATGGCCGCCTTGTTGTCGCAAAACATGGGAAGTGGATAGTTGTAGACCTCTCCTAAATCCAGCATGAGAGCCCGCAACCATTTCAACTCGCACGTGGTTGACGTCATACTTCGATATTCTGCTTCCACACTAGATCTGGAGACAACGGATTGCTTCTTGCTCTTCTAGCTAACCAGATTTCCTCCAACAAACGTGCAAAAGCCAGATGTCGACTTGCGATCCCCTTTGTCGTCCGCATAGCTAGCATCGGAGTACGCTTCCACCCTCAAATGACCATTCTTCTGAAAGAGGAGACCTTTCCCAGGAGATGACTTTACATACTCCAGAATTCTTAGAGCGGATTGAAGATGGCATTCCCTAGGAGACTGCATAAACTGGCTGACCTTTCCTA
Organism: Platanthera zijinensis; assembly: GCA_039513925.1. NCBI lineage: Eukaryota > Viridiplantae > Streptophyta > Magnoliopsida > Asparagales > Orchidaceae > Platanthera > Platanthera zijinensis. The sequence continues at coordinate 248,221,453 of CM077079.1, read as the reverse complement.
CTGCATAAGAGATGTCTGGTCTGGTCACCGTGAGGTAAATGAGTTTGCCAACAAGATGCCGATACCTCGTAGTGTCCGATAGAGGAGGTGATTCGTCAATCCATGTTTTGTCTTCTCTAGGAGCCATGGGACACTGAGCAGGTTTAGCGTCCGTCAATCCTGCCTCTTTCAATAAGTCAAGAGCATACTTGCGTTGGGAGAGAACCAAGGAGCACAGTTTCCGAGAGATTTCAATTCCCAAGAAGTATTTTGGAGAACCCGTATCCTTCGTGACAAGGTGTTGGCGGAGATGGACCTTCGTCAGGGCTACACCAGCTTGGTCGTCGCCAGTAAGAAGTATGTCATCCACATAAACGGCTAGCACAACCAGACCCGAGGATGTCTTGCGAATGAACAAGGAGTGATCCGCCGAACTCCTTGTGAAACCGATTTCCCCAACTATGCCACTGAACTTGTCGAACCATGCCCGAGGACTCTGCTTTAGACCATAAATGGTCTTTTTCAACCGGCATACTCGAGTCTCCCCCGGAGCAACATACCCAGGAGGTTGCTCCATGTAGACATCCTCATGAAGATCATCATAGAGGAAGGCATTCTTGACATCCAACTGGGAAATAGGCCAATCCTTGTTGACCGCCACCGATAGAAGAACTCGAATAGTGCTGAGACGAGCAACCGGAGAGAACATGTCGAAGTAATCAACACCATAAGTCTGGGTAAATCCCTTGGCTACAAGACGGGCCTTGTACCGGTCCACACTGCCATCCGGACGGAACTTGACGACAAAGACCCAGCGACATCCAACCACATCCGTGCCAAAAGGAGGAGGCACAAGAGTCCAAGTGCCCCGCTCAGAGAGAGTAGCAATTTCTTCATCCATGGCCGCCTTCCAGTGAGGAACATCAAGGGCTTCCTGGTAGTTGCGAGGAGTGGAAGTCGCCGAGATGGCTAGGGCGAAGTCCCTGCGAGAAGGTGTTAGCCGATCATAAGAAACAACAGCGGCCAGCGAGTGCTGGGTGCACGTCCGAACCCCTTTGCGAAGAGCAATGAGCAGTTCCAGGTCATCTAGTTCCTCAGTCGCCGGTGCATCCGTGGCGGAGAAGGCTAGCCCGGGAGAGGAGAGAGACGGCCGAGGAGAGGAGGAAGATGGCAGGGGATCAACAGACGGAGTGTGCGGTGGAGTTGGTGATGGAGGAATCTCAAGAGGAGTGGATGGGACGAAGGGAATGGTTGGAGAGGGCAAGTCAGTCGGAGAAAGAGTAAGGTCAGAGGAGAAGTATGAGGCATTTTCAAAGAACGTCACATCCGCCGAAACGAACTGTTTGCGATGAACAGGGTCAAAGCAACAGTAACCTTTTTGAGTAGTAGAATAACCCAAAAAGATACACTTGGTGGAACGTGGGGATAACTTGTCGCGAGTTGCGGAAGGGTTGTGAACAAAGGCGGTGCAGCCAAAAATACATAGAGGTAAGGGAAAGGCATTCTTGGCCGGATAGAGAATGGAAAAAGGTGTTTTGCCTTTAAGAACTGTCGAGGGAAGACGATTGATGAGGAAGCAGGAGATGAGAACTGCATAGCCCCAGTGTTGGGTACATTGGAAAATGTGTACCTGATTTGAAGAAGCCCAACCTAGCTCAATGATATACATCATGTTGTATTTGATGTTGTTTTGAGTTGACATGTGCAGGTAAAGAATTGTTAAAGTTTACAGGAAAAAATTCTAAGTCCAAGTGTCGACACAAAGGAACATGTGTCGTCACATAGAAGAAAGTTGTCGACACAACACTGGGAAAGTGTGTCGACACAGAAGGTGTAAGTCGACACTACTCTGGGAAAAAGTGTCGACACATAACATAGTCTACAACAACACTGGGAAAAAGTGTCGACACAGAAGAAGTAAGTCGACACAACACTGGGAAATTGTGTCGACACAGAAGAAAAACGTCGACCTCAACATTGGGAGAATGCGTCGACACTGAAGAGTATAGTCGATCTCAAGTTTGTCGACATCATCTGAATATGTCGACACAGAAGAAAATAGTCGACCACAAGTTTGTCGTCACCAGCAGAATGTGTCGACACATAGTGAGTAAGTCGACACATTATAGCAAAGCGAAAAAAAAATGAATGTGTCGACACCTGAAGGCTAAGTCAACACTTACTAAAGTTATGATTCTACAACAACTGTGTCGACACACAGGACTTGTGTCGACACACTGCAGAGTCAAAGACCAAGTTAGTTTCAGAAGAAGATGTGTCGACACAAAGGCAATTTAGTCGACATCACTGAAGGCAGTGTCGACACCAAAGTCAATTGTGTCGACACAAATAGACAGATGGTCTCGACACTTTCTGACAGACTGTTTCAACACTAAGGCACAGGACTTGTTTGAAGACTTGACAGCTGTGAGTTATCACCAGTTAACTGAAGTTGTCAGACTTGTCAGAAAACGGTTAGAAACCGGATCAGCCGGTTTCCATGAAGAATGTCTATAAATAGACAGATTCAGAAGGAGAAAAACAACACACAATTAAGAAGATATAGAACTGACCCTTTGAAATACATTGGATCAGAAAGTGGAGAAGGATTACATTCTACTCATTTCAAGAAAGTGCTAGGCACTTAAGAAGATCTTCTCCGGGAGATCTAAGAAGACTATCTAAGGGTAGATCTAAGAAGAGTTCTAATCAGAATTCAGAAGAATCATTCAAAGTTCTGGATAGAGAGAGATCAAGTCAGAATTTGAAGAAGAAGAAGGAATCCACCAGTGGATTCTCAAGAAGCTGTTTGGAATCAACTCAGCTAAGTACATTTTCAAGAAGCTTTGAAGAAGGCTAAGAAATAGTTGATTGCATCAGCTGATTAAGAATTGTCATTGCCTTTTCTCTCTCAACTTGGCAAGACAATTTAAACAATCTTTTCTATATTTCTGTAGGATCTGTTTATACAGATCTGAGTTGTAAGCCTATGTTATAAAGGCTGAGTGTAGGAGTGTTGAACTCTGAGTGGTAGGGCTGATTGCCTGAGTGTAGGAGAAGGATATTCTCTGAGTTGTAGGCCTTGGGGCAAGGCTGAGGTAGGGCAGTTGTGCCTGAGTTGTAGGAACCAGTTGGGTTCTGAGTTGTAAGATCTATTGATCTGAGATAAGTGAAAGTTTGGCCGAATCTAGCATACAGCTAGATAGGTGAAGGGGGAAAGTGGATGTACCCAGACCTTGGGGAACCACTATAAAACATAGTGCAATCTGTGATGTTTTGTTTTCTGTGATTGCTGTGTTCTTATATTAGTTAATAAATTGAATTCTGTCTAGAAGTTCTAGAAAGAGAAGCAGAACCTATTCACCCCCCCCCCCCTCTAGGTGTTTAGGCTGCCTTGAAAGTTAAACTATCAAGTGGTATCAGAGGGAGGTTCCTCAAAAAGGACTTAACAGTCTGAGGTAGATCTGATAGGCAGATTCAAGAATCAAGAAGATGGGTTCTGGAGAGAATCATAAGGAGCTAGGGTCAATGAAATTACCCATATGCAAGAAGGAAATCTTTGGGATCTGGAAAGAAAGAGTCAGATTGTTTATGGAAGCATCTGACCCAAGGATTTACATCACAGTACAGGAAGGCCCCTTCATACCAATGAAGATATCTGTTCTTGATGCAAATATCCAAACACCAAAGACTTATTCTGAAATGACCAAGGATGAAATCATCTTGGCAACCATGGACAAAAGGGCACAGAACATCATTGTCAGTGCCATAGATGATTCAACATTTCAGAATCTGATTCACTGCAAGACCTCCAAGGAGATGTGGGACACATTGATTGTCTACATGGAGGGATCAGAAGAAGTAAGGCTGGACAGAAAATCTATGCTAAATCAGCAGTATGAAAGTTTTAGACAAGGAAAATCTGATAGCATAACTGAGTGCTATAAGAAATTCTATAGAATTGTGAATGAGCTACTTTCCTATGGAAGAGTCTTCAGTACCTATGAACTGAATGACAAATTCTTAAGATCCTTATCAAAGGATTGGGATACAAAGATCTGTGCCATAAGAGAAGTGGCAAAATTGGCAGAGATATCTCCTCCAACTCTGTTTGGAAAGTTGCTATCCTATGAAATGCAACTTATGGTAAGGAAGGAGGAGGAAAGAAACTCAAGAGGAGAGCATAGAGAAAAGACTGTGGCATTTAATGCTGAAGCCACCAGAAAGAATAGGAGGAAATCACCATCTCCTCCTAAGGAAGTTGAAGAAGGTAGTTCTGAAAATTCAGATAAGGGTTCAGTCAGCAGTGATTCAGATGCAGACTTTGCTGCATTCACTAGGCAATTTCAAAGGTTCTTGAAAAAGAAGCAATGGAAGTCTAGGCCTTCCTCATCACAGCAAGTAGATGACTATTATCAGAAAAGAAGGTCATCTAGGAAAGAGAAAAGCAGGTCAAAGCCCAGCAAAGCCACTACTTCAAAGATTGTCTGCTATTGTTGCAATAGGCCTGGACATGTAGTGGCTGATTGTCCTGACAAAAGGAAGGAATCTTCAGAAAAGAAGAAGACTTATCAGAAAGGCAAGAAGGAGAAATCCTTTGTAGCAAAGAAAGATAAAAGTCTGTCAGACCAGTCAACTTCAGAATCAGGATCTGAAGCTGAAGCATATATTGGATTATATGCTGCATCTGAGGAAGAGGAGTTTATGCAGTTGCTAGACTCCATCAATGAACATCAATGCATGGGTTTGATGACTAGATCAGAAGAGGACCTATGCTAGAATCAGTCTGGTCCTAATGAGGTAAACTGTCCTTCCAGTACATATGTTTGTAGTACAAGTGAAGAATCAGCTACATCTGCATCAAGTGATGAAGATGCATCTGAATCTGAAGGAGATGTCTATCAATTGATAGACAAGTATGGGGACTTGTTGCAGGCCCTTAAGAAAAGCAAGAACCTGGTTAAATCACAGGCTCAGGAAATTGCTGATCTAAGGGTTGCAACAACTGAGTTAGAAAAAGTCCTTGATCAAAAGTTAGCTGAAATTGCCAAGCTGAAGAATATAACTATTATTCAGATGGGCACAATTAATTATACTAATGATCAAGTGAAGAGTCTGGAGGACAGACTGAGAATTGAAAGGGATTTAGTGGCTAGTTACTCTAAGCCAAAATCTGTCTTACCCTTGATAGATGAATTTGTCACTCAGAAGGGTAAGGCTGGATTAGGATTTAAGGGTAACTCCAGGGCTGGCAGATTCAAGAGGAAAGGCAAAGCCCCTATTCAGCCACTAAACCTTTCAGTCCCCATAAGGTTTGGTAAGGAGAAAGTGCCTTCTAACATATATGATCATGAAGACATTCAGGATCATATCAAGACAAATGTTCTGAAGAACAAGGGTGTTAAGGCAAGCAGGCCTACCTATGGTCATAAGCCCTATGGTTTTAAGAAACCAGTAGGAGAAGTTGCAACAGCACCAGCAATGAACAGAAATGCTTCTGACAAGGATGTATCTAGATCTAGATACAATAAGTTTGAATGTTGGTGCTGTGGCAAGAGGGGTCATTTTGCATTGGACTGCTGGTATAACACAAGTGTTATAAAGAATAAGAGTCTACCTGTTAGAAGAGGTTATGATAACTTTATTAAGGCTAACCTGAACCAAGGACCCAAGACTTACTTGGGTTCTAAGGGTAAGTAATTCTGTATTGCAGGTGAATCCTAGTTACCATGCCCCTATATGGTACTTGGATAGTGGTTGTTCCAGGCACATGACTGGAACAAAGGGGCTGCTGAAGGAGTATTCATCTGTCAAAGATGGACATAAAGTGATCTTTGGTGGATCTGAAAAAGGAGTCATCAAAGGATTTGGTAACATCTCTTCAAACCTAATTACTATCACCCAAGTGGCCTATGTAAAAGGTTTGAAACATAATCTAATAAGCATAAGCCAGCTGAGTGATCTAGGATATGACATTTCATTTGGTAAGGATGGATGTCATATCAAAAGGTCAAGTGATCAAGAGATCATATTGACTGGGTATAGGAAGAGAAATGTGTATTGCCTTAATTTTGAATGTGAGAATAAGGCATCCCCCATTTGTCTTGTAGCTGATGACAATGCTTCTCATTGTGTTAAGTGGCACAAGAGATTGGCTCATCTAAACTACAAGACAATTGGCCAACTCTTTAGTAAAGAACTAGTGAGGAATGGGCCTCAAGTTAAGTGTATAAAGGAAGGGGTATGCTCAGCTTGTCAAAAGGGCAAGCAGACAAAAACCTCATTTCAAAGCCTTGAAAACAAGGATTCTGTGAGGTGCTTATACCTCTTGCATATGGATCTTTTTGGTCCTATGCCAGTTCACAGTCTAGGTAGGAAGGTCTACACACTAGTGGTTGTAGATGACTATTCTAGATTTACATGGGTGTTCTTTCTGACACAAAAATCTGAAACCCCAAGTGTATTATTTAAGTTTGTAAAGCAAATTCAGAATGAACTGAACAGTACAGTGGTCAAAATCAGAAGTGACCATGGTACTGAGTTTCAATCTGAAAGCATAACAAACTTGTGTATAGACTTTGGGATTTTCCAAGAGTTCTCCTCACCTAGAACACCTCAGCAAAATGGAATTGCTGAAAGAAAGAATAGATCATTAATTGAAGCTGGTAGAACTCTATTGAGTGACACCTCTCTCCCAGAATATTTTTGGGCTGAGGCAGTTAACACTGCTTGTCATGTCATCAATAGGGCTTCTATCACCAAAAGCCACAGGAAGACTCCCTATGAGATTGTGAAAGGCAGAAAACCAAATCTATCCTATTTTAGGATCTTTGGCTGCAAGTGCTATATACTTAACAATGGTAAGTCTTATTTGACTAAGTTTGCTGCCAAATCCCAGGATGGGATATTTGTTGGGTACAGCACAAATAGTAAGGCCTATAGAGTCTTCAACTTAACTACTCAAGTTGTTGAAGAATCTGTGCATATTGTATTTGATGAAACAAGATTAATCAATTGTGAATTGTCTTGTAGATCAAATGACTCAACAGGTATAAGCAAGAAGATGGACAAGCTCTCCATTGCTGAAGCTTCAAAGGAAGAGGGAGCATTGGAAAATGAAGGCTGCTGTCCAGGGGGAGTACAAGAGATAATGGAAGCTGATGAAAACCAAGAGGAACAGCAGAATGAAGAAGCTGGAGATGCTCAACCTGAAGGGAATCTACCTCCAGCTATAAGATATCTAAGAGATCATCCTACTGATCAGATAATTGGTGATCCAAGACAAGGAGTGCAAACTAGAAGCAGAAATCAAAGCACAGTTTTGCATTCTAGTTTCTTGTCTCAAATGGAACCTAAGAAGTTTGAAGAAGCTATCCAAGACCAGCACTGGATTGATGCTATGCAAGAGGAGCTGAATCAGTTCAGAAGGTGCAAGGTCTGGGAGCTTGTTACTAAACCAAGAGGCCACAACATAATTGGGACTAAGTGGATCTATAGGAACAAGCTAGATGAAAGTGGAATAATAATAAAGAATAAAGCAAGATTGGTTGCAAAAGGATACAGGCAGGAAGAAGGGATTGACTTTGATCAAACCTTTGCTCCAGTAGCAAGGCTGGAGGCAATCAGAATGTTCCTTGCCTATGCAGCCTACCAAGACTTCAAAGTATACCAGATGGATGTAAAGTCAGCATTTCTGAATGGTGATCTTAAAGAAGAAGTATATGTAGAGCAGCCATCAGGTTTTGTAGATCCTCTTAAACCTGATTCTGTGTATAAGCTTAGGAAAGCTTTGTATGGGTTAAAACAAGCTCCAAGGGCTTGGTATGAAACCCTGTCTACCTTCCTCATTGAGAATAAATTCTCAAGAGGAAAGATAGACAAAACTCTATTCCTTAGGGAATCCAAAGGAAAGATCATCTTAGTCCAGATCTATGTTGATGACATAATCTTTGGATCTACTGAAAACAACCTTTGTAAAAAGTTTGCCAAACTTATGCAAGGGAAGTTTGAGATGAGCAGTATGGGAGAACTTAAGTTCTTCTTGGGACTCCAAGTAAGACAGACTGATGATGGATTGTCCATATCCCAGTCTAAGTTCACCAAGGAATTAATTAAAAAATATGGTATGGAGTCATCCTCCTCCATGAGAACTCCTATGGGCACAAGTATGCCAATATGCAAAGATGAGGCAGGTAAACCTGTTGATGAATCATTGTATAGAGGAATAGTTGGGTCACTACTATATCTCACTGCTAGTAGACCTGACATTATGTATGCAACATGTGTCTGTGCTAGGTACCAAGCCTGCCCTAAAGAATCTCATTATACTGCAGTAAAAAGGATTCTGAGATATCTAAAGGGCACTCCTACTCTAGGTCTTTGGTACCCTAGGAATAGAGATTTTCAACTAACAGGCTATTCAGATGCAGATTTTGCAGGATGTAGAGAGGATAGAAAGAGTACTACAGGTACTTGTCAATTCCTGGGAGGAAGACTAATATCTTGGAGTAGTAAAAAACAGACTAGTGTGGCAATTTCCACAGCTGAGTCAGAGTATATTGCTGCAGGAAGCTGCTGTGCACAGCTATTATGGATGCAGCATCAGCTTAAAGATTATGGTATTCAGGTAAGTAGAACACCCCTTTTATGTGATTCTAAGAGTGCTATTTCTATTGCTAATAATCCAGTTTCTCATAGTAGAACTAAGCATATAGAAATCAAATATCATTTTCTTAGAGAACATGTAGAAAAAGGTGACATCTCATTGGAATTTGTAAAAACAGATTATCAAATAGCAGATGTATTTACTAAGCCTTTAGATGAAACCAAATTCAATAAATTCAAAATTGAATTAGGTATGTTAACCATTGATTAATGTATTAAACAAAATCATTAACAATGCTATTGAAATGGTTTATAAGTAAGTAAAAGTAGTAACAACAATTATCAAGTGTTAAAAAGGACACATTGAAGTTACAGAAATTGGCTAAGTAAGAATGTGTCGACACATTCAGTAATAATGTGTCGACTCAGAGAAATTATGTCGACAAGTCAGAAATATTGTGTCGACACAGAGAATATGTGTCGACACTTAAGAGTTTTATTGTCGACTTAACCAGAAATGTAATGTCGACTCAACCAGAATTATGGTGTCGACACTTACAAAATATGTGTCGACACTTGTCCTTAGTGTCGACACAGAATTTCTGTCTTTCTACTATGTATCCAAGGTGTCGACATAACCACAAATTGGTGTCGACACATAGTAGGCTGAAGAAATGTCGAGTTAATAGAAGCTTGTGTCGACACATTCCGTCTGTGTCGACACATTTAGACTGTTTTTGGCGCCTTTTGAACTTCTTTCAACAGAAGCTATAAATAGGTCAAAAGCTCTTTGTGTCGACACGCTTTCAAGGTTTTCGAGACTCAAACCCTGTGTCGACAGTCTTTCTTTCTCTCTTCTCTCAAGTTTTCTCGACACAACGATGGCGCCAAGGATTGAAGATAACATCAATGAAGGATATGAGTTAGTGCGCCAGGCCTTTGCAGAGGCGCCGCCTGATGTTCAAGGAGTTATCACCCTTCTCTCTGCATCAGGGTTAGAATTTCTCATTTCAGAACCAACTAAGATCTGGAAGAAGGAGGTGCACGAGTTCTTTACCTCTGCATCAGTCCATTCTACTGGCCTCAAGATTAAGTCCACTATTCAAGGGACGAAGGTAAAGATTACTCAAAGAAGTTTACGAAAGATCTTCCAACTGCAAGTGGTTGAGAATGAAGAGGCAGTTCCTATATCTAAGACAAGGGAAGCCCTTCAATGGTGTGGCCTGGATTCAGGATTGAAGATAGGAGCTGCATTTAACAGAAAGGGAATGAATCAGCAAGGGAAGTTCTTGTCGGAAGTTGTTGGAAAGGTAATCCTCTGCAAGACAGGTGGACATGATAGGATTTCTGCCTATATGTTCAGCCTGATGACCAGGATAGTTTTTACTATTCCTACTGATTGGTCAAGAGTACTCTTTGACAAGATCAAAGAGGGAATTAAAAAGCCTAACATGGCTAGGATCATGAGTCTATACTTCACTGGGGTGATTCCAGATGTGATGCAGCAGCTGCAAGGGAGTAAGATTAACCATATGAGAAGAATGGATATGAGACTATTCACCAGGTGGGATAGGGTGCTGTCAAAGGATGTGCCTGAAGAGAGCAGGCCAGACACCCCTGTGCAATACTCTACACCAAATCAAGAATCTGAACAAGTACAAGAAGGGACACAGCTTGTCTCAACTGTGGTCCAGGAAGTATCAACACCTGCCCAGATGCAGGGGGAGCCAGTTTCCACTTCTGCTCCAAAGGTATCTACTCCTGCTTAGGTTTAGGGGGAGCTAATGTATTTTACTATAAAATACATTGCTCAAATTATTATTACTGCACAGGTTCAGGGGGAGCTAGTGTCCACACCTCCTCCTGCCACTACAAATATTGAAGTGCAAGTCCAAGAAGAAGCACAGTTAAACATATCTCAAGATTTAACTGCTGCAGATATGACCACTCAACTGGAATTTACTATGGAGGAGTTATTCCCAGATGTTGATACTGCTGCTGATAAAGAAGGAGGTGGACCAGATATTGAGAAGTTCATAGGAATGGACATTGATCAGGAAGCTGCTGTGGAAACACAGGTTGAGGATGAGCCAGTGGATGTTGAAGCTGAGCAACAACTCACTGGCACAGAAAGAATTCATGTAGATACTTCCTCTGACACAGAAACTGAAGAAGCCAGGGTGGCTAAGAAAAGAAAACTTGTTGTCTTTAAGAGAAGAAGCAAGAACTACAAGCAGGCATTGCAGACAACAACTCCACAAGTTTCTCCAGCCTTTGATTACAATAAATTTATGGTAGATCTTCAAGTAAAATTGGATGACCAAAGGATGGCTCTGGAGAAGTATGTTGATGAAAATAGCAAGTCAGTTCAGTTTGACTTAGCTCAGGACATCAAGTCCATCCAATTTCAAGTCAACTTGCATAAAACTGAAATGACAGATTGCTTCCACAAGGGTGGCAATGCTGTAGTTTATCTGGCTAAACAACAGCAGGCTATCTCTACAAAGGTGGATGATATTGCTTTGAAGCAAGGTTATGTTCTGGAAAATCAAATAAGAATGAATGATAATTTAACTGAATCTCATAATGAGATCATTCAAGAGGTGAAGAAGATTGTGCCAGGGATGCCTGCAAATAGAGCCAAAGAAATGGAAGAATTTGATAAGAATTTTCAGGCTGCTATTGCATCTGTTAAGACTGCCATCACAACCTCTCAACAGGAAATATCTGAAAAGCTTCAAAAGTTAAGACCATTTTTCAAGGAGGGAGTGAATTATTTGGATGGCCAAATTCGATTCCAGAAAGAAGATCTTAGAGATCATGTATCAAGAGAAGCCATAAAGGGGGAGAGGATGCTAATTCATGCAGGCTCTGAGCATGCCAAATGGGTGACCAATAGTATAAGAGCCACATTGGGATATCCACCATTGTGTGATGATAACATGGTGGCTGAGTCAGGTCTACAAACAGGACTACTTGAAGGTGACCAACCTGAGGTTGCCCAAGTCATATACCCCCCTCCAGATTTTGATATATTGGATCAGCAAGTGCAATATATGTATAGTCCTTCAAAGGAGGTTGTAAATGTTATCTTTGGAAAGGTTGATAAGCCTGAGGTAAATTTGCAAGAACAGCAAGATGCTCTACTGTCAAAGAAAAGATTTAGAGAGCAGGCTGAGCTGAAGCCAGATTTTGAGCAGTGGAGTCCTACTTCCAGAAATATAATACTCACTGCATGGAAAGCTGTCAAAGATCAAGTTCATGAAAGGGGCAAGTGGTACAATGAGCAGGAATGGCAGAAGTATGAGGCAAGACAAGAAGCCATTGTACAATTCAGAAGGAAAGCTAAGCTGGGAAGACTTCCACCTGATGCTATGGAGCCAAGCAAATACTTCCCAAAGCCTTTTCACTATTTTGAAAGGCAAAGGCTCAAGGAAGAAGCTAAGAAGAAAGCTGATCTTAAAGGAAAAAAGATGGCTGAAGAATCAGAAGCTCCTGTGACAGCTAAAATTAAATCTGGCCAAGGGATTGTTATTAGAGAGCCTGATCAATCCTGATAATGTTTTAGTTCTTTCATAATGTTTTGTAATGATGTAATGTGATCAGTCAAAGAAAAACCATGTAATCAAACATTACCCAGTAATAAACAAAATATTGTTAAATCTGTGATAGATTGTTTTATCCATGATGTTCTTATTATTTTGTTTATAATTAAGTATCCCTGTGTATTGTCATATATCATCATTTTATACTATTTATAAATGGTGTATATCATTGGCTATAAGGGTTATGACTTCTCCAAATAGGGGGAGATTGTTGGGTACATTGGAAAATGTGTACCTGATTTGAAGAAGCCCAACCTAGCTCAATGATATACATCATGTTGTATTTGATGTTGTTTTGAGTTGACATGTGCAGGTAAAGAATTGTTAAAGTTTACAGGAAAAAATTCTAAGTCCAAGTGTCGACACAAAGGAACATGTGTCGTCACATAGAAGAAAGTTGTCGACACAACACTGGGAAAGTGTGTCGACACAGAAGGTGTAAGTCGACACTACTCTGGGAAAAAGTGTCGACACATAACATAGTCTACAACAACACTGGGAAAAAGTGTCGACACAGAAGAAGTAAGTCGACACAACACTGGGAAATTGTGTCGACACAGAAGAAAAACGTCGACCTCAACATTGGGAGAATGCGTCGACACTGAAGAGTATAGTCGATCTCAAGTTTGTCGACATCATCTGAATATGTCGACACAGAAGAAAATAGTCGACCACAAGTTTGTCGTCACCAGCAGAATGTGTCGACACATAGTGAGTAAGTCGACACATTATAGCAAAGCGAAAAAAAAAAATGAATGTGTCGACACCTGAAGGCTAAGTCAACACTTACTAAAGTTATGATTCTACAACAACTGTGTCGACACACAGGACTTGTGTCGACACACTGCAGAGTCAAAGACCAAGTTAGTTTCAGAAGAAGATGTGTCGACACAAAGGCAATTTAGTCGACATCACTGAAGGCAGTGTCGACACCAAAGTCAATTGTGTCGACACAAATAGACAGATGGTCTCGACACTTTCTGACAGACTGTTTCAACACTAAGGCACAAGACTTGTTTGAAGACTTGACAGCTGTGAGTTATCACCAGTTAACTGAAGTTGTCAGACTTGTCAGAAAACGGTTAGAAACCGGATCAGCCGGTTACCATGAAGAATGTCTATAAATAGACAGATTCAGAAGGAGAAAAACAACACACAATTAAGAAGATATAGAACTGACCCTTTGAAATACATTGGATCAGAAAGTGGAGAAGGATTACATTCTACTCATTTCAAGAAAGTGCTAGGCACTTAAGAAGATCTTCTCCGGGAGATCTAAGAAGACTATCTAAGGGTAGATCTAAGAAGAGTTCTAATCAGAATTCAGAAGAATCATTCAAAGTTCTGGATAGAGAGAGATCAAGTCAGAATTTGAAGAAGAAGAAGGAATCCACCAGTGGATTCTCAAGAAGCTGTTTGGAATCAACTCAGCTAAGTACATTTTCAAGAAGCTTTGAAGAAGGCTAAGAAATAGTTGATTGCATCAGCTGATTAAGAATTGTCATTGCCTTTTCTCTCTCAACTTGGCAAGACAATTTAAACAATCTTTTCTATATTTCTGTAGGATCTGTTTATACAGATCTGAGTTGTAAGCCTATGTTATAAAGGCTGAGTGTAGGAGTGTTGAACTCTGAGTGGTAGGGCTGATTGCCTGAGTGTAGGAGAAGGATATTCTCTGAGTTGTAGGCCTTGGGGCAAGGCTGAGGTAGGGCAGTTGTGCCTGAGTTGTAGGAACCAGTTGGGTTCTGAGTTGTAAGATCTATTGATCTGAGATAAGTGAAAGTTTGGCCGAATCTAGCATACAGCTAGATAGGTGAAGGGGGAAAGTGGATGTACCCAGACCTTGGGGAACCACTATAAAACATAGTGCAATCTGTGATGTTTTGTTTTCTGTGATTGCTGTGTTCTTATATTAGTTAATAAATTGAATTCTGTCTAGAAGTTCTAGAAAGAGAAGCAGAACCTATTCACCCCCCCCCCTCTAGGTGTTTAGGCTGCCTTGAAAGTTAAACTATCACCCAGTAGCTACGAGGAACCTGCATCTGTGCCATGAGAGTGCGAGCGACATCGAGGTGACGGTTTTTACGTTCCGCCACCCCATTTTGCTGGGAGGTATATACGCAACTAGTTTGATGAATGATGCCGTGTTGCATACAGAAAGAAGAAAAGTCATTACTCAGGTATTCTCTAGCATTATCTGAACGAAAAACTTTCACAGAAGCACCAAACTGATTTTTAATCATAAAATAGAAGGATTGCCATACAGAAAATAGTTCAGAGCGTTCTTTTAAAAGATACACCCATGTACATCGAGAGAAATCATCAATAAAGGTTACAAAATAGGAACTACCCCGCCCTACGGTAAGGGTGGGGGCAGGACCCCATACATCAGAGTGAACAAGGTCGAACGGCTTAGAAGAGCCACGACCTTGCTTAGGAGGAAAGGGGGAGCGGTGATGCTTGCCAAGCTGACAGGCATCACAGTGGATAGGAGAAGCATGCTGAGGTAGGTGGGGTAACAGTTGGTGGATGAGAAGTGATGGAGGATGCCCCAGATGAAGGTGCCACTGAAGAAGATCTGTAGAAGCGGATGAGAATGCTGAAAGAGCGGGTACATCATCAAGGAAGTAAAGGCCGCCTCTCTCAGTCCCAGTAGCAATCGTCCGCTTGGAGTCCGGGTCCTGAAAAAAATAAGAAACAGGAGTAAACGTGACTGAGCACTGAAGTTGCTTGCAAAGGGAAGTAACCGACAATAAATTGCACGGGAACTTGGGCACATAGAGAGTATCAGCTAGGCGAAGGGACGGAGTAACTTGAACCATGCCAGTCCCATGCACCGGAGAGGGAGAGCCATCCGTAACGAGAACCGGGGGCAATTGATCATGTGTTTCTAGGAGAGAAAAACACTGAGGATTGCCCGTCATATGATTAGTGGCGCCAGAGTCGATTAGCCATTTACCTTGAGTCACCACATGGGCGCTACCTGAAGTCGTGGCCACCGAGGCAGATGAGTTGGATGAATGGGGGGCATCACCAGAGGGACGAAGGTGCGGATGCTTTGTCCAGCAGCGGTCAATCAAGTGACCTGTGCGTCCACAGTGAGAACAGAGATAGCGAGAAGGGCCGCGCCCGCCGGACTAGTGACCACGTCCACCCGAGCCACCACGATGTGCTTGGTGGGCATAGGCATCCAGAGCAGGAGGAGCGGCAAACAAAGGATGATTGAGCAGAGAGGTAACAGCGGCAATGCGGGCAGCGGTAGCATCCAGGGTGGGAGATTCAGCTTCTCCAAGAATTTGCTGCCGGATCATATCATTGGAATCCGGGAGCCTCAGAAGGTAACAAACAACCAGGAGTTCCTGGAAGTGCTTCAGTTGGGTGGCCACGTCCGCAGAGAGGGGACGATGTTAAAGAATCTCCGCTCCAAGGGCTTGGACCTGTTGGTAAGCCGCAGCAGGAGACATGGATTGCCGAGCAAAGAGATCCGCATACAGAGTATAGATGCGAGATGTTTGACCCCCTTTGGAGTAGAGGGCGGCTAAGTGAAGCCAAGCTTGCTTGACCGTCTCATCGTGACGGATGACTGGAAGACATTCATCGGACAAGCTGTTCGCCAACCACGTACGAACAAGAGCGTCATTCGCATCCCAGTCATTAAACTGGTCAGAGTCCGCGGGAGGAGGGTCATCGGTAAGATGATGACGCTTGCGCTGAGAGCGGAGAAGAAAGGTAAACGAGACACTCCAGTCGGGATAATTGGGGCCGAGAAGCTTAGAAACGGTTCCAAGGTTCCCGGACGCAGCAAGAGGAGGAGGAGGGTGGGTAACGACTGTAGTCGAGGTGGAGACATCAGAAGTAGTCATTCTAGAAGAGAGGTCGCGTGGTTAAGAAAGTAAACCGGGCGAGCAGTAGAAGGAGAAGATCGCAGCGGTCAAAGGAGAGAGCAGCGGCTAGAAAAAGCCACGACCAACTGCGGACAACCAATGGGGAAGAAGGTCGTACGACAAGACAGGTCGCACGAGACAAGCAGATCGCACGAACAGATTGTTCGGGCGAGAAGAGGAGATCGCGAGAGAAGCAGAGGGGAAGGCAAACGAGAGAGATCGCGAGAGATCGCGCGACAAGCAGATCGCACGAGCTGAAGGCAAACGCAAACAGGGGGACTAGATCGCTGCCTCTGATACCATGTGCGAATAGAACCAAAATAGTCCGGAAACTGGAGTAATGGAAATTTTATTATCCAAAAAACTATCTATTACAAAAGTATAGGCTCCCTTATATAGAATGGAGGAGATGAGATAGAGTAGAAATACCCAATGTGGGACTAAATACAGAAATACAGCATATACAAAGCTAACCGCCTAACCTCCTAACCGCGCGGTTAGTAAGAACACTAACCGCTCGGTTACCACCAGAAGACGAGCCGCCGACCATCGATATCCCAGAGAGTAACCGGCTAACCGCCCGGTTACCAAACCCCATGCCAACCCGCTATCGTTGCTCAGATATCAGACCGCTGGAGACAATCCCGTCAACCCGCGCGGCTACCAATCCGCCCGGTCTTTAACCGCCTGTCCGCCCAGGCCTATACAGCAACAAATATATTGTCTATATTACATTAATATCACACAATTATTTAAAATAGTTTATCGGGAAGAAAAAAACGACATCATTTGCCTCAATTTATCATTCTTTATGGATTATTTGAATATCATCAATCCCTTTTAAATATTTTAAACATTTCACACAATAACTTAATAAAAAACTTATTTATATACAAAAACTTTAAACAACTAATTTGTTTATAAAATAAATAAATAACAATATAATAACTAACTTTTTTAAGAAAACAATAAAAAGCAACATAACAACAAACTTATTTATAAATAAAAAATATATAAAAACATAACAATAAATTTATTTATAACAAAAAAATAAATATAAATATAACAACAAATTAATTTTAATATTATTTTAAATAATAACATAATAAGGAGCTTGTTTATACAAAAACATTTAAACAATAGCATAGTATTTTTGTTTATATTAAAAAAAATGTTGTTGTTAGAAATTGAACCCTAGACCTCTAAATTACTAAAAAATCACTCTACCAACTATACCAAAAAACCAATTTTAACTTATAATTTTTTTATATATATTAGATTATAATGTATCTGTCATGGTAAACATATTTCCTATTACAGAAAGATAATATTTTTAAATTTCAGTATGGGCGGCCCGCCCACGCTCGGCCCTATGTGGGTCCGCCCCTACGAACCAGGACTGGTAAAAGACGGATCTTTGATAAAAGATTGATTTTCCTCCTCATATTTTAATTAAATATAGTATAGATAATTTATTTTTTTAATTAAAAAATAAAAAAGACCAGTCCGGGACCAGTTAGGAACAGTGAGGATCGGTCCTCTGGTCCCAGCCGATCATCCTCAAGAGGAGAAAAATCGGTCCCGAATCGGGACCAGTTTGAGCGAGACCGGCCCGGGACTGGTAGGACAAAAGACTGGCCTTTTAAAAGACCGCCCCTGGACCGACCTGACAGTCCTAATGTGCGCGACTACCTATATATCATCAGCAAAACTTTTATAAAATTTGTAAATGGAATAAAAATTATGGTGTGTTTTACTTTATACATTTGCAACGAATAAATTGAAAATTACGCTCAGATATTGAATCCATTGTGGAGACCGAAAAAGGGTATTCACACATAAAGATCATCAACTAATTATTCCATAATTGCTGTCTTGAAAATAATCTGTTTTTCCATCTTCAAGTTCCACTACTGAATTTTTGACAATATTTTTATTCTTGTCTTAAATTTATTATATTTAATCTGTACATCTAACACCACTAGCCTATGTTGTGTTCTCAAATTTTCTACTGAAATAACATTGCAATCCTTACAAATCATTTTATTCATTTTCTGAGTCATAAAATAATCAATTTGTGACTTATTTGGTCTGTTTTTAAACGTAATTAAATGTTTTTTCTCTCTTTATGAAAATCATATTTGTCACAATTAGCTCAAGTGCTAGCTATGACTAAGTCTAAAATTGTTCGTCTTTATTCATTTCTTTCTCCACATCCAAATTCTCTATGAACGGATGTATACTATGCATTTTCTTTCCTTATATGTCTATTTAAGTCACTTCCTATGAAATCTTCTCTCTTTATGAAATTTACCTTATTAAATCATCTAAATCTTCCCAAAATTACACTTTAATAATTTCACTTAATCCTACTTATGCCGCATAAGCACTGATCATATTAGTAGTTTCATTTCATTTGATCAATTTAAGAGCTAATATACTATCACCTTTTATACTTACCCTAACAACTTCATCTCTCCAAGTAGTATCCACAATAATAACCACTTCACTGATTGTTTTATTTTTTTTCCCGTATAATCATAATTGAAATCTCAATTATCTAAAAATTTAGTTTTCTCACCCATCCATCTAGTCTTTTGCAGTCATAAAATATTTATCATTCTTCTAATCATCGCATCCACTACTTCTATCAATTTACCCATTAACATACCTATATCCTAACTTCTAAACCTAAATCAATCACAATTCCTACAACATACTTTCATGTGACGTCTAATATGTGAGAACTTGTCTATTTAATACTACACTCAAGTTCTCTTTGAGGTGCAACAGTTCTTGCCAAGATGCCATATTCGGACCATGAGACCCCTTCTTTAAAGGAAACAATCTAATTTTTGCTCAATTTCTCAAATAATTCATATTCATAACAAAATATATTTATATATTAGTATAGATAATTTTAAATCAAATTTTTGGACGTTGTTATTAGCAAACCATCTTTCGATATTAGCAAATCATTGTTATTAGCAAACCATCTATTTTGAAAAGGGTTATTAGCAAACTTTTTTATTATTAGCAAACCACCAAAAAATAAAAAAAAATGATCTTTTCCAGCATCGTTGAAGTGATTGCCAAAACATATAGAATTTTTCTAGCAAATCATTGTTACTCTTTCATTTCATTGTCTCAAAAGTATTTTTTTCAATAAAGTCAAAACATTACAACCCTTCTTTATAAAGTCAAAACATTACAATCATTTTTTATAAAGTCAAAACATTACAACCCTCTTCATAAAGCCAAAACATTACAACCCTTCTTTATAACCCCAAAACATTACAACCCTTCTTCATAATGCCAAAACTTTACAACCCTTCTTCATAAAGCCAAAACATTACAACATTCTTCTCCTTTCCAAAAAATATTGCACGGCCACAGATCACTGTCGAGGTCGGCGGCGGTGTGCGGCAGATCGTTGCCGCGGTCGAGGTCGGTAGCGTTGTGCGGCAGATCGTTGTCGCGGTCGAGGTTGGCGGCATCGTGTGGCAGATCGTTGCAGAGCAGATCATTGGTGGAAGAAGGGCGGCGGCATCGTGCGGCGAGAAACCCTAAATTACGATTGGGGCTTTCGTGAGGGAGAGGAAAAACGGCTCTCGGGTGAGGAGGAGAAAGGGTTTGCTAATAGTGGCTTATCAGGATTGAAAAAAAAACTTCAACTCACTGAACCCGGTTTTTTGGGGTTTGTTAATAGCGAAATAAGGTTTGCTATTAACAACGTCCTTATGCAAATCAATCAAATCACCAATCCATGTTTAATTGATTAATTTGTAATATGATTGTCAATACACAAATACAATCATATATATATTTTAGCAAACAACTTCAAAATCCTTCCACGCAATATTCCTTTTTTGATCATCTTCCCAATAGCATACGTTAATCTCCTCCCCCGTCTCCTTGTTTCAAGCCATTTTTCTCTTTTCAAATGCACTCATTTGGGGCCGATCAAATGTGCTTCGCCGTCTCTTAGGCCGCCGATCCCTCCGACGATATTTTCAGGAGGCGCTCATTCTCCCCTGCGATCTCCGTCCCCTGAGATCTGTCCCTTCAGCTTCCATGTCCGCGGTCGATTTGGAACCTATAGGGTAAAGCGCTAGGATTGTAAGATCGTCTAACATCCGGAGGAGGGCTGAAATTGAGAAGAAGAGGGAGAATTATCAGGAAGAAATGTTCAACAAAATCATGAAGCGCGGGGGTCGCAAGGTCCCCAAATCCGACGACAATGACCACGCCGCATTCTCATCTTCTTACCGCTCCGGCCATGGCGGCTCCGTTGTCTCTACCTCCAACGTCACCGTCAACCACACCTCCCGCTCCGCATCTTACGGCGGCACCCAGACCCAATCACCAATTGCCGTTGCAGCTGGCGGCGCCGGAGGCTCCCCGCCCCAGATCGAAAACCTCCCGCTTTTCCGCGACGTCCCCGTCCCCGAACGGCCGTCACTTTTCGTCCGCAAGCTACAGATCTGCTCCTTCGTCTTCGAATTCTCCGACAGCCTCAAGTTCGCCCGCGAGAAAGAAACCAAGCGTCAAACCCTCCTCGAGCTCGCCGATTTCATTCAGTCTGGTTCTACCCGCCTCTCTGAGCAAGCGCAGGAGGAGCTCATCCTGATGATCGGTGCCAATATCTTTCGCTGCCTCCCGCCGGCATCACACGAGAATACTGGCTCCGAGAACGGTGACCCGGAGGAAGAAGACCCTTATCTCGACCCCTCCTGGCCGCACCTCCAGATTGTTTACGAGCTCCTCCTCCGCTACATCGTATCATCTGACACCGATACCAAGATCGCCAAACGATACATTGATCACTCCTTCGTCGTCCGCCTCCTCGAGCTCTTCGATTCTGAGGATCCCCGGGAGAGGGACTACCTCAAAACCATTCTCCATCGTATTTATGGAAAATTCATGGTGCACCGGCCGTTCGTTAGAAAGGCCATCAACAACATTTTCTATAGGTTCATATTCGAGACAGAGAGGCACAACGGGATTGCTGAGCTGCTTGAGATCCTTGGGAGTATAATTAATGGTTTTGCGGTGCCCATGAAGGAAGAACACAAGCTGTTCCTTATTCGAGCTCTCATCCCTCTGCACAAACCGAAATCCGTATCTCTTTATCATCAGCAGCTCTCCTATTGCATTACCCAGTTTGTGGAGAAGGATTATAAGCTGGCTGACACGGTCATAAGGGGACTGTTGAAGTATTGGCCGGTTATCAATTGTCAGAAGGAGGTTCTGTTCCTTGGGGAACTTGAAGAGGTTCTGGAGGCCACCCATTCATCAGAGTTTCACCGCTGTGTGATTCCTCTGTTCAAGCAGATTGCCCGCTGCCTGAACAGTCCTCATTTCCAGGTGATGTTTGTCTTTTGGTCTACTTCTAGAGTTATTGGTACCGATTTTGCGTATCCTGTTTGGTTATTATTACCCTTTAACCATACTCTTATTACATTCTTCTATCATAATTGGAAAAAAGAAAAACTTTGATGGATTATACTACCTCTAAAGTTTAAAATTTTCTGTTAGACTATGTGTATGGCCTCAAAGTTTTACTTTGCATTATTAATTTATTTAGTTAGACGATGTTGCCAGCCTCAAAGTTTAACTGTACATGATTATGTTTGTAAAAATTTTCTTTTAAATGGCAAGATAGTGAATTGCTCCCTCACAAGTATGTTATCTGTAGTCATGATGATGCCGAAGGTGTGCATTTCATGGTGCAGAGGTTTCCACTGTGAGTTGGGAGATTAAAACAAGGTGATAGCGTCCCTTACAACAAATATATTTGGCACTCCAGACTTAGTAGAAAAGGAACTGGACCAAACTGAGTTACAAGTTGTAAGTAGCATTGGGCATTAAACTGACTAGAAGGAAAGTAGTGTAGGGGGTATTCAAGACTAAACTAAGCCAAACAAAGAAGTTATCTAAATTGGCATAAGTCAAAATTTCCTCCAACAATAACAAGTGGATTTTAAGTTAACAAACACATAAAGAGACCGAATTGGCAACTGTTTGAAGTTCCAATTCAAACAAAAAACAACTCAAACTACGATCAGAACAACCATAATCTAATCTAAATGAACTGCAATAAACTATGGCAATCAAAGATATCGATGAGGAGAGAACAAAGAATGAAACAACTAAATCAATGTTTTTACAACAGCCCATCTGGGATTTTTATTTCGAATTGATTTCACTAGATAATCCAAATTGTCAACTAGACGTGATGGTGACATACAACCACTAACAAGCACATATAGTTTATGTTTCACATTTACTTTGTAATTTATGTTGGACATCTTTTATTGTGCATATTTTTTCTTCCTTTATTTATTTATGTTGGAGGAGTTGTAGTGTATTTTTTTTTAAAATTTTTGTAGCTTGAATTAGTTTAATTTAGTTTAAGCAGGAGCACAATTCTTTTCAAATTTGTTTCTAACAGACTCATAAATCTTGAGCCTTAATCTTATTTATTAGATTTCACTAAGGTCCCGTTCGTTTAGTTGGTTTTGACAGCAGGTTTTGGTTTTCAGTTTTCGCAGGTTCAATGCAGGTGTTCGTTTGCCTCTGCTTTAATCTGTTTTGGTTTTCACCCAAAACACAGGCGTTTTACCTCCTTCAATAAACCTCCGCTCCTCAAAATCGAGCCCGATAGGTCGGTTTTCGTTCGTTTTGCAAACAGAATTTTCTCCTCCTTCCCACAGAGCGCGAGAAACCCTGTCGCGACCTTCGCTCCCGGCGGCCAATCTCCTCCTTCCTAACATTCCCTACCGGCAAACGAAGCTCCCGGCGCAATTTCTGGAAGCGCATCTTCTTCTTCCCCAGGTAAGGTTTCCCGGCGCCAGTTTTTTCCCTGTCGCGATATTCCCGGTGCCATTTTTTTCTATCGCGATTTTCCCGGTGCAAGTTTTTTCCTGTCGCGATCTTCCCCCATCTTGCTGTGTGTTTTTCCCGGCGACAGTGTTTTCTTCCCTATCGCGATTTTCCCGCTTCCAGTTTTTTCCTGTCGCGATCTTCGCCATTGTTGCTGTTAGTTTTTCCCGGCGACAGTGGTTTCTTCCCTATCGACAGTGATTTCTTCCCCATTGTTGCTGTTAATTTCTAGGGCAGTGGAGGTGACCCAGTTGCTGTTTCTTTCTAGTGCAGTGTAATGCTTAGCTCGTTGTAATTAGTAATCTTTTTCATAATTCTTAGTATGGTTATGATATTATTTGGATCGTGTCTCCTCTTCATGTGTTCACATGAAAGTTGAAATTTTTATATCAAGAAATGTATAAAAGTTTTAAAAAATTCAATTGAAAAAATCCACAAATATAGTAAATATGAAATTTCCATATCAAACAGAAAATCATGATGCAAACGAACATCCGTTTTCGTTTTGCCTTAAAACGGACATGAAAACCATGTTGCAAACGAACATAAGTTTTCGTTTTGCCCTAAAACGAAAACGCTTGATGTTTTCGTTTTGAAACAAAACGAAAATCGTAAATGAAAACATTGCAAACGAACGGGGCCTAAGTTGTTTTTAAGTGGATTAATGAAAGAAAATAAAAAAAAGAGAAATACCATTTAATAAAAATAAAATGAAAAAGAAAATGTATGGCAAATTTTTATGTGAAGCTTATTTTGCCTTCATGTGAGATCTCATGTGCAACCAAGGTTATAAAAACTTTGCTGGTTTGCCATAGGAAAAAGGACAAAACCTAATTGATGTTTGTAGCCGCCGACCTCCTATCCCTTTTGGAACTGTGGTTCCACCCCTTTCACTTCTCCTTCCTCCCCGCCATCGTCTCGACCTTTTTTCCTTCTTCTCTCCATGAATTTTGATGTCACACGCATCTTCTTCCTCGACTTAGTGTTATCCTCTTTGTGAGCCTCCTCCGTCTTTCCAATGTTTGCATGAGGAGTCTCTCTCTTTTCTCTAGATCTTCTACCGATCCCATTATTTTGATATTTCCATCCCGGTGAGATCTTTTCACAATTTTGTTCGTTTTAACTTAGCTTACATTAGACTAACCTTGAGCTATTTAAGGGAGACTTGGTCGTGGATGTATTAATTTTATTGTTGTTGATTCCTTTATGTGCATCTTTTATGTTATTTAATGAGTATTGATTTCTACAAATTGCCTCATTTATTGGATGCCATGTATTATTGCTTTAGTGAAATTGATTCCTAAACTTTACAGGTTCCAAATAAATTGTATTGAAATCTACCGTCGCATCATTTAATTTAAATTGCATTTCGAGTTAAGTTTATCGCATTCACTCCATCATGTGCAACTACGAGTGCATCAAGTTTTATCATCGTTAGGCTATCACCGTCTTAAGAATTTTTTTGGGGGTCAATAATCACCTATAAATTTTTTTTTCAACAACATCAAATTGTTATCCAAAAATTTTATTTGCCATTTCGTCATACCACAGGACATCATTTTACATTAGAGTACATCACAACAGTCACATGACATAATAGTTGCCTCGTCATGCCATTTTACCCATCCCATGACAAACCTAATGAATCAAGGGCAGAGAATAACCCCACCATGAAGGATAGGTGGCACGGTAAGTTTCCTCGCCAACAAAAGCTCCTAGAATGGTCACAACCTATTTTAGATGGTTTAAGTAACAAATGAAGATCCTCACGACTGTTGAAGCCAAAATTGACCTCTCGTGGAGTTCGGGGTCCCAAAAGAGGGGTGACCTCACACCTACTACACTCGGGAGAACGTCACGGACCAAAGACTTGAGAAACTAGGAACAGACCCTCGGCTCTAGCGTGGAGGTCCCACCACACACCCGGAAGGTCACAAGAGCACTTCCCCTCCCTCACCAATGGCTGAGCCGGGTACCTTGGAGAGCTCTCTCAACTCAACCAAGAAGAAGAAACCAAGGGAGGAGGAATCCAAAAAACTCATCCCTCCAAAGGTACCCAAGGGGGTCTATTTATAGTTTTTCCATGTATGGGGGCCAAAATGTCCAAAATACCCCTACAACCAATTGGCCTTGAGCCAATAGCAAACCTCCACACCGGGGGGTAACGAGGTAACTCCACCCCAAGGGCACAATGGTAAGAGCATGGCCAAAAGAAGACCCGGGCGAGCCTGCGGCCTAGGGGGCGAGCTGGCGGCCTGGGGAGCTCGACGGCCTGGTGAGCTCGGCGGCCTGGGGTGAGCTCGGTGGCCTGGGGTGAGCTCGGCGGCCTGGGGTGAGCTCGGCGGCCTGGGTTGAGCTCGGCGGCCTGGGTTGAGCTCGGCGGCCTGGGTGAGCTCGGCGGCCTGGGTGAGCTCGGCGGCCTGGGTGACCCCCCCAAGGGGGCCGGGGGGAGAAAAATATTTTATCCCCCTACTAGTATAAAACACAGATTCACACTAAATTGGCCTCCAAGAGTGCAAAACCCTCAAAAAAGCTTAAAACTGCACGGTCAGTCTTGCGCCTACCGGACGGACCCTACTCGGCGAATACGGGATTGTACACAATCCCCGCTCTTTTCGAGGTTGGCACAAGTTCGGAAAGAAACATCCAACCCAACGTATTTGCTGAGTGGCCTTTTCTCGCTGTTTGAAAGATACTTGGCCTCTCCGGGGAGTCGACCTGTCATGCCAGCTAATGGGAGCCTAGGTGACGAGACAGCCTTGAGGTGAAAACACTTAGCCTCCCGAGGGGTCAACCTGTCATGCCAGCTAATGGGAGCCTGGGTGACGAGACAGTCTCGGGGTGAAAACACTTAGCCTCCCGAGAGGTTAACCTGTCATGCCAGCTAATGAGAGCCTGGGTGACGAGACAGCCTCGGGGTGAAAACACTTAGCCTCCCGAGGGATCAACCTGTCATGCCAGCTAATGGGAGCCTGGGTGACGAGACAACTTCGGGGTGAAAACACTTAGCCTCCCGAGGGGTCAACCTGTCATGCCAGCTAATGGGAGCCTGAGTGACGAGACAGCCTCGGGGTGAAAACACTTAGCCTCCCGAGGGGTCAACCTGTCATGCCAGCTAATGAGAGCCTGGGTGACGAGACAGCCTCGGGGTGAAAACACTTAGCCTCCCAAATGGTCAACCTGTCATGCCAGCTAATGAGAGCCTGGGTGACGAGACAGCCTCGGGGTAAAAACACTTAGCCTCCCGAGGGGTCAACCTGTCATGCCAGCTAATGAGAGCCTAGGTGACGAGAAAGCCTCAAGATGAAAACACTTAGCCTCCCGAGGGGTCAACCTGTCATGCCAGCTAATGGGAGCCTAGGTGACGAGACAACCTCGAGGTGAAAACACTTAGCCTCCCGAGGGGTCAACCTGTCATGCCAGCTAATGGGAGCCTGGGTGACGAGACAGTCTCGGGGTGAAAACACTTAGCCTCCCGAGGGGTCAACCTGTCATGTCAGCTAATGGGAGCCTGGGTGACGAGACAGCCTCGGGGTGAAAACACTTAGCCTCCCGAGGCACATTCGACCCAACCAGCTAGTGAGAGCCTGTGTGAGGAGATCCTCTCGGCGGTGGGACTTGCTCTCCCCGAGGCACATTCGACCCAGCCAGCTAGTGAGAGCCTGAATGAGGAGATCCTCTCGGGGGTGGTACTTGCTCTCCCCAAGGCACATTCGACCCAACCAGCTAGTGAGAGCCTGGATGAGGAGATCCTCTCGGGGATGGGACTTGCTCTCCCCGAGGCACATTCGACCCAACCAGCTAGTGAGAGCCTGGGTGAGGAGATCCTCTCGGGGGTGGGACTTGCTCTCCCCAAGGCACATTCGACCCAGCCAGCTAGTGAGAGCCTGGATGAGGAGATTCTCTCGGGGGTGGTACTTGCTCTCCCCGAGGCACATTCGACCCAACCAGCTAGTGAGAGCCTGGATGAGGAGATCCTCTCGGGGGTGGGACTTGCTCTCCCCAAGGCACATTCGACCCAACCAGCTAGTGAGAGCCTGGATGAGGAGATCCTCTCGGGGAGTGGACTTGCTCTCCCCGAGGCACATTCGACCCAACCAGCTAGTGAGAGTCTGGATGAGGAGATCCTCTCGGGGGTGGGACTTGCTCTCCCCGAGGCACATTCGACCCAACCAGCTAGTGAGAGCCTGAAAGAGGAGATCCTCTCGGGGGTGAGACTTGTTCTCCCCGAGGCACATTCGACCCAACCAGCTAGTGAGAGCCTGGATGAGAAGATCCTCTCGGGGGTGGGAACTAGGCATGTCACCTGAACTTTACCAAAATCCAACATCCTCCAAAGGGGAAAACATGATGGGTTACATGACCCCTCCGACTCAACTAGTCGGGGGCTAAACTCATTACAACATAAGAAAAAATACAAGATTCTGCCGATGCGAGGCTTCTTCAGGGGGTCTTAGCGTGATGGTCGTCATCCTTCCCCTCGGATACCTCCATCTTGCTTAGGCTCTCCATGATCTTCTCCATCTCCTCTGCCTTGGCCAACCAAGAGATGGTGTTGACGGACGTGACATAACATTGTCTTGCCATCCTGGAGTCTCCCTTGACTCTGACCTGGATCCCCCCTGAGCTGAACTTGAGGCATTGGTGGAAAGAAGTCGGCACGCAACGGAAGGCGCTGATGAAGGGCCTTCGGAAGATGGCATTGTAGCTGCTCTGAGCGTCAACTACGACGAACCGGCAGTTTCTTGAAGTCCCTCCCAATTGAACTTGGAGTCCTACTCCACCTTCAACCTCCTTCCTCTCCCCTGAAAATCCGAATATGGGTCCGTCTGAGGCCAACACCCTTCTTGGCTCCACCTTCATTTCGTCAAACGCCTTCTTGAAAATGACGTTGATGGAGCTCCCGTTGTCAACCAAGATCCGGGAGACGGTGTAGCCCTCGATGGCCGTCTTGATGAACAGCGCATCGTAGAACAGATCTTCATGGTCTGGCAGGTCCTTCGCCGAGAAGGTGATCTTCTCTTCTGGGGGCGGGGTCTGGGATGTCGAAGCGACGCTCCGCCGGTACATAACATGGGGGCTCGCCTTCCGAGTGGCCTCGATCCCCACTCCACCGTGAATCACTGTTATTCCTCCTCGGTGTCCTTCATCGGCCCGATCCTCACATATGTCTTCCTCCCCCACTCGGGGTGGAACCTCTTCGACCTGCGCCGGCGGCTGAGGCTGGGCAGGGCCTCTCGCCCCCCTCACCTCTAGGAACTCGGGGCAGGTAGCCGTGGCGTGCCCCTCCACCTGGTGGAAGTCGCAGTATGGTAATGCTCCTCCCCTCCTTCGACGGGCTGGGCGATCTCTCCTGTTACCTCTTCCCCCTCCTCCTATCGCCAAGGCTTGCTGGGGTGGGGGCAGGTGTGACGAACCGAATATTGCGCACATCATATTATAATTTTTGGTTTATATAAATCTTTGTTTTAAAATCCCCGATGATGATAGAATAATGGCAGTACAATTTTACGAGAATATTTCATTCTTGGTTACTTTGAGTTTGGTATTTTGGAGGGTGGACTTAAGTTTTAGCTTGAGTAAATATGGATTATGATGGTTTTGGGTTAAATATTTTTGATATGTGGCTGGCTGTTATTGTGTTGGATAAGGTGGCTGAGTAGGTCTTTTGTGTTGACACTTGGGCTCATGATCTTAACACTTGGCCAACCAAGTGTTACATATTTGGAAGTTGGGCTTTGTTCTGGATCAGTGTTTTTTTGGCTTTGTGTTCGGTTCAACACACCTGGAGCGGTGCTTGGCTTGACCTTGCCGCTTAAACCGCTTAGTCACTGTTATAAAATCGAGTCGGGCTATTGCTTCTCCCGCACTGCTTTCGTCGATCTCCTGCTCCTGCGAGTTTTTTTTTCCGTCGCCTTCTTCCTCCGGCTGCTCCAGTTCGACCGAGAACTCTCTTCTCCTCCTTCTTTACCCCCTTCTCGGTGCTATGTTCCTTGTGCCACCGGTTGGTGTGTGCCTTGCCGACCTTGCCTTGCCTCTGTGCCGCCGAGTCTGCTAGGTCGACGGTGCTGCCAGGCCGATTAGGGATGCCGCTCCTCCATTCCTCTTCTTCTTGCTGCTGGAGCCGCCGCTAATCTATTATCGTCACTGCTCCTGATGTGCCTTTTGCCGCTGCTGCTTTCCTCTCTGTGCCTGCGACTGGAATGTGCCGAGCTATTAAGGCATAGCCGCTGCTGCTATTATGGAGTTCTAGGAAGGAGTTTGCTACACTCCGACGATCCATTAAGGATCAGTTGCGTAACATCCTTCTTCCTCCTTCTCCCGCTGTAAGCATGCTTCTCCCTCTCTTTTTTAATTTCTGTTTTAGGGTTTTTTAGCTTAAATTATTTCAGGAGTTCACTGTTATTTTGTGCTGGTTTGAGTTGTGCATGTGGACTAAAACTAATTTATTTTTGCGCTGTTTGGACTGTTTTCTATTGCTGTTGTTTGAGCTGTTTTCTATAGCTGTTGGGGGATGTTTCGTGGTTTTTTATTCTGATTTTACGCTACTTTTTGCTGCTGGACAGCAGGGTAAGGGGACGGGAGGTCCATCTGGGGGCTGGTTTAGCCCATTCAAACGATATTATGGCTGTCCAGCACTGTTTAAAGGCTCATTTTGGTGATTTAAACGTCTTTTTCCTCTTATTTTTTCGGTTTATCGATTTCGGTTTTCAAAATTTGTTAATAATCAGAAATTATCCTTACGTATTATACTACGAGTAAAACGAGACGCAACCCGAACTATGTGCATCTTATTTCAGTGGTTTCCAAGACTAGGTCAAACGAGGATGGCGTCCCGCGATATTCAGTGTAATAATACAACAAAGGATAAGGGTAAATGCAAAGCGTTGGTGAGTATTCTATCTCTTGGAATTATATATTCAAGTAATTTCGATAATTTTCATTTTTTTAAATACTGCCTGTGCATTGAGTTACAAATGATGAAATCGCTAATCGAATGTGGGCAAGGGAAAAACTAATAGCGATGGATATATATATTCTGAGGGGAAAGTTTTATAAATAACAAATCATTTTAAAAGCTGGCATGGGGAAATACGAGGGCTTTGAATCCGGTGACGTGGATGCATCCACTGAGGATTCACCAGTAGGGGTGAGCCTATAATTACGCCCTTCGGGGGTACGACCAATTCAAGATTTGCATTACCTAAGTATTTCCCAGTAAATGTAACCTAAAGGGAGGGGATTTCAAGAAAATAAGATATATATATATATATATTTACCTACATTTCTGTTCCATGTATGCATATTGATATAAATTCTTGCTGCATGTATAAATAATTTCACGAGATGTTGTCTCACATAGTCATATTTGTATGACTAATGCAGTTGAATTACATGTTTTTAGGCAGCAGGAGCAAGTCCCAGCGCACCACAGAGGATTCCGCCGGAAGAGCTGGCGAAGGTATGGTTGAAGATCTTTATCGGTATCAGGGAATGCCAGGAGAAGCATCGAATCACGAATCCAAACTGCGAGTGCGATTATTGTATCTATTATTATTCCTAGATTTGTAATTGTGCGCGATGTAAATAAATAAATGAAAGTAATAAAATGGTTCATTTTTGAGTGTGTACTACTGTGACTCAATCTTTGAAAACTTCTGATTATTCCTCATATCATTTGGGGGAAACCTGTGTTAGGGTTTTCACAATTGGTATCAGAGGGAGGTTAGTTTTCAAAACATTGTGTCATGGGGCGTACACGATCATAAGATATAACCTAAAAGAAATTAAATTCCTTTATAGGAACCTATTCGGGTCTATTCCAGTCGACGCCGTCAGGAGGATCGCGAGGAACGAGAACTTCACCAAGGAACCGGATCGGAGGAAAGTGACAATGGACATCACCCAAGGAATCCTTCCGAATTTGTACTAGCCATAGCCGAAGCCCTTAAGTTGGTATTCCCAACGTTAGCTATACTTGTACCCCCATTACCACAAGAAGACCCTAACCTGCAACAACCTCGCCAACAACAAATGAACCCTCCTCTTAATCCTCCTTTCGACGTGGTTGCCCCTACACCCTATCATCAACAACTAGATTATGACCTCAAACAATTTCTGGATTTAAAACCACCAACGTTCGTCGGAGGATTGTCCCAATTAGAAACTGAAGATTGGATACTTCGTATCGAAACTATATTCCAAGTCATGCGCTGCCAGGAGGATCGAAAAGTCGAGCTAGCATCATTTTTATTAGAAGGAGCAGCCAAACGTTGGTGGAACAATATCGTGGCTACAAAATTCGCCAGACGGGAACAAGTAACATGGACAAATTTTCTGCATGAATTCACCAACTGGTTTGTGCCACGGTCTGAGAAAAGAGTCCTGCACGATCAATTTCTGCGACTGGTTCAGGGAACAAAATCGGTACTACAGTATGAGGCAGAATTTTCTAAATTCGCATATTACGCCGATTCTCTCGTAACGACGGAAGAAGATCGTTGTCGACAATTTCAACAAGGACTGCATGACGATATTCGTAATTTGCTCGTGCCCCTGGATATTCTCGAATACGGCAAGTTAGTTGAGCGAGCGAGACTGGTGGAAATTGACCAAAGTAAATCGCAGAAGTCTCGCGATAGTGGGAAACGAAAAGTACCTGAAACGCCAACCCAAAATGAAGTACAAGGCAGCCGAGATACAAAGGCATTACAAACTGCTCCGTCAACCAGTAATACAACTCAAGTAACTGCGACAAAGTGTACGAAGTGTGGTCGTTTTCATCGCGGAGAGTGCTTGATTGGCGCTTGCTATTATTGCCGTCAACCAGGGCATACCAAGAAGAATTGTCCAAAACTCTTGAACAAAGCCTCCAGTACGCAAGGACCTCCACTTCCACCTCAACTACATCAAATGTATGTCGAGTCTTTAACATCGACACCTGCAACGACACCTGTACCTTTAGCTCCTTCCGCTCCTATCCAGACTCCAGCTCCTCCTCCCGACGTACCCGAGGACCGAATGATCATGCCTCGAGCTTTTAATTTAGAATCTTATCGCAAGAAATAGTTTTATTTCAGTTTGTTTAAATATGTATAATGATAATTACGTTAGCAGGTTGCGTTTTTGAGGACAAAAACTCTTTTAAGGAGGGATGAATTGTGACGAACCGAATATTGCGCGCAGCATATTATAATTTTTGGTTTATATAAATCTTTGTTTTAAAATCCCCGATGATGATAAAATAATGGCAGTACGATTTTACGAGAATATTTCATTCTTGGTTACTTTGAGTTTGGTATTTTGGAGGGTGGACTTAAGTTTTAGCTTGAGTAAATATGGATTATGATGGCTTTGGGTTAAATATTTTTGATATGTGGTTGGCTGTTATTGTGTTGGATAAGGTGGCTGAGTAGGTCTTTTGTGTTGACACTTGGGCTCATGATCTTAACACTTGGCCAACCAAGTGTTACCTATTTGGAAGTTGGGCTTTGTTCTGGATCGGTGTTTTTTTGGCTTTGTGTTCGGTTCAACACACCTGGAGCGGTGCTTGGCTTGACCTTGCCGCTTAAACCGCTTAGTCACTGTTATAAAATCGAGTCGGGCTATTGCTTCTCCAACACTGCTTTCGTCGATCTCCTGCTCCTGCGAGTTTTTTTTCCGCCGCCTTCTTCCTCCGGCTGCTCCAGTTCGACCGAGAACTCTCTTCTCCTCCTTCTTTACCCCCCTTCTTGGTGCTGTGCTCCTCGTGCCACCGGTTGGTGTGTGCCTTGCCGACCTTGCCTTGCCTCTGTGCCGCCGAGTCTGCTAGGTCGACGGTGCTGCCAGGCCGATTAGGGCTGCCGCTCCTCCATTCCTCTTCTTCTTGCTGCTGGAGCCGCCGCTGTTCTATTATCGTCACTGCTCCTGCTGTGCCTTTTGCCGCTGCTGCTTTCCTCATAGTGCCTGCGACTGGACTGTGCCGAGCTATTAGGGCATAGCCGCTGCTGCTATTATGGAGTTCTAGGAAGGAGTTTGCTACACTCCGGCGATCCATTAAGGATCAGTTGCGTAACATCCTTCTTCCTCCTCCTCTCGTTGTAAGCATGCTTCTCCCTCTCTTTTTTAATTCCTGTTTTAGGGTTTTTTAGCTGAAATTATTTCAGGAGTTCACTGTTATTTTGGGCTGGTTTGAGTTGTGCATGTGGACTAAAACTAATTTATTTTTGCGCTGTTTGGACTGTTTTCTATTGCTATTGTTTGGGCTGTTTTCTATAGCTGTTGGGGGATGTTTCGTGGTTTTTTATGCTGATTTTACGCTACTTTTTGCTGCTGGACAGCAGGGTAAGGGGACGGGAGGTCCATCTGGGGGCTGGTTTAGCCCATTCAAACGATATTATGGCTGTCCAACACTGTTTAAAGGCTCATTTTGGTGATTTAAACGTCTTTTTCCTCTTATTTTTTCGGTTTATCGATTTCGGTTTTCAAAATTTGTTAATAATCAGAAATTATCCTTACGTATTATACTACGAGTAAAACGAGACGCAAGCCGAACTATGTACATCTTATTTCAGTGGTTTCCAAGACTAGGTCAAACGAGGATGGCGTCCCGCGATATTCAGGGTAATAATACAACAAAGGATAAGGGTAAATGCAAAGCGTTGGTGAGTATTCTATCTCTTGGAATTATATATATTCAAGTAATTTCGATAATTTTCATTTTTTTAAATACTGCCCGTGCATTGAGTTACAAATGATGAAATCGCTAATCGAATGTGGGCAAGGGAAAAACTAATAGCGATGGATATATATATTCTGAGGGGAAAGTTTTATAAATAACAAATCATTTTAAAAGCTGGCATGGGGAAATACGAGGGCTTTGAATCTGGTGACGTGGAGGCATCCACTGAGGATTCACCAGTAGGGGTGAGCCTACAATTACGCCCTTCAGGGGTGCGGCCAATTCAAGATTTGCATTACCTAAGTATTTCCCAGTAAATGTAACCTAAAGGGAGGGGATTTCAAGAAACTAAGATATATATATTTACCTACATTTCTGTTCCATGTATGCATATTGATATAAATCCTTGCTGCATGTATAAATAATTTCACGAGATGTTGTCTCACATAGTCATATTTGTATGACTAATGCAGTTGAATTACATGTTTTTAGGCAGCAGGAGCAAGTCCCAGCGCACCACAGAGGATTCCGCCAGAAGAGCTGGCGAAGGTATGGTTGAAGATCTTTATCGGTATCGGGGAATGCCAGGAGAAACATCGAATCACGAATCCAAACTGCGAGTGCGATTATTGTATCTATTATTATTCCTAGATTTGTAATTGTGCGCGGTGTAAATAAATAAATTAAAGTAATAAAATGATTCATTTCTGAGTGTGTACTACCGTGACTCAATCTTTGAAAACTTCTGATTATTCCTCATATCATTTGGGGGAAACCTATGTTAGGATTTTCACAGCAGGAGCTGTCTTGGGGCTTGCCTTTGAAAGTTGAACCTCCCTTGGCCCCCATGATAGTTTCCCCCACCCTGGATGAGAGCTCTTCCTGGACCCTGGGCAGGCCCTCCCTGCTGCCTCCAACCTGATTCCGGACCCTCCTGTCCCTGGAACCCCTGAGCCCTCTGCTCATCTCTTCTTCCTTCCTGATGCCTTGAGCCACCTTGCTCCTTCGGTTCCTACTCCGTTAGCTTTGCCAGCTTCTTGACGAATCCCGGGTTGGCCGCCTCCATGGCTATCTCCTCTGCCGCCCTTTCCATTAGCCTCTCGAAGGAAAGGGGGGCCTTTCGGGTCAGGCTCATCTTAAAGAACCTCTCGCGCAACCCCACTGTGAACGCCATCTGGAGGGCATACCCCGACATCTCCTGGGTATCCAGGATCTCTTCTTGGAACCTGTTAACGTAGTGGGCCAACGACTCCTTGGCCCTCTGCCTTATCAGGAAGATGGATTCATGACTCTTCTTCCTCTTCTTGGAGGTGGAGAAGCGAAGCTGGAAGCTTCGGCTCAAGTCCTCGAACCCATAGATCGATCTTGGGGGGAGTTGATGAAACTAGTCCCTTGCCTTCTCCTTCAGCGTGATCGCAAAGAGGCGATACTTGAAGGCATCCGTCATCGGCCTGATGGAGACGACATCCTCGAACCACTGCAGGTGCTGGACGGGGTCATCCTTCCCGGTGTAATAAGCCATGTCTGGCTCTCTGAACCCCTCGGGAACGAGAGCTGAGATGATCAGCTCGCTGAAGGGTGACCCCCTGAGGGGTGCTCTCGCCACCTCTACTCGCGCGACAAGCTCGCCTGGAGGGCTAGCACTCACCGGGCTGGGGAACAGCTCCCGGCCGGGGAGGTCTCGCTCGACCCCCTCTCCCATCCTTTCCTTCCCAGGCCGCCTACCCGGCGCACTTCCTTCTCCCCCTGCTGGGGTCATCTCGCCTGTGCCCCTGGGAGGCAGCTCGCCTAGACCACTCTGGGCCAGCTCGCCGAGACCCCTGGGAGCTAGTCCCTGGGGGGTGGGGGTTGAGCTGTCAGCCCGAGGGGCAATGCCTCTCAACATCTCCATGATGCCTTGGATGGAAGCCATGAACTCCTCCCTTCCTACGAAGGGTCCGGGGTGGGGGAGCTCGCCGAGATCATCACCACCTCCCTGATCTCCAGCCATGACACTCTCCCGAGATCTTCTGTGTTGGTCACTCTCCACACTCACCGCACCAAAATGTTGAAGCCAAAATTGACCTCTCGTGGAGTTCGGGGTCCCAAAAGAGGGGTGACCTCACACCTACTACACTCGGGAGAACGTCACGGACCAAAGACTTGGAAAAGTAGGAACAGACCTTCGACTCTAGCGTGAAGGTCCCACCACACACCCGGAAGGTCACAAAAGCACTTCCCCTCCCTCACCAACGGCTGAGCCAGGTACCTTGGAGAGCTCTCTCAACTCAACCAAGAAGAAGAAATCAAGGGAGGAGGAAGCCAAAAAACTCATCCCTCCAAAGGTACCAAGGGGGTCTATTTATAGTTTTTCCAAGCATGTGGGACAAAATGTCCAAAATACCCCTACAACCAATTGACCTTGAGCCAATAGCAAACCTCCACACTGGGGGGTAACGAGGTAACTCCAACCCAAGGGCACAATGGTAAGAGCATGGCCAAAAGAAGACCCGGGCGAGCCTGCAACCTAGGGGGCGAGCTGGCGGCCTGGGGAGCTCGGCGGCCTGGTGAGCTCGGCGGCCTGGGATGAGCTCGGCGGCCTGGGGTGAGCTCGACGGCCTGGGGTGAGCTCGGCGGCCTGGGGTGAGCTCGGCGGCCTGAGTGAGTTCGGCGGCCTGGGTGAGCTCGGCGGCCTGGGTGACCCCCCCGAGGGGGACGGGGGGAGAAAAATATTTTATCCCCCTACTAGTATAAAACACAGATTCACACTAAATTGACCTCCAAGAGTGCAAAACCCTCAAAAAAGCTTAAAACTGCCGGACGGACCCTACTCGGCGAATACGGGGTTGTACAACGACGACACTCACCATGGAAACATTCCCAGACCTATTCCACATATGTCGAGAGAACATGGAGAATCAGTAGACAAAAATCTTCTTGTAATACCCAAATCTATTGAACAAGTCCATTAAGTGACCAAGAGGATAGAAATTGGGAACATGTAATTCAAACATTAAGAGACCTAGAGGATAGTAATTGGGAACATGTAATTCAAATTGATGTTAATGGGTTTGGAGGAAAATTAATATATGTTTATTTTTTGGAAGGGACAGGGAAGAATGAATATTTTTTTAATAGGAGACAACAACTAATAGGAAAGTGAAATTTGTGAGTTTGAAACTTATGGGCCATGCCTTCACTTGGTGAAATCTACTTATCGAAGATGATTCAGACCCTAGTTCAGAGTCAATTGAGCTACATGATGAAGATATAGTTGCAGTTATAGAGAAGGGTTGGGAGGATGAGATTGACCGTGTTTTAGAGACATGAGTTATCTGTCATTTACTATACACCCCATTCGTTAATGAGGAATGGCGACGCCCATCAATTTCTACATATATTTCCCTAGTACAGATGGTGCCTGCAAACTTCCGGTCTATGTTATTAAAGGCACGCCTCAGGCGCGCCTCAGGCTCCAGGCTCAGAGGTTTGCGCCTCCGAGCGCTTTATTTGCGCCTTTAGAATATAAAATGCGCGTCTGAGTGATATTTTTGTTGTAAATTTTTTTCTTCAAAAACTAAGAAAAAAATAATGAAAGAATTCAATTTTTTTTTATTGATTTAGTGTTTGAAAGATAAATGTTCTTTGAGACTTAGATATGATGCAAGTGACCATATTGATTCTATCTTTTAAGAGATATAAACGATGGTAAGAGATATAAAAGATTAATTAGTAAACTAGATGAATAATTTGATCGAGAAGCTAAAATGATGTCTGGTGCTGATTATTTAAAGTAGATGTGGTTGCGCCTTGCCTTCGTCAGGCGCGCGCCTGCGCCTTGCGCCTAGGCTCTAAGACCCCTTTGCGCCTTGGTGCGCCTTGGTGCGCCTTGCGCCTTTAATAACTAAGCTTCCGATCGATAACGGGAGTTGTGTGAACATTGTTGCTTAAAAGGCACTAGAGTGTATGTGAGTGAAACATTAGGCCTACCTACACCCTTATCAAATTATTTGGGTGGATAAAACTGCTATTCAGTTCACTCAGCGATGCCCATGCCTATTACCCTAGCTTTTTTGAGGTTCTAGCATGTTGTGATGTCATCTCCATGAAAGTGTTGTAACAACCCATTTAATCGGCTATCGCCACAATTTAATTTATTCATTATCATTTATCATCATAGACGTCAGGTAAAAACATTCAGCGTACATATCGTTATTCATTTCATAACATAGTATAAAAAAAAGTGTAAGACAAAATAAAATATTTTATTTCATTATATTGTGATACAATATACAAAAAGTAGTCCTGCATATATACGAAAGACCCGCTTACGAAAAATTGTCACAAGTATAAAACTGAAAACTACATCTCATCACTATATATACATGTACATGGACATCATATACGAACTAAACATAACAAACTCTACACAGAAAAATTGAAACTTTGCATGCGGACAGTCAGGGTATTTGCATTTCGCCATGTGTGTATCCAGTACCTCTTTTGTTGCTACAGACACCTCGATCCATAACTTATATTTCTTCTCCTATCGTGCAGGATTTTCTACTGGCTGGTTACTACTGGTAGAGTTGTGTTATTAAAGGCCCGCCTGAGGCACGCCTCAGGGCCAGGCGCACAACCCCCCGCATCTGCCAGACAGTGGCAGCCGAGGTGCCTCAGGCGCACCCGAGACGCGCCTAGGTGCACCTGAGACGCGCCTAAGCGCACCTGAGGCTGAGGTGCATTTGGGAATCCAATTCACTGATTTTCAGTGAATCAGACATCCAATATTGGGCAATTCACTGATTTTCAGTGAATTAGATACCCAGTTCACTGATTTTCAGTGAAATTGGACATGGACTTAAGAGCACAAACTATAAATGAATCATTATAACCTTACAAATGTAAATTAATAATAAAAAAATAATATTATTTTTTTTGCACCTTATGTGCCTCAGGTACGCGCCTGGGCCTTGCGCCTAGGCTCCAGGACTCCTTTGCGCCTTGGTGTGCCTTGCGCCTTTTATAACTTAAGGAGTGAGCAGCTTCTTCCTTGAATTGTTTTAGTTTCATTTTCTAATTAGTTAAAGGACCAAGCGAATTCTTATTTTTCCTTGATTACCTATGATGGATTAATTATAAATACTTTATAATTCTAAGTTCTCGTTGACTTTCATTTCATAGCTTGCCTTTTGTTTCATTCTTTGCATCTTATCTTGTATGCACATTATTGAACTCATTTAACATTCTTTTACTTATTTTTTTATATCACATGTTCTTTTACATCATAATAGACAATTCATCGCTTTTACTTTTTTTTATTGGGCAATGTTAAAGGTACATTGTCATTTCATTTATTCATTTTCTTATATAGCGCACTTACATGTATTCGTTGTGTGCTCTTTTCATTTCGCACGCCCACTTTTCATTTTGCTTTCATGACGAGAGGACATTCATACCCACCTCCACTAGTTGAGTACACCCTTAACATAGTGCATTGCAGTGATGCATCGTTCATATCATTATCTTTTTTTTTCTTTATTCATCTTGATCATTAATGATTTGACTAGTTTCTTTATTCATCTTTTTCTTCTGCTTAATTATTGGAGAATTGATTCATCTAGAAGCTTGATTGTAAATTTGACAAATTTTCTTTTATAATGAGTTCTATTCTAGCATGTGATGTAAGACGGATCTATAGGTGACGAATGTAATGTTGCCCTAACCCTACATGCAATGCAAAGTTCAACGGAGAAATCAAATTAAGCAATAAATAATTTAATCGCACGCACATGATTACATCAAAAACATAATAATTCATTTCAGAAAGCGGATTAGGCTTTCCTCCGCGTGGAGGGCCAAATCAAGAGTGCGCGAAGAATAAATCCTGCAAATCACAATAATAATCTAATATAAACTACTATTTCGTAAATCCAAACAAACATGAAATCTTAACCTCATATATTAATATTGAGAAGTTAAGTGCCATACAACAAAGAAATACTCACAAAATATGGGGGCTGCCCAAGGTGTAAAGATCCGGTGAAGCATGACACGGTGGAGACGATCCCAAGGAGAAACAGGGTTTGGTTGGACTGGATTTGATTGTGAGGAGTGGATCCGGGCTGTAGTAGGGTAGATCCGGAAATAGGGGGTTGTTGGTGGCTCCACAGAAGAGGTATGAGGGCTGCAGATGGCTGGCGGTAGTGGAGTTGCACTGGGAGGGCTGGATCTACAGTAGGGGTGGAGGGCGGACCGGAAATTGGATCAGAGAGGGGTGACTACAGCAGGGTGGGGATCAAGTTGGCGAACTAATTGCTGGATCCACAAAAGGGAAGGTTAGGAGGGCACTGTTTGGACTTGGAGGAGGGGAGGTGGCTACATGGTTGCAGCCAGGGATGATCGACGACAACTGTTTGGATAGGGAGGGGCAATAGTTGTTGGGCTGCAGCCACTGGGATGCGACGACTACTATTGGGAGTAAATCTGCTGGCGATTGGGGCCGTGGGAGGTGTGAAATGAAGGCTAGGGTTAGATATTACCCTGGGAAGGGAGATAATCACCTAGGAGTCGTCACCTTGGGTTACACGGAGTTGGCACCGTGAAGGGATCGCTGGATTTCAGGATTCTTCACCCTAAAATCTGCAATGACCTAAAAACAGTCCCTAACACTCTATTTATAATAAAGAGACAACTAGGGCATCCCACCATCGACGACTATGATTGGCCGGAGGTGGGGGTACCCAAATACATTAAAATAAATGCAAAAATAATAAAGTAATATATGAAATTGAATCAGAATGCGGATTTGGACGCATCCGCGGAGTCTGATCATCGATCCGGGCACGCCATATATGGTAAGTCTCCAATCGGCCCCGAATGGGCCCAAAACTCATCCTCCGCTACAGGTCAACGTCTTCGCTCCGCATCACTCCCCGGTTTGAAAGAATTCATCTCTTGATGAATAGAGATCAGAATTCTCTAAGTGTAAGCCAGGTAAGATTGGATGAGGTCCACTAGAGGTCGCCTAAGTGTTGTCGATGGTAAAATATTCTCGCCAATGGTACTCTCGTATCTGACTAACTGGTGCGGTTATGCATGCATGAGCCACGATATCAATAATGCTCTCAAGAATCCACTGAGGTGCTGGAAGTCTCGGTGCGATCACTGGTGTAGACAGTGAAGCCATTGACAACTACCCAAAGGAAGATAGGGCTCAGAAGTAGACTGGGTGCTGGACTGAGGATGTTAAACTGTAGGCTCAAAAGACTGTGGGGGAGTGGGCTCAAAAGGCTGTGGAGTTGTAGACTCAAGAGGATCTCCCCAAAATGGATCCACATGCTTTTGAGGCTTGTAGTACGACGTTAAGTCCTCAGTTTTAAATATGTAACGGATACTCATACTCGTCGGGATATCAAGTTCATAAATATTTGCTTCGATCCGTCTCATGATTGTATAGGGATCCATTCACATAATGCTCAAACTTTTAGCAGCCTCACACGGAGCCTCACAATGCGGATTCTCACCGTCACCTGCTCACCTTCATGAATTACCTGCCCTTGCCATTGAACATTTGTGCATGCGATTTATAAGATTTATTACTAGTATTGATTTTCCGTCGGACCGACTCATGTAACATATGCGAATGATGAGCATATGAATCAACAGACACATGTAAATGATGGAGAAATGACGCAACAAACTCATGTCATGGATGCAAATGAAACACAACAGACATAACATGCTCGCTATAGGGCAGTCTGCCAATGGCTTGAAAATCTATAAAATATGGTGGCCTATCAGGAGGCTCTCTCGGTGGAGTGTCAAAAATCTCATTCAGTGTACGATGAGTGTCCAAATGATCAGGTGAGACATCTCCACTCAAAGATAAGCTCATAAGAGTCCAAATGTCTCTTGGGGATTATGACGCATCAAGGGTCTCACTAAGAGGTATGTATGAAAAGTCATCGCGAATGCAACAACCACTTGAGTGAAAATCATGTGCACCAACTAGAAGATGTGACTCTAGAGTGTGACAAGTGTCTCTGAAAAGAAAGAAATCATCTGGTGGGTCAGCAAGTGGTGTGTCCCAAAACTCATTAATAGTGTGATGTGTCATAAGGTAGGTGCTCAAAATATCAGAAGTATGCTCAAGTTTATTTAAGGAAGACCCTACATACGTAATGCTCCACCCAAGATTCAAGATCAGAGACGATAATGTAAGACACGTCAATAAATCAATATTAAAAAATGAGTGGTTCACCTTAATCTCATCATCATTAGGACGCAGTGGTTCATCAGGAGCCTCAACAGGGAGCTCGTCATAGAACTCGTCAACAGGGTCATGGTTCTCCAGATGAGTACCAACGTAAGGGGTAATGTCCCCATAAATGGGTGAGTTAGCCACTATGATACCAACACCTGGCTCTGGGCTCCCGGTCGTGATGTGACTCGAAGCAATAACAAGGGGAGAGAGACATATACCTACTCTCAAGAATTGGTCTATCGGTGTGGTGTCAAGAAATGAGTCTGTGGTAGGGGTGCTAACTAACCCAGGGCGTGGCGGAAGAAGGGATTTAAGTGAGGGGCACATCACTATAGAATCAATAGGTCGCTCAGACTCACTCTCAGTCGGGGACATCGGAGAAGAGTCAGAAACAAAATACAGACCACTCATTGGACTATATACCTCACTGGGGTGAGAGGAATTTGTATGAGGTATCATCTCTGTCATGTCTAATAGGACAATGGAAGGTAACGTGGTGACCTTGGTATGAGAGGGACTCGTACTGCGGAGGTAAAGTTGTGAATCCAATCGATCAGCTCTTGCGGATCTCAAAGACTGTTCATAGTGAATAGCGAGTTGATATGTCTGCTCGAGGGACTTTGAGCTATGATATGCCAACTCAGTACGTATGTTAGATCGAAGACCTGACCTACAACAGGAAGTGGTCATGACTGGCTTCTCTTGAATATCATTCCTCACCACTAACTCATCAAAACGACCCTTATACTCAGCGACAGACATAGATCCTTGCTGAAGGGAAAATAACTCTTGGGCAAGCGACTCCGATACGATGGAGACAAATACCTCTGAGACAACATACGCTTCATATCCACCCAACTAGTGATGCGATGAAGACGATCTCGCTCACTGGTCCTCTCAATGCTAGACCAATACGCTCTTGCCTGATCTAAAAGCCCAAGTTTTGCAAACATGACGCGTCGCTCATCAAATAATTTAAAATGATCATGATAATACTCTATATCCACAACCAATAACTGAAAGACTCTGGACTTGATGATTCGTCAAAAGAAGGGGCATCAGTACGAAACTGCCACTCAAGTTCTCTCTCAAAATGACGGTTCTCATAATAATCATCCCTAGTGTAATTAAGTCGTGTCGAAGAATCAACAGGATTTGCTCGCGTGCATGGATATGAATGATGACAATCATCACACTAATCGTCTCTAACATATTTGGATCGTGTCGGCGGATCAACACAATCTCTAGAAGTGGTGTGCAACGAGCGAGAATAATCATCGTAGTAACCTGAGGATCTCCCTGAAGGGGCTCTATGAGAGCATGTGTAAGTGGACTCTGGATTCCTAAATAGAGGAGAGGAATAATGGTGATACCTAGACATGATGAAACCTATAGAATCTGCAACTGCGTATCAAAAGTGCTCGCAACCTCGCTCTGATACCAATTGACGCAGGATGAATCTATAGGCGGCGAATGTAATGTTGTTCTAACCCTACATGCAATGCAAAGCCCAACAAAAAAAAACAAATTAAGCATAATAAGTAATTTAATCGCACGCATATGATTATAGCAAAAACATAATTCGTTTAAGCAAGCGGATTAGACTTTCCTCCGCGTGGAGGGCCAAAGCAAGAGTGCGCGGAGAATAAACCCTGCAAATCACAATAATAATCTAAAACAAACAACTACTATTCCGGAGATCCAAACAAACATGAAATCTTAACCTCATATATTAATATTGAGAATTTAAGTGTCATACAACAAACAAATACTCACAAAATATGAGGGCTGCCCGAGGTGTAGTGATCTGGTGAAGCACGTCGCAGTGGGGACGATCTAGAGGGGAAACAGGGGCTGGTTGTACTGGATCTGACTGTGGGGAGTGGATCCGGGCTACGAGAGGGTAGATCTGGCAATAGGGTGGCTGCCCGTGGCTCCACGAAAAAGGTATGAGGGCTGCGGATGGCTGGCGGCAGTGGAGTTTCACTGGGAGGGCTGGATCTGCAACAGGGGTGGCGGGCGGACAGGAAATTGGATCAGAGAGGGGCGGCGACACGCCGATGATAGGGAGGGGATCAGGTTGGCGGGCTGATTGTTGGATCCACAAA
Organism: Platanthera zijinensis; assembly: GCA_039513925.1. Classification (NCBI taxonomy): domain Eukaryota; kingdom Viridiplantae; phylum Streptophyta; class Magnoliopsida; order Asparagales; family Orchidaceae; genus Platanthera; species Platanthera zijinensis. The sequence goes on along the minus strand of CM077079.1, from coordinate 248,177,483 downwards.
AGGGAAGGATGGGGAGGCACTGTTTGGACTTGGAGGAGGGTCGGTGGCTGCAGGGCTGGGTCTAGGGATGAGCATCGACGGCTGTTTGGGTGGGGAGGGGCAATAGCTATTGGGCTGCAACCACGGGGGTGCAACTACTACTGTTAGGAGTAAATCAACGCGCGGTTGGGTCCGTGGGAGGTGGGAAATGAAAGCTAGGGTTAGATATTACCTTGGGGAGGGATATAACCATCTAGGAGTCGTCACCTAGGGTTCCACGAAGTCAGCATAGTGGAGGGATCGTCGGATTTTAGAATTCTTCACACCAAAATCTGCAATGACCAAAAAACAACCCACTAACACTATTTATAATAAAGAGACAACTAGGGCATCCCACCATCGACGACTATGATTGGTGCTACCCAAGTACATCAAAATAAATGCAAAAATAATAAAGTAATATATGAAATTGAATCGGAACGCGGATTCAGACGCATCCGTGAAATCAGATCATCGATCCGGGCACGACACATGGTAAGTCGCCAATCGGCCCCAAATGAGCCCAAAACCCGTCCTCTGTTGCGGGTCCACGTCTCCGCTCCGCATCAGTATGTATTAGAAATTCTATCATAGTGTAATAACACAATTCATGTAGAAAAAAAGTTAATTAAAATAAAGGAGTAAGAACTCACCCCGACCTTACCCTTCCCCTTGTCATCGCGTGGTTCATTATTTCGTCCTCCACGGGACGCCATGTCCTACACAATTTATTGCGTATCAAAATTTTAAATATCATATGTTCAGTTTTCCAATTTCTTTCCGCTTACGTGCACGCTACATTTGTGCGGGTTTTAAATCCATAATGTCCTTTGGAGGGTAGATATAACTACATACTAATGTGCACATCAAAATATTTACGATATTCTTTCCCGTGTTACAAATATTGCCTCCGCATTATCCTTTACCGACATCATATGCCCTAAAATCAGCCCGCCACAATTTATAGGACGCAAAAAATACGCTTAAACATCTACTTAATTGCATTGGTCATCCCACTTTATACACATATTTAACCTACACAGATTGAAACCACTAAATTAATTTGACGCCTTCAAATTAAGCCGCAAGCTGGTTGTCTACTGTCTCTTAAAGCCTTTATGTAGGTTTCAATTGACCTAATTCTGCAAAATCAGCCATAATTGAACTATATGTTGGCCGCCCTTACACAAGACCACCACTTTTTGTGTGAAACACACATACATGAGGCATACTAGACCTCAATACTACGACTACGTAATATAAGAAAAATCTCTCATTCTATCATTAGGGTTTTTGTGTTTTTGAATAAAATTGCAAAATTCAAAAATTTGTTTAGCCTTTAATGTAAAAAAGAACTAGAAAATTCCAAATTAGGGCTTTCGGTCCTAAGAAATCAAAGTAATATCTTCACACAGGAATGAAACGGAGTTGAGAGGGAGGGATTACCTTGCTATAAAAGGAGAAATCGTGTGATTTGGAGCTGATTTGGGTTGTTGGCGAGGGTTGGTGTGCGTTGGTTGTGAGGGAGGCGAGACTAGGCTCTGCGCGTGAAATCGGAGAGGTTTCGATTTTCTTTCTCCTCTTTATTGTGACCCCGACTTCACAGTTCTGAAGTACGTAGGCGCATCCCGTGCGTGAGTCACACTTATGAACCGGCCGGTCATTTGCTATTCTTAGTGGATCCTGCTGACAATCCAACTAACCCTTCTTTTAATTAAACTTGAATTAATTTTGCATTCCTTTACTTAACCTAATGTATAATTAGACTTGATATTAACCTAATAATGGTAAGCACATACGGACTAATTGTTGTGTCATCACCTTTTAACATTGATTTACTTCGACGCGTACATAATTTAATTACAAATTACGTCTTACATACGCATTAAAGTTGATGCCGATACTTGAAAACATTGATATGAAATTTAACATTCAGTGACTCTATTACCTGTTAAAGTTGTCGGCATCACACATGCACTCTATGGTAGGCCTTGACTGTAGAATACACCATGTGCCATGGCTGGTCGAGCACGTGTGTGTTCTTTGACAAAGGGTGCAAGATCACCCTATCTTCGACTCAACCCAAGGAACCTTCCAAGGGTAGGGATGATTCTTCTATCAACACGTGCTTTTCAAAAACTTTACACATCATGAGGAAGGGTGATTTTCTACAAGTCTTAGTCTGGTATCATATTAGTAGTGGCTGCCACACGAATTTGAGAGCCTTGTTGAGATATTAGAGGTCCACTTGGAGGTTCTATATATTTTAGATTAGTTCTCTGACATTCTGTTAAATGAACTTCATGATGAGTTGTATCCCTTGAGAGACATTCAATAAGCTATTGACTTGGGGTGTTTTTTGCCTAACCTACCCCATTACCTTATGAACCCCATTGAGTATGCCAAATTGAACCGACTTGTCGAATGGCTTATCCAGAGATTCTGACGTGATAGCTTGAGTTTGGGCGCTTTCCCAACTCTTGTTACCCCTAAGATGGATGGGAGCTCGCACATGTGCATAAATAGTCACACCAATAAAATTAATGTGAAATACCGTCTCGATGATTTATGGGTATTACTAGACCGGAGTACGCGAAGAGGAGTGGAAAGACAACCTTAAAGATGAAGGATGACTCTTATGAATGGCTAGTAATGTCATTCGGTTTATCGAGCTCTCAACACATTTATGAGGGTTATGGTTCAAGTTTTTTGGCCCTACATGGGCAAATTCTTGGTGGAATATTTTGATGATATTTTCATCTACAGTCAGACACACACTGATCATTTTCTCCGTATCGGATTTGTATTTGATATCCCCCAAAAGGACACTTATATATCAATATGAAGAAGTGTACATTCTTATATGCATTTGTACATTTTGTAGGATACATCGTGTTTACCTCGGGCTCTCAGTTGACACTAACAATGCTAAATCCATTAGTGAGTGGCTCATACCTTCAAACATTATGATGCTCGTAGCTTTAAAGGACTTACTACCTTCTACCGATGGTTTGTCAAGTGTTTTAATACTATCATGACACCCTTCACGAGTTGTCTATGTAAGAGTGGTTTTGTGTGGACCAAAACAACAATTAGAGCGTTCAAAGAGATTAAAGACAAGCTATCCTTGGCTCCTGTTCTTCGATTACCATATTTCAGTAAAGTCTTTAAAGTTGCGTATGATAAAGGCCTGTGGTTCTTTAATCTGAAGTCACTATAGTTACTACATAAGGAGAATTGTACTTTGATGTTAATTAAAGTCTTGCTTAAGAAAAATTGTTGATGAAGTTTGTTATTTGGTGAGTTACAAATCGTGCGGGTCATTGTGAGCGATGTAGATGAAATTTTCCCTTTCTATATAACATGAGTGACATTCATGGGCCACTTGATGAAGTGAGACTATAAAATGTATGGTCGTGCTACATTGAGTCAATATATGATATTGAGCTCACTTGTTTAATATAGTCTATTCGGAGATCAAGAAAGCAAAGATTGAATTATGAAGAGGGTGACACATTTCATGCCTCGAATTTAGACTGAATATCATGGACAAAAGAGATTAAACTACACTAGAATATGGGTTACTAACTGATTTCGTTGAGTCACCAACTCTTGTACTATTTGGGTTGCAATGATATATTACTAGATTCCGCTCATTATTTATGAGATTATGGTTGATACGTTTTAGCTCAAGTGAAAGATTGTTGAAATCTGTGATTTAGATCTTATCAAGGAATTAGTCCTACACTCCTACTGTCAAAGTAATATGAAATTTAATTAATTGAGATTGAATGAATTGCGAATGAAAGTACGTCACTCGTCAAATGGGTTTTGAAGTGGCTAATTTGAGTCTGCACTCGACGTACATTGATTTGGATAAATCGTCGAACGTCACTGTACTCGACACACGCCAATTTGGAAAATCGAGTAGCGTCGATTTAATCAGAATTCAGATCTTGAACTCGACGTAGGTCGATTTGGGAACTCGACATGGGTTGATCTGGGAACTCGACACATGTCGATTTGGGAACTCGGCGCACATCTATTTGGAAACTCGGCGTTCGTTTGGGTTAAAAATGCACCGCCCCTTTTTAATCGATAGAGTTATTTTCCCTAGTGCCATAACTTCCTCTCTTTCAGGATTTTCGTAATCCCCTCCCTCTCTCTCTCTGTGTTATACAAAAGGATTACATTTTGTAAATTGCCGGATTGTGTGAAGAAGTGTTGTTTGAGTTTTGATCAAAAAATAGAGAACTAACTGTTTTGTGTTGTTCTCTAGAGAAATTGTGAGAACCGAGACAAGTGAGGAGATCAATTTTTTACCGAAAACGAAACTAGTATTTTTATCCAGTAGGCTGACAATATTTACTCCATCTGTGAGACAGACAGACTGCGTGGAGTTTCCGACGTTCACATGGACAATAATAGATACATGGATCAAATTCCGCATTTTGGTTCTCGAAACTATTTCTTCATGAAATTTGATTTTTATGCTATGCGAAAGTTTTCTGTATTTCAATGTGCATTTGATGAATAGAAAAACTGTGCACGCACCTGGCTGGTGTCGTGAGCATGGCAGTCTCCATTCATTGGAGATTGATGCTGCCCAATCAGAGAGAATTTATAGGGATCAGGGATATCAATCAGAGCGCACACATCAGTGTCCTGTGAGGGTCTTTTTTTCATCATAGGCAATAATAGAATCGTCATTTGGATGATCGGCAATGTGCTCTCTTCATTCCAGTTGACCTAAGTTTATGATGATTTAAATAAAGGTCGCAATTGTTATTATCCATAGATGCTAATTAACTGATACAGAAAGCTTCCTTGACATTTGCTTCTACTTAAAATTCTACAATTCTGTTAGAGTTGTTAACCAATATTCACATGAATTTTTTTGGCTTAGATGATTTAGTACTAAATTTGGTTATATATTTGCTTGTGACACAAAAGTATAGAACTGGATGTGGATGTACAAGATAATTGTTGAGGTGTTGTTAAAGAATCCCAGCCATCTGATCCAAGTTTGGGCGGCTTGGATATCCACTGCACTTTTTCAATGCTGATCTGATTTAGAATGAATCAAAAATTTGTGCCACCTGTTGGATCTAAGTCTCTAACAGATGAATTATGCTTGTTACTATGATCCTATTGAACTGCAAGCTTCTAATGACTCACTTCGAAGTTCGATTTTTCTTTCCTTTGCTTCAAGATGTGCACATCAATTAGTGTGCTTGTTTTTATTTTTAATCAGGGCAAAGACGGAGTATATGAAGCTTAAATTTAGCTGTGCAATCAGCACGGATGACTTCGTTATTAAGTTGGGTGACATGATATTTTCCGCAGTGAGTGCTTTAAATATCTTGGATTAATAGTTCAAAAAGATGGTGGTGTTGATTAAGATGTGGTGCATAGAATCCAGGCAGTGGTTGAAGTGGAGAGGCGCGTTAGAGATCTTATGTGATTGTAAAGTGACATTAAAACTTAAAGAAAAGTTTTACCGTACTTCAATTAGACCAGCGATGCTCTATGGGTCTGAGTGTTTGGCAATGAATTGTGTATATGAACAAAAAATGGAAGTTGCAGAGATGAGAATGCTTAGGCGGATGTGTGGACACACTAGACTGGAAAAAATTAGGAATGAATATAACAGGGATAAGACAAGAGTGACATCAATTGCAAAGAAGATGCGAGAAGCTCGACTTAGATGGTTTGGGCACGTACAAAGGAGATCATTAGAGGCACCTATTAGACGTTGCGAGAGTTTGGTCACTGGGCATGTTAAACTGGGGAGGAAGTCTTGGAATGAAACTATAAGGAAAAAACATGATGTACGTAGGCATTACTGAGATTATAGCTAAAGAAAGGGCACAATGGAGACAAACGATCAATATAGCCAACCACCACTATGGTGGGATAAAAGCTTGAGTGTTGTTCTTAATTTTAATTCTCATTTTGTTCCCCAAGTAAGAAAATATATTCAAAAAATATGAATTGACTAAATTTCAATATTTGATTGGATGTAATTAGTAATCAGTATGAATTTTGAACCCGACCTGCTCTCAAAATAAAGCCGTTCATCTTCGCATTAAATTTTGTAATTGACACAAATTAACAAGCAACCAGATAACTCCTAAATTTTATTCCTTTCCATCACATGTTTCAATTATTTACTGGTAATTTGACAGAAAGATGATATTTTGTTCTTACACTTTGATGATTTCATGATCCATGAACTTACCAGGTAGCCGAACGCGCCTTGTTCTTGTGGAACAACGATCACATTGTGAGCTTAATCGCTCAGAACCGTGGCACGGTCTTTCCGATCATATACTGTGCGCTGGAGAAGAACATGCGTGGTCATTGGAATCAGGCGGTTCATGGCCTGACATCAAACGTAAGAAAAATGTTCCTTGACATGGATGGTGAGCTGTTCGAAGAATGCGAACAGCAGTATATAGAGAAGGAAGCCAGGGCCAAGGACGAGGCGGAGCATAGGCAGGTTGTTTGGAGAAGACTGGAAGCAGCAGCAGCAGCAGCTATCACTTCAGCTGAAGACATGGTTTTAGCAAATTAGCTGCCCAATTTTATAGCCCCATTTTATTTTATTTTATTTTATTTTTTCCCCTTTTCTAGGATAATCAAAAGGAAGGCTGGATTGTTTGTAATCTAAGATGTAATAGAAGTGGGCAGTAGATACGACAGCCCGTTCTAAAATTGCGGTCAAAATTCTTTTGGGCATTGCAGAAGTGAATGTTATAAGGTTGATGGTAATATTAAAAAAAAGTTCCTAACTGATAACTGGACTGCTAGTTTAGGGGTCTGATAACTGAGATCAGAGAAAACTGACATGTTAGTATTTCTTCTTCTCTGTGGATTATCACATGTTTATAAAGACATGAGCTCTGTTTGGCACCACCAAATGGTGGTGGTGGTCGTAAACACATGGGTTAAACCGTCATTCGTTAAGAATCACCTAACAAACATCATCCGTTTGATCATAAACATGGATGGAGTTTTTTAGGTTGGCGTTAAGGAATGACAATTTAACCCCTATATTCATAACTGCCACCGTGTCAAACGGAGCCATGGTTAAACTGCCGGTAGGATAATTTTTGAATACTCTTATTTAATGCAATGACTTTGTATTTATAGGGTTTGAGTTACGTGCCCTAGATTGAGAGTGCGTGCACGGGAAAGAGGAGGGAAGTCCTCGAGGGACGAGGATCTCCTGCGACCTATGGCGGCATCGGCGGCTTGCGGCTTGCGAACAGCGGAGGCGGTGGGAGCGGATCGCGGAAATCGCGACTGGGCGACGGGGCTGGGTGCGGGTTTGGTGACATAAGGGAAGGGGTTAGAGAGAGAGAGAGAGAGAGGAATTAGAAAATAAAATAAACTTGCATTCTGCCTTCCCCTTTGGTTCCCCATTCGGGTATTTAAGTAGTCACACCAAAATGCCCCCTCCTTGGGATTAGACATGGAGGATCAAAAAGCGCGCATAATAATAAAATAAAAAGTAGAACTAGATAATAGTCTATAATATACGCAACAGTGAGGCGTGATCAGTATTCCAAGCCGGGTGTCTACCTCCAACCAGAAAAGACGCTTGCAGTTAGGGCTGAGCATATTATTCGAAACTCGAAAATCGCTCGAAAATCGTTCGAAAATTGAGCCGAACGGAATCGGTTAAAATGATTCGACTCAATTTGAGTCGATTCAATTTGACTCGAATCTGATTTCGAGTCGATTTCGAGCCAGCCTTGAATCGCTCGAAATATGATTGAATCAACTCGAATTAATTAAAAAATATATGTATTTATTAATATATTCTTATTTTAAGGTTAAAAATAACAAAATTTAAACATAAATAAAAGAATGACGCTTTAAGGTATCATCGCTAAATTTATAGGTTGTCCAATTTTATTTTGTGCAAACTAGGAATAAAACAAAATATTGCTAAATTTCAAGCCACTCGATTGATTTCGAGCCGGTCATTCGATTTTGAGCCGACTCATTCGATTTCGATCGGCCGATTCATTTCGAGCCGGCTCGGAATCAGCCATTTCGAGTCGCCGACTCGACTCGAAATCAATTTCGATTTCGAGTCGATTTCGAGCCGAAAATTTCGATTTCGAGCCGAGCCAAAATCGCTCGAACTCGACTCGAAGCCCTACTTGCAGTGATGTTCCACAAAAAAATGGCTCGTCGCAGTTGTAACAGAGGCCCTTGGCACGACGATCACTCATATCTTGTGGAGACAGTCAGCGAATGGTATCCGGGCGGTCGACATCGCAGGTTGGAGCGAGGAGACTGACTGTGGGCGAGGGCAGAGGGCGCGGGGTACGACTGGGCCCCTCGATGTCTGGGTGATGTAGATGGGGGAGATCCAAGAGCAGACGCTTCTCGCAGTTGCGAGCCAAACTCATTGCAGTCGTCAGATCTGCAGGGGCTTGAAATTCCACGTCTATGCAAAGGCGTTCATGGAATCTTACCGTGAAGATGAGCACCTGCTTTGTAGGAAGAACTGAGGGAGTGCGGGCCAGGCGAAGCTGAAACTGTTTGAGGTACTCGTCGATTCGGCCGGTCTGCTGGAGAGAGATGAGATCCCCCAAGATATTGCTGTGGAAAGGTGGCCCTAAGCGGAGGGTGCAACATTCTTTGAAATCTTCCCAAGATTGGAGTGGTTTCACTCGTTGCAAGCTGTTGTCCCATGAGTTACAGCTCAATCTCAGAAAGTCTGAAGAAGATTCAACTAGAAGCACACAATAGAGAAAAGTCATTGGCCCTAAAGGACTGAGTCATCCAGGAAGGTCAGAGAGAAGTCAACACTCTCAGAAGACTGAAAATAGCTTCTGAGTGTTCAGAATCATCCTCATCAGGAGGAGACCTGACTGAGGAGGAACTGTCTCTCTTCTCTAGACAGTTCAAGAAGATGTTGGGAAGAAGAAGGCAGGGCAACTGGACTAGTCCAGCTGGAGACTCTTCTCTCAAGAAGACCAATCATCCAGATAAACCCAGGAAGAAGAAATCTGGGGACAGGTATGGTTCTTCACAGAACAAATATATTAAGACTAATATTGTGTGTTATTGTTGCAACATAAAAGGGCATGTCATAGCTGATTGCCCAAAAAAAAGAAAGGAGAAAAAGTCAGAGAACTAGAAGGATGGACAACACAAGAAGGATGACAAAAGGCTCTTGGCAAAGAGACAGTCTACACTGTCTGATAGTGAGTCTGGTTCATCAGAATCAAAAGAGGAGGAGGCTCTCATGGTCCTGATGGCTATTGAGGAGACCCAATCAGGAGAAGGAGACCAGGATTGTTCAGATCCTTCTAAGGTAAAATCAATCTCTCATAGTTTAGCCTCAGATTCTTTTTCTGTATCAGAAAATGAATCATGTTCACACTCCTCTAATAATAGAGAACATGATTCAGACATTGAAGCTGATTTCAACACCCTTATCAACAGATATAGAAAGTTATTAAATGCCTTGATTGCAAGCAAAAAGCTTGCTAAGGAATCAAGCCAGAGAATTAGAATCTCTGAGAGGAGTATCTTTTAAGTTGGAGTGGGCCAACATAAAGTTGGACCTACAAAAACTGAAGCTTATAGAACTAACCAACAAGATAGATAGCCATGCAGAGGTAATAGTAGAACAAGGTCAAGACTATCAAGGACCTGGAAGCAAAGCTTACCCAGGAAAGATAGCTCCTGACTCAATTCTCAAAACCCAAGTCAGTGGCTACCTATCATAGACACCGTCTCTACACCATTTAGAAGTGGTGTATGGTATGTAAGTAACAAAAAGTTCAAAAAGAAATCTGTACCTAAGGGTAAAGCCCCAATGGGTCTATTTAAGCAACCTTCCAAGTATCTGCCTTCTAACGGATGCTTGAGATCATGTGTTCCTGGACACATGATGTCTGAGTGCTCTACCGGCAAGGTCAATAAAGAGCCTTGCTGGAAGGGACATACATCTAATGGAAATAAAAGCCAAAAGCCACCATAGAGGGTGATCAATCCAAGAATCCAAGGAATTCTTGGAGATGGTCCCAGTGCACCACACCTAAATCTGAAAGGTAAGGGTGTGAATTTTGCACCACTACCTTGGAAGCTGGATGTCAAGTCTAAGGTGCATAGAAGTTACAACTTCAAATGTGCAGCCAAAGAGAAGATACAATCGATTTGAGTGTTAGTGTTGCGGGAAGGTTAGACATTTTGCCCTAGATTGTTGGTGTAATCCAACGGACACCTTCATATATGACTCAACCAGTTTGTTTAGAAAGTCTGTTGTGTTTCACACAGCAAAGCCTAATAGGAACCAAAGCCCCAAAACTATTTGGGTGCCTAAGGTGAACTAATTTTGTGTTTGTAGGTGAACCAAGTACCACAGGAAGGCCAGTATGGTACTTGGATAGTGGCTATTCCAGGCACATGACTGGAACAAGGTGTTTGCTAAGAGATTACACTCCATCTAGGAATGGACCAAAAGTCATATTTGGAGGGTCAGAGAAAGGACTCACCAAGGGATATGGTAACATTTCTAATGGCCTAGTTACCATCACAAAAGTGGCTTATATGGAAGGATTGAACAACAATCTGATAAGCATAAGTCAGCTTTGTGATATAGGTTATGAAATTGTTTTCCACAATGACAAGTGTTTGATAAGGAATTCAAGTGATCAAGATATCATCTTGTCATGCACTAGGAGTGGGAACATTTATTTTCTAAATTTCTTAAGTGTAAATGAAAAATCTCCTGTATGCCTAGTAGCTAGTGAGAAAGACTCTTTGTGTGTGCAGTGACACAAGAGTCTGGCTCACTTAAACTATAAAGCTATGTGCAAGCTATTCTCTATGGACTTAGTTAGAAACAGTCCCCAACTCAAATGCTCCAAAGAAGGCTTATGTCCTGCACGTCAAAAATGCAAACATGCAAAAGTCTCCTTTAAGAGCATTCAGTCCAAAGACATTGAGAGGTGTCTCTACTTACTTCATATGGATCTATTTGGTCCTATGGAAGTTCTTAGTTTGGGTAGGAAGTCCTATACCTATGTGATTGTGGATGATCACTCTAGGTTTGCTTGGGTATTCTTCCTAAGGAGAAAGTCTGAAACACTAGACATCCTTGCTGATTGTTGAAGTGTGACCGGGCGGTCTGTCTTGGCGAGTTGGAGACCGCGCGGTCTGGCGGTCTCCCTCAGCGGTTTGGTTGCTGTGCTGTTGCTGTCTGGTGGTAGCCGTGCGGTTAGCCCTTCTGTCTAACCGCGCGGCCTGTGCGGTCTCCCCTGGCGGTCTCTCTCTCTCTCTGGTGGTAGCCGTGCGGTTAGCCCTTCTGTCTAACCGCGCGGCCTGTGCGGTTTGATCTGTATAGTCCGCTTAGTCCTGTAAATTTTTAGTCCCACATCTCTTATTTGTATTCTCTCTTCTCTCCTCCATTCTATATAAGGGAGGGCATACCTTTGTAATAGACACCTTTTTCTGATAATAAAGTTTCAGTTATACTACTTCCGGTGTGGCAGAACGCAAAAACCGTCACCTTCTTGATGTCGCTCGCTCCTTGATGACTCAGATGCATGTTCCTCGCTCCTATTGGGGCTATGCTGTTCTCCTTGCCTGTTACCTCATCAATCGCATTCCCTCCACCGTTCTCCACGGAAAAACCCCTTTCTCCATTTTGTATCCAGGCAAAGAGCCGTTTCATCTCCCTCTCCAAATATTTGGATGCACTGCCTTTGTGCATGCCCCTTCTGCCACTCGTGATAAGCTATCTCCTCGCTCCACCAAATGTATCTTTCTGGGGTACTCCACCACTCAGAAAGGTTATTGTTGCTTTGATCCCATCCTTCGTAAGCAGTTCGTTTCTGCTGACGTCACCTTCTTCGAGAATACCTCCTACTTCTCGGATGACTCCCCTCCTCTTCTCCCAGCCTCTGATTCTCCTGCTGTTCCCTTTATTTTCTCGACTCCCACTACGATTTTCACCCCTACTCCGCCCTCGTCCACTCCTCTTTCTCCACCTCCATCTCCCGCATCTCCGCCGCCGTCGCTCTCTACTCCCGGGCCAGCTCTCTCTGCCACGGATGCTCCGGATGCCGAGGAACCTGCTGTTCTTCCTATAGCTCTTCGCAAAGGGGTGCGGACGTGTACCCAACACCCTCTTACTGCTGTTGTTTCATATGATCGTCTTACCCCTTCTCGCAGGGCCTTTGCTCTAGCTATCTCCGTCACTGCCACGCCCCGCTCCTACCAGGAGGCCCTTGCTATTCCTCACTGGAAGATGGCCATGGATGAGGAAATGGCCACCCTAACAGAGCGGGGTACCTGGACTCTTGTTCCTCCTCCCTTCAGCACTGATGTTGTTGGCTGTCGCTGGGTCTTTGTGGTGAAATTTTCCCCGGATGGCACGGTGGACCGTTATAAAGCTCGCCTTGTTGCTAAGGGCTTTACTCAGACCTATGGGGTTGATTACTTTGACACCTTCTCTCCCGTGGCTCGTCTCAGCACTATACGGGTTCTTCTCTCTGTGGCGGTCAATAAAGATTGGCCGATTTTCCAGCTGGATGTAAAGAATGCCTTCCTTTATGGTGATCTTCAGGAGGCCGTCTACATGGAGCAACCTCCTGGGTATGTTGCTCAGGGGGAGACACGAGTATGCCGGCTGAAGAAGGCAATTTATGGCCTCAAGCAGAGCCCTCGAGCTTGGTTTGACAAGTTCAGCGGCATCGTGGCGGCCGTTGGTTTTGTGCGCAGCTCTGCTGATCACTCTCTATTTGTTCGCAAAACCTCCTCGGGACTGGTGGTTCTTGCAGTTTATGTTGATGACATTCTTCTCACTGGCGATGATCAGGAAGGGGTAGCCTTGACAAAGCGGCACCTTCGTCAACATCTAGTCACAAAAGACATGGGCTCTCCGAAGTATTTTTTGGGGATCGAAATCTCTCGGAAGCCCAACTCCTTAGTCCTCTCTCAGCGTAAGTATGCCCTTGATCTTTTAAAAGAAGCAGGATTGACTGGGGCTAAACCTGCCCGGTGTCCCATGGCTGTTGGAGAAGACAAAACCTGGACAGATGATTCGCCTCTTCTTTCAGATACTACGCGGTACAGGCGACTTGTTGGTAAGCTCATATACCTCACCGTGACCAGGCCCGATATTTCCTATGCTGTGGGCAAGGTGAGTCAATTCATGCAAGCACCCAGGGAGTGCCATCTACAGTCCGCCTTGCGGATCTTGGAGTACGTCAAAGCAGCCCCTGGGAAAGGATTGCTCTTTCAGAAGAATGGTCATCTGAGGGTTGAAGCATACTCAGATGCGAGTTACGCTGATGACAAAGGGGATCGCAAGTCCACCTCCGGTTTCTGCACTTTTGTTGGGGGAAATCTGGTAAGCTGGAAGAGCAAGAAGCAGTCTGTTGTCTCCAGGTCCAGTGCTGAAGCAGAGTATCGGAGTATGGCATCGACCACTTGTGAGTTAAAGTGGCTTCGGGCTCTCATGCTGGATTTAGGAGAGGTCTACAACCATCCTCTACCTATGTTCTGTGACAATAAGGCTGCTATATACATCTCCAAAAATCCAGTCTTTCATGAAAGAACCAAGCACATTGAGGTCGATTGTCATTTCATTCGTGAAGAGATTTTAAAGGAACAAATTTGCACTCCATTTGTTACTTCTGAGAAAGAGCTGGCTGACATCTTCACCAAGCCAGTATCCGCCTCGTTCCTGCATATTTGTGACAAGCTGGGCATGATCGATATATATGCTCCAGCTTGAGGGGGAGTGTTGAAGTGTGACCGGGCGGTCTGTCTTGGCGAGTTGGAGACCGCGCGGTCTGGCGGTCTCCCTCAGCGGTTTGGTTGCTGTGCTGTTGCTGTCTGGTGGTAGCCGTGCGGTTAGCCCTTCTGTCTAACCGCGCGGCCTGTGCGGTCTCCCCTGGCGGTCTCTCTCTCTCTCTGGTGGTAGCCGTGCGGTTAGCCCTTCTGTCTAACCGCGCGGCCTGTGCGGTTTGATCTGTATAGTCCGCTTAGTCCTGTAAATTTTTAGTCCCACATCTCTTATTTGTATTCTCTCTTCTCTCCTCCATTCTATATAAGGGAGGGCATACCTTTGTAATAGACACCTTTTTCTGATAATAAAGTTTCAGTTATACTACTTCCGGTTTGTTTCTGTTCGTTTCTCACACTGATTTTTTCAGACAAGTTCAGAATGAGATGAGATGTTCTATGGTCAAGCTTAGAAGTGACCATGGTACAGAATTTCAATCTGAAAAGATGACAAATTTCTGTAAGGAACTAGGGATCTTTCAGGAGTTCTCCTCTCCAAGAACACCACAGCAAAATGGAGTTACTGAGAGAAAGAATAGAACTCTCATTGAGGCAGCTAGAACAAGACTGAGTGATATATCTCTCCCATAATATTTTTGGGCTGAGGCTGTGAACAATATGGTTCAAAATAAGACCTCAACAAGAGGCTGAAAGTGAACACAACATGCACCAAAAGCCCGGCTGTTGGAGAGGGTGCTACTTAATTTTTTATATAAGTAGCAGAGCGCCACGGGTCAAGTGAAGGAACGCCGGACCCAACAATCCCCCCCGGCGTCCAGCACAACCCGTCGGCTCAGAGGTGGGGTTACCACATGGCCCACACGGCTCAGAGGTGGGGTTACCACATGTCCACGGTTGCCTGACCCACCGGACCCACACAGGTAGAAGGGAAAAATCAGGATTTAATAGCGCCCCCCCCGGTCTTGAACCCGTAACCTCCCTCTGATACCAATTGAAGGATCAAGCGCATACCCAACTGCACCAAAAGCCCGGACTGTTGGAGAGGGTGCTACTTAATTTTTTATATAAGTAGCAGAGCGCCACGGGTCAAGTGAAGGAACGCCGGACCCAACATCCTACTTCAAAATTTTTGATAGTAAGTGTTATGTATTGGACAATGGGAAAACTTATCTAACTAAATCTAACTAAATCTATCCTATTTCAAAATTTTTGTATGGTATAGTGTACACAACAAAACATACATGATCTATAACTTGAAACATCAAGTTGTAGAGGAATCAATTAATGTAGTTTTGATGAAACTTCTGTACTATTTAATGAGATTTCTAACAACTCTTGTCAAGGTGATGTTGACACTAGTATGGAGAAGTTAAATATAAGCGATTCACCTGATCTAGAGTTATATACTAGAAACAATATAGAAATTCCTATAGAAGATACAGTAACTGCCCAGGGGGAGGAAGAGAATCATCCTATTCCTCCTGCAGATCCAAGTGATGGTAGACACCTGCCAGTAGCAGTGTCTACCTTAGAGATCATCATATTGATAAAATAATAGATGATGCCAGGCTTGAAGTAACTACTACGAGTAGATATCACAATGAGGTTCTATACTCTCGCTTTCTCTCTCAGGTAGAACCTAAAAAATTTGAAGAAGCTAATTCAGACCCCAACTGGATTATTGCTATGCAAGAAGAGCTCAATCAATTTGAGAGATGCAAAGTCTGGAGTCTAGTTCCTAGACCTAGTGATCACAATGTCATAGACACTAAGTGGATTTACAGGAATAAACTAGATGAGTATGGGGTTATAGTTAATAACAAAGCTAAATTAGTGACTAAAGGATATATAAAAGAGCAAGGGATGGACTTTGACCAAACTTTTGCTCTTGTAGCCAAGCTAGAGGCCATAAGATTGTTCTTAGCTCATGCAACATATAAAGGATACAAGGTCTACCAAATGGATGTAAAGTCAGTATTCCTTAATGGTACACTAAAGGAGGAAGTCTATGTAGAGCAGCCACCAGATTTTGTAAACCCTAAACTTAACTCCTATGTTTTCAGATTTCACAAAGCTTTGTATGGGTTAAAACATGAACCTAGAGCCTGGTATGAGACCCTGTCTACCTTTCTTATAAAGAACAAGTTCTCTAGAGGAAAGATAGACAAGACAATATTTCTTAGGGACATCAAAGGTTCAAGCATCCTTGTCCAGATATATGTAGATGACATAATTTTTGGGTCTACTAATGAGAAGTTATGTAGAAAATTTGTCAGGCTAATGCAAGACAAGTTTGAAATAAGCAGCATGGGTGAGCTAAAATTCTTCTTGGGATTCCAAGTTAGGCAATCTGAGGATGGTATATCCATCTCTCAATCTAAGTTCACTAAGGAGTTGATTAAGAGGTATGATATGGAGAATTCTTCTACCATGAGAACTCCAATGGGTTCTTCAGTGCCACTACACAAGGATGAATCTGGGAAACCAGTTGATGAAACCTTGTATAGAGGCATCATTGGATCATTTCTGTATTTAACTGCTAGTAGGCCAGATATTATATTCTCAACATGTGTCTGTGCTAGGTGTCAAGCATGCCCCAAAGAGTCTCATTACACTACTGTAAAGAGAATATTAAGATATCTTAAGGGCACACCCAACCTTGAGCTTTGGTATTCTAGGGATAGTGATTTTGAACTCACATGGTACATAGATGCAGATTTTGCAGGGTGTAAAGAAGACAAAAAGAGTACTTCTGGAACTTGTCAGTTTCTAGGGAAAATACTCATACGTTAGAGTAGCAAGAAGCAAACGAGTGTTGCAATTTTCACAGCAAAATCTGAGTACATATTTGCTGGAATCTGTTGTGTACAGTTGCTGTGGATTCAACATCAACTATTGGACTACAGTGCACAATTAAGTAAATCTGTTATGTTTTGCGATTCTACAAGTGCAATTTCTATTACTAATAATCCTGTTTCACACAGTAGAAATAAAAATATAGAAATTAGATATCACTTTCTCAGAGAGAATGTTGAAAAAGAAAATATCATCTTACAATAAACTCCAACAAAAAGACAAGTTGCAGACATTTTTACAAAACCCATAGATGAAAGCAAATTCAATTACTTTAAATTTGAACTAGGTATGTTAAACATTGTGTAAACATTTTCAATTAGTAACAACAAAAGACTGTACAACTGAGAAAAGATAACTAACCATGTCAACAAATCTAATTAAATAAGAAAGACTTGATATAAGTCAAGAAATTATATTCAAAACTCAAATTTGTCTAAGTCAAAGAATTGTGTCGAGACACCACAGTGTGTGTCGACACTATAAGCAGTATTGTGTCGAGACACCAGAATGTGTGTCGACACAATAGATAGTCATGCGTCGAGATATTAAAAATTAGTGTCGAGACATAAGGGTGTCGAGACCCTGAGGTCTGTGTCGAGAGACATGAACCTTGTGTCGACTTAAGTCGACACATCTCGACTGTGTAGGTTTTTCATGTCGACACTAGTCATTTGTCGTATATTCAGAAATTTCTAAATGCAGCGCGCCTTCTCGCCTTCTGCATACAGTTACAATAAATAGAGGGTGCAAGGAGTTGTCGACTATGCTTACCAGAAAACTTGAGAGACTATTCCCTGAGTGTCGAGACCTAGAAATCCTTAGTCGACACCTCTGAATCTCAAATTCTCTCAACTCAAATGACACCTAAGATGGACGACAACATCAACGAGGGTTATGAACTGGTGTGAAATGCATTCGTCTCCGCACAAGAAGAGATCAAGAATGTCATAGACCTTGTCAATGAGGCGGGTCTTGAGTATCTGCTTTCTGAACCAACTAAGATATGGAAGAGAGAAATATCTGAGTTCTATTACAATGCTTCACTAAACCCAAATACAACCAAGATTAACCTGAGTTCAGCAAGATGAACTGGAGTTCAGCAATACTGCAGAGGCCTTAGAGTGGTGTGGACTGGCTCCAACCACTAGGGTTGGTAGTTCACTAAACATGAAGGGAATGAATTCCCAGGGAAAGTTTTTGTCTGAAGTAGTAGGAAAAGTGCTCCTCCGCAAGACTGGAGCACATGGATTATTTTTAGGATCAAGAATGATTGGAACAGGGATGTGTTTGATAAGATTGTAGAAGGGATTCAAAAGCCCAATATGGGCAGAATTGTTAGTTTGTATCTGGTTAAGACAATTCCAGATAATATCAACCAGAAAGTTGGAACAAAGATCAACCACATGAGGAGAATGGATCTAAGAATTTTGTCAAGATGGGATAGGGTCTTGTCTAAGGAGACTCCAGAACCCAAGAAGACAAAGGAGGTAAAAGGTAAGCAAGCAGTGGTAGAGGAAGTTGAGACTTCAAGTGATTTTGAGGAACAAGTGGTGTTCAGTTTAGATAAGGATGCTGAGGAAGAACAAAGAAGATCTCCAAGGTCCTCACCTGGAACTAGTGTTCAGGTACATGGGGAGAATTTGCAAGAGGAAGATCAAGTTGAGGGGGAGAAGCTCACTGAATTGCCAATGGATACAGTTACTTCTATAATTATGGATGTTGTACAGGAACTGGAACAATTAAAGGTTCCTGAACAGGAAATGTCTAAGAGAGAGATGGAGGATGAAGTTTCAAAAGAGACTGAAGAAGAAATTCCTGTGTCTAAAGAAACTAACATCCAGGGAGATAGCTGAAATTCCCCAGATTGAAGTTTCTGATGCTGAAATTCAACATACAGATGTTACCTTGGAAAATATCAATATTAATGAGAAAGGTACAAGATTTGAGGGGGAGTTGGCCCCAGATACTGTCAAAACCAAAGAGACACCACCAGTTGAAGAGTTAAGTTTTTCTGAATCTGAAGAAGAAGAGTCTCAACTGAAGAAAAGGAAGTTATCTGAAATTAAGAAGAGGAGCAAAAGCTACAAAAAACATTTCCAATCTGGGACACCATCTGCTTCTACAGGAGATACTAGCTCTCTGCTAGTACAAATACAGATTATGCTAGATAAACAAAGGCAAGATCTAGAAAAGTATGTAGATCAGAGCAATAAAGAATTGTAATTTTAACTGGCTCAGGATATAAATTCCATATGATTTGAAGTCAATCTCCTGAAAATAAACATGACTAATTTCTTTGAGAAAGGAGCTAATGTGGTAGTCTATATTGCTCAATAGAAGCAAGTAGAAAAGACAACTGCAGATGAAATGGTTGTCAAACAAGGCAATGTCCTATAAAATTAAAGAATTATGGATGGAAACATGACTACTTTGCATACAGAAACAATGGTTAAGCTGACTGAGCAGACCATTAAGTTAGAAAACAAAATAGCTGCTGCTACAAAGGCCATGGAAACTCAGCTGGCAAACCATTCAGCCTCTTTGCTTATAGATATCAAGGCTTCTGACAATAGTTTGGACAACAATTTACTGTGAGTGAAGATCACTGTAACTTCAGGTATCAATTACTTAGCTGGACATGTAACGTTTCACAAGAATGATCTGAGAGATCATGTTGCAAGAGAAGTCATAAAGGTTGAGAGGGTAATGATCAGAGTCAGTTCTGAACATGCTACCTGGATATCAAATAATATCAGAGACACTTTAGGCCATCCTCCCATATGGTATGATGGAGATCAAACTGTTGAGTCTGGTTGTCAACCAGCTCAACTTGAAGCACCTTATGCTACTGGAACTCATATTGTTGAGGAAACTATGTACAATCCTGCAACACAAGTTACATTTGAGGCTATCCAAGCAGTTGTTCAACACATGTACAATCCTCCACCATCAGTTCAAAATGTTACATGTGAAGAGGTGGAGTTGTCTGAATCTGCTCTGATGAAAGAAAAAGAAGCTCAGCTTTCAAAGAAAAGGTTTAGAGAATAAGCTGAGGCTAGACCAGATTTTGAGCAGTGGAGTCCAACCTCCAGATCAATAATCCTCACTGCATGGAAGGCAGTCAATGCAAATATGACAGACAGAGGTAAATGGTATTCTGAACAAGAATGAGACAAGCATCTTAAGCAACAGGAAGTTATCTACAAGTTCAAAAGAGATTTTAAGAAATGGAAGATATCTGCTAAGTCAATTGAGCCCAGTAAATATTTCTCAAAGCCTTACCATTATTTTGAAAGATAAAGGCTGAAAGAGGAAGGAATTACAAAGGCTAAGAATGATAAAGCGAAGAAGGTTGCTGATGACAAGGGACCTGAAGTGAAAGCCACAGTACAATTTAGAAAGGGCATTGTCATCAGAGAACCAGAGTTGCCATAGGATGTTCTTAGTTTTGTATCTCATGTTAAATTTGTTCTGTAAATTTTGAATAACCAAAGTTTATAGCTGTAAACCTTTTGATAAACAATTAGTGAAAATTTTGGTTTGCATAACATTTTCTTGTGATATTAATTAGGATTGCAATTGTTTGCTTTACTTTCTGATCATCATTATTGTTGTTAATGAAATATGTGTTTTTATCTATGCCATTTCACATATTGAACAACACTGTAATCTTAATATCCTAATCATCATATTTTGGTATCATGTTGTATATCATTGAATTGAGGTTATGACTTCTCCAAATAGAGGGAGATTGTTGGGTACATTGGTCACAATGTACTTGATTTGAAGAAGCCCTTTCACCTCAATGATATACACAGTTTTATTTGATGAATGTTTAGTTCTTGTGTGCAAACAAATAAAACTAAGTACAAGAAAGAAACTGTGTCGACACTCAGGATTTGTGTCGACACACATTACACAAGCTGTGTCGAGACAAGATGAAGGTTGTGTCGACACATTCAGAAGTATGTCGACATCACTATAAGAGTAGTGTCGACACCCAGGACTGGTGTCGACACATCCAACAGTCAAGCTTCAACACTTCAAGCAGAATTGTTTCCTAAGTGCAAATATCAAGCAAAAGGTCCTGATAACTGTCAGAACTGTTAGATGTTAGTTATTAACCCGATCAGTCGGTTACCTTTGAAAGAGCCTATATAAAGGGATCATCTCTACAGAAACAAGATAGACAAGAGAAAAAGAGAAGAAAAAATTTGGAGAAGCCAGATCTAAAAAGTAATCTGCTAGAATTCAGAAGGTAGAGAGAAGCCTGATTAAGAATCGTCTTCAATATTCTCCAGCCTAGATCTACCCTAATTTCAACTTCAAGAAGCTTTGAAAAGCTAAGAAGGGTCGGATCTAATCAATTACTACAAGGATCAAGGGAAGCTGACTTATCAAGTTCAATTAAAAAAGTAGTCACCTGTTTCTCTCTTGCTGGGTGACTAATTTTGAATCAATTTATTTTCACCATTGTTAATCTTGTAAGATCTACTTGTAGATCTGAGTGTAGGGGAATCAATTTATCTGAGTTGTAAGCCTATGTTATAAAGGCTGAGGTAGAAACGGAATTGCCTAAGGTAGGAGAAGTGGGTATTTCTCTGAGGTGTAGGAACTGATTGTTCTGAGTTTTAGGGCAGGATTTGCCTGAGGCATAGGAGTGTGGATTCACTCTGAGGTAGAGTTCTTGGAAAGAACTTGAGGTGTAGGATCTTGGTGATCTGAGTGGTAAGAATTGTATAGTCTGAGTTGTCAGAGCCAGCTGGGCTCTGAGCTGTAAGATCTGAGGATCTGAGTAAAAAAAGGAGTTTGGCCGAATCTAGTTCATTGCTAGATATGCGAAGGGGGAAGTCGATGTACCCATCAATTGGGGAACCACTATAAATGTGTGTGTACTGTGCTGTGATTGCTGTGCTGTGATTGTTTTAATTACTGAATAGTTTCTTGTTTTATCTGACGTGGGTAGTAATAAAGGTAGAAAATCAGATTTCATTATCTAAAAGTAGCATAGAATTAAATTGGACCTATTCACCCCCCTCTAGGTCACTCACATTCCTAAAACAAACATTTACAGAACTGCTATTGACAACCCTTGGTGTTGATGTTCCAACAACCCTTATTGCTGTTCTTAGCAGCATGTTGTGATGTTGTTGGGCTACTTTTGATACCATGTGGTGAGATATCCTTTGTTATTTTGGCTGCCTTATTGCTTAGGAATTGGGGTGCTATTTGCGAGCTCTTGAAATATGATATTAGCTGTCACATAGCGGCTTAATTGAGAGTGCATATTGGATGAAATCTGAAGTATAAAGTGGCTACAATTCGATTGTGACGCTTTCTTTTTGAGTCACCTAAGCTACTCATCCCCTAGGAAACTCCTAGAGGTCGTAGTTATGGCATCTAAGGAGTTTGCTCGTAACTATTTTTTGCACAACCCTAAAGTAAATGATTTCTTGATACTACAGAGGATGACTTTCGATGATAGATGCGACGAGAATCCTACGAAGGACAAGGTTAAAGAAAAAGCTATGGCGAGTCTTTACTGCTTTGATTACGTATATTTTGAGACATTTTGAATTATGAACATGGAAAACTAGTTTACTCTAAGCTATTTTCTTGCATGCAATGAAATTGAATTGAATTGAATTGAATTGGATTGAAAAGATTTGAAGATTTGAAATCGTTGAAAACATGGAATCGCTAAAAGCAAAATTTAAATTAGCTATCGATGAAACTCTGAGAGGAAATATAGAAATGAAATTGAATTGTATACAAAAAAAATTAAATTTGAAATTGCGTCGACGCATCGAACCGCTAAGGATCATCCTGATAGGGGGTGAGCCACAAAACTTCAACACCCAGTAGGGGTAGGGGGGGGGGGGTAGAACTCCTACACCTAGTAGGGAGGGGGGGGGGGGGGGGTAGAACTCCTACTCCCAGTAGGGGGTGAACTCCTACGGATGTTGATGTTGAAATGTCGACTCTAGGAGACATCCTAGAGTAGACATTGATGTGATGAGCTGACGGGCCCAGATCTTTGACAAGAATTGAGATTGAACCTCAGCATTTAAAAAGAATGAATTATGATATGATTCCTGAACAAAATTAATATGAATGCAAGAAAAATAAGAATGAATATCAGAAATTATTTATTTCTATATACTAGCTCACTGTTTAGTACTTTACATTATGTACTTACTGTTATATGCTCATATAAAATTTTAACTGCATATTGATGCTGACTCTTCTTATTATCTGTAGTGCGGTTAAAGAGGTAAGAACTCACTTAGTTTTCTAAACTAACTGGTTGTCGATTTCTATTTTTAGGATCAGACCGCTAGCATTCCAGACCCTGCTAGGGGGATACCGACGGAGGCAGATCGAAGACAAAGGGAAGACGTGGTTCGGCCACGAGTTGGTGACTGATTTTACATGTCTTACATATACTACAGTCAGTACTTGATGTAGACAAATGTGTAGTAGTTTTTTTGTTCTTGTACATTGGGATAGACATGATGTATATTACGATGTATATTATGCTACATGAATAAAAAGTTATTTTATTCTTTCTCCTGGTATAGCTGT
Source organism: Platanthera zijinensis (assembly GCA_039513925.1). Classification (NCBI taxonomy): domain Eukaryota; kingdom Viridiplantae; phylum Streptophyta; class Magnoliopsida; order Asparagales; family Orchidaceae; genus Platanthera; species Platanthera zijinensis. Next base: position 248,154,242 of record CM077079.1, on the reverse strand, counting down.
GCTTTACATGTTAGAATTGATGCGTTAATTAATTGTGAAAAAACTGCTCAGAATAATGATTTAAATTGTGGCGGACCTCGGACCGTTACACGATAAATTTGGTGGCGGTTCCCCCGATAGAAGCGATCTAGAGGACTAGCAGACGGTGGAAGGAGCGTCGTCGGTGGTGGAGGGCTCATCGCCAAAGGAATGGAGGTCGGCGGAGGGGAGCATATCGTCGTCTGAAAGCATTCACATGAGTGTTAGGGCACATGTTTGTCGGGTGAGTTGGGCTGCTGATAGGTTGGAGGAGTTAATAGATGATTTTTGGGGGGAAATAAATGGGCTACCAATAGCTTTTTAGGAGTTGCTGTTAATGTCGCTCTTTTAAAACCCCCAACATTATTGTTTTTTAGGTACAAGAAGACGTTAATTGTCCAGGTTAGTTAAACTAGTAAATTAAATTTTCAAGAAAGAACCACAAAGAAAAGGTAAGAAACACCACTGGAATTGATATGCTTTATAAAAAAGCTAATTTAAAACTGTCTGTTGCGGTTCGCTTAATGCCCTCGGTAGACCGGTTCCGGATCGGTCCGTCTTAGCCCCAGGCGATCGAGTACGCACGCAGTCAAAGTAGAAAAAGAGAGATTGTACACACACAACTTTAGCGTGGAAAACCCCGGAAAGGGGAAAAAACCACGTGGTCGGGTCTGTTCCAGCGAAGATCCACTATTTGCCTTTGTTACAGTGTTCTTGTAGAGAGAATGCGAGGGCGACAGACCGCGCCTCATTACAAATACTGGGGGGTTGAGAGAGCTCTCCTTGGGTGACAGGCCTCTGCTTAAGAGTTCGTGCACTCTGACGTGCGTCTTTCTTGAGTGTTTGCTTCTTAGGCTTGCGCTCCGTAAGGACGTGCATGCACTTTATACCTCATAGTGAGGAGGGTCGCCTTAGTCGGCACTTCACTCTTTCTTCTTTGGGTGGCGCTTAGAGGAGAACCTGCCAGATTAGTGAGTGAAAGAGGAGGAGAGGAGAAGCGTAGAGAGAGAAGCTCTGGGGAGAAGCAGAAATGAAGAGAGAGAGAGAGAGCGAAGGAGAGAATGAAGGAGGATCCCCCCAAATGAACTATCAGGGGTGCTTATATAGGATTTCTGAGGTGGTTAGGGTGGTTATGGTGGTTAATCATGGATCGGAGGGCCGTGATCGTTCGTAACGATCGGAGGGCCGTAATGGCCCTCCGCGATCGGACGGTGGAGGGAAGGCCGACCCATGATGGTGGTCGGAGGAGGCGCGCCGGTCGGCGGCCGCACGAGGGAGGGGGAGGCCGGTCTTGCGGGGGCCGGTCCTGGCAAGGAGGCGGCCGGCCAAGGCCGCCCGACCGCAAAGGGGGCGGCCGACCGTGGCCGCGGTCGCCGGGCAAGGAGGCGGCCGGCCGCGGCCGCCGGCCGCATGGGGGCGGCCGGCCGAGGCCGTCGACCACGAAAAGGGGGGCGGCCGACCGCGGCCGCCGACCGCAAGGGGGGGGGGGGGGGGCGGCCATGGGTGGCCGGGCGCCGGCCGCCCGTAAAGACGGCGGCGGCGGTTGAGATTTGCCGCGTGGCGGTTGAGATTTGTCGTGTGGCGGTTGCGGGATCCGGCGCGCGGTGGTTGCTCGTTCTGGCGTGCGGGAGTTGGGATCCGATGTGCGGTAGTTTGGATCTGCAGCGCGGTGGTTTGGATCCGGCGCGCGGTAATGGGATCCGGCGCGCGGTAATGGGATCCGACGCGCGGTAGTTAAGATAATCCTCTATAAATTAGGGGGTACTCATCACCGACCTTCCAAATCCCTCAAATGGAACATATCTTAAACCCTAAAACTCTTAGTAAAGAATGAAAAGAGCATGATAAACTAGTTCTTTGTTATATAGATATTGAAGTCAATTATGACCCATCTGAACTAAATTGAAGATCCAACACAAGACTCCAAATATTGACCAAGCAAAAAAAAACAAGATGACTTAAGACTCAAACATTGATTTGTTCTTCATGATAAACCCTTCACTACAAAAGTTCCAAGCTAACTTGAAATTTGACCCATAAATTTTAGAATAATGAAAGCTACATTTTAAAAAATGAAATACAAGAGCATCAAATATATCTATTGTTTATATAAAAGAGGACCTCCCTCTTTAGTGTAAAATTAGAAATCCTTATTTTATCCTCGTATTAGTAACACTAAATAATACTAAAATATATTATTATATAAAATAAAAACATACAATTTGATGTAAAATTAAAGCTGCCCATTTGTACTCAATAAAAAAATCTGTTTATGCATGCTATCATGATGCTAAATTTAACTCAATTGTTCCGTGATTAGTTTTAACTATACGTGAAGGATTATTCTAGACTACTATGAATATGTTGAGAACATTCTAGAATGGTAGAGAAGAGTCGCGCATGTGAGATATGAAGTGGTGTAGACAGTGGCGGAACTAGGATTTGAAAACAGCACGGGCACAATATATTTTAACATATATTTTATTGAAAGTATAAGAAGATAACAGAACATTACAAAAACTTACAGATCAATAAGCGAATTTACGTTGACACATGCTCTGAAAACGTGAAATAATTTCTTCAGTTGTAATTGTATCTGCAACGTCTTTTTCAATGTAAGTCATCAAACAATCATTCATCCATTCATCTCCCATTCTGTTTCGCAGACGATTTTTTATTATCTTCATTGCAGAAAATGTTCTTTCAACACTAGCTGTTGTAACTGGTAATAGGCAAACCCAATTGTACTCAATAAAAACATACAATTTGATGTAAAATTAAAGCTGCCCATTTGTACTCAAAAAAAAAATCTGTTTATGCATGCTATCATGATGCTAAATTTAACTCAATTGTTCTGTGATCAGTTTTAACTATACGTGAAGGATTATTCTAGACTACTATGAATATGTTGAGAACATTCTAGAATGGTAGAGAAGAGTCGCGCATGTGAGATATGAAGTGGTGTAGCCGTGTAGAAGAGTATGAAATAGTTTAGTTTCCTTATGTAAAGAAATCTAGGTCATTCTTGAGTTTTGGAGAGAAAAAGGGAGGAGGCCTATATAAAAGAAAGACCTCACCTCATTTCAATCATCCATGATTTGGAGCTTGTTGTGGTAGTGAGGCTCCTTTTGAAAGAGTTGAGTGTACTAATTATTAGTGCCAAGTTTTGTTGTATGTCTTGATCTTTGTATGTGTCAACTGTCTATCGAACTATCTTATAAATTTGTTCAAAAATATAATCAAAAGTTCTCTCTTCATTTTGCTACATTGTAGAAGCAAGACTTACTTGGTTAAGACAAGTTTGTGGAGAAAATTAGCCAAGTATCACGCACGTCTTGTATGAAAGTTCTATGCGTGTGACAGTTTGTATTAAGAGATGGGTTCGATCAAGTTCGTGATTGGTGCCACAACAAAACCAATGATAGCGTGTGAAGACTCCAACATTATGGAGAAGCGAGTAGAGATACTATACAACATATTGGCAAGAAGAAGCATGACCAAAATTGAGCTTGCAAAGAGAGTCATTTAGAGCTTGGTATGATGGACAAGGAAAAATGCATGGTGGTCTTGGAAATCAATAACCTCCAAGTACGTAAAGAGTGGGAAGCAATTCGAGAGGAGCTAGAGAAGAAACTTCAATATGCTTTTGAAGATAATGCAATATTACATAAATATTTCGATGAGTTGGAGGAGTAATTTAGCTAGCTAAGAAGAAAAGTGGAGAACCGGGAGGAAGAGCTTGTCATTTGCAAGAAGGCTACTGCTAATGGTGGTAATACCATTGCTTCCTGGGCAAAATTGGATATCCCTAAGCCAGACATGTTTGTTGGCAAACGAGATGCAAAAGAAGTTGAAAACTTCTTATGAAGGATGGAAAATTAGTTCGAGGGATGCCATCTAAAAGATGATAAAACCAAGGTACAAACTGCTTCTTATGGAGGATGAAAATTTACTTGTGTTATGGTGGCAAAGAAAATATGTTGATATTGCAAAAGAACTGTGTCAATTAGACACGTGGGAGTTAAAGAAGAAACTCAAACGCTATTTTTACAAAGAAAATGTCGTGAATCAAGCACTGAAGAAGTTGAGGGCTGAAATAGAGACGAACAATAACATAATATGTTAATGAGTTTTCAACACTTATATTAAAAATCCCCAACATGATGGAGTAGGATCGTCAATTACACTTTTGTGGATGAACTGCAAACATGGGCAAAACGATGACGAGGACCCCGCACTGTTGACGAGGCAATTGTGGTAGTTGAATCACTCAGCGAGTTCTACTTAGAAGATGAAATAGACCATCTTGATAATGGTGGAGGCACTAAAGTTGAATCAAAAAATTGTGGAACTCATCAAAGGAGATTTTAGAAAAGGAAGAGGTCACCCTCCAATTTTGTTGGAAGGAACCTGATCGTATGAAGGATTCTCCAAAGCTTGAATCCTTGACGGCTATGATAAAAAAAGATGAGACAACAAGTGGGAAATAGAACGAGCCACAAGAAGTAGCAAGACTAAGTACCATGCAACACCGTAATGCCACGTTTACTCGAGGATGGGAAAAACAAGAAGTCCTACAGAAGTCCCTCAGCTTTGTGTTGTTTTTTGTGCGAAAGACTGCACAAAGCAAATGATTTCCCAACCTTTAAAAAATAAGAATCGTTATCGATCGAGTAGGGGCAAAGTGCATCTTCAACCTGGGAAGTTTGAGACAAATCCATACTAGAAAAATGATAATAAGTGGCCAAATAATGGAAAAGGTGAAGATACAAGGTACAAAAATGGGAGCCTTGGTAGACACATGCACAATTGACTTCATATCCAAGACAGAATTGGACTACCAATGAAATTTGGACCAACACAACTTAAATTCGATAATTCTCATAGAGTACAACTATCGGGCTTGCACCAGATGTGGATGCTCGCCTTGCAGGATGGAAGGGTAAGGTGCCTATTGAAGTTATTCTCTTTGAAGACTACGATGTTGTCATTTAGATGAATTTTCTTGATCAATTTTAAGGAATTCTCATTTACCCACTTCTGAAATGCATAGCATTGATGGCCTGACTACCTATTCTGTGCTGATAAAGCACCTATGTGGGCAAGAAGAGAAGATTATATCAGCAATAAAGTTTGCAAATAATGAAAGAATGTTAAACAAGGATCAAAATAATTGACGTGTCGATGACTGACACATGAATTTAGTGGGGAAGAATGTCACAGTATTAAGGTTAACTCAATTGCTCCCAAACCAATTTTAATGATACACGAAGGATTATTCTAGACTAATATGAATATATCAAGAATATTCTATAATGGTAGAGAAGAGTCGCATGTGAAATATAAAAAGGTATAGAAGAATATAAAATAATCTAGTCTCCTTGCGTGTAGAAATCTAGATCCTTTTTAAATTTTGAAGGGAAAATGGGAGACTCATATAAGAGGAAGAGTTCTCTTTTCGATCATCCATTGTTTGGAGTTTACTGTGATAATGAGACTCATCTTGTGTGAGTTCGGTGTGCATGTTAGTGCTGAGTGTTGTTGTATGTCTTGATCAACTGTCTATCAAAATATGTTGCAACTTTGTTCAGATATATAATCAAAAGTTTTCTCTTCACTCCACTGCATTGTTGAAGCAAAACTTGCTTAGCACAAATTTGGGAAGACAAATTGCCAAGTGTCACACGTGCCATGCACTCTAGTTTTGTGCATGTGACAATGCCCTATCTTGAGCCATCCCTTCATGTATATAATATTACAAGGACTTCTGACACCCATTTGAACAAAAAACTCAAGAGCGCTAATAATATAATTTCTTCTATCTCTTTAACAAATACAACGAACAGTATTACAACCAATCAATTTAATCCATCAAACAAAGATCCAAAGAGATGAAATAATAAAGCAAAATTGAACGGGTTTAATCTCTTCTTCATTGTCCTTCCAATTCCAATATACTACAAAACTGGCAAAATCACCAGCGTTATGAAGCTTTTGCTATAACAATAAACATACAGTCCCCAACCTCCTAATGCTTCAACTTTACATAGAGAACAAAACCTATTGAAACTAATAGTAAAAATACAAACCATTCTCACATTTTCAAACATGTTTCTATCTACTGCACTAAAAATCTTCCTCCTTTGAGATCACCAGAAATTTTTTTCCCCGTAGCATAGAAAATAGCTCAACTGACTAAGGCACGGAGAGCTCTTGAGGCCTATAAAGAATCGAATCTTGACGTAGTCGACGTAAAAGATGAGAGGAGTCCTGCGGCTGGGCCAGGAAGCAGGTCGCCGAATGTCGACATGGCAGCCGCTGATCTGTCCTTGAGCTTACCGACATGCCCATCGGAGAGCATCGACCCCCAACGAGATGTACTCTCGCCGAATTTGCTTCCAACCTGGTTCACACATGCAGAAGCAATTCATTATTACCAACTAGAGGCAATTCATTATTATGAACTAGAGTAGTGTTTAGAGTGTATGATAAGCATAGTTTTTTGAGTAGTAGGGTGCTGAAGAAGTTATAGAAAACCATGACATGTTATCCCTAAAATATAGATACAACAGTCTTTTCCATTAATATGGATACAACTGCCTTTTCCTTAATATGGATACAGCAGTTTTTAGCTTAATATGAATACATACAATCTTTTCCTTCATAAATTTACTAGGCCACTGGAATTTTATTTATGCTGCTTCACTGAAGTTCAAATGGAAACATGATAATTACACAGGTATCATTCTTTCCAATAAGTGAAAATAATATGGGTATATATAATTTGTGCGACAAAAGCCTCTAGCTTGAAGAACTCTTTATATTTCCTTCGACTGCAAAATCCCTTTGGTTTGGAGTTTATCTAAATATCAGTATTATTGAGTGTTGTTATTATGACAATTTTAGAAATAAATTGTGTATATTTCTTTACAGTTATCATATTTAAAAATGACTGCATTATCAGAGTGTGATTATTCTTAAGATGCCATGACATTAAATGCTGGCAGAAACTTACTAGGTGAGCATACCAAATTCTCCACCTTTCTCTTAAAACCAAAGGGGCGGTACATAAAACAATGAACTTTAAATTGTCATTCAAGAAGGCAATTTTGACGTCTATACGATGAAGAGGCCAATAATTAGTAGAAGCCAAAGAAATAAGGAGCCAAACAAATATTTTTTTTATCAAAAACAAAAAAGTTCAGCCAAAAACAACTATGTACTCCAAATTGACCCATTTGGTGACAAGATGTTACGGGATTCACACCCAATTATTATGATATATTTAATTGAGGCAGTCGAGCTTTATTATATTGTTTTTTATTAAGTATTAAGACTTATTTACATGTATGTTCTTTGTAAGTCTATTTAAAGGATCTCGGGAGTCATGGAATAGTATGCGTATTAGTCATTCTCTCCTTGTCTTTACAAAGTTTTGGCAGTTGTTTCCGACTTTATAGTATCCTCCTCCACTATCATCTCTGCCCCCAGTCCCTTCTCTGACGTCTCTCTGACGGTTCTACGGGGTAGCTTGTAATGTCTCAAAGAAGCGATCACTGTCGACAAATAATATCATATTCGTAATTAATAATGTGCCTTGTCTTTAGTATATTTTGTCCATCGTGGAACCTCCACCTTATATAAAGATCCTTTAGTTGAAGAGTAATTTTATCTTGGATCATTTAGGCATTTTGGTTCTCTTGAAAAGTAGGCTCATAGAGGGGTTTTGCTCTCAAAATGCTGGATCAATATCTTGTATCGTTGTTCGTATTAATCAACGCTTAAAATTTGATGCTAGTCGAAGCTATCAGCTGGTTTGACCTGCCACCTCTGCAAGCCGTCCAAAACCAGTTGTCGGGTACCAATTTCCTCCTCCCCTTAGTAATGTCCAAGGTCGCGGATTCACTACACGGGTGCTTCAATTAGATTGATACCACCATGGCCGAACTCTTCTCAATGGCGCACGCAATTCGCCAACGCTTCATCATCCCTCTAATGCCATTAACAACTCTCCAACAGCTCAAGACTCGCCGCTGATAACTCCACTAATAATGAACGATAGTCACAACCCTTGCAACACCACTGCCAACACACATGCCATCTACCATCCCCTTCAAACTTTCCAACTCCACCATCCACCCAACCTACCAGTCCTCTTCTCCATCCAATCACAATGTTACGCCACCGACCGCGGCCCGCTTCTCGGGACGTTATTATGCTCGCAGGCGCAAGGAGACGACGAGCAACGAAGGGGCTGAACCATCAGGTTCAGCCCCCACTCAGTAGAACCGGCCGGCCAAGGGCTGAACCAACCGGTTCAGCCCTATGTGGAGGGGCCAGACGGCTCCCTCCTTGGCCCGGGTATTTATACCCGGGGATGTCATCTTTTGGAGGCAAGCAATTAACCCTAAGGTATTTCTCCTTCTTCCTCTAAACCCTAGCCTCCTTCCTTCTTCTCTCTAGTTTTCTTCCTTCTCTCTCTAGTAGTTCCTATCATTTGGTATCAGAGGCGGTCATTCTCCGACGATGGTCACCACTCGCACGCAAGAGGAGGTCACCCGTTTGGAGACTTTGGAGGAGAACTATGGTGGATTGATGGATTCGGTACCGCAATCGAGCAAGAGATGCGCACATCTACACAGTGGTTGGAGGAGCGCATAGACGTGCGTATGGAGGAGCTTAAAGCGTCGTTGAAAGGAAAAAGCGCGAGCGACGAAGAACCGATCGGCGGAAGACCCGATCGGTCCGCCGAAGCATCCGAAACGCCCAATCCGGGGTGTTTGGGCACGGGAGCATCGGATTTTGGCGGAAACGGCGACATCAGCCTCTCCCGACCCTGGGGGACCACCGACGAAGGCCACGAAGCAGAGGCGTGGTCGGTGGCTGCAGCGGGGGGCGTCGGCCCCAGTTTTGCTGGGCCGGCGAGCATTGGAGCACCCGGACTGGGCGGGAACACAAGCGTCGGGTTCTCCCGACCCTGGGGGACCACAGACGAAGGCGGGGGAGCGGCGGCGTAGCCGGCGGTAGTATCAGGAGGAGGCGGCCCCAGTTTTGCTAGGCCGGCTGAGTGCGGGTCGGCCAGACATCCAGGCGGCGGCTCCGGTATTGCTGGACCAGTGGATTGCGGGCGGCAGCCGTGGCTACAGGCTGATGGAGGGCAGGGGGCTGCTGTGCGGGCTCCAGGAGGTGCAGCGGGGCTTCTTCCTCACCCGCGAGGCGGCATTCTTCCCGGCGGGTTTGGAGGCCACGTTCCGTGGGCCGGGCAGCACGTTCCTCATCAGGGTCAGCCACCTCAAGGCTACCCGGGTGGACACGATGGGCATGTGGGACGACATAATGGGCAAGGACAGGGCTGGCAAGGGCAGGCCGGGCCGCGTGCGTACATGCCACCGAAGTTGACACGTATGAACTTCCCCAAATTCAAAGGGGGGGATGCGTTGGAGTGGGTTCATAAGGTGGAGTTGTTCTTCAGCTATCAGGAGGTCCCGGAGAGGCAATGGGTGCAACTAGCGTCGTTCCATCTGGAAGACGACGCGTTTCAGTGGACTCAGTGGCTCCTGAGAGGTAGAGATTATGTACCCTGGACTGATTTTGTGGAGGGGTTCACGGCCCGGTTCGGGCCACTAGAGTATGAGGACTTTGAGGCGCTGCTGCAGAAGTTACAACAGAAGGGGACAATGACTGAGTACTGGACGGAGTTCGAGAAGTTGGCCAACCGGATACACTAGGAAGAGAAGACACTGTTGAGTTGTTTTGTGTCGGGCTTAAAGGAGCATTTGCGGGATGAGGTTCATGCTTATATGCCACGGAGCTTGAATCAGGCTATCAGCCTAGCGCGCATTCAGGAGGAGCGATTCAACCGGTAGCAGTCACGAACCACGGGGAAGCCTCTTGCCACACCCGCCATAGCCAGGAGAGAGTCACAGGCGGTTGCCAAGCCTACGGTGACTCATTTGTTGTGGGGCGAGCTCCAGGCCCGCAAGGAGAAGGGTCTCTGCTTCAACTGTGACGAGAAATTTGTGCCCGGGCATAAATGTCAGAAGCTACAGGTTTTCATGCTGCATGAAGAGGTGGCCGACGAGTCTTCGCCCGAGGTAGCAGTCGAGGAGGCGCTATTGGAGGAGGATGTGGATGTGACGGAGTTTGGGGTCTCCATCCAGGCCATGGAAGGGTGCAATCCGCCCCTCACGATGCGGGTTGCCGGACGGGTTAGACAGGAGAAAGTGACGATATTAGTGGACAGTGGGAGCACCCACAATTTCATTCATCCGGCCGTTGCTCAGCTGGTTGGGCAGGACATTGATAGGGGAGCTGCATTACAGGTTATGGTGGCTGACGGCAGCAAGCTGCAGTTCGAAGGGGTCATGAAGGGAGTGGAGTTGCGGATTTAGGGATACATTGGGAGCACGGATGTATACCTTCTACCCGTCCGGGGATCAGACATGGTACTCGGACATCAGTGGCTGCAGCAGCTGAAGCGGGTCACTTTTGATTGGGAGCTCATGACGATGGAGTTCCTGCAGCGTGACCGATAGTTCTGTTTGAAGGGTCTCACAGTTTCGCCAGTAAAGGAAGTATCTCCTCGGAGCATGCAGCAGCTCGGAGAGGAAGGGAGCTTGATGGCAGCCCTTTTGGGGGTGCGGTCTGATGAGGCCGGGTCGTCTGAGGTACCCATACAGTTGCAGTCCTTAGTCGAGCAGTATTCTGACGTCTTTCAGGAGCCACGTACACTACCGCCATCGCGGTTTCGGGATCACCAGATTGTACTCAAGGCCGGAGCGGAGCCTACCAATATCCGGCCTTACCGATATCCACACATGCAGAAGGCAGAGATCGAGCGCAGCGTCCGGGAGATGCTCGACGCCGGGATCATCTGACCCAGCACGAGCTCCTTTTCGGCCCTGATTATTCTCGTCAAGAAAAAGGATGGCTCGTGGCGATTCTGTGTCGACTACCGGGCTTTGAACGACATCACTTTGAAAGATAAGTTTCCAATTCCATTGGTTGAAGAGCTCTTGGATGAGCTACACGGGGCGACTCGATTCACAAAGCTTGACCTACGGTCGGGTTACTACCAGATCCTTATGTGGGAAGAGGACGTCCATAAGACGGCTTTCAGAACCCACGACGACCACTACGAGTTTCTGGTGATGGCCAACGGGCTGACTGGCGGGCCATCCACCTTCCAAGCCAATATGAACGAGATCTTTCGCCCGCTACTTCGTCTTTTTGTGTTGATTTTCTTTGATGACATCTTGATATACAGTGCTAATTGGGAAGATCACTTGTGCCATGTTGAACAGGTCTTCTCTATTCTACGCAAGCATCAGCTATATGTTAAGTGCTCCAAGTGCTCTTCTGGGCAGGAGGAGGTCGAGTACTTGGGCCACTTGGTCTCGGCTGAAGGGGTCAAAGCTAACCCTCGGACGATTGAGAGCATGGTTTCTTGGCCGCGACCCCAGACTGTTCGGGCTCTGCGGGGATTCTTGGGCCTCACCGGCTACTACCGACGGTTCGTGCGGGATTATGGGAAGATTGCTCGACCACTGACCCAGCTACTGCAGAAGGATGCCTTCTCGTGGCAGGATGATGCTGAGGCGGCTTTTCAGGCGCTCAAACAGGTGGTGACGACCACCCCAGTGTTAGCCCTCTCGGATTTCACTAAAGAGTTCGTTGTGGAGCCGGACGCCTCAGGGGTGGGGCTGGGTGCAGTATTGATGCAGGAGGGCCGCACACTGGCTTTTTATAGTAAGGCGTTGGCGCCTAAGACATTGAGACTGTCCACGTATGAAAAAGAGTAGTTGGCAGTGGCCATATCTTCTGGGTCAGCACTTCAAGATTCGTATGGATCACCAAAGTTTGAAGCATTTGTTGGACCAACGAATCTCCTCTCCTCTTCAGCAAAAGTGGGTCACCAAACTTTTGGGCTACGAATATGAGATCGTTTACCGCCAGGGCAAGGAGAATGTGGTGGAAGACGCCTTGTCCCGCCTACCTGATGGTGCACTCACCAAGATTTCGGGGTCGGTCCTCGACTCGTTCAATGACATACATGAGGAGGTCTTGCGGGATCCCTCTCTAAGCGCCCTCGTGGAGGCCCTCCAACGTGGGGAGACTGTGACGTCAGGGTATCTACATTACCACGACAAAGTAGTCATACCTCCAGGCTTAGCATGGAAGACAGTTATGCTCCACGAGTTTCATTCCTCTCCAGTGGGGGGTCATGCAGGAGTGCTCCGTACCCTCCAAAGGGCGAGAGCAAATGTATTTTGGCCGGGGATATGCCGGGATGTGCAGTAGTTTGTACGACAGTGTGAGACATGTCAGTGACAGAAGTACGAGACCACCACACCTGTCGGGTTGCTCCACCCCCTTGAGATTCTGCAGCACATCTGAGATACTTTGTCGATGGATTTTATTGATGGATTGCCCAAGTCTCAGGGCAAGTCGGTCATTCTGGTGGTGGTCGACAAACTCTCCAAGTATGGTCACTTCCTCGCTCTCAGTCACCCCTATACGGCGGAGTCGGTCGCCGAACTCTTTACTCGGGAAGTCGTCCGCTTGCACGGCCTCCTACGCGCCATCATTTCTGATCGTGATCAAGCTTTTGTGAGCTAGTTCTGGCGAGAGCTTTTCAGGATTCAAGGGACTTGCTTGAGTTTCAGCACCGCAAATCACCCACAGACCGACGACCAAACGGAGGTTCGTAATCGCAACGTGGAGACATACCTCCGGTGTTTTGTCATGGACGAGCCTCGGACTTGGACCAGTTGGCTACACTGGGCCGAGTATTGTTAAAATACTGCTTACCACTCCGCCAGCAAGATGACGCCATTTGAGGTGGTCTACGGCCGCCCACCACCTTCTTTGAGCAGTTATGAGCCGGGCATCACGGCGTTATCGGCGGTTGATTGGGCCCTCCGCGACCGCGACCGCACCTTAGTGACATTGCGGGCGAATCTTCGCCTTGCCCAGAATCGCATGAAGGCCCAGGTGGACAAGCATCGCAAGGAGAGGGAGTTTGCTGTGGGCGATGAAGTATTCCTTAAGCTCCAACCCTACCGATAGCTCTCAGTGGCTCGCCGTACAAATCAGAAGCTGGCTCCTCGATATTATGGCCCCTTTCGTGTTCTCAAAAGGGTGGGGAAGGTCGCTTACACGTTAGAGCTTCCTGTGGGCTCCCGCATCCATCCGACATTTCATGTCTCTTTGCTCAAGAAGAAGATTGGTGGCAGTGCCCAACCGAGCCCTTTCTTGCCGGAAGCTACCGTTGCAGGCGAACTTCAGCCGATGCCGGACAATGTTCTATTACTCAGGTGGAAGCAGCGGGGCGCCGAGTTTCGGGCCGAACTCTTGGTCAAGTGGAAGCACTTATCGGAAGCACATAACTCCTGGGTTGATCTGTTGGACTTCAAGGAGTTGTACCCAAATTTACATCTTGAGGACAAGCTGGGTCTTGATGAGGAGGGGAATGTTACGCCCCCGACTGCGGCCCGCTTCTCGGGGAGTTATTATGCTCGCAGGCGCAAGGAGACGACGAGCAACGAAGGGGCTTAATCATCCGGTTCAGCCTCCACTCAGTAGAACCAGCCAGCCAAGCGCTGAACAAACCGGTTCAGCCCTATGTGGAGGGGCCGGCCGGCTCCCTCCTTGGCCCGGGTATTTATACCCGGGGATGTCATCTTTTGGAGGCAAGCAATTAACCCTAAGGTATTTCTCCTTCTTCCTCTAAACCCTAGCTTCCTTCCTTCTTCTCTCTAGTTTTCTTCCTCTCTCTAGTAGTTCCTATCACACAACCACCACCATGATCGGATTTTCCCTCGGTCTCCAGACCCCTTCATCACCTGCGGTGCTACCCTCACAAAACTTCCCACATACCGTGTCATGCATCGATGCCCTTCAGTGGGACTACTTTCCATAGAGACACCTACTCTCCCTTTCGTTTACAAGTTCGATGACCCAGGTTGTTGTGCCCTCTCCCTTCAGCTCTGATTCTGTCACCCACGCCCTCGAGCATCATGTTCCCAATGCGACGAGCATGCCTCGCTCTTCCATCACCCGATAGTAGAGCGTGCATGTCCTTTATTTTGCCACACTACCTTTAGCAGATATTTCCACTACTCAACTTAATGAGACCAGATATTCCCTCATAAAATCATCCATCGACACCCACGATCTCACCACTCCACTCAAATTCATAGCTAATCTTAGTTTACTAAAAAACTCACTCGCAAATATTTACAATGCCCCACACTCATCTACTAGTTTTCAAATTTCATGGAACCCATCTATCCTTTCTCATCATAAATGAATCCACTCTCAAATCTCATACATGTCCACCCAACCAGCCACTCACTGACCAATCACATGTCTCCTTGTTTATTTCATGGAACTCCCCCTTTCGCCGTGTTATTCCCTCCAAGCAATTGTTCTGGCATCACTCAGCCACCATTACATCATCTCTTTTAGCGACTTGGTTATTAAAGGCGCAAGCCGCACCTAGGCGCACCAAGGTGTAAAAAGTTCTTAGAGCCTAGGCGCAAGGCTCAAGGCGCAGGTGCGCACCCGAAAAAGGTAAGGCGTAACCACATTCATTTCAAATAATCAACATCAACTCATCTTCTTGAACAGATTCTTTATAAATTCTACTAACTAATCATTCATTATTATCATTTATATCTCCTAAAAATAAAATCAATATGGTCGCTTGCATCATATCTAAGTCTTAAAGATCGATTATGTTTCAAAAAATCTACAACATACAAATGTCATTGAGTTTTTGCATTTTTTTCATTATTTTTTTTAAAAAAAAGCTTACAACAAAAATCACACACAGACGCGCCTTTAATGTCTAAAGGTGAAAAAAAGCACACAAAGGCGCAAACCTCTGAGCCATAGGCAAGCCTGGGGCACACCTTTAATAACATAGTTTCTCGAAAAAAATCACAATAGCACCTGAGAAGTTGCTCTATCTTTCTTCATATCATTACAACTCCGGCCGAAACCTTGGCGTAACTAGCATGTTTTGACTGCCCTAGAGCCCTTCACATCAACTCCACCTCACTCAATCTTGGGGACAATGTCGATTTTCAGGATGAGGGTATACAAGGATCCCTTAGTTGAAGAATAATTTTTATCCTGGATCATTTAGGTATTTTCGACTCTCTTGAAGAGTAGGCTTTTAGAGGGATTTTGACCTCAAGAGATTTGGATCGACATTGTTTCAATATCTTGCATCATTGTTCAACGATAGCTTCAGCTATCATGTCATTACCTTGCTTTACATCATGGATATCTTGAAAAATGGCATGACACGGTTACAAGTTGTTGATGGAGGAATACTGAGTCTGAAGAGTATCTTATGTAAGTTTAGGGAACATCTTATATCTCTTTAGCAAATCAGATACATCACATGATGTAATTAATAATTTTTTCAGTCATCATGTTCATGATGATCGCACCATCACAGATCTGTGGCAAAAATTAGGCCACAAAAGGATGGTCAAGAGTAATGATACAAGCTTGCTAGCCGAATCGAGAACAAGCACACGAATAATAACTTGCATTGCATGAAATTAAAGAAAAAAACTTGAGAGACATTCTTCCGCCAAGCACCAGGAGGCTAAGTCCTCCAAGTATTCCTGTCTCCAAAGAGAGCCCAAGACACTAAGGCTCCAAAGATAATTTCACCCCACTTAAGGGGATCCTTAAATAGATGGAGACCCCACTACATGAAGAAGTACATCAAGGGCAATTACATAGTTAATTATGAAATATAAGATAATCCATAAAGGTCGCCGCATATCCGGGAGAGATCTCATGAAGTGAGGACGATCTTCTAAGCGCGTGTGCGCAAGAGGTATACGTATCAATACCCCTGGCTTGAAAATTGACCTTGTCCTCAAGGTCGAGCGAGGCGGCGGACATGCAGGTTGCCACAATGACCAAAAAACGTCAGTTGGGCCAAGGAAGTGGTCGTAGTTGTGTCGAACGGAAGAACAACAAATAAATTCATCGTAAAGTGTTGCGCTTGTATGCACAAAAATAATGCGTGCAAAAAACTTGAAAGTGGGGCGTTAAGTGCATGAGAGGATGTCGGTCACAACAAGGGGTAAGTCGATGAAACAAAAAGAAATGTGGTGGATTGAGGCTGCGGTTGGGTGGGAGGGATTAAGAGATGAAGTGATTTATGGGGAATAAGGGGGTATTGAAAGGGGCGATTAAAATAATAAAAATAAATAAGGGAGAAACATGAGTAGGGGGAACGTGTAGCTAGGAGAGGCGGAGCTGGAAAATAATAAAAAAGAACACATGATAAATCAGACAAAAGGGGAAGGTGTTTGATACCACGAAGTTGTGTTATCAAGGCGCGCGCCTACGCGCACTTTATTGCGCCTCAGCAAGGCTTAGGCGGGTGATGTGCCTGAGACATACCTGACGTGCACCCAAGGCTCACTCATGCGCTGAAACTGAGCGGATTGGGAGCCCAATTCGCTGAAATTGAGCGGATTGGGCGCCCAATTTGCTGAATTTGAGCGGATTGGGCGCCCAATTCGTAGAAATTGAGCAGATTGGGAGTCCAATTCGCAGAAATTGAGCGGATTGGGCGCCCAATTCGCTGAAATTGAGCGAAATGTGCGGCTAATTCGCTGATTTTCCATGAATTGGGTGCACAATTCATTGAATTTATTTTTTTCTCACTTTTGCGCCTTACGTGACTCAGGCGTGCGCCTGCACCTTAAGTGCGCCTTGAGCCTTCAATAACATAGTCAGGAAGAGGCGACGCAGGTCTCGGGAGCGAAAGAAGCAGGCAGTTAGGGATTCCGTGTAAGGCGATAGGTGGATGCACTGGATTCCTTGCAAGACTCTGTTATCGCGAAGCGGTAGGTGCTACCGCGGAACGGTGGTGAACTTTCCTTCTGTGATCGCCACCACTTTCCCGCGTAGAGCAAATGGATCGCTCACGTGGACTTCAAAGGTAGTGTGGCGCATTAGCAGTAGCGTGCAGTGGTAGTCGTTGAGCTTGGTCTAATCGATATGATCTTCCAGTCAACATGCAATGTATAGCGGAGACAAGCTTGTCCAGTCGATCCTTCTTTGTGGTCGACATGGCTAACGCTCGACGGTAGGGCTAACACCAGCGGTAGCTCTCTTATATAGTCGACAAGTGTTGTCTGGCCGACATTCCCTTCAAGTCAACATCAGTCTACAAGTCGATACAGCCTTCTAGTCGACACAGCTAGCGCTCGAGATTAGGGCTAATGCCAGCGGTATCTTGCCTCTCCAGTCGACATGAACTGTCCGATCGACATGCTCCTTGTACATAGCCGTCTGGTCGATCTGAGACTTGTTTAGTCGATATGAGACATGTTTAGTCGATATGAGACTTATCTAGTCGACATGCGACTTATCTAGTCGACATGAAACTTGTCTAGTCGACATTTACCTTAGTATTATTGGGCAAGTTCAGTCGACATGTATAAACTAAGCAAGCGCCCGGCGGTATCTCTAGCGCCGACAATACAACATTGTAGTTTGTGTACGACATAAACCTGCGCATTGTACCCAAAACATGTATGATCAAATAAATCATGGGATTTGTTATTATCAAACCTGAGAGACGCAAAACACATGTTCCAACAACTAGGGGGAAACGAACGGCCATGATTTGTTGATCGTTGTGATTTCCAAAATAAATAAAAAAACATATAAAACAGCTAACACTAAGGTCGGTAATTCGCTCATGATGAGCGATCCCGATCGTCACTGTGCTCGAAGCAGCATAAGTAGGCCTGGACGGGTCGGGCGAGCTGTTCCACATCAACATGTTGGGACTCCCGAAGAATTTGGTCCGATGTGTATGGACTATAGATAATCTATTCCTAAGGAATAAAGTAAAATAAGGAATAAAAACATGAATATAATCACCTTGCTCTATACCATGGATCTCTTGAAAATTGGCGAAGGAATGCCAACTTGTAGAGAGTATCCTAAATCTCTTTAACAAATCAGAGATAACACATGATGGAACTAACAGACCATTAGAGCACCTGTTAGGCGTTGTGAGAGTTTAGCTACTAGGCATGTTAAACGGGAGTGGGGTAAGTAGAGAGGAAATAAACACTTATTATTAATCAAAGGAGACTCCCCATACATATATGTATGGGGAGAAAAGGTACAAGGACAGAAATACCCTTATGGGTAAAATACAATAGAAAAAGCAATAAAACGACTTGAATTCAACTCTCCCCCTCAAGTCGAACGGTAGATATCCGTCATTCCGAGCTTATGAGTGTCATCAGTGAAGACGTCGGAACCTAAACTCTTGGTGAAGATGTCAGCCAGTTGATCTCTGGAGTGAACGAATGGTGTGACTAAGCTTCCTTTTTCAAGATGATCTTTGATGAAATGCGGATCCACCTCAACATACTTAGTCCTGTCATGCTGAACTGGATTGTGGGCTATGTTGATAGCAGCTTTGTTGTCACAATACAAGGATATGGGAGCTTCCTCCTGGAGCCCCAAATCTTGCAAGAGAGTACGTAACAACAGACCTTCACAGAGGCCTTGAGACATTGCCCGGTACTCAGCCTCGGCACTCGATCTTGCCACCACATTCTGTTTCTTACTACGCCATGTGACCAGATTTCCTCCAATGAAGGTGCAATAACCCGTTGTAGATTTTCGGTCATCGTGGCATCCAGCCCAGTCAGTGTCAGTGAAAACTTCGAACCGCAGATGATTGTTCTTAGAGAACATTAGCCCCCGTCCTGGGGACTTCTTCAAATACCTGAGGACACGGTAAGCTGCCTCCTGGTGTCTGACCCTTGGGGCATGCATGTACCTACTCAGGATCCCAACAACATATGCAATATCGGGGCGAGTATGTGAGAGATATAAGAGGTTTCCCACCAATCTTTGATAACTGGAGGCATCCGTACGATCACCATTGCTATCCTCATCGATCTTATGGTTCTCCTCCATAGGAGTATTTGCAGGGGTTCTCCTCCATAGGAGTATTTGCAGGGGCACACCCGAGCAGACCGGTCTCCGTTAGAAGGTCCAACACATACTTGGGTTGGGAGATAAAAATACCTTTGTCAGAACGGGTTACTTCAATTCCTAGGAAGTAGCGTAACCTTCCCAGGTCTTTGACTTCGAACTCAGCTGAGAGACGGGCCTTCAATTTGGAGATTTCATCGGTGTCATTTCCTGTGATCACAATGTCATCAACATAGACAATCAGAACAACAATTTTCTTTTCATTCCTCCTGACAAACAGGGTATGATCAGAGTGTCCCTGCTTGTAGCCAAACTGGATCATGGCCTTGTGGAATCTACCGAACCATGCCCTCGGGGACTGCTTCAGTCCATACAAGGACTTTCATAAGCGACAGACAAGGCTCTCTTGTCCCTTCCTCACAAAGCCTGGAGGAAAGACCATGTGCACCTCTTCCTCGAGATCCCCGTGCAAGAATGCATTTTTGACGTCCAATTGATGAAGTTCCCAATCTAAAATCACAGCACATGATATGATTACACGAATAGAGTCCATGTTTGCAACCAGTGCAAAGGTCTCTTGGTAATCAATCCCTTGAGTCTGGGTATAACAACGAGCAACCAACCGAGCTTTATATCGCTCGACCTTCCCATCCGAATTCTGCTTGACTGAGAAGACCCATCTTGAACCAATAGGTTTCTTGCCAGGAGGAAGAGGGATGACATCCCATGTGTGATTCTTCTCCAAAGCGGAGATTTCTTCCTTCATTGTTTGAGCCCATACTGGAATGCCAAGTGCCTCCTGCCATGTCTTAGGAATAGAGATCTCGGACAAAGAGGATATAAAAGACTGGTGAGGCTTGGAGAGATGATTATAAGCAACATGGTTATAAATGAGGTGTTCGGTACACCGGGCCTTACTTCTTAGTTGAGCAATATGAACAGGTAAATCAGCATCAGGATCCGAGTCCAAAGGCAGCATTAGCAGCGGCGGAATAATGCCGCGCTGTTCACCTGTTTTCCGGCGATGATAAACATGAGGTAGCGGCGTGATGAGAGGTGGATGATGAGAGAAGGGTATATGAGAGATATCTGTAGTGGATGGCATAGTGGAAGTAGGAGAGATATCTGTAGTGGATGGCATAGTGGAAGTAGGAGCGCTACAACGCCCGGGGGGGGATAACAGGAAGAGGAACATCACCAATAACAACATTATCCTCCTCCCCCTGACGATAAGGAGTCGAAGCTAAGTAATAAGATTCATCTTCGCAAAACGTCACATCCATGGTACAGTAAGTACGCCTGGAGGGTGGGTGATAACACCTATACCCCTTGGTGGTGGTAGAATAACCAAGGAAAACACAACGGATAGCTCGAGGATCGAGCTTGTCACGGAGTGGCTGATGAACATGAACAAAACAGACACACCCAAAAACGCGGGGTGGAAGAGACGAGGTATGGACAACAGTAGTAGAGGACAGACGAGCTAGAGGTGTAGTATACGCAAGAACCCGTGAAGGGAGGTGGTTGATAAGATGAGTGGCCGTCAGGATGACATCACCCCAATAGGATTTCGGAAGGTGCATGGAGATGAGAAGACAACGGGCAACATCAAGAAGGTGCTTGTTTTTGCGTTCAGCCACACCATTTTGGGTGGAAGTGTAAACACACGTAGTCTGGTGGATGATGCCATTTCTTGAGAGGTAGGCCCCAAAGTCACCCTGATCATCATTTTCCCCCCATTGTCACTTTGAAGAATACGAATGGTTCCATTGAACTGAGTTTGTATCATCATATGAAAAGTTTGGAAAACAGAAGTAACTTCTCCTTTCTTTTTTAAAAGATAAACTCACATAGTACGAGAAAAACAGTCAATAAAGGTAACAAACCATCTATAGCCAGTTAAAGATACAATCGGGGAAGGTCCCCAAATATCAGAATGTACAACAGCAAAAGGAGTACTACTAGGTGATGATAAATGGGATGTTGAATGACGAACATGTTTTGGCATTACACATACATCACATTTTAAACCAGGAATAAACGGAGATAAAGCAGGAAACAATTTCTGAAGATAAACGGGAGAAGGATGACCAAGGCGCAAGTGCTAGCGGCGAGCATCCGTAGCAGTAGCAGCTGAAGAAGAAAGAGCAAGGGATGATGGTTTAGTATCCAGGTAGTACAGTCCGCCACGATTCCTACCACTGCCAAGTGTCCGCTTCGTGCCCAGATCCTGAAAAATACAAGAGTCAAAGAAGAAGGTTACAGAGCAGTTAAGGGATTTAGTAAGGCTGTTAATAGAGAGTAAACTACGGGGAAACGAAGGAACTTGCAAAACGGAAGAGAGGTGAAGGGCAGGGGAACAAGAAAAAAGACCCTTGCCAGCAATAAGAAACAAGGTACCATTAGCAGAGACAACTCTGTCCTTACCAGACAAGGGAGTGTAGGAGGAAAAACCTGTAGAGGACCCGGTCATGTGGTCAGTGGCCCCAGAATCAATGATCCACTCAGACGGAGGAGACACAGCGGCATGGGCACTGGGCATCGCAGCAGTAGCAAACAAAGAGAAAGTACCACTCGGAGTAGGAGACTGAGAGTGAAGCAGGCGTCGCAGAGCATCCAATTCTGATGTGGTGAAGTGATCTGGAAGCTGACCTAGAGGGCCCTCCTGCATCTCTGTGGAATAAACCGCATCATGAGAACGGGTACCAGTCTGGCGAGATCCACCACGTCCGGGGTCACGACCACGTCCGGGGTCACGACCACGTCCACGGCCACAGACATATCCAGGTGGAGCAAGATGTGTATGAAGCTTGAAGCACACTTCACGAGAATGGCCCTGACGACCACAATGAGTGCACGTAGGAATCATGCTGGTATGACTGGAGCCAACACGCCCAGCACTCGTAAAGGCAGAGCGGTCTGGAGGAGGGGCAGCGGTGCTGAGAGAACGTCGACGGTCTTCATCGCCAAGAATCATACTGAAGGTCTCACGAAGAGAAGGAAGTGGAGACCGATGAAGAATATTGGTGCGAACCATATCCAACTCCATTCCTAAGCCCATCAAAAATACATGTAGGCGGAACCGTTCATCGCGTTTTTGCAACAGGACTGCATCGGCAGTGCAGGCAGAAGTAAACTGGTCAAAGTAGTCCAACTCCTGAGAGATCCGCTCGAACTCGGAGTAGTAGGTGGAGACTGTCATAGATCCCTGTCGTAGCTCCAACATACGACGTGTGAGCTCATAAACCTGAGTGGAGTTCCCAATCTGAGAGTAGGTCTCCCGTGCTCGTGTCCAAATCTCGTAGGCTGAGTCCATCAGCATATAACTGCGGTACACCTTGGGTGACATAGAATGGAGAAGCCAGGATACTACCAGAGAATTTTCTGAGTCCCATCGCGGCCAAGAAGAATCAGCCCTAGGTGGTGCCACCTTAGTCCCATCAATGTATCCAAACAACTGATGACTGCGGATAGCATGTGTTGCACGAGACCATTCGAGGTAATTCGTTCCATCCAGTGGAATTGTGGTAATTTTCAAGGAACCAGCATGGCCAGAGGGCCGCTGAGATTCACCCATCGGGGGTGCCATAATCATCGGGGATGTAGAATCAACTGCAGCGAAGGAGTCATCCATGACAAAAAAGGGAAAGGCAAGAACAAAGGGCTGGCTACAACACAGGATACTCAGCACCCCACAACAGAGGCGTAATAGCAGAAGACAAAAGGTAGAGAAGCAGTCGGCATCAGGAAGCAGTCGGCATTAGGAAGCCGCAACAGGCGAGATCTGGATCGGGATCGGCGTTCAATCGGCGTGCGACAAGCAGAAGACAGGATCGATCAGAATGCATCAGGCAGCAGTCGGCATCAGGAGTCTGGATCGGGAGATATGGATCGGGATCGGCGTGCGACAAGCAGCAACAGGCGACGATGAAACGGCCGGCTCCCTCAGCACCCCCGACTGCCGGCGAGAGGACCGTGGACCTCCATGCGAGGCGGTGGCGACAAAACAACAGAAGAGGAGGGAGAACGAAGGGGATCGAGCAAGCGGCAAGCGAAGGAAATCGGGCGTGCGGGTGAGCGGCGAGCTGCGGGAAAGAAAATTAGGGTTCGGGTAATCCTCTGATACCAAGTTGAGAGGAAATAAACACTTATTATTAATCAAAGGAGACTCCTCATACATATATGTAGGGGAGAAAAGGTACAAGGACAGAAATACCCTTATGGGTAAAATATAATAGAAAAAGCAATAAAACGACTTGAATTCAACTGGGTAGACCAAAAAAAAGACTTCAAATGAAACTATAAGGAAAGACATGATGTGCTTAGACATTAGTGAGATTATGACTAAAGATAGGGTACAATGGCGACAAATGATCCATATAGCCGACCCCACTATGATGGGATAAAGGCTTGAGTGTTGTTGTCATAGTCATCATGCTCGTGAAGACAGATTCATCACAGATCCATGTGCTATAAATTGGGCCAGTAAAGGAAGTATGGACACAAGTACTATTTTTCAACATGCATTCCACCAACGAAAAATAAATCAACAGCCAATGATTAGTGCATGGAGCTATAAAAAATGTTGAAATTCTCAATGATTATTCAATAACTATCTAATTTGAGATTTGCAATGAAAAGGAATGGAGGTCATTGTCGATGTGGCAATCGAGTGATAATATTTGGATTATATATGTGGAAGAGGATGATGATTTTTAACCAGGATGACGAAGGATTGGAAACTTAATTGTCCATCACAAATGCATAGAACTTTGAATATGAGGGCTGATAGAGAGATCGCAAGTGCTGCAGAAGATGCTTGGAAAGCTGCATGTGGCTGCAAAGAGAAGAAGCGACAACATGGTAGTTCAGGGTGGAGTGACTGGGGTTCATGCGACTAGGGTGGAGAAGTAGGAGTAACAATTGAGAGAGGAGTAGCAAATGACATCAAGCTGAGCAACAAGTGAAAGTATGAGTGGTTGAGCGACAACCATACACGGTATTGAGGAGCAACACGTTCGAGTGACAATTGGGAGAGAGAGGGGGGGGAGGGGAATTGAGCGGGAGGGAGAGACAGAAGGGAAGCAATAGCAGGTCGACTCGAGATGAACACGCTAGATGCGATCCTATATGATGTGATATGAAATAAATGCAAGAGAATGTAGAGTATAATTAGCACAATAATTAATTAATATAAATCTGACAGAAACACAAGCAATCAAAAACTATAGTTAAAGAGAAAACAAGTTTTGTTCACAAAAAGCAATTGAGGAGTAAATATTTTAAGTGCGTGCAGAATAATCATTGCAAATCATATGAAGTCCGGTACTAATAGCAAATAACAATGACATTCACTAAAGGTATGGTGCCAAGTACACAATAATTGGAAATAAAACACCAAATACAACTTACACGTGTAGGAGGAAAAAAAATGATGATTGATTGTGTCCAAGGTCGCTGCAGGGTGGGGATGTCACGACCTGTCTCAACGAAATTCAAAGTGCGCTTCGGTCGGGTCGTGATACCACAGACACGGGCAAAAAGAAAACCATGTCTGCTAAGGCGGAAGCAGAAAAAACTGAAAATAGTTTTAAAAATAATTAATTTAGAGGGAAATAGTTTATTTTTATGCTGAAGCTTTAAAACATGCTAGTGTGTAACAGGTACACATACATTTTAATAAAACCCATGGTACAAGTATTGATACAAATTTTCACGCAATGTCAATTTCAGATAAATAAACATGCAAATGATTCTAAATTCTAGCACATATAATATAGTCTAACAGTCGTTCATGATTTACTGATCATTATTACTACATAAAGGAAATGTCTGACAGTAAAGAAAATGAAATGTAAACATAAAATCAGAAACTTAATGTTGATCGGGCTCAAGAACCTGACGGCACTGTCACGAACGCTAAGACAATTCCAAAACAAGAAGGAAAAGCCTCAGAACAATGAAATAAACATGAGCACAATAACAATGAAAAGCCTCAAAACGCATAAATTTTATAGTATCGTGCCAACAACTCGACTTTGAAGGAATAACTCCCAACCTACCTTGGTTGACTGAAGACTATTCACGAGGGTGCTAAATACCAAGTAACACCGGTATCAATTTTCATCATTAACACATTACGAGGTAAGACTCATATAAGATCATAACTCCACGGCTACGCAACAACCAAAATTTGGCTCGTTCGCTATAGTCACCCAATCATGTTAATGCTTCGCAAGCACCACGTACAAAACTACCATAACATCAAAAGTTGGCTCAACAATAAGAGTCACAAACGAGGAGAGTAAACCTCCAAAAAGGAGTCCAAAATAGAAGGCGGTTTAGCAACTTAACACATGTAACATGTTGCTCATACATGCAACTACATGTGCACACATACCCCTAAGCACGCTACTTTGCACAAAAGGGAGAGGTAAAAGAGGTCATCACCACTGCTTATTCAGGGCCTAGACCGGCACCCACAAGCAACGTGACCTTGACAGCCACAATGAAAGCAGACAATAGGTGACTTCTGCCTCTTGCTTGAACTTTCGGCTTTGACTTCTTCAAAGGCAGGTGCTCTTTTTGATTCAGCAACTAGCAATCTATACCTTTCAAGCTCTTCCTCCGATGCACTTTGCGCCAGACGAATGACAAGCTTTACGTTGCGGGCCGCTTGAATCAAAATAGGGAAACTAATAGACGTCGTTGCACGCAGTTTGGGCTTCCACTCCTCACGCAAGCCTTTAAAGAAAATCGTGCCTTGTCCTCATCACTCACCAGGACATGCTCAGCATAACGGCTCAGCCGCAAAAACTCTTGGAGGTAAGCCTCCACAGACAACTCCTTCTGCCACAGCATCAAAAAATCATCTCACAGTATAAGGCGGGTAGTTGTTATAATGAAATGTTCCATTTCTTAGTCTCTCCAAAAAGCGCAAAAGAGGTAAGAGTGACCCTTAGCTCCGACGGGACTTCTAAGACCAAAATGAGGCCTTTAATCCATTCCAAGCAGTCCTGAGCATAAGTGGGCGACTCAACGCCGTTGGACAAAGGTGGATGGAAACTCAAGAAGTAAGCCACCCAATCACGGGTCCCGTAGGTCGCTTCTTCACCAACAGACATGGGCACAGGTGCCATAGAGATGTGTGTCCCACCAGCAGTCACACTGATGAACTTGTCTTATATCACACTTATTTCAGCATCACTAGCTGCGGTTGTACCCTGTAAGGGAGTAGGGCCACCATCTTCACTAATCACCTAATAGAATGACAGAAGAACTCAACAACAGGAGCACACTTATGTACCGCAAATAAAAACTAAATTTATCGAACCTACAAAAGGGATAATGTACATGTCATGACGTTAATTACACGTTGATATGTAGCGACATAATCGTTAATTCACGACATGACTTGTGTATTCCGTAAATCACCCAAGGCTTTTCCTACACCAGGAATCCTCATTTCACTGGAGCGTCTTATCTTAACTCTCCATACTTTCAGACCCATAAGGGTTCCACACAAAACTGACACCAAGTCTGAAGTCGCGTCACGCCGACGATTTCTTCTACCTCGAGGTTCTAATTCGAGTAAGCCTTCCAATTAGCCACTCTCTTACCAATATAACCTTCACAATTTTCCATTATAGGGGTCAAATACTCCTATAATCTCATATGCGTTAGAGACATCGCAGTAACTAAGGATGACAAGTCAATGTTTATACATCACTAGTCATTCTACCATTTGAACTCAACCATGCAAACCAGATTGCCTTGTGATCCTAGTCCCATCATTTTTGAAGTAAAACCTTACAAAATGGTAAATGAAACTCAACATACGTGTGTGACCATTACAAACCACAAGCAAACAATCAACATAAAAAGGACACTTAGGTCCACCATCACAACTTATGCATAACTGCCACAATGTTCTCAGGATAAGACTCTACAAGTGTCATCTTGGCAACAACAGGGTTCAACGCACTACTGTTAAAACAACACCAAGCTTAATCCCCACACACGTAACATCGCGTATGACACACAACAACATAACATCATCAAGTCAACTGTTAGACTTGAGTCAAAGCTAGTGCTCTCATGACACTCGCAACATAGGGTATACAAAACCCTGCAAACACGTCTGGGCATTTACTTGTCCGGACAACCACACCAGACTCTCGGGCACCCAAGTAATAGAGTTTACAAACACAACCTAATGATGACTCGAAACGCAAGCACAATGCACACAAACACCCAAACTAAATTAGAAGTAAACACCTCCCAATTTCACTGAACCTCTTAGCAATCCGAATTCTCAAGCCACACTCACGGTCTATCTCATGATTCAACACACCAATAAGGGAAATAGATTTCACATCTAACTAAAAGAGCGCGACAGAGGGGAACATCCCGCAACTATCCAAAAAGAGCGCGACAGGAAGGGTAACATTACTTCAAGTCCTGAAGTCACAGGAGACATGAATTCGCTCCAATCTTAAACGATATTTTCCCAACGTGGCCTAAAACGGCTCTAAGACATACAAGCGACGTAACCTAAACTAATAGGTCAGTACAAGCGACTACAACGTGATGTGAAATCCACTCATCATGTCATTACACTTCATCGCTCAGGAATCATAATACATCACCGCTATTAGTATAGCGCGTCATTACTTAATCATCAATCTTTAGTGTGAAATGATACGCTCGCTTGCGCATATCGGGGTCACACCACCAAGCGTATGGCTAACCCAAATGATCGGATGCCTCTTTTCATATATCACACTTAATTTCACACGGCATGTGTAATCCAACGGTTCCAACTAATAGCTCGTCAATGATTTGACATTATTCATAGTTATCTAATACAGTATAAGGTGAATAACTACCACCAATCTCATCTTAACGACCATGAATTTTTGTTCCACTAGTCATGTTCGCATAAGGGTAGTCGTGGCAAAGGCTCACAACACCTATCAGAGTACTAAGGTGGTCAACAACTAAGTTATGGAAACACCCAAATCGTAGTGGCCATTCTCTTGAAATTTGTATTGCTTTACGGGCAATCACTAATTTCATTTCCCAATAACGCGTTGCTTGGGGAAATGAAGGTCAAAAGCACTTCAGTCAATCACTATTAATGCTTACACATGTGAAACACATGGTCTAGAAATCGTAAATAGGGAAGATCACTAAGCATGAGACGCTTAAATTCCCAAATGTGCACGAAAATAATGAATTTGGTCATTCCTAAGTGGACATTTCGCTTAAAATCAACTATTTAGGCTCTTGCACTGTAGTGCTCACCACCCATTAAAAAGGGTTCGTCCTAAAACCTAAACACTAGCGAATCACGAAACCTGACTCTGATACCAATTGAAACAACCCTGACATGCAAGTAGTATATAGAATTGGTTCGGCCGGGGCCCCACGACATAAAAAATCCACAAATCTAAAATGCTATTAATTGCTACAAGAAACTACTTAAACCAATCAGATTATACACCTACAACGAAAGCTAAGAAAAACCCAAAACAAGGGAGCCCAAATGTCCACATCTACAAGGAATGAAACGCGCTAAGAAAAAGAGGTGCTCGGCCTTAAGGTCTTACATGCTTTTCACCACAAACGCTTTGTACGCTACAAGATTTACACACATCAGCACGCATGTCGATAATGCATAAAAGCTATATAAACCTTGGCCTTTGAGGGACGGCGCAGCATAGGGCTTCTTGCCCGTTATTCTCCTCTCGTATCGCGGGCACCTGTGCCTGTACAATCCACAAAGGCGAGACAAAAACAACGGTCAGCTTTAGCTGACCACAATGGTGTAACGACCCCGCCCCATTCCCGGGGTGGTGGTACTTCTTCCCAATTATAAAAAGGAATGCACAACTACTAACAGGCCAATCACAATCAACATATGCACAAACATCACAAATGGTGGCTTGTCCTAGGCCGACAACACCGCTTTATACCAATGGCTTCTCCTCCCACACAGCTAGCACCCAACACCACGAAGACGGAATCTTGTCGCTGTCCCCCACTTATTCGGCCACCAAAATAGAAACGGTGGAGGGTGGAGGATCTCTTCCTCATCCCAGTCGATTCCTTCCAGGCTCATGAGAGAATGAGAGAGAGAGAGGGAAAGAGGTCGGGAGTGGCTCCACTTCCCAACATGCGACGACGGCCAGGAACTCCGACAGTGCAGCTCTCGGTAGCGGCAACGAGGGAGAGATGCCGAAGAGGGGGAGGCCACTTCCTCCTTTCAGGTGGCGCACGAGACAGAGAGGGAGAATGAGAGCGAGGGTGCGGGGCTGGTTGTTTCGCGCGAGAGAAAGGCCGAGAGAGGGAGAGATCGGGAAGGGGGATGTTGCGGCTTCTTAGGGTTTGGAGAGGGAGAGCTTAGTTAAGGTTTTATATAAAACCCTGGCTCAAAATCCATATCCGTAGACCACGCCCTCTAACCACACCCCAAAATAAGATTTAATTATTTGATTTCGGATTTAAAAATCTTAGGGCGTTACAGATGGACCTACTATTGAATCCATAAATAGGTCGTGCACGTAAGAGGCATCTTGGAGTGTCGGCAAAACATCTTCTTCCTTGGAGCGTTGTGGACATAGATGGATTTTTGGGTGGCTCGATGGGAGGAGGTGGCTCGTAGGATGATTTAGACAGAGCTCTGGCCTGAGGAAGAAGAAAGCTCAAAGAGAAAATGTTAGAAATGAGAGGGGTCTCAGGGCCTTTTATAGGCTTCAGGTGGTGGTTATGATAGTTTATGCGGCTATCCGCACATCGTAATCACCCAAATTACTGGGTGTAGAACATATTTAGCATAGTTTTAAACACGTATTATTTATATAATATTTATTTACGTGCAAACTGCAATTAAATAAATGAATCCCCCACTAACAATGGTGGTTACGTGGGTGGTTACCCACGTAACAGACGGAAGCGATCGTGATGGAACGATCGGACGGTGGAGAGGGATCGCCTTCAATGGCCTACCACTTGGCGGCGGGCAACCACCGGGGGAGGAAGAGGAGTCGTGGTCGGTGGAACGGTCGGTCGTAGGTGAGCAAGGAGGGCAGCCGACCTTAGTGTCGGCCGCACCTCGCGGTCACGACGCAGCCAGCCGGCCACACATCGCGGCCGTGGCGCGGGCCGCCACCAGCACGTGCGGTTGGCAAGATGCGCCCGGCCGGCCGCGGCGCGCGGATGCCTCTTGCGGCGGCAGGATTGGCCACGCCCGTCGGTCGGGAAGGCCGGTGGAGGCACCGGCCGCGCCTCGCGGCCGCGCGGCGCAGCCACGGCCGGTCGGGAGCCTCCCGATCTGAGGGGATCGGTCGTTGAAGAGCGGTGGCGACTGGACGTTTTGGCCGGTTGTGGGCGGTTTGCGTTCGAATCGCACGCCGATCGCGTGCGCGGTGGTTATTTCCATGATCCTCGCTAAGTTAGTGGGGATCATGAATGATTGGCTATTTGCACACCTTTTTTTTTTCTATAAATTATGTCTAGCCTCATCAAAGAGTATAGCGTGAAGGAGGACTTTATTGATGACCGCAAAGTGCATTAAATAAAAATTCATGTAATTTAGCTATATTCGATATAAAAGTTTGAAATAAAGAAATTTTGCTATATTCTGAGCTTAGAATATTCTCCATTAGATACTTGCTACACACTAAGGATCACAAATAAAGAAAATGCTATCTTTCCATTCTAAGAATACTGAAAGACATCGGACTACAAATGTCTAAAAGAAAACATCCCGTGGCGTACTTTAAAATTAGCTCTATTTACTGTAAGATAAATTACTGAGATAATGTAGTGATATCTTGGAACTTTTACATGATGCAGTGATTACCTGGAACATTTACTAGCATAACCAGTTTAAATTAAAATTAGTTAATCTATGTTGAAGGACTATTGGATTGATATGATAAGTATATTCACTTGAAAACATGTTCAAGAAGGAACATGGGTTTGGATGGTAGGCATATTCACTTGAAAGCCAAGGCAAATCCATAACAAATTATTCCATTTTGAAGCAGAGCACTCACGGGAGTTCTCATTTAGCATAATATTGAGTTGTATTCCTAATTTAAGATATAAATCTAAACAAATCCAAATACTGCTAAAAATTCCTGCGAGGAAACGCTGGTACCTGCGTCATTAAGGACTTTAGCAGTGGTGTCGCTACTCCAAAGCCCATTGAATCATCAAAATTAGGCTTTGGGGACCGTTCTCCATTGGAATATGTGTTCCATGGGCCTTCTGAAGATGCATCATCCATAGATGTTTGAAGTACTGATTTGTGTGATCCTCTTGATGACAGGGCAGGTGCACTGAAAAGAAATTTTAACATTTAAGAAAAGCCAAAAGCTACAACTGGTATCATAAAGCAAATAACTAAACTAATATGAAAGTAAAGTCAATTTCAGTTATATACGAATTTAACAATTTCCAAAGTCCATTAATTTGGACCTCCAAAGCTCATCACAAATGCGTGCTGCTAGCTCAGATTTATAATGAATTTTGGTGAGTTGCCCAATTAGGCAATTTGTCACATAATGCCAAATCATCAACAACAAATAATATAGAAATTACTAGATTTTTCATCAAACAAATCAACTTAAATTAATTGAGATGAAATTCAAGTCGAGTTTTGATAAGTTTGTTTTGGGTGGAAAAAACTATAATGAGGCATAATATAGATCTATGTTGCACAGGGACAAGGACGAGATACAGGATATGAAACAAAACTCATACATGAAACATGATCTTACAAACAAGGATAAAAGATATGCATTTTAAAACTTCAGATTATTTAAATATAGGTATCAATTAATATGAAAATAAGGGATGTGATAACTGATAAGTATAAGAAGAACATTTGGTCTAAATGATATGATGCTAGCTTGTGAGAGATCCGAGTTCGAATTTCAGATTGCCCAATCAACACACACATAACAACAAACAAAGAGTATACATGTTACATTTTTTTTTTAAAAAGAGAATTCTACAACATAAATAAGAAGTATAAAAAGTAAGAACTTCAAACTTCTATATCATTCGCAGTCATATTACATTATAAGGAATATTGAAAAAACTTTAACTACCAATATACTGCATCAATACAATAATGTATCATTATATTGGCATATGTAGAAAATAAAGGACAAACCTTGCATATACTCCATCTGTAAAATACAAGAGAGAATACAAATATATAGGAGAGGAGAGAGATCTAACTATACAATCAATGTGGGACTAAACACTAAAACCAATATGGGCCAAGTTAATGGGCCAATACATCATTTTTCCCTAATATTCTTTAACACTCCCCCGCAAGCTGGAGTGTAGAAATCGTAGGCACCAAGCTTGAACAAGAGCTGATAGTAGAGACTCCGTGGTAAGGCCTTGGTGAGGATATCAACAACTTGCTGAGCAGCAGGAACATGTGTTAACTCTATCTTCTTCAACTGAACCTTCTCCCTAATGAAGTGACAGTCAACTTCAATATGTTTTGTCCGTTAATGGAAGACTGGATTCTTGGCAATGTGTATAGCAGCTTGACTGTCGCATAATAAAGTTGTAGGAGAGGAGAGCTTGACTCCTAAATCATTAAGGAGACCCTCAAGCCATGTGAGCTCAGACACAACAGCTGTCATAGATCTATATTCAGCTTCAGCAGATGAGCGAGCAACCACGGACTGTTTCTTGCTGCGCCATGTAATAAGATGTCCCCCAAAGTAAGTGCAGTATCCACTTGTGGAACGACGATCATCCAAAGAGCCAACATAATCAGCATCAGAGTATGCAATCAAAGATAAGGGAGACGAAGAGGGCTTGTAAACAAGACCTTGTCCAGGAGCAGTCTTTAAGTATCGAAGAATACGTTCGACAGCCTGAAGATGAGAGATATGTGGCTCATGCATGAATCAACTGACAACTCCAACAACAAATGATATATCAGGTCTAGTAACAGTGAGGTATATCAACTTTCCCACAAGACGACGATAATACTCTGGATTCGGAAGGATAATATCAGAGTCCGAGGCATGAGCACAAAGCTTGTGATTGATATCCATGGGAGTGTCAGCAGGCTTGCATCTAGAATAGCCCGCATCATGAAGTAAGTCAAGACAGTACTTTCTTTGAGATAACACAAGCCCATCATGTCTCCGAGCCACTTCAAGACCAAGAAAATATCAAAGGCTTTCCAAATCCTTAGTTTGAAACACAGTAGTTAGATGCTGCTTGATCATTTGTATGCCTGAAAGATCATCTCCTGTGATCAGAATATCATCCACATAAACTAGAAGAATAACAGTGTCTGTTGGACGATGACGAGTGAAGAGAGAGAAGTCGGCCGAACTCCGAGTGAACCCAACATCACTAACGGTCTTACTAAATTTGTCAAACCATGCCCGAGGAGATTGTTTGAGATCATAAAGAGACTTCTTCAGACAACAGACAACAGACAAGGGACTCCCCCGTGGTCTCAAACCCGAGAGGTTGCTGCATATAAACGGTCTCCTGTAAATCGTCATTAAGAAAAACATTTTTGACATCCAGTTGGTGTAAGGGCCAGTGGCGGTGAACCGCAAGGGAGATCAATACAAGAACAGTATTGAGTTTAGCAACTGGAGAAAAGGTCTCATCATAGTCTAGACCTTGTTGTTGAGTGAAGTCGCGAGCTACAAGACGAGTTTTCAAACCGTCCCATCCGGACTCTGTTTGACGGCAAACACCCACTTACATCCCACACAAGATTTCTCAAGAGGAAGCGGAACCAAATCCCAAGTGTGGTTTGCCCAAAGAGCAAACATTTCCTCGTCCATAGCCACTCGCCACCCAGGATATTGAAAAGCCTCCTGCACAGAATTAGGGGTGGAAATAGAGGATAAAGAAAGAGCACTCTTCCGGAGCTCTGGAGAGAGGCGGTGAAAAGAGACATAGTTTGCCAACGGGTGGGCAGTGGAACCTGTCGCCGAATCCGCAAGCTGCAAAGCATCATTAGAGGAGGGCATCTCCCGTAGGGTAGTAGAGGAAGAAGGGCGTCGAGAGTACATACAAATGACAGGTGGTTTAGGTGGGATTGGTGTGGGAAGTTGAGGTTGTGAAGGCAGGATTGGTGTGGGAAGGAGCGGAGGAAGGCTAGAGTCAATAGGTATAACCGACCGCGGAAGAGGTGGCGGAAGTGGAGAATCAGCTGGTTGAGAGTAATAGGGCTGATCTTCAAGAAAGGTGACATCAACAGAAGTAACGACCTTGCGATCAGTAGGAAAAAAACAAACATAACCCATCTGAGTCCGCGAGTAGCCCACAAACATAAATTTATGGGCACGTGGAGCCAGTTTGTCAGTGGATGGGCCAAGATGGTGAACAAAACACACGCAGCCAAACATGCGAGGTATGATGGATAAAGGAGGTTTGGAGGGAAAAAGAAGATTGAAGGGAACCGCAAAATTGAGAATGGAGGAAGGCATGCGGTTAATAAGAGTGCGGGCGGTAGACACCGCAAAATTCCAATATTGTTTGGGAACATTCATTTGAATCATAAGTGAGCGGGTGACCTCAAGCAGGTGGCGATTCTTGCGTTCAGCGATGCCATTTTGTTGGGGGGTATAGGTACATGAGGTTTTATGGATGATTCTAAACTCAGCACAGAGGTGTGCAAATGCATGACTAGTGTATTCTCGGGCATTATCGGTGTGGAGGGTTTTAATGGTAGTAGAAAACTGGTTACGAGTTTCAATGAAAAAAAGTACGAAATACACCGGGTAATTCAGAGAGGTCAGAAAGGAGAAACAACCAGGTCACCCGCGAGTAGTCATCAATAAATGTGACAAAGTAACAATATCCAAAAACACTCGCAATTTTGTAGGGTCCCCAAATATCGGAGTGAACTAGATCAAAGGGAGCAGGACTCCGAGTAGGATGTGGTGAGAATGTAGACCGATGATGTTTCCCATAGATACAGGACTTACACGTGAACTCTTGGAGGGACACGTCGGGGAGAGATTTTCTGAGGATGTTTAGGGGAGCGTGACCAAGACGTCGATGTCAATCAACAGAGCTAATGGAGGACAACACTGTTGGGAGAGAGAGATCAAGGATATAGAGACCATTCGACAGATGCCCTTTTTCGATGATAGTCCGCGTCTTGCGATCCTGCACAACACATAAGTTGGAAGAAAAAGTTACATCACAACCAAGGTCAGTAGTGAAGCGACCAACAGATAGAAGGTTGAAAGGAGAGCCCGGAACATGAAGGGCAGAGCGAAGAGTAATGTAGGGAGTGAGATGAATATCTGCCGCGCCAGAAACAGGAAGAGTGTCCCCACTAGCAACAGTAATAAAATGGGGATGCAAGGAGTCCAAGTATTTTGGTGGAGTCCGCGAGGTAATGTTGTGAGAGGCCCCGGAATCAAAAATCCAGGATGAGCTATGAACAAGGCAGGAGGTACCACCACCGGAAATAGACACCACAGAGCCCAGAGGATAGTTGATCATCTTGCAAGGGATAGACCACATAAACTAGAAGAATAACAGTGTCTGTTGGACGATGACGAGTGAAGAGAGAGAAGTCGGCCGAACTCCGAGTGAACCCAACAGCACTAACGGTCTTACTAAATTTGTCAAACCATGCCCGAGGAGATTGTTTGAGACCATAAAGAGACTTCTTCAGACAACAGACAACAGACAAGGGACTCCCCCGTGGTCTCAAACCCGGGAGGTTGCTGCATATAAACGGTCTCCTGTAAATCGTCATTAAGAAAAACATTTTTGACATCCAGTTGGTGTAAGGGCCAGTGGCGGTGAACCGCAAGGGAGATCAATACACGAACAGTATTGAGTTTAGCGACTATAGAAAAGGTCTCATCATAGTCCAGACCTTGTTGTTGAGTGAAGTCGCGAGCTACAAGACGAGTTTTCAAACCGTCCCATCCGAACTCTGTTTGACGGCAAACACCCACTTACATCCCACACAAGATTTCTCAAGAGGAAGCGGAACCAAATCCCAAGTGTGGTTTGCCCAAAGAGCAGACATTTCCTCGTCCATAGCCACTCGCCACCCAGGATATTGGAAAGCCTCCTGCACAGAATTAGGGGTGGAAATAGAGGATAAAGAAAGAGCACTCTTCCGGAGCTCTGGAGAGAGGCGGTGAAAAGAGACATAGTTTGCCAACGGGTGGGCAGTGGAACCTGTCGCCGAATCCGCAAGCTGCAAAGCATCATTAGAGGAGGGCATCTCCCGTAGGGTAGTAGAGGAAGAAGGGCGTCGAGAGTACATACAAATGACAGGTGGTTTAGGTGGGATTGGTGTGGGAAGTTGAGGTTGTGAAGGCAGGATTGGTGTGGGAAGGAGCGGAGGAAGGCTAGAGTCAATAGGTATAACCGGCCGCGGAAGAGGTGGCGGAAGTGGAGAATCAGCTGGTTGAGAGTAATAGGGCTGATCTTCAAGAAAGGTGACATCAACAGAAGTAACGACCTTGCAATCAGTAGGAAAAAAACAAACATAACCCATCTGAGTCCGCGAGTAGCCCACAAACATAAATTTATGGGCACGTGGAGCCAGTTTGTCAGTGGATGGGCCAAGATGGTGAACAAAACACACGCAGCCAAACATGCGAGGTATGATGGAGAAAGGAGGTTTGGAGGGAAAAAGAAGATTGAAGGGAACCGCAAAATTGAGAATGGAGGAAGGCATGCGGTTAATAAGAGTGCGGGCGGTAGACACCGCAAAATTCCAATATTGTTTGAGAACATTCATTTGAATCATAAGTGAGCGGGTGACCTCAAGCAGGTGGCGATTCTTGCGTTCAGCGATGCCATTTTGTTGGGGGGTATAGGTACATGAGGTTTTATGGATGATTTTAAACTCATCACAGAGGTGCGCAAATGCATGACTAGTGTATTCTCGGGCATTATCAGTGTGGAGGGTTTTAATGGTAGTAGAAAACTGGTTACGAGTTTCAATGAAAAAAAGTACGAAATACACCGGGTAATTCAGAGCGGTCAGAAAGGAGAAACAATCAGGTCACCCGCGAGTAGTCATCAATAAATGTGACAAAGTAACGATATCCAAAAACACTCGCAATTTTGTAGGGTCCCCAAATATCGGAGTGAACTAGATCAAAGGGAGCAGGACTCCGAGTAGGATGTGGTGAGAATGTAGACCGATGATGTTTCCCATAGATACAGGACTTACACGTGAACTCTTGGAGGGATACGTCGGGGAGAGATTTTCTGAGGATGTTTAGGGGGGCGTGACCAAGACGTCGATGTCAATCAACAGAGCTAATAGAGGACAACACTGTTGGGAGAGAGAGATCAAGGATATAGAGACCATTCGACAGATGCCCTTTTTCGATGATAGTCCGCGTCTTGCGATCCTGCACAACACATAAGTTGGAAGAAAAAGTTACATCACAACCAAGGTCAGTAGTGAAGCGACCAACAGATAGAAGGTTCAAAGGAGAGCCCGGAACATGAAGGGCAGAGCGAAGAGTAATGTAGGGAGTGAGATGAATATCTGCCGCGCCAGAAACGGGAAGAGTGTCCCCACTAGCAACAGTAATAAAATGGGGATGCAAGGAGTCCAAGTATTTTGGTGGAGTCCGCGAGGTAATGTTGTGAGAGGCCCCGGAATCCAAAATCCAGGATGAGCTATGAACAAGGCAGGAGGTACCACCACCAGAAATAGACACCACAGAGCCCAGAGGATAGTTGATCATCTTGCAAGGGACAGACCACAGCGGTCACGATGACAGCACACCAGCAGCAAGACGGGCCACGACCAGCGCGGAAAGAAACAGTCGTCAGCGGGCAGAAACAGGTCGTGACGGGTAAGAAACCGGAGCAGGCAGTGCGGGTAGGAGAATACTGCCACCAGGTCACAACGACCGCACGGCAAGGAGAAGACCGCAACACAAATGGTAGAAACCCGAAGGCGCGGTCAGACCGCGCGAACAGCTTAGACGGGAAGAACAAACACCCGGGCGGTTAGAGACAGACCGCAACCAGAGCAGTAGATACGGTCTAGCCGCGGGAGGAGCAAAGTCGCAGCGGGAAGACCGAGGCCGCAACGGGAAGAGGCAGGGAGCAGAGAAGGCCTAGCCACAGCGGTTAGAAGGTAGAAAGCAACCCACAACCCGGAGCGGTTAGAGAAGAGAGGCCACCTTGAGAGAGACGAGGTCGGCATAGGAAGTTGAATGCGAACTGGGGAGGCCGCACGGTCTCGGTGAGAAGCCACCAGCGGCAACGGGAGATGCCACGACCAAGTGCGGAATTTGCCGCGGATAGATAAGCCGCGGAAGAAAGGAAGCCGCGCGATCAGCTAGAACGCCGCATCGGAGAAGAAAACAGGGAGAGCTCTTGCACAACAAGCCCGCGCGATTACACAAGAGACCGCAGCAGGTAGTCAAGGCGACAAGAGGAGCGGAGAGCAAGAGAGAGAGGGAGGCCGCGACCTAAGGCGGAGAAAGGCCGCGACCTAAGGCGGAGAAAGAAAATAGAGGGTGGACCCCACGTGCGAGAGATTATAAAATAGAGGTGGGAGGGGGGAGACGTGGAAGCCACGAGAGATTCAGAGGGAGAGAAGCGGTTAGACGAAGACAGGCCGAACGGATAGCAATGGAGGCCGCGCGGATAGAGATGGTGGATAAGCGGGGGAAACCGAGACTGCGGTAGCCGCGCGAAGAGGAAAAAAAGGACCGCGGGAAGCCGAAGGCTGGCGGTTAGAAACCGCGAGAAGCCACAGGTTGGTGGGTAGAAAGGTCTAACCGTCGTAGAGGACCTGCCTCTGATACCATGTAGAAAATAAAGGGCAAACCTTGCATATACTCCTTCATGTGTAAAATACAAGAGAGAATACAAATATATAGGAGAGAAGAGAGAGATCTAACTATACAATCAATGTGGGACTAAACACTAAAACCAATATGGGCCAAGTTAATGGGCCAATACATCATTTTTCCCTAATAATCTTTAACAGTATACAAAAATATCAATTGTTTAAAACTTAAACTTCCATTCCAAGGAGATCAACTTCATCAACCTCTTCTACAATAGAGAGATCCAACCAAGGATCATCAGGTGATAGATTATGAAAGTGCAGAATAATAAGAAAATATCAACACAAATAACTCAAGAGAGAGTGAAACGAGTATTAAAATATTTCAGTAATTCTAATATCAACAATTTGAATCAAAGATTAATGCAGTAAAATAAATGCAGAAATTAAAACTAAGTCATAGAGCAGTAACACATAATATGCAAATTTAGGATACTCCTCTCTTCTACCACAAAAGGACTGCACTGCCTATCACCAGGACAGTCTTTCAATCAAGAGACACTTTGATGTAACTTGCATCACATTTAAATTTTATGTTATTCACATATTTATTGCACATGCTTTCAGCACACATTTATTTTATTTTGCGCAAGTTGTTACGACTTATTAGAGTGATCTCCCAACAAGACCTGAATAAAATGATTCGTCAAATGAGGCAATACGTTAATTAAGACAAGCACACCCAAAAAAGATCAATTAAGATGAAGCATATTAAAAATTAATATTGAAAAAAAAATTAAGTTGTAATTTTGGAAATTACTTATGGTGTGATATATGGAGAAGTAAATTCTTTGAAATCCCTCTTATTTTGATCATTAGAAATTTCCTCCACAAAACAAAAGAAATCCCTTTGATTTATGGTGTGAAATATTAAGAAAGTAAATACTTTGAAATTCCTACTATTTTGATCATTAAAAAATTTCTATCAAAAACAAAAGAAACCACTTTGATTTTCGCCTTAAAAGAATCTCTTTCCTAAATATTGTTTCCCCTATTAAGAAGATTGGCCCCCAACCCTCAACCCCCAAAAATAAAGCTTGGACAAATCAAAACCAAGAAATCTCTGTCAGTTTCGGAAGTCCAATCCGATCTCAAGTCGCGCAAGCTTCGTTCGTCCTCCGAGCCACCCAATGTTCCACCTCCACAATCGAACACTACTGGAAACCACCTCCACGAGAATCGACAACCTATTCCCTTCCATTCCCCTAAGCTTCGGTGAATCTTTAATCAGAGCCCGTTGACTACCTACAAGAGCTCAACAACAGTTGATCCCCTGCCCTCGATCGCCAAACAAAAAATACACTAGCCCCACAGCCGTCTGAGCCACCTTTCTTGTATCCTGAAGCCCTACAAATTCTTCGCCTACACTTACGAGCGGATGATATACTACTCCCTCGTTTACTTATAGTTATTACTAATTTAATGTTTTATTTAATTGATCTAAAATTTTAGAATGCGCTTTCCCTAATTTTCACTTTTAATTATTTGTCGTAAAGTAGAAAAACACTATTGTTCGTCTTCTTTTACGCTTGTGGATAATTTATTTCATGTTGTATATTTGATTGCTAGATCCTTGTGTGTCTTATGCGAATTTTGATTTAATTAACTTAATTTGTTGTCTATAGAGTTGAGCTTTGTTATTAAATTTAAATTTATCTCAAATTCATTATTTAAAATTAAATTGTCATTTTGGGTTACATCAGTTTGGTATCAAAGCATTGTAATTCATTAATCGTGTGAATTAGTGGATCCTTTAAAGTAAAATAATAATAATAATATTTTCTCTCATGTTCTCTTGTTTTGTTTAGCTAAAAAGGTGTACAAAGAAAGTTTACTTTTAATGTTTGTTACAAGAAAAAAGTCTCCTTTAAAAAAAGGTGGCTCTAGAAAATTTAGAGTTCCTTCAAATAATTTTAAATATTTTCTCACTAAAAAAACAAAAATATTATTTTCTCTTAAATTATTAACTTTTTTTAGTTAAAAAAACATTTTCATTTCAGATCAATATTAAAAAAAAGAAAATTTATCATGCTCTTTCGAGTTTCAAAAAAAAACGTATTCTCTCTCATTAAAAAAATATGATATAACTAAGCTAATAAAATAATTAATTATCACAGATATTCTAACTTGAATATTCTTCTCATTAAAATATTCATCTATTTTAAATATTCAAGTATTAAAAGAATTAATGGAAAACTGTGTAGGATTAGAGAGTTGCGCGAAAAATTTAAATGTTCAAATTAAAAAATTATCAGAAATAAAATAATCTCTCACCACAAATATAATAGATGACTTAAAAGGGGTGCACGCCTCAAGTATTAACACTCAGTCTCCTATACACTCATGACAAGCACTTGAATCCACACCTAAAGAGAAGCCTAACCTTTTGTGCTTAGTGCCTACACACCCAATCGATTTTGATTAAGTTCTAGGGCCTGAGGATTGTTCAGACTGGTGTTACAGTATGGGATATTTCATGAGTTGGAATCAACTACCCATGAGTAGGCAAGTCAAGAATGTGACTTGTAGAATTAAGGGACGCACATTAAAGTGGTGGAAACAACTTGAACAAATGAGAGAGAAGTTATGGTTGCCTCCCGTCACTACCTAAGTTGAGTTTAAAACGGAGTTGCGTAAACAATATGTTTACTCCGACTACCTCCAAACTATGTACCGTAGATTCCATAATC
Source organism: Platanthera zijinensis (assembly GCA_039513925.1). Taxonomy (NCBI): domain Eukaryota; kingdom Viridiplantae; phylum Streptophyta; class Magnoliopsida; order Asparagales; family Orchidaceae; genus Platanthera; species Platanthera zijinensis. The sequence goes on along the minus strand of CM077079.1, from coordinate 248,112,668 downwards.
TATAACAGAGGGGTTTATCAGTGGACGAGTACACCGGCGAATTTTGAGTCCTTCAGTCTAGGCTAGATATTCAAGAGGAAGATGTGATGTGTAACGCCCCAAAGTTTATAATTTGAAACTTAATAGAATTCATTTGTGGGGTGCGAATAGAATGTTGTGGTGTGCAATTAACGAGTTTATGCTAAATTGAAATAAAAACCTAAACCTAAGTTCTATCAGACGAGTGTCCACTCCACCCCACCCCCCATTTTCGCGAATTATATCACTCCACCCTCTCCTGATCGCAGAGCTCACCGCAACCCCCTCTCTCTCACCGATTTTGCCTCCTTCGGCGAATCTGAGGCCAACAAACTTCCTACTACGGCGAGCCCTCTCCCCTGTCATTCAATTAGGGCCTCCCTGTCATTTTACGTCCAATTGAAAGGAGTGACCAAGAGTGATTGCTTCCCATCGCTTGCTGCCTTGGTGGTTTGTCGAGGGGTGTAAGGGAGTTCTCTTACCAAAGTCAAAGGCTGTTGTCGGGCATCCTCCTTCTTGGAGAAACTCTTCAAGCTCTGCTTGCAAGTTTAGCGGACCAGGAAGGTGAGGAAGATCATAGTTGGGGCATCGTCAAGGTGTAAACGACTTCAAGAGGAAAAAATCTTGCTAGGGTTTCCGTCGTTGTTATTCCTAACCGAGTTGAGAAGATGCTTTGTCGTGGGCTTGCGTTATTGATTAGCGACTCCAACTGTCGAGTGGAGGCTGGATTCGTGTAGGGGAAGCAACTATAACCATGCTCTACCGTGTTCGTGCAAATCCAATGCCCCTGAGACGTGCTTCAAGGGTAACTACTTCATTCCCAGGTCTGAGGATAGTTATTTTGTGCTTTTGTGTGCTTTGATATTTTATGTGCAATGAGAGTGCCCTCATGCCATTTTGGTTCAGAACGGGGACTATGCCAGGGTGAAAGATTGCAACCCAGTCGTATGTTTTGTGTGAATTGCATGTAGAGAGCGGGGACTCTGTCGGGGTGCAAGATTGCGACCATGGTGTAGCTTTTTTGTTTTGCTTGCATGGAAGGACCACCCATCGACCGTCGCTAATAAGCGGCAGTGAGTGTTTTCCCTGGGTTCATTGCTAACCACCGGGTCAATTGTGTTTGTCCCCATCATAAATGTGCATTAGTGATCCGACGCGTAAGTCTGGAATTAGGCATGTTGTGTGAAGTCTACTCGTGGTGATAAGCCCGAATTGGTGATGTTTATGCAATGTGCATCACAATTAGCCCTATGTGTGCAAACGGGAATGTCTCGTACCCTTCTTCGTAGTGATTGCAGAAATTTGTGAGTTTTCTTCTTGAAGGCCCTGTTCCTAGGTGGGCCTGCAGTGGGTTTAGTAGACGTCGATTTTTGGGGATGGGCGATTTTCCCGTCACCTTATAATAAGGTTTATGAGTTTTTATCTTACGACACGTCTGTGTATGTTAGTCGCGTAGGGCTACACTTGGAATCTACGTTTGAGGGCGCGGGCTAAACCGGTCATTTGTAACTCCTAATAGGGCAATTGTAGGTTTTGATCCCCCCTGACGTTACGTTCAAGAGAGCAAGCCAAACCAATCTTCTGTCACTTATAATAGGGAAGTTGTAGGTTTTGATTCCCCCCTGACACTGCGTTCTTGCACGCGGGCCAAACCAGTCATCTGTCACTTCTAATAGGGGCAATTGTAGTTTTTAATCCCCCCTTGTCGCTACGTTCAAGGACGTGGGCCAAATTAGTCCTTTGTCACTTCTAATAGAGAAATTGTAGGTTTATATCGCCCCATTGTCGCTACGTTCGAGGACACGGGCCAAATCAGTCCTCTGTCACTTTTAATAGAGAAGTTGTAGGCTTTGTCCCTCCAAGCGCTACGATTGAGAATGAAAGGTGATGTCACGCCTCACATCGCGGATATATTGCTTTGCTTATCCTTAGAGCTTAGGTTGTGCGATTGTTGGGTGTTCACGACAAGTGTTTGATGGTTTGGTTAAGGTGACGTTTAGTGTGTCACTTTGTTCTTTGTTTTGCATGTTTTGGTTTGCATGCGTACTTGCAGGAGAGTGATGTACTCTCCCCGGAGTCTGCTTAGGATAGTCGGGGGGAGGGGTCGTTACGTTGTGTTGGTCGGACCCATGTTGACCTTTGTTTTCCACCCGTGTCTTCTTGGTTTCAGGTGGCGTAGCTTGTAGTGGACTGTAGTGGGTCGAAGCCCATGCGGTGCTAAGGAATTAGAGAACTCTTCTCCCATTTTGGTATTTCATTAGTTGTACTTTTATGCTATTTGAAAGTCATGTAAGGCTTTAAGGACGAACAATTGTTTTTTTTCCTAAACTTACTAGTGGACATCCAGACTTTAGAATTTTTGTAATAAGCTTTTGTTGTACGTTGTTTGTAAACTCTGAGGTGTTTTGTAGTTTTCTGTTTACCTTTTACTAGCATTTAAAATTTGTGAATATTGTATGTCGTGGGGGCCCGACGGGGCCCATGCTATATATTATATGCAGGTCAGGGATGTTATAATTGGTATCAAACTTTAGGTTTTGTGATCCACTTGTCTTTAGGATTCAGTACGAAGCCTTTTTTGTAGGTGGTGAGCACATGTAGTGCAAGATCCTAAACAGATAAGTTTAAGCAGAATGTCGACTTAGGAATGACCAAAATTGTCATGTTTCATACATATTTAGGAACTTGAGTGTTCCATACTTGGTGATTTTTCCCCGTTTATGACCGCTAAATCATGTGTTTCACATGTGTAAGCGTTAGTGATGAGTGACTAAAGTACATTTTGATCTTCATTCCTCCAAGCAAGGCTTTATTGAAAATGGATTTAGTGATTACTCATAAAAGAATATGAATGTCAGGTGAATTGTGAATATGATTTGGGTGTTATCATAGCTTAGGTGATGTCTACCTTAGTGCTTTGGTAAGTATTATGAGCCCTTGTGGCTACCCTTATATGAACGACAAGTGAGACAAAAAGTCGTGGCCTTTAAGATACGAGATTTATTGTAGTGCTTCACATGACAGTATGACACTATAGTGGATTAATGTAGATGGTGTCAAATCTTTGGCGACTTATTGGTTGAAATCATTTTGACATGTCAAAAGGGGCGTAAGCATTCTGATCAATTGATTTAACCTTATGATTAGTGGTATGACCTCGAAGTGTGCAAATGCGTGTAGAAGTTTGTACTCAAGATTGATGATTGGGTAATAACACGCTATGCCAATGGTGGTGATGAATTACGAGTCATGAGTGATGATGTTAATTTTTGATAAATTCCTCGTGATGAAATGTAAAGACATGACGTCATGACTGGGGGATTGAGACAATATCTTGAACTATCATCTGTAATATGTGATGACATGATGTGCGAAGTGAACCAATATTGTTAAATACTATCTCATGCGCACGACGCTACCCATATAGAAGGATATCGATATTATTGCATTGATTTTGGAATGTTGAATCAAAAGGATATGTATAACCTCATTTTGAGATGGAATTGATGAGTCCCCGTAACGGATTACAAATGTCTTACAACTTATGGGACACGTTGTGAAGTTACCAATGTTATGTTCAATTTGAATTCGATTGAGGTTGTGTGTTAAATATTTGACTCGATGCACGTGTAGTCTTGTAGGATCCTTTTGAGGAAGGTTAGGTTTCTACCCGGTGTGTAGTAGACAGTAGACACAATGGTTGTGTAGCATGCATGATTATATATTTATAAGCTTCTGTTTGGAATCGACGTGAACTAGTCTTGGTGAGGCCGAGTGTACTACGGTAGGAAATGTCAAACCTTTGGAATGACAACCGTCTCTCGGCAGGAAATGTCGGATCTATTGGAACAATTGTCGTTTACACGGTGATCTGAGTAACAGATTAGGGTTGAAACAAACACACATCAAACTGTTTTCATGAGGTGGCTCCTCTGATATGTCGTTTCTATAGAAGAGATTGTGAGTCTAGTATGACAGACAGAATGAAGTTATTTGTGGTGAGAGATTATTTTATTTCAGATAATTTTTACAGAGGGATTGACGACTATCCTTAGGACCGTAGTTCATGCATTAAGATCAGACACAAGTGGAGAGGACCAAAGATATAAGGTGTATACTTCACCGTACCCACAGTTTTGTAGTCTATGATGAAAAGGACCCTCTGGTATGACATGTCGTTAGCGAGAGAACACCAGTGTGCGTTATTGACTAGCTTGGGTGATCCACTATAGAGATCTATTGTTGTGACCCACAATGAATGTGATGACTTAGAAGGTGGTTGTTATAGACTCAGTAGCTTAGTACATGCCGGTCCGCTACTAGTTGACTGCATGAATATATTGTTCTGTCTCTACCTCATGTGTGTATGATAAGCCATCTAAGGAGGAAATTAGTCGACAATGAAAATGGTCACTAAATTAATTGACTCAAGAGATGGGAAGGCAATGGAATAGCTTGCATCTCGCTTTATTTTGTTCCACCCACGTGATGAGGGCGTGTTATGAAGTTGTGATGAAACTATAGGATTTAGGGTTTGCAAAGTATTGTAGAGTGAATACTCAGTTAGTAAACCTTTGGGATAACCGCAAACTTATAACTATTAGTCCATATTGATGTCTCAATGGATATGGGAATTGATATTCATAAGCTTATGGTTGTATTACAAGTATGGTTAATGAATTGAATTTTGGAATCAAAATAACGATCCCTCTTGAATCTAAACAAGAGTTTTCATTCGATCATAGGTCACTGGATGACTGTCCAAATCATGAACTTTTTTGCTTGAACCATGATGAGATTGGTGAAATTTGGGGTCATTTTGACAAGTATTATGCACGTCATTACTAGCATCTCTGTGATTGAGCAATAAGTATCAATGAACATATGAAGTAGCCCCTAATTAATGTTAATGGATTAAATATTGCTGCTCGCAACAATTTAGCCGTGCATTCAGACTTTATATATTAGTGTCATGTTTTTGCAAATAAAAAAGGGGGCATGTTTACTTTAATGAGCAGCACGATTCCAGTATGATTAATAATTCACTTGGTAATCCTCTCATGCAGTGAATTGTTCGCCTATGCTGACTCTTATCAAGGGCAACCCTTTTGAAAATTGAGGTTTTGGACACAAGAATGACGATATCCAATGTGTGGATATTTGAATCTTGTTTGGTTATTTGATTAATATTGAAGCGTTGGCTAGAAAATTTGAAGTTATAATTATTCAGGTTTGTAAGACCATAACATAAATTGCTCATTTAAAAGTTGATTATGTATAACATACTTGACGTATAGATGATCGTGTGTTTGACATATAACTCACCAAGCAATGTGAGTTTCAAAATTTATAACTTGTAAATTTGGGAACTTTGCTCATGAATAAATTAGTTCAACGCAGTTAAGAATCTTTAATGGTAGAACGAGTCAATGTTAGGTTAGTACCTCAAACTTGGTGAGAAAACCGGGGCCTGTGTGTGTGTGTGGGGGGGGGGGGGGGGGGGGGTATTTTGATCATTATAGCAGGTCCAGAAGGATGATCTTGTTGGAAATTGGCCTCCAATAACATATTTAATATATTGGGAATCGTGTATCAGATTTGAAATTCTTGACATGTGTAAAGCGAGGCCTCAAACCTTGTATATACTTCTTGAATTCATAATTATAAGTATGAATACATTTATATAGGAAGAGAGGAAGAAGAGAAATCTCAATCCAAGATGTGGGACAGATACAAAGAGAGAGAAAAGAGAGAAAAATGGGCCCTTACTAAGGCTTTTCTAACACTCCCCCACAAGTTGGAGCGTACAAATCGTAGGCACCAAGCTTGGATAAAAACTGGTAGTATAGCGGCCGGGAGAGAATTTTAGTCAGGATGTCGGTAACTTGGTTTGTAGCAGAAACATGCTCCAAATCTATCTTCTTTGACTGTACTTTTTCCCGAATAAAGTGGCAGTCTACTTCAATATGCTTTGTGCGTTCGTAAAAGACCGGATTCTTGGCAATATGTATTGCTGCTTGACTATCACAAAATAGGGTTGTCGGTGATAAGAGACGAACACCCAAGTCTCCCAGAAGGCTCTCAAGCCAAGTTAACTCAGAAACAACAGCATCCATAGCCCGATACTCAGCTTCAGCAGAAGAGCGAGCAACCACAGTCTGTTTCTTGCTACGCCAGGTTATGAGATGTCCACCGAAGTAGGTACAGAAACCAGTTGTGGAACGTCTATCATCAATGGATCCTGCATAGTCAGCGTCAGAGTACACAACAAAGGATAGAGATGTGGATGGCTTGTACACAAGCCCTTGTCCTGGAGCGTTCTTGAGATATCGAAGAATACGCTCGACATCTTGAAGATGAGATGTCCGAGGAGCATGCATAAACCGACTCACGACTACCACGGCAAAAGAGATGTCTGGTCGAGTAACCGTAAGATAGATCAGCGTCTCAACCAAACGTCTATAGTATTCCGGATTTGTAAGCAGCTTATCGGAGTCAGAGCTGTGGGTCGAGAGCTTGTGATTAGGGTCCATAGGAGTATCCGTAGGTTTGCATCCAGAATAGCCGGCATCATGAAGGAGGTCCATACAATACTTCCTTTGGGATAACACAAGACCATCAGGGCGTCGGGCAACCTCAAGCCCAAGAAAATACTGAAGGTTGCCAAGATCTTTGGTCTGAAAGGTGGAGTTCAACTGTTGCTTGATATGTTGCATCCCTGTAGTATCATCGCCAGTAATGAGGATATCGTCAACATAGACAAGTAGGATCACAGTTCTGGTTGAACGGTGTCGGGTGAAGTGAGAGAAATCAGCCGAGCTCCGAATGAAGCCAATATCGCAGACAACCTTGCTGAATTTTTCAAACCAAGTGCACGGGGACTGTTTGAGAGCATAAATAAATTTCCAAAGATGACAAACCCGTGACTCCCCCGTGGTCTCAAACCCGGGAGATTGGTGCATATAAACAGTCTCCTGCAGATCGCCGTTGAGGAAGACGTTCTTAATATCAAGCTGATAAAGAGACCAATGACAATGAACAGTCAAGGAGAGAAGAACGCGGACCGTGTTCAATTTTGGCCACCGGAGAGAAGGTTTCCTCGTAATCAAGGCCATGTTGCTGAGTAAAACCCCTGGCCACGAGGCGGGCCTTTAGACACTCAACGGTGTCATCCGCCGCATGTTTAATAACAAAGACCCACTTGCAGCTAACACAGGATTGTCCGGTAGGAAGAGGAACCGGATCTCAGGTCCTGTTGGCCTAGAGAGCCCGCATTTCATTGTCCATGGCTGCCCCCACCCCGGATGTTGAAGCGTCTCTTGCACAGTGTTAGGAATAGAAATAGAGGTGGCAAAGGCGTAGAGAGGTGGAGTGAGCCGGTGGAGAGAAACGTAGTTGGCCAAGGGATGAGCTGCAGAAGAGGGAGCCGGATCCACCGTTGCCGGAGTGTCGTTGGGAGTAGGGAGCTGGTGCAGTAAACAATCCTTGGAGCCGCGACGAGTGTAGACACGGATAACGGGCGGAGGAACCTTAGGGGGGCAGAGAGAGAGGAGGGAAATAGCAAAAAAGAGGGTGTGATAGGTACGGCAGGCCGGGGAAGAGGAGGAGAAGAAGACGGGGAGGAGGAAGGTAAGTGGAAGGGCTGGTCTTCGCAGAAGGTCACATCCGCTGAGACGACCAGCTTGCCATCCGAAGGAGAGTAGCAAACATACCCCTTTTGAGTATGGGAGTAGCCAACAAACATATATTTGGCCGCCCGAGGCGTAAGTTTGTCGGAAGGGGGCCGAGAAGATGAACATAACAAACACACTCGAAGACCCGCAGGGTGAGAGAGGTGGGATTGGTGGAAGGATAGAAGAGTTGGACAGGGGAGGCAAAGTCAAGAACAGACGAGCGTAGGCGGTTGATGAGATGACAGGCTGTGGAGACGGCAAAATTCCAATATTCGATCGGAACGTTCATTTGAAACATGAGGGACCGAGCATCATCAAGTAGATGGCAATTCTTCTGTTTGACCACCCCGTTTTGCTGAGGGGTATACGCACACGAAGTTTGATGGATGACGCCAAATTCGGTGCAGATATTAGAGAAGGTGTGACCCGTATACTCACGGGCATTATCAGTGCGGATGATTTTGAGGGGGGGTGAACTGCGTACGCATCTCAGTTAAAAAGGCACGAAAGACAGATGTAAGTTCAGTACGATTATGTAGTAAATATAGCCATGTAGTACGCGCGTAATCATCAATAAATGTTACAAAATAACGGAATCCAAAGATACTAGGGACTTTATAAGGGCCTCATACATCAGAGTGAACTAAAGATAAAGGAGTACTACTCCTGGTACATGTAGAGGGGAAGGTAGAACGATGTTGTTTGCCTTAGATACAAGATTCACAAGAGAACTCCCGTAAAGGAACATCAGGAAGAGCCCGCTTGAGAATCGGAAGGGGAGCATGCCCAAGGAGGCGATGCCAATCGACAGTTGAGACGGAGGAGAGAAGAGTGGGTGGGATATCCAAGATGTAGAGCCCATTAAACAGCTGCCCCCTACCAATGATACTCCGGGTGCGACGATCCTGCATAAGAAAAGAAGAAAGAGAAAAGGTTATGCAACAATCAAGGTCGTGCGTCAGGCGACTAACAAAAGGTAAATTGAAAGGGGACCCTGGAACGTGAAGAACCGAGGAAAGAGAAAGGGTCGGAGTGAGTCGGAGAGCAGCGGCGCCAGAGAGCGGTAGGGTGTCACCATTGGCCACAGTGATACACGGAGGATGAGTCGTCTGGAGATACTGGAAGGGCTTCTGGGAGGTAATATGGTGAGTAGCGCCGGAATCGACGATCCAGTGGGGGCTAGGGGAGAGACAGGTTATACCTTCCGCAGAGAAAGACGCAACCGAGTTGGAGGAGCGGTCGAGGGCACCCTGTAGCTGATGGAGATGGGTGCGGAGCTCATCGATATCTTGGCGGGTAGTGGACGTTGGTTCCTGGGCAGAAGCCCCGGTGGGAGCAGGAGCAGCAAAGGAAGTAGCAGCGAGGTGGGGAGGGAATGCATGCTTGTTGTAACAAGTAGCCTCAAGATGACCACCCCGCCCACAATATGTGCATTTCATAGACGAACGACCACCACGTCCTTGTCCCCGAGACGGAGGTTGGCCCCCTCGAGTGGAAGATCCACGAGCATGAGGGAGGGTCGGAAGGAGAGGCTATTGAAGAAGAGCAGGCACAAATCCGGGAGGAGCCTCAGTAGGAGGCGTAACTCAAAGCAGCATTGAGCAGACATCAGATAGTGAAGGATTCGTCGTGGAAGAAAGGATCTGGGACCGAACACTATGCAGGTGGGGAGGAACACGTGACATCATCATCGCGATGGTGACAGCCTCTTTCTGGGCTCATTGAGTAGCTAGATCAGTAGTAGGAGGCTGATGTTGAATCCAAGCCTCGGTCAGAGTCTTTGCCTGGGCAACAAAAGTGATCATATCGCCGGGAGCACCAGGAGTAAGGTTCTAAAGGTCGGAGAGAATATCATATAAGTGTTGAAGACTGTTGTGGCCAGAGTAAAAAGAGTGAAGCTCCTCCCACATGGCCTTGTCCGTGTCATGATACATGGTCATCCTGTAGGGCTCGGTGTCCAAAGAGTTGAGGAGCCAAGACTGGACCCGACCATCATCGCGAAGCCAGTCATCGGAAGGAGCATCGGGGGTAGCTCGGGTCAAGTGGTGAAAAAGACCCTTCGTTTGCAGAACACGACGAACAAAGTGAACCCATTCGACGAAATTTTGTTTCCCAGTCAAAGAGATGGTAGTAATCCGTAGCTCATCACGGAGTTCGGAAGTCGTAGCAGCCGCACGGGCTGGCGGAGCAGAAGTAGCCGCGGATGTATCGGAAGTCATGCGGCTAACAGAAGAGGTCGGCTTCTAGTAGGGGAAACTGGGGGGCTAGCAGGAGAGGTCAGGCGGCTTGAAGGTGAAGAGGCTGAAGAGAGAAGTCGGCAGAGGAAGTAGTCGCACGGTCACGGTCGGGCTTCTTGGAGCAACTTGGTTGAGTAGTGACTCAATCCCTCAAAGGTAAATTTTATTTACAAAGATTTTACTTCTTGATCAATTCATCGCAAGATCTATTTCCTTGGATTTGGAATCGACACTTTGGGTCAATGAAGGGTTGGATCACTACTCAACCAAGATGCTTTAACGTCTTCCTCTCTCGAGGGGTGCGTGCAACTCTCTTTACTCTTGAGTGTTCACTCCAAACTACGAGCCTCTCGGCTAGCTAAGAGTGAAAACAAAGATGGAAAATATACATCGATGATATATCTCCAAACATAATTAATCAAGAGTAATTCAAGGTCTGAACCTTACAAAGAAAAAACAAACTAGAGCATCATAACTTAATCAACTCGAGATGATGGGGATCCTGTTGAAGACGTGGCTGGACAGAATGGGGCATGTTAAGTCAAAGTGCCCGCAGATGAGGAAAGCGACTATTTTTGCTTAGCAATCGACAATGCTAAGAATCGAGGCAAGCAGATGGGGAAAGATAAGAGGAAGTCTGATAAGGATAAGAAATCAAAGGAATCTGGTTCTGCTTCAAGGAAGAGAAGCAAGGAAGCGTGCAGTTTCAGTGGCCGGTCGGGCAACCCGTTCGAGAAATGTTTCAAGAGAATAGGAGCTCAGAAGAAAGAACAAGTCCATGCTATTTAGGGCGCTCCCAAAGGAGATCTGGTATATACTCTGTGCAAGAGAAAGGGGCATGATGCGGCCCATTGTTGGTTTAAGGATAAGGTCTGCTTTCAGTGTGGACAGAATGGGGCATGTTAAGTCAAAGTGCCCGCAGATGAGGAAAGCAGACAAATACAGGAGTGATCCAAGGACTTCGTATTGCACATCGGAGTGCATTCCATTTTATCAATCTGAGGATGGTATATCCATCTCTCAATCTAAGTATACTAAGGAGTTGATTAAGAGATATGATATGGAGAATTCTAGTACCATGAGAACTCCGATGGGTTATTCCGTGTCACTACACAAGGATGAATCTGGGAAACGAGTTGATGAAACCTTGTATAGAGGCATCATAGGATTTGTTGTTCCTGCCTGCATGGTTAGTGACCGAAAATGTACTAAATGACATAATTTAACAATGTTCTACCATCACTACCTGTAATGCCCCAAATTTCTTGAAAAACAACTGGTAGTTGGTCACTGGAGGTTACCGCCAGGTGGTAGAGCTAGCCCTGGCAGTATCCAGCTGATTAGAACGACCAACGTCTCTGGAAGGTACCGTTCGACGGTAGTGTGATACCGCACGACAGTAGCTAATGAATTAATTTGAACTTTGTCTTTGTATGGTACCGCCCGGAGGTAGAGGTGGGAATGTGTACTTGCTACATTAACAAGTCAAGCGACCAAGAGGTCATCTTGACAGGCACAAGAAGTGGGAATGTGTATTGTTTAAATTTTCTTTGCGCAAATTCAGACTCTCCCATATGTCTAGTTGTAAATGAGAAAGCCTCACACTATGTCAAATGGCACAAGAAGCTAGCTCGTTTGAACTATAAGACCATAGGCAAGCTATTCAGCAAAGAGCTAGTTAGGAATGGTCCTAACATAAAATGCACGAAGGAGAGCATTTGCTCTGCATGCCAAAAAGGCAAGCAGACCAAAGCTTCGTTCAAGAGCATTGAAACTAAAGACTCTGTGATGTGTTTATACCTTCTGCATATGGATTTGTTTGGTCCTATGCCAGTTCATAGTCTAGGTAGAAAAGTCTACACCTTTGTGGTTGTCGATGACTATTACAGATTTACTTGGGTCTTCTTTTTAAGGAAAAAATCCGAAACCCCTGCTGTCTTCAAGATTGTTTTTCTACTCGCGGTTTCTTCTCCCTGTCCACTCGAGTTCGTCTCGCGGCCTCCTCCTTTGCTCGTTGCGGTCTCTTCCCGCTACTAAAGAGAAATTTGGCTAAGTGTTTTGGCGTTGAGGGATGAATACACACTCAACGTCATACAACTAAAAGGCTGCAAGTTGAACTGGTTGACCCTTGCTCATTCCGGCTGTTCAACAACCCTCCAACAACACTAGCGGGAAGCGGTTAGAGGAGAAGTCCGCACGGTCAAGGTGAATCTACCAGCGACAAGGAACGTCACGACCAGGATGCGGCTAAGGGAGGAGGAGAGACCGCTAGCGATAAGACAGATACCAGCAGCTACTAGCGGTGAAAATGTTAGAAGAGGAGTTCGTACGGTCACGGTGAGTCCACCAGCGACAAGGAGAGATGTCATGACCTAGAAGCGGACTGAAGCGAGTAAGAGAAGAAGGAATAAACCGCAGCGAGCAAGAAGCGCTACGTACGGCTAGAGGGAAGAGACCGCAGCGACTTGAGAGAGGTCGCGACAAGCTGGAAGAGAGGCCGCGTGGATAGCAAGGGAGATAGGCCGCGCGGATAGTAAGGAGATAGGCCGCGTGGATAGTAAGGGATAGAGGCCGTGCGGATAGGAAGGGAGACCGGGCAGTCAGAACAAGAAGTAAGAGAGGGTGGACCCCACGTGTGAGAATAGTTTATAAAAGGGAAGGTAGGAGGAGGAGGAGACGTGGAAGCCACGAGGGAAACAGAGAAAAGGAGACAGCGGCTAGAAAAAAGGACAGGCCGCTCGAAACTGCGGCTAAGCAGGAGAAGGAAGGGTCGCGCGGTTAGCCGGGAGAACAGCCGGTTTGCAAATGGACAGGCCGACAAACTGAGCTCGGGCGGTTAGAAAAAAAGAGACCGCGAGTAGCCGCGAACAGAAGACCGAATACCCAATGAGGAGACTGGTTGCTCTGATAACATATAAAGAGAGCCTCAAACCTTGTATATACTTCTTGAATTCATAATTACAAGTATGAATACATTTATATAGGAAGAGAGGAAGAAGAGAAATCCCAATCCAAGATGTGGGACAGATACAAAGAGAGAGAAAAGAGAGAAAAATGGGCCCTTAGATGGACCCTTACTAAGGCTTTCCTAACAACGTGAATCGAGTGTAAAAAGGTTTTACCCCGTTAGAGATGGATCCGTTGGAACTAATGCATAGTGCGCAACATTGGAAATGACTTAAATCGGGTTCCTAATGATGGAATCAATCGTCGAATTGATGTTTATATATAAGTTTGATTGTTCATTTGTTGGAATCGTCCTCCAATTATAATAGGACAATGTGATCATTATGGTGATTATAACAGATTGACAGGGTTGATGTTACTGGCGGAATGATATATTAATTATGATCGGTTCCCGTGGTTAAAATAAGATTTTGATAATTTGAATTATTCCCACTTGCATGTAGAGTAATGCCCTAGCACAAACAGAGTAAGTCGTGAGAGGTTAAAACTCATGAAAAAAAATTTGGGGGAGTAGCCTTGGAGTTTTCCCCATAGATATGCTTGAGGTTCAAAATGCATGATGTAGATCGGGATTATGTGACAGGTAGTGTATGCAGGGAATTCCATGTGATTCATGGATAATAAAAAGAGAAATATTTGATGTGTATGGTGGTATAAAAATCACCCTTGTGGGGCGGACAACGAACTACGTTGACGAGCTAAATGTTTTATGCACACCATAGTAATGAGGGTGTTAACGGTGTGAGTTTTGATTCACTGGTAATTGAGACCCTTCAAGAGCGTGATGTGAATTCATCATTTGAAGAATTTAAGCCAAAGACATGCTTGGGGCACATTTTAAATTAGAGTGCTTATACGAGCCTGCTCATTGTCTTACATTGTCAAAATAATTTGATGGAATACATGATTTGTGTGTTGATATTGAGATAGGCATTGCAAGAGCCTAGTGTCATGGTTAGGCCGGCCAGTGAGCAGATAAGATTATAATTTGGTGATAGGTGTTGAGTCCGTGTACTTCAAGCATGCGGGGCCCAGAAGCTCATAATGTAGAGGACCAGTGAGCTAATAAGAATATAATTTGGTGATGTTTGTTGAGTCCACGTACTTCAAGCATGTGGGGCTTGGAAGCTCGTAATGTAGAGGTTAAGCTTTTGGAGGTTCATGGAATGAATGCCATTAAAGTGAATGCAATTTCAGAGCAATCCAGGCTAGAGGGGTACCTATAACCATTCACTTCTTTATGCTTCAGTTGTATAATCAAATTTTGGGATAAAATTTCATTAAGGGGAAGAAAATTGTAACGCCCCAAAGTCTATAATTCGAAACTTAAAAAAAATTCATTTGTCGTGTGAGGGTAGAATGTGGAGGCGTGTGATTAGCAGGTTTATACAAGGTTGAGATAAAAATTTAAACCAAAATTCTATAGCACCCTCTTCCCCCCCCCCCCCTTCCATTTTCGAGAATTAGACCAGCCGCCATCTTCCGGTCGCAGAGCTCAACGCCGCCCCTTTCTCTCTCTCACCGATTTTGCCTCCTACTACGGCGAATCTGAGGTCGGTGAACTTCCTACTCCAGCGAGCCCTATCCCCTCTTCTTTGATTAGGTCCACCCCGTCTCTGTACATCCAGCCGAACGGAGTGTCCAGGAGGTCGATTGGTTCCCATCGCATGCTGCCTTGGTGGTTTGCCGAAGGATGTAGGGGAGTTCTCTTGTCAAAGTCAAAGGTTGTTGTCGAGCATCCTCCTAGGTCAAACCCACCAAGTTCTGCTTGCAAGTTTGGCATCGGAAAGTTAAGATCATAATTGGGGCATCGTCAAGGCTGGGGTGATTTCGAGAGGAAGAAGAAATCTTGCTAGGGTTTTCGTCGTCGTTGTTCCTAGCTGAGTTGAGGAGAAGCTTCGTCGTGGCCTTGTGCTGTAGATTAGTGACTCGAACCATTGAGTGGAGGTCGGATTCGTATAGAGGAAGCCACTACAACCATGTTCCGTCGTGTTCGTGCAAATCCAATGCCTTTCGAGACGCGCTCCACGGGTAACAACTTCTTTGCTCAAACTTATGATCGTTATTTTGTGCTTTTTGATATTTTTCTTGTGATGAGAGTCCCCATGCGTCGTTTCGGATAGGACGGGAACTCCTCCTTAGCGTGGGATTTTAACCTCGGAGTATGTTTTGTTTGAATTGCACGTAGAGTCCATATCTTGCTATGTGGTAAGAGAGTGGGGCCTCCGCCAGAGCGTGGGATTGCAACCCCGACGTAGTTTTTATATTTTTGCTAGCATAAGAAGACCGCCCATCCCTAATTAGCGGCAGTGAGTGTTTTCCCTCGGTTCACAGCGAACCACCGAATTGATTGTGTCTGTCCCCAACATAAATGTTCATTAGTGATCTGACGCGCGAGTCTGGATTTCGGCAAGCTATGTGAAGCCTACCAGTGGAGAAAAGCCCGGATCGGTGATGTTTATGTGATGTGCATTGTGGTTACCCCTATGTGCGCAAACGGGAATACCATGTACCCTTCATCGCAGTGATTGTGGAAATTTATGGGTTTTCTTCGTAAAGACCCCGTTCCTAGGTGAGACTGTGTTGGGCCCGATAGAACGGCAATTTTGTGGGCTTCCGTGGGATGGATGATTTTCCTGTCACCTTGTAGTTACATTTATGAGCTTTTTAGCTTACAAAACGTTGTCTATGTATATAGAGCCGTGTAGGGCTACGCTTGGAATCTACGTTCGAGGGTGCAGGGCAAACCAGACCTTTATCACTCCTAATAGAACAGTTGTTGGTTTTGATCCCCCCCCAGACGCTATGTTCGAGAGATCCGGTCAAACCAGTCATCTGTCACTACTAAATGGGTACATGTAGTTTTTATTCCCCCCTAACGATACGTTCGAGGTCGCGGGCCAAACCAGTCATTTGTCACTTCTAATAGAGTTGTTAAAGTTTTTGATTCCCCCCTATCTCTACGTTTGAGGGCGCGGGCCTAACCAGTTCTCTATAACTTCTAATAAGGCAGTTGTAGGTTTTGATTCTCCCCACCCCACCCCCCTGTCGCTACGTTTGAGGGCGCGGGTCAAACTAGTCCTCTATCATTTCTAATAGAGCAGTTATAGGTTTTGTCCCTCCTGACGCTACAATTGAGGATGAAAGGTGGTCTCACGCCTCACGTCATAGATATATCGTTTTGCTTATCTTTAGAGCTTAGGCCATGCGGTTGTTGGGTGTTCACGACATGTGCTTGATGGTTTGGTTAAGGTGACGCTTAGTGCGTCCCTTTGTTGTTTTTTGCATGTTTTGGTTTACACGCGTACTTGTAGGAGAGCGATGTACTCGCTCTAGAGTCCGCTAGGATGGTTGGAGGAGGGGTTGTTATGTTGCGTTAATCAACCCCATGCTGACCTTTGTTTTCCATCTGTGTTCTTGGTTTCAGGCGGCGTAGCTCACAGTGGAGTGTAGTGGGTCGGAGCCAAAGTGGTGCTTCGCTGAAGAGCTGGAGATCTCTTCTCCCATCTTGGTTCTCCATTAGTTTTGCTTTTATGCTATTTGAAAGTCATGTAAGGCCTTAAGGCGAATCGTTACTTTATTCTCTGAACTTATTAGTTGACATTCAAACTTCGTAATTTTTGTAATATGCTTCTGTTGTACTTTGTTTATGAATTTTGTTGAGGTGTTGTGTAATTTTTTGTTTGTCTTTTACTGGCATTTAAGGTTATCGTGATGACTGCATTCTGTTACCTGCATAGGTTATATTATTCCATTAGGTATCAACTAGAGTTGCACAATTATCGTGATTTAGATGAAGTTTCTAGTATGGCTCGTAGAGTGGAGTCCTAATTTAGGTCAACTTACAAAACTCTCTCTAATCTCTTGTTTGCCCCCACTTTTATGATTATATATTGCCCTAGTCCTATCACCCCGTTAGCACCATGGACCCACCTATCTCCACCATGACACTCCCTTCAGTCGTGGAGCATCTTCCCGAGCCCCAACACAAGGAAGGAGAGCTTCTTCCTCTTCATCCTATCATCCTAACTGAAAGTGTGGCTCTACTTGCCCCCACTATATAATAACCTTTAGCCACTGAGTTTTTTCCTAAGCTCCTGCTCTAGGAAGAATAACTTGATAATGACGAGTTATTCATCTTAGATGACACATATTTGGACTTTGTATTTCATCATTCTAATAGGATATTGCATCACCTATCCTTGAGCCCACTGATATTAGACTTGATGGTGATTCACCCTTGACATTAGAGACCTCACATTATATTGACTTTGCATTTCGTGACGCAACTGCATTACATCTCAATATCCTCTAAGTATAGGCGTGTCCCATGAACAGTATTGTCAATTAATTGATATGTTTAGTAGCATCATGTTATAAGGAGTTAAGGATAGAGAACTTCGAAGATTTTCAGTCACAATAAGGACACGTGCTTTAAATGATTACTCTAAAAAATTTTAAAAGATAAAGTTGTGATCAATTTTAACTTTTGTGTTGTTTATCAGACTCTATCGGGTGATATGTTTGGGGTATTTGATCTCGGTCTAGCAGACGCTCGTAGATGTCTGGCAGGAAAGCGTATGATGCAATATGATTTATTGATTCCACAAGTTGACTATGCTTACTACCTATGTTTCTTCTTTGATCTTCATTCTTTCCCGTCTTTTGAGTCATGCCACTTTGCAGCCCTTATTTTTACTGATCATTTAAATATTATGTATAAAACTATGACTAACAGAATATTTGGAAAACAATAATTCCATGGTTAATTTTATCACCAAGAATTTTTTGAAGGAGATTAGTTTCCTACAATTTTCAGGAAAAGGAGTATGCCTACAGGTCATGTGCTGCAGCCTATGTTGTTAAAGGCGCGCCTCAGGCGCGCCTCAGGCTCCAGGCTCACCAGGCTCAGAGGTTTGCGCCTCTGTGCGCCTTATTTGGGCCTTTAGAATATAAAAGATGCATTTGAGTGAATTTTTTGTTGTAAATTTTTTTCTTCAAAAAGTAAGAACAAAAATACTGCAAGAACTCAATAATTTTTTATTGACTTTGTGTTTGTGAAAGATAATTATGCGTTGAGACATAGATATGATATATATGAGCACATTGATTCTATTTTTTAAGAGATATAAACGATAATACTGAATGATTAATTAGTGGACTAGATGAAGAATTTGATCGAGAAACTGAAATTATGTTTGATGGTGATTATTTAAAATTAATGTGGTTGCGCCTTGCCTTCGTCAGGCGCGCGCCTGCGCCTTGAGCCTAGGCTCCAAGACCCCTTAGCGCTTTGGTGCGCCTTGCGCCTTTAATAACTAAGGCTGCAGCAAAGGATTCTTTCTTTGCCCTACTATCTACTACGGCCCAAAGTTTCCCTTACCACGTTTTATTTTCGGACTTATCATGGCGGAGTTAACTCAAGTCTTGGTTCAGTAGATGATGGTAACTGAGCAGTGTCAAATGGACGTTTGAAATTCCTAGTTGCAAGCCACATCGCAGTCTTGACAAGGTCGATCTCTTTAAACCCTGAGATAAATGATGTAACTTGTAACGCCCAGATTTTCATAAGTGAAAGGTGGTAGCATATAAGCTACCGCGTCACGGTAGTAGTTATCATCGTTGAGGATTTAATTCGAAAACAAGTTCATTTTGACCCAGTTCTCTGTTTATTATCATGGGTATCCTGGGGGATGCTGCTTCTCGGTAGGTGTTATCGCAGGCGGTAGTGTTTGGTATGAATGGCAATCTGACCTGGGAGATACCGCCACGCGGTAGCTTCCAGGCGAATCTAGTTATTTGAGATCATCAATCACGGACATTAGATCCTCCTAGAATCCAATCGATGCCTGGATTGGTTCATCCAAGGGAGAAGATATCTAAAGTTTTTTCACATTCAACAATAGGATAATTTAATCCACAAGTACTTTAGAGAAAAAAATAAACTCAACAAGTTTCAGAAATTAACGATAAACAGTGAAAGTAAAAATTAGGCAAGCTCTAAAATTATAAGATCATTTATAATATTAAGCACAATCACTTACTAACAAAGAACTGAGCAGAGAGACGAGTACGAGATATACCCCAAGCCATAGAGACAGTGCATGATGAATGGTCCTCAGGAAAATAATAATTGGAAGCTTGGCAAGACTGGGAGAAGGGTTGGGGAAGGTAGATCTGATCGAGCACAGATGAAAGGCCTCTGGGGCAGTTGGAAGGTCGCTCATGACGGTGCGGAGAACATGCAACAGCTGGGTCACTGGAAGAGTTCAACCCATCGAAGGACTCGTAGACCGTCGAGAGCTGGTGGAGGGTGGATCGTCGGAAGGCCAGCGATCGTCGAGTGGCAGTTGGGAGCTTCAACGAAGCAGGCTGGGAGTGAGAGAATGGGCATCATGTTTGGAGATTTTCTCTATTTTTTCCGATTGCCAAGCTCTCTTTCACCATGGAGAAAATGCCTTTTAATAAAATGAGTGGAGACAGTTTCACAAAGTGATTTTAATGCTGGTTCAGTAATTTTGGAATTAAAAATAGGATCTGTACAGGCTGTAATAGAGGATAGGTAGGATTTTTAAATGCTTGTTTTTAAAGGATGAGTTTAATTGATAATTAAAAAAAGGAGTTCAAAGGGGCATTTAATATGCGGATGCTGCAAAATTAACTCATGAATGGGGCTTTAATTAAAACTCTAGGAATTCCCAAATATTTGAAAATACTGAAATAAAATTAAATATTTTCAATATATAAAATATTTAATTTCAAAAAACTTAAATAATAATATAAAATACTTAATGTTATATATTGTAATATATTTTCATAAGCTTCTCATAATTATCACTTAGTCTAATTGACAGACCTTTTCATTCATGGTCGTATTGGTTGGTCACGCCAATAAGCCGAACTAAGATGCGCGAGCGCGATAATGACATAAGCACACTAATAGCATGCACAAAATTAAAAAAAACATGCACGAAATTAAAAGAAACATGCACGAAAATAAAAGAAAGATGCGCAAAAATATGCACAGTACAAATGCAAATAAAAATGTAGAAAAAAACATGAGGATGCGACTCAAGTTGCATTCAAGAAGCAACTTGGGAAGGATGAGGAGAGACGGGTGATGATGATGGTTGAGATGGCACAGATGGCGGAAGTGAAGGTGGGATGCTAGTAGCAGGATGTTAATGAAATTGTGAAACGTGACTTAGTTTTAGAATCCCTCTCTTCCATTTGGAAAAGAGAGAATTTGATAACCTCTTCCCAAGAGGGCGAGAAAGATCTTTGGAAAGGCAAAGAGAGGGTAGACAGTGGAGAGAAATGCACTTAAATCCTGTCATTGGGAATAATTGACAATACTAGCTTAATCCTTTAAGAGTTTGAATATAAGTTTGTCAAAATCAACTTTCTTCCTTAAAATAAGAGAAGCCATACATTTAAACAATTCATTGTTTATAGCAACATGAGCCAGAATAGTTCATCACAAATAGGGACTTGCCCAAACCCTCATTAGTTAAGGAGTCCTCAACATCTCGGTTGAGTTTGAAAACATATGTTAGTATTGAGCTATGTAGCACGGGACAGAAACGTGATTTAAAAAAGATAAGGATACGAGAAACATTTTAAAAAAATTAATTATTTTAATATAAGTATTAATTATTATAAAAATAAGACAATTAACAAACTAAAGGTACATATCTTGAATTGTAACGAAAAAGTATTTAATAAGACTACAAGCATAGACCATAATATTGAAATCGGGACTTCAAACTTATATTATACATCATTGGTATTTCATATAATGCTATAAATAACATTTCATATAATGCTATAAAAATATAGAGAAGATTCAAGGAAACAAGCACCATAAAAAACAATATACCACATGTCCACATCGTTACATCAATTGATCAATATTTCTTTACATTTACATGCAAAATATCAAGTTTAAAATTAAACATTTTCTCCACGAGTATCAACTTCATCATCTTCTTCAGCAATCGAGAGCTCCAACCTTGGTTCATCAAGTGATAGATTGGCTATCTCAAGTATACCTACATCTTCGAATGACTCAAAATCATCGCTCGCAATATCCCACAATATAGACTCTCCTTCAATGTATTTTTGATCTCTTCTAGAAAGAAGTCGAAGATTGTTATGGATACTTATTAAATCTTCTGTACATTGCGGTATCATTCTATTCATTTTCACTGAATGGATAAATGAGTCAGTATTTCAATTTCTCTTCGCACATGAAGAAGATGATGGATTGCACTAATAGCTTCAATGTTATGGTTTGAAGCGAAGGGGCCAGCGAATCATGATTTATCCATCCAAGTCTTTGGATCTAAAAAATAACAATTTTGAATTGAATCATAATTATTAAAATTTCCCTTGATTTGTCAATGAACTTTGCATACTCCGTAGAGACTACATCGTGCTCCATTAAGCCTGAACAATAGTCTTCAAACATTTAATCATTTTCTTGCTAATTTTTTGGATCTTTAAGAGGAGCGACTTTATTTGGATCCTTCGTTATCCACTGTTCACTATAATATCTAGTGAAATGATTAAAAATTATTGAGTTAAAAATCAATCATAAAAAAAACATACTAGATGAAAACAAGACATGTCTTTATCGCAAAAGTGAATCATATCATATATAGGAGCGGTGAATGAAAGAATATACTAAATGGAATCCCACCAAACATCATTCAACATTATCTCTTTTATATGTCTCACTTTTTTCATATCATCATCATGATATAGAATCCAAATGATCACTAATAATCATTCTTTGGAGTCCATTATTTATAAGTTTGAATCGTTTTAACATGATGATCATTGATGCAAAATGAGTTTTGCCAATAGATAATAATTTTAAGCTCACAAACCCATTAAACATAGCTAATATCATATAGAATGATTCATTATATATGTCTTAATGAACATGACATCATCACCTAATATGGTTAATCCACGAACATTCTTCACAAGTAACCGCATTATTCTCCAAATTCTTAGCGATGCATATGTTCTTCAAAGCTAAATTGAGAGTGTGCACCCCACAAGGAGCCCAAAAATATGATGGAAACTCACTCTCAATTAATTGTCCCGCCCTCTTATAATTTGCAGCATTATCCGTTATAACTTGAACAACCTTTTTATATCCGATTTCTAAAATTACCTTTTTGATCAAAGATACAATGAAGTACTTGTCCTTTAATTGACCTTCACAATCAATCGTCTCCAAGAACATTGCTTTTGAATCGGTTATTGTCATAAAATTAATAAGTGGTCTCCTTTGTGGATTGCTCCAACTGTCGTTCACAATGCTAACTCTCTTATCTACCCACATCCCTCGAATTGAGAGCTAATCTTTTTTTCAATTTATATCTTCTCTTTCAACAACAAGATGGTTCTTAGTGAAATATATTCAAGTAGTGCACAAGGTTATGACTAGCGACAAATGAACAGATTGAATGACAACCCCGCCAAATAAAATTCTCTAGCAATTAAATCATCCAAATGAGCTCTATCATCATTATTGAATGCACTAGAAATTGAATTCTCTTCGCGACCTCTTGGATCATCATTTCTTCTCCACTTATCACCAACACTTCCAATGCGTTCAACTCCACTTGAAGTACTTGAGGCTACCTGTTTAAATTTTGGAAGTGGTTGCTTAATAAGCTCTTGAGCATCTTTATCTTCCTTCAACGTCCTTGTATGTAGAAGCCAGAACCATGTTGCATGCTCCGATTCTGCTACTATTGATCCTTCAATAAATGACCATTCACGCAAGTGTATAAGCTTTTATAGGGTATCACAGAAATTACATATCCAACCTATACTTCCACCTCCTTCAGTTAACTTGTTCCCTCTTGTCGCATATTTTCAAAGAAGTTTTTAGTCATTTTCAGCAATACCGCTACTTGAATCCACGTCATGCAAGATAAGACTTAATTTAAACAACAAATAAAATAAAATTATGGTGCTTTATGTCAAAGAAATATTATGCAAACTAATTAACTGATTAAAAAACAACAATTAAGGATTTGAAGATACAATACAAGCTCGACTATGTTGTTATGTTACAATACAAGATAGACATGGCAAAACTTCGACTATAATACAAAAAAAATATGATCCATGAGCTTCAATCTTCTCAAATATTGTCTTACACATGACATTGTTATGTTACAAATCAATCCCTTCAAAATTACGAGTTCCCTTCTACAAAAATTAATAAAATGAAGGAATAATTGAGAGGAAAAACACCAATAATCATTCATTACTAGCCCCTTACTCATACATATATTGAGTAAGGGAGAAATATAAAAATTGAAATACCCTCGAGAGGGTAAAAAACATAAAAACGGATTTGATATAGAACATTGATTACAACCTTCCCCCTCAAGTCGGACAGTAGATATCTGTAATTTCGAGTTTATGGATATCATAAATAAAAGTATCGCACCCCAAGCTCTTGCTGAAGACATCGGCTAACGGATCTTTAGAGTGAACGAAAGGAGTGACTAATTTGCCTTTTCCAGGTGGTCTTTGATAAAATGGTGATCAACCTAGGCATGCTTAGTTCTGTCATGGTGAACAGGATTGTGAGCTATGCTAATTGCATCTTTAATGTCACAGAACAGAGAGATAGGAGCATTCTTCTGAAAACCTGGGTCTTGCAATAAGGTGCGCAGCCATAAGCCTTCACAAGAGACTTTGAGACATTGACTGATACTCGACTTCAGCACTAGATCTGGCCACAACATTTTGCTTCTTGCTACGCTAAGTGACCAAATTTCCACCAACAAAGGTACAATACAACGTTGTAGATTTCTTGTCATCACGGCTTCCGGCCCAATACGCATTAGTGAAAACCTAAATCCTTAAGTGGTTATTCTTTGAAAACAAAAGCCCACGACCGGAGCCTTCTTTATGTACCGTAGTACGCGGTAGGCAGCATCCTGATGTCAAATCCTGGGGCATGCATATATCGACTCAAGATTCCTACCGCATATGTGATGTCGGGACGAGTATGAGAGAGGTATAAAAGCCTCCTAACCAATCTCTGATAACTCGAAGCATCAGTGTGATTGGCATCACTGTCGTCATCGATCCTATGTTTCTCCTCCATAGGAGTGTTCGCAGGGACACAACTGAGCATCTCAGTCTCTTTTAACAAATCTAAAGTATACTTGCATTGAGAGATGAAGATACCCTGATCAGAACGGGTCACTTAAATTCCTAGGAAGTAACGTAATCTCTCTAAGTTATTTACTTCAAACTAAGCAGACAGAAGAGTCTTTAGATTTGAGATTTCATTTGAGTCATCTTCGGTGATCACAATGTCATCAATGTAGACAATAAGAACTACAATTTTTCCCTCATTTCTTCTGACAAAGTATGATAAGACTGTCCCTATTTATAGCCGAATTTGATCATAGCCTTGAGAAACCTGCCAAACCAAGCCCTGGAAGACTGCTTCAGTCCATACAGAGATTTCCTTAAGTGATAGACAATTCTCTTTTGTCTCTTCTTCACAAAACCTAGGGGGAATGTTATGTACACCTCTTCATCAAGATCCCCGTGCAAAAATGTATTTGTAACGTCCAGTGGGTGTAGATCCCAGCACAAGATAGAAGAACACGAACAGAATCCATCATTGCTACAGGGGCAAAGTCTCCTGGTAGTCGACTCCCTAAGTCTGGGTGTATCCACGAGCCACAAGACGGGCTTTATATCGCCCAACTTTACCATACTATTTTTGCTTAACGGAGAAAACACACTTTGAATCGATGGATTTCTTGTCAAGAGGAAGGGGAGAGACATCTCATGTGTAATTCTTATCCAAGGCAGACATTTCCTCCTTCATTACTTGAGCCCATGCCGGGATGCCAATCGCCTCCTGCCATGTCTTTGGAATAGTAATCACAGACAAGATATAAAACCCTGATGAAGCTGGGAAAGGTGATCATAAGCAGTATGAATAGAGATAGGGTGTTTCGTGCACACTATCTTCCCTCTTAGCACAGCAAGGGAAACATGTACATCAGCATAAGAATCTGAGTCTGAAGACGGCACTGGTAGCGATGGAATAACGGAGGGCTGTTTACCTGCTTGATGACGATGGAAAATGTGAGGAAAAGGGGAGATGAGACGGACGATGGTATATATGAGACCACGACGTAGGTGTCGAGGGGGGCGAAGGAGGTGTAGGAAGAGTAGCCGTGGTGGAAAACATGGTAGGTATAGGAGGAATCAGAGGGAGAGGAACTGTAGAATCAGAATCCATGACATCATTCTCCCCCTGACAAGTGGAGTCGAGTCCAAGTAAAAAGATTCCTTCTCGCGAAAAGTCACGTACATGGTACAAAAAACACGTCTGGAAGGAAGATGATAACAATGATACCCTTTTATAGTGGCAGAATAGCCAGCAACGACACAACGGAGAGCCCGACGGTCAAGCTTGTCACGATGAGGTTGATGTACCGTAATAAAACATACACAACCAAAAATACGGGGTGGAAGATGAGAGGTGTGAACAACAGAAGTGGAGTAGAGACAAGCTAGATGAGTGGCATAGTCTAGAACCCATGAAGTAAGACGATTGATAAGATGAGTAGCAGTTAAGATGACATCACCCTAATATGGTTTCGGGAGGTGCATGGTGATGAGAAGACACCAAGCAACATCAAGGAGATGCCGGTTTTTCGGTTCAGCAACACCATTCTGGGTGGAAGTGTAAACGCAAGTGATTTGGTAAATAATTCCATGACTTGTGAGATATAAGCCAAATGTTCCACGATCATCGTATCCCCTCCCCCATTATCACTACGAAGAACACGAATATTACCATTGAACTGAGTTTGCACCATTTTATGGAAGGTTTGAAAAACCGGGAACACTTCAATTTTTTTTTTTAAGAGGTAAACCCAAGTAGTGTGGGAAAAACAATCGATAAAGGTGACAAACCAACGATAACCAGTTACAGATACAATCGGGGAAGGCCCCCAAACATTAGAATGTGTAACAACAAAAGGAGTAATACTAGGAGAAGATAAATGTGACGATGAATGTCGAACATGTTTAGATATTTCACAAACATTACAATTTAAAGTTTTAACAAACGACAATAAAGTAGGAAATAATTTCCGAAGGTAGACTGGAGAAGGATGTCTGAGACGCAAATGCCAGCGTCGAGCATCTGCAACAGCAACAGCGAAAGTAGAGAAGGCAAGGGATGATATAGTAGAATCCAGATAGTAAAAGCCACCACGATTCCTACCACTGCCAATGATCCGCTTCGTACCCAGTTCCTGAACAACATAAGAATCGGGAAAGAAAGGTTATAGAACAGTTAAGAGACCGAGTGATATTGCTAATTGAAAGAAGACTGCGAGGAAAAGAAGGAACATGTAAGACAGAAGAGAGAGAAAAAGAGGAGCATGAAATGTTGCCCTTGCCCGCAATAGGGGACAAAGTGTCATATACGGGGATAGCATTGCCCTTACCAGACAAGGGAGTGTAGGAAGAAAAACCTGAGAAGCCGGTCATGTGATCGGTAGCTCCCGAGTCAATGATCCACTCAGACGGAGGTTTCGCAACAGCATAAGCACTGGACATAGCAGAAGTAGCAAAGTAGAAGTACTGAAGGTAGTGTCTAACTAAGAGTGTAAGAGGCGACGGACAGCATCCAATTCAAACGCGGTGAAATGTCCTGGGGACTGACCATGATTGTCGTCATGGACCTCTGTGGAATAAGCAGCATCATGAGGACGAGAACCACTCTGTCTCCCCCCCCCCCCCCGTCCTGGTCCACGACCACGACAGGATCCAGGTGGAGCAAGGTGAGGATGGAGCTTGAAGCACACATCCCGAGTATGGCCCCTGCGACCACAGTAATCACAAGTAGGGAAAGCGTTGGTATGGTTGGAACCACCTCGACCAACACTAGTAAAGGCAGAACGATCAAGCGGAGCAGGCGTGCTGAGGGACCTCCAACGGTTTTCATCGCCAAGAACCATGCAAAAGGCCTCCCGAAGAGATGGAAGGGGTGATCGATGTAGAATATTAGTCGGAACCATATCTATTTCCATGTTTAAACCCATCAGAAAAACAAGTAGATGAAATAGTTTGTCCCTTTTCTGCAACCGAACTGCATCAGCAGTACAGTAGGGAGTAAACTGTTCAAATAATCCAATTCCTGAGAGATACGCCTGAACTCAGAGAAGTAAGTAGACACCGTCATGGATCCCTAATGTAACTCCAGCATACGATGTGTCAGCTCATAAATCTGAGTAGAATTGTCGATCTGAGAATAAGTCTCGCGTGCTCGAGTTCAGATCTCATAGGCCGAGTCCATCAGCATATAAGTACGGTACACCTTAGGAGACATGTAATGAAAGAGTCAGGAGACAACAAGAAAATTTTCAGAATCCCAACGCTTCCAAGTTGGATCATTCGGAGGAGGTGTCGCGATTGTCCAATTAATATAGTCGAACATCTGATGACTGAGGATAACATGTTGGGCAACATGAGGCAATTCTAGATAATTTGTCTCATCCAGAGGAACAGTGGTGATCTTCAAGGAGACGATATGGTCATGAGTCCGCTGAGGGTCACTCATCTGGGGCGTCACAACACTTGGCGAGGAGGTAGAAGAATCAACCATGGCAGGAGAATTATTCATGACAGACTATCGGGAAGAGATGTCTGAGAACATAATGACAGTAACCATGACAGGAAGCTGCCTGGAAAAGCAGTAGGCCGGAGATGCCTGGATTTGAAAGCAGTCGGCCTGGATCTGAAGCAGTCGGCCTGGAAGCTTCCTGGAGAAGCAGTTGCTGGAGCAAGAAGGCCTGGATCTGAAGCAATCGGTGTTGGAGAAGAGGTCGGCGCTAGATCGAAAGCAGGCGGCGCTGGAGAAGAGGTCGGCACTGGATCTGGAAAAAAAATCGCTGGAAGATGAAGGCGTCGATGGACGACGGAAGATGCTAGCAAGATGAGCGGCGGTCCATCAGAGCGCGTTACAAGGAGGGTGGCGGTCTCCTTCAGCGCACGCAATCGCCGACAAGAGTGTCGTGGAACAGCATCACGGAGGACCTCAAACCAGCGGAAGCAGACATGTGATATCGCCGAGAGAGGCGAACAGAGAAAGCGGCAGATCAGAGAGAGGAGAACGGGAGATTAGGGTTGCCTCTGATACCAAGTTGAGAGGAAAAACACCAATAATCATTCATTACTAGCCTCTTACTCATACATATATTGAGTAAGGGAGAAATACAAAGACCGAAATACCCTCGAGAGGGTAAAATACATAAAAATGGACTTGATATAGAACATTGATTACAACTGGAATGAAATTAGAATGGTAGTACTAGTCTAAGGAATTATCACATGAAGAATGAATTCCTAATAAATCATATGAATTCCTAATGACCTTTCCTGAATCATAGGAAGAATGAGCAGAAATATAAAGGAAAGAGTAAATAATACCACTAAAGAAGAGAAAATAACAGTAGCAAATTAAGGATGCTACAAAATATATTTTAGAAGCCTCGAAAAAATTGCAAATAAAAGAAATAGCATAATGAAAAAAAGAATATTACCTCAAAACCCAGTAAGCATATATGCCGATACAACCCTAGAAAAATCACTCAATAAAAAAGTGAAACTAAAAAACTGAAATGAAAAAGAAGAAGAGGAAGAAGAACAAGAAATAAAATGCAAAAGGAAAAAACGAAGGGTTTCAGCGGACAACTCATCAGAGAGGAGGGTTTCAGTGGAGTAAAACTCTTCGATGGGCACACGAAGAACAACGAGAGAGGAGAGAAAAGGGTCGACGGGTTTTTGAAGCAGAGAACGGAGAGATTCGACGGGCGTGATGCGGGAAGCTTCAATGTAGAGAACTCTATCGACGGCAAGATGCGGAAGAAAAGAGGGCTTCGGGGGCAAGAAAAGAAAAAAAAGAAGCTTTCGTAACCTAAATAAATATGCCACGTGAAATAGCTAAATCGCGGGACTGTAATGCGGGAATAGTGTATCCCGCAAGCGGGATACGCGATTACGAATTAATTTTTTAACTTAAATAGTGCAATTCTGGTGTTTCAGAAACGCGTTTCCAGGCGTTTCCCATGTTCGATAAGCTTTTGAGCTGAAACGCGAAGCATTTTTAAATATCTGTGCTTCGTAGGTACTGAATAGTGATTGTGACCTCAGGACCATGAATGACTCCTTTGATACTTCCTCTTCGTAGGTACTGAGTAGTGATTGTGACCTCAGGACCATGAATGATTCCTTTGATACTTCCTCTTCGTAGGTACTGAGTAGTGATTGTGACCTCAGGACCATGAATGATTCCTTTGATACTTCCTCCAGTAAATTTAGACTTATGCAGCCATATTAGATCCTGTGGATAAAACCATGTTCAACATGTTCTCTGCCAACAGCTACAGAATATCCTGAAAATTCTACTTTGCTTCCCTGAATGAACTTAGATCGACCTCAAAATTTGGATTAATCTTCATTGTCACTTGTAAACACTTGCAAGAACTTGAGAAAGACAAGAGAGAGGGAAGGTGAAGAGTTTGAAAGAGATTGTAGAGCATACGTCGAGTCCCTTAAATATCAGTCGAAAATCTAGATAATGTGTGTCGAATTGAAATCAAAGTGCATGAATATCTTATTCAATGATTAGCCGCATTCGAAGGATAATTTTTGGTTATTCTAAGTACGTTGAATTCACGATATCAATCAAATTTTTAACTTCAATTTAAAACTTAGCCTACACCATCCAACATTCCTACGAATTCCCGTTAGCATGGGAAATGCATTTTAGCCACTTCTTTTCCTTGGCAGATATAGATTTGTCCTCAGTTCTACAGCCCACATACTCCCGCAACTTGTTATCCTTGAGCATTCTTTCTCAAAGGTCAAAAAACTCAACAACTCTCTAGCTCATGTCCAACATCCTTGTGGAACTCACAGAAAATCTCCTTACTTTTGTTCTCGTACCTGCCCTCATTGGCAGAGGCCTTTTGAAGTCAGGTCACTCCTGGAGGATGCTCTAACTATTTACCCGAAATTCAGTAACCACAAAATCAACTTATTCTACATCTTTTCTCCAACTATGACAAATTTTGTTAATGAAGCTGCACGTACTTTGGTCTCCTACTACAACGCGCGCGGGAATCTTAGAGTGTTTGCCCAACCTCTCTTATTCTCATTGTAATGGATCCTTCTCGTATGTATCTCTCCTATCCTTCCTCGTCTCTCACGTACCCGGACAGTGTTTTCTCTTAAGCCTGCCAGCTTGGTCAGCTTCCTAATAGTATAAATAAGGATGAACCGTACCATGGAAGGGACCTGAAAAATCTGCCTAGCCATCTGCAGGTAATGGCAAGCTCGGTCCCCGCGAGCTCCTTTTCTACTACAACATTTTTGAATGCAACTCTTGTAACAACGAATTAATCTAATAAAATCCTGATTCTGCTTAACAGAGAAGATCCAGCGTGATCAAACAGTTTGCTTTCCTGGGGAAGATGAGCAAGGCGTCATGTCCCATTTTTTTTCTAGGCACGCATCTCTTCTTCCATAGTCTATTTCCACTCGGGTATCTGAACAACCTCCTGTCAGGTCTTAGTTATCACAATAGAGGAAAGAGATGAGATAAAAACTTTGTGAGCCTGAGAGAGGTGAGAGTGAGAAATGCAGTTGGCAATGGGGTGTCTGGTGCTACCCGTTTTACCTTTAAGATGAGCAAGGGGAACATGAAAGTCATCGTCTGAATCTGGAGCGGAGACAGGCACCGGCATCGGTGGAACAACCACGGTCTGTACTTGCTCAGCCGTTCAAGGTCTGCGAGAGTAGGTATATAGAATCGGAGGAATAGAGGTGGTAGGAAAGGAAGCAGAAGTCGATGAGCTAGGAGCCGAAGGAGAGGGAACATGAGGAGAAGCAACAGTCGGTGAGCTAGGAGCCGGAAGAATGGGAATATGAGGGAAGCTACAATCGGGAGAGGAGAGTCAATGGTCTCGTCATTGTTACCACTCGTCACCCCCTAACAAGGACCGATGTAGGACTCCCCCTCGCGAAAAGTAACATCAACAGTGTAGTAATAGCGACGTGTAGGAGGATGATAACACCTATACCCTTTGGTTGTAGGAGAGTAGCCAACGAAGACAAATCGGAGGGAGTGAGCATCCAGATTATCGCGATGCGGGGTATGAACATGAACAAAGCAAACCGAGCCAAAGATGCGAGGGGCGACGTGAGAGGTGTGAACAATGCGGTTTTGGCTAAACGGCAGAGAGGCGTATCAGAGGAAATGGGGCGAGACGGAAGACGATTAATGAGATGAGCAGCAGTCAGAACTGCATCATCCCCAAAAGGACTTAGGAAGGTGCATTGCAAGTAACAAACACCGAGCAACCTCCAGTAAGTGCATATTTTTCGTTCGACAACACTATTTTGAGTAGAGGTGTGGACACATGTGGTTTGATGAATAATGTCATGGTCAGACAGATAGGTACCAAACGCTCCCCGATCATCATACTCCCCACCATTATCATTATGAAGCACACGAATTGTGTTGTTGAACTGGTTCACAACCATCTTATGAAAGTGTTAGATTTACTTGTTATTTATTGTTTTACCTACATTGTATTCCCCTTATATATAAGAGGGGAACCTCATCTATCTAATTAATAATATCATTTTTCTTTCTCGGTTAACATGGTATCGGAGGCAGGGCGAAAACCCTAATCGCAGCTTTGCATCGTCCCGCCGTTCTGCTTCTTCTTTGGCACTCCTTCGGCCGACTCCGACTCCGTCTCCTTCGGCCGACTCCAACGCCGACTCTGACTTCGGCCGAGTAGGGTTTCCGCGGACTCCACTTCTTCCCGCTTCTTTGGCGCTCCTTCAGCGGCGGCCAACGCTCCTTCTTTAGAGAGGGCCAACGGCGTTTCCTCTTCCCGCCAACGGCCAGGGCGGCCCGCGGGACCAGCGCCCTCCGCCTTCATGGTTGTTTGAGTCCTTCGATGCCAGATCGATGCAGGGATCCTTCTACGGCGTTTGTTTTCCCTCCATGTAGGGATGTCTCTTCTCCTCTTGGTGTGATTGCTCTCCTCCGGGCTTCTTCTCTTTCTATGAGTGAGATCTTCCATGTTGGCAGCACGGTGTTGTTCGATTTCCACGCCTATGATGTCGGGGAGTGGTGAAACTCCAGATATTTCCTCCGTTGGGAGTGCTAATATGGATTATGTGCCTCTTGTTGGATCTTTTCGTGTCTCCCATGATCATGAGACCTCTCAGATTACTACTATTAGGTTTGATGGAACAAATTATCTGTCGTGTGCTCGTTCTATTACTTTGACCCTCAAGAGCCGTCGTTTGTTTGGCTATCTCAGTGGTACTACCGGGGCACCTCCATCTACCTCTCCAGATTGGCCACAATGGGAGTCCGAGAATTCTTTGGTTATGTCTTGGCTGACCAACTCCATGCAAGAGTCTATTGCCCGCAACTATCTTTTTTTGAACATTGCGGCCAACATTTGGAAACGCGCCGAAATTACCTATTCATGTCGAAGCAATGCGGCTCAGATCTTTCAGTTACGGCGACGACTCTTTCTTTTACGTCAAGGGGATCGTCCTTCGGCTGCCTACTACTTAAAGTTTACCCAGCTTTACCAGGAGTATGATCACTTGGATTCACTTACTCCCGTCTCACCTGAAGATGAGGTGATGGTCCGCGCTCGGGAGTAGCGCAATCGGATTTTTGAGTTCCTTCATGGTCTCCATCGTGACCTCGATCCCATCAGTGTTCAAATTCTTGGTCGCTCTCCTCTACCGTCCTTACCTGAGGTGTACAGTTTGGTTCAACAAGAATATGAACGTCGGCAGATTCGTCTTCCTGACATTTTTGCTGATGGCTCTGCTCTTGCTGCTCGGTTCAGTTCTGGGGGCCGCTCTTTCCATGACACTAGGGCCAGGTTGGTGGACAAGGATAATTTGACGTATGACCATTGTGGAAAAGCCCTCCATACTCGGGACACCAGCTTTAAGCTTCATGGTTTTCCTTCTCCTAGTGGGGTTCTTGCCCCTTGTGGTGGTCGTGACTCTGGTCATAGCTCGAGTCGACCTCCTTCGTCTCGCTCGGCTCATCTCTCCGATGTTGTTGATGATACCGCTCCTTATGGGGGACCTGCTACACCTGAGGTTCCTTTTGCTCTTTCTACTGAAGAGATTCTCGCCTTCCGCCGCTTTATGCTTGGACACTCCTCTGAGTCAGTTAGCTCCTCATTTGCCATAAGGGGGTTCCAGGTGCTCACTTTGTTGCTGTCTGCTCTCCCTCCCAATGGATCATTGATTCTGGTGCCACCGACCACATGACTGATTCCTTGACAGGTTTTGTGTCTTGTACTCCTTTGTCTGGTAGAGACAAAGTGAGCATTGTTGATGGATCTTTATCTCCCATTGCCAGGAAAGGGTTCATTCCTTGCTCCTCCCTCACCCTCTCTTCGGTGCTTCATGTGCCTAAATTTACTCGCAACCAGTTTTCTATTCGGCATATCACTAACTCTATGAATTGCTCTGTGACTTTTTTCCCTCCTCGTGTGTCTTTCAGGACCTGAAGACGGGAACGGTGATTGACTCTGGTAAACTACGGGATGGTCTCTACCTGTTTGACCCCTCCTGCTCACCCTCTGCTCTGAAGGCTCTTTCTGCTGCTCAGCCCTCTGTGGACTCATGACACTGCTGTTTAGGCCATCCTTCATTATCTACTATGCATCTTTTATTTCCAAATATGTCTAACGTATCTTTGAAAACTTTTACTTGTGATGTGTGTGCTCGGGCTAAACATCATCGTGCTTCTCTTACCCATGTGTCTGCTCCTAGTGCTTTTCCTTTTGATATGGTTCATACTAATGTTTGGGATCTTTGCCATGTTACCTTTATTTTCGGTTCTCCCTGGTTTGTTACATTTATCGATTGTTTTTCTCGTTATACGTGAGTGTACTTAATGAAACACAAAATTGAGGTTTTTCCTTTATTTCAGCGTTTCCACAAAATGGTGGCAATTTAGTTTAATGCTACCATCAAGGTATTGCGCAGTAATAATGGTCGGGAGTACATTGATCCCTCCTTTGAGCGGTATCTTAGTGATCAGAGCATTATCCATCAGACCTCTTGTGTCTATACCCCAGCTCAAAACGGGGTTGTCGAGCGCAAAAATTGTCATCTTTTAGAGGTAGCTCGTTGTCTCCTCCTAAAGATGCACCTTCCTAAGTATTTTTGGGGTGATGCGGTTCTCACTGCAGCATACCTCATTAATCACTTACCGACTCGCGTTCTTGGAAACAAATCTCCTCTTCAAGCCCTCGTTGTCTCTCCCTTAACTCTTCTTCCTCGGATGTTTGGATGTGTGTGTTTTGTCCATGTGCACCCTTCGTCCAAACTTGATCCTCGTGCCCTCAAGTGTGTCTTTATTGGGTACTCATCTACCCAAAAAGGATACAAGTGCTTCCATCCAGCTACCCGAAAGACCTTCGCTACTATGGATGTTATTTTTCGTGAGTTTGACTCCTTCTACGAGCCTTCACTTCAGGGGGAGTCCTCACTTCATGGGGAGTCTCATCCATTGAAAGTGAGTTCTCTCCCTCTTCCTATTCCTCCTACTGTGGTTATTCCCGCTCATGTTTCCCCTTCTGACACGACTCATGTGCTTCCTTCTGTGGATGCTCCTCCTTTACAGGTGTATACTCGGCAAAAAAGGGGTCCAACTACATCGGCATCCTCCAGGCTACACTCTCCAACATTGGACCCTTCTTTGGGTCCTCAAGGTACCTCTACCAACCATCCAATGTCCCACTATGTGTCTTACAACTCATTATCTCCCTCACATAAGCTCTTTATTGCATCCCTTTCCTCTATTTCTATCCCCTCAACTTAACAGGATGTTATTGCTCATCCAAAGTGGCAGGATGCTATGCGTGAGGAGATGCTAGCCCTGGAAAAAATTGCACTTGGGATTTGATCCCCTTGCCACCAAGTAAGTCTGTGGTTGGATGTATGGGTGTTCTCCGTCAAGCAGAACTCGGAAGGTGTTGTTGAGCGGTGCAAGGCTTGGTTGATTGCTAGGGGCTACACCCAGACCATGGGAATTGACTAGCAATAAACATTTGCTCTTGTGTCAAAGATGAATTCTTTAAGAATTTTACTCTCATGTGTTGCCTGCAAAGGGTGGCCTCTAACTCAGCTAGATGTGAAAAATGCATTCCTCCATGGGGACCTGAAAGAAGAGGTTTACATGTTACCGCCTTGTCTTACTCTAGCAGGATCTGGGGGAAAGGTATGCAGGTTGAAGAAAACCTTATATGGTCTAAAATGGTCTCCTCGGGCCTGATTTGGGAGATGTCATAAGGATATGGTTACTTTTGGTTACTCCCTGAGCAATACTGATCACACTATATTTGTAAGTCGGAAAAATGGGAGGCTTACTGCTCTCATTGTTTATGTTGATGATATCATTATCACGGGTGATGATACGGAAGAAATCCAGTCTCTAAAACAAAAATTGGCAAAAGAATTTGAGGTGAAAGACCTAGGAAATCTCAAATATTTCTAGGAATTGAGGTCGCTCGATCGAAGCATGGTATATTCATATCTCAGAGAAAGTATATTCTTGACCTGCTCCAGGCATGTGGATTGAGTGGGTGTAGGTCTGCAGACACCCCAATTGAAGCCAATCATAGATTGGGTAAAGATGATGGGGAAGTGGTTGCTGATATTGCTGGATTTCAGAGACTAGTTGGTATCTACTTATCTCACACTCATCCAGATATTTCATATGTGGTGGGTATTATCAGTCAGTTCATGCACGCACCCAGAGCTCATCATGTTGAAGCAGCCTATCGAATTCTTCGGTATCTCAAGTCCACTCCTGGAAGAGGTATCTTGTTCTCCTCGGGCAAAGAATTGACTGTTGAAGTCTACACTGATGTTGATTGGGTCGGTTCTGTGGATGACAGGAGGTCAATCTCTGGTTACTACTCTTTGGTTGGCGGTAACTTGGTAACGTGGAGGAGTAAAAAACATTTGGCTGCTAGGTCAAGTGCAGAGGCAGAATTTAGTGTTATGGCTCATGGGATCAGCGAAGGACTGTGGATTAAATCCTTATTGAATGACCTTGGCATGGGAAGTGAAGATCTCATAAGACTCTACTGTGATAGCAAAGCCTCCATTAGCATAGCTCACAATCCCGTCCAACATGACTGCACTAAGCATGTTGAGGTTGAATGCCACTTCATCAAAGAGAATATAGAAAGAGAAGTTGTGAGCACACCATTTGTCCCTTCGGATCAATAGCTTGCAGATGCGCTCACCAAGAGTTTAAGTCAGAATGCATTCGAAAAGATTATATGCAAGTTGGGCATGCAAAATATCACTCGCCCAACTTGAGGGGAGTGTTAGATTTACTTGTTATTTGTTGTTTTACCTACATTGTATTCCCATTATATATAAGAGGGAACCCCTTCTATCTAATTAATAATATCATTTTTCTCTCTTGGCTAACAGAAAGGACTGAAAGCAAGGAAGAACATCACACTTTCTTTTTAATAAATACAGTCAAGTAGTACGAAAATGACAATCAATAAAGGTATCAAATCAATTATAGCCAGATAAAGATAACAACAGGGAGGGACCTTAAACATCAGTATGAATAACATCAAATGAAGTGGAACTAGGAAAAAAAAAACAAGACTGATACTATGTTGAACATGTTTTGAACGATCACATGTGTCACACTTAAACGATTTAATTAAATAGCTGAAAGCAGGAAAAAGTTTGGTGAGATATAAAGGAGAAGGGTGGCCAAGGCGCAGATGCCTGGGCCAGATGTCGTGCGAGGTAGGAGCCCTGGTGGTGGAAAGAGTACTGGAATATAATGACTGGTTCAGCAAGTACATCCCGCCAACATTCCTACCACTGCCAAGCGTCTGTTTCGTATACAGATTCTGAAACACAAACATCAGAGTAAAAGTTTATGGACCAATTTAAAGAAGTAGTTAAGTGACTTATGGAGAGAAGATTGCAAGAAAACAAAGGGACATACAAAACCGAAGAGAGTGATAGGTCGGGGGAACAAACAACGGTTCCTCTGCCAATAATAAAAGACAGGGAACCATTAGCTTTAATAACCTTATCACGATCAAAGAGAGGAGTATAGGAGGTAAAACCTGAGGCAGAGCCAGTCATGTGATCCATCGCACCCGAATCGATAATCCACTCGGAAGGGGATGAAGACACAACATGAGCACTGGAGATACCTGAAGTAGCAAACGCAGTAGTGGGTGATGTAAGGTCAGGCTGGAAGCGCAACATACGACGAAAGGCCTCCAACTCTATAGCAGAAAA
The DNA here is from genome assembly GCA_039513925.1 of Platanthera zijinensis. Lineage (NCBI taxonomy): Eukaryota > Viridiplantae > Streptophyta > Magnoliopsida > Asparagales > Orchidaceae > Platanthera > Platanthera zijinensis. Next base: position 248,075,350 of record CM077079.1, on the reverse strand, counting down.
GCCCCCAGAGATGTCCTCATAAATCTCAGTAAAATGAGCAGAAAACTGTGTACTGGCACTGGCCGGACGACTACCACCACGGTGACCACCTCTCCCACGAGCACCAGAAGCCCGGCCAGAGGGAGCAAGATGAGGGTGTAGGCAAAAGCAGACGTCCTTAGTATGGCCTTTCTTCCCACAGTGGCTGCAGACAGGAGGAGGGCCTTGAGAAATCCCAGCAATAGCAGAATGGTCAGTAGAGGCACCAAGAGAGCGGCAATGATTCTCATCACTGAGGAGCATACTGAAGGCTTCTCGAAGAGAGGGAAGAGGCTCGCAGTGGAGGACGTGTAGGCGAATGACATCAAATTACATATTGAGACCCATAAGAAAGACATGACGAACTTCGGAAGCAATCTTTATCCTTCTGAAGATCCTGTGCATCGGCAGTGCAAGAAGCGGTGAAGGTGTTGAAATAATCCAATTCCTAATACAAGCATTCGAACTCAGAGTAGTAGGCAGAGACGGTCATGGTGTCCTGCTTTAGCTCCAAAACACGGCGAGTGAGCTCATAAATCTATGACGAACTTCCTGCCTGAGAGTAGGTGTCACGGGCCCTTTTCCAAATTTCATAAGCCTAATCCAGAAGCATGTAGCTAAGGTACACCTGAGGGGGCATAGAATGAAGTAACCATGAGACAACCAAGTAATTCTCCGCATCCCATTTTCTCCATGAGGGATCGGTACGCGGTGTCTCAACTGTGGTACCATCAAGATATCCGTAGAACTGGTGACTTCGAATAGCATGTTGTGCTGCTCTGGACCATTCCAGATAATTTGTAACATCCAATGCAACAATAGTGATCTTCAAAGAGCCAGATTGGTCATGGCTCCGAGGAGGATCAACGGAGGGATCATGGAGGGAACCAATTGGAGTGTCTCCGCTGATAGGAGTCGACGAGATTTCGGAGGAATCTCCCATTGATGGTTGTCTGAATTGAGAAGAAAAAAACTATGATCTCAAAGCGGAAGAAAACACATCCTACGAGTATCCCTTAGATTGTGTTACTGGAGAGGACACCGGAGGATGTGCCCGCAATGTCTCCGGCAGACCCCATGGAGAACAAAACGGTCGGAGGCAAAGGGGTGCCCGGAAGAACCGGGCGGAGAAGAGCCGCTGACGAGGGACTTCGTCGAAAAAAAGGTCGAGGGGCGGCGGAGGCCCTAGGCTATGGTGGTTTGCTGTAAGAGGGCGACGGGCGCTGGAAGAGAGCGGCGGAAGGGGCGCTGGAAGAGGGAGACTAGGGCGGCGCTGGATGAGACGGAGTCGCGCACTGGAGAACCCTGCGGGATGCGGTGCGGAGACGCGCGTTGGAGAACCCCGCGGGATGCGGTGCGGAAGACGAACGGGTAGGGCGTACGGGGTTCACAGGAGGAAGGAGTGTCAGCTCTGATACCAAGTAGAGAAGAGGAAGAAATATTATTGTGATACCCTAAACCGGGCAGAGAATACATATTTATAGGACAAACACTGCGTGACAAAACGCGTGAACTAAGAAACGGAAACAAATAAAAATATAGTAAAGATGCCTAAAAATACGAATATTAAACTGTTTGGAAGTTCAATGCTTACTTGACAACTTAGTGTTCTATCGTTGAACAAATCTTTGGAATGTAACTTTATTGTATATGTTGATGATGTAGCTCTTACCGGAGATGCTGAGGAGAGATTTGTGAGGAGGTATTTTCATTGTCATTGTTATACAAAGTATTTGTTGAGACACTTGGAAATTGAAGTTATGAGATGTTGAGTTATATATCTTGAGAAATTAAAATATGTTTTGAATTTGTTGACAAACGATGGAATGTTTAGGGTACAACCTAAAGTTTATAAAGGTCGAAGAAGAGATGGTACCTGATACAGGAAGATATTTAAGGCTAGTGGTAGGCTAAACTATCTCATGATCAGTCAATAGATCCTTCCATCCAAGTGTTATTAATTTAAGCTGCACCAAATACTTGCTATGACGCAAATATTCTCTAGGAGTAGCATTACAAAGTGGAAGACTCCACTAATGCAAATTTAGTCGGTCCTTTTGATAGACAGTTTATAACCTTCCAGTGTATCTCCATTGAAGGAACCTGCTCTCATGGACAAGCAAGAAGCATCATACAATGACAAGATGAGTCAGAATATCAGGCCACATGACATATACTGTAATAACAAGGCAACAATATATATAGTTTATATTCCAGTCTTCCAAAAAAATGCCAAACACATAAATGAACTGCCACTTTGTGCGGGAGAAGATGGTGGATGAAACTACTGTAACTGAATATGTCATAACAGGTAATCAACTAGCACATCTTCACAAAAGCTCTAACATGAGGTCAAATAAAACAAATTTGTAGCAAGTTGGGTATGTCTAATTTACTCGCACCAACTTGAGGCGCAGTGTTAGAATTAATGTAGAGATATTTGAGTATTTATGTATTCCGCTATGTATATTGCTTAAGACCTAACAGAAGGACAAGCAAGAAGAGATAGACTGGATGCACTAAAGTAAACCCACATATAATTTGCAGAGTGTTACGGTTTGAGAGAAGTAAGCACAATTCTTTAGAGGTCCAAACCTAACACAAATAAACAGTCACAGTTCCCAGTCACAGAACAAGTTCCTAATTAAACCAAGGCATAATCAACTGATTAGGTATTAAAAGTGCTACATCATCTCCAAAATCTTCTTCAATCTTGAAACTCCTCAAACAAAAATGAATCCATTGCAATTAATGGAGCAAGAATCGGACGCCATAAAACAGGAAATCTGGTAAATGGCATTGGCATATATTGGTTTGTTTTAATCTTTTTTTTTTAATTTAAACTTGTCAGAGCCCAATTGGCATTTCTTGGTTTGAAATTGGAGAAAGTATTCATCTTGAAAATCTTGGAAAATTAAGCAAGAAGCTTGAAAATACCTGATTGGAAGGTACTTGAATCTTGGCACTACTGAGCATCTCAATATATTTGACTCAGTATTTGATTTTGTGGGTAACTTTTGAACCGTGTCCATATAGAGACGATTAAGCTGAATAAAAAAACCAAAGAGAACAGAACATCGTTTGTATAACTGCTTTTCATTCTCCCAGAGATAAGGCTCATACCTGCCAATTATTTTATGAAAGGTTCGAATGCAAAGATATCAAAAAAGAAATATACCAAACCTGAGCATCAAATCAAAGATTTGTAAAACAAACTTTTTAACTGTGAATTGTGAATAATATATTAAAAGATAATATGTCCTGCAATAATTTGAAAAACAAACTTTGTATCTCAAAAACAAAAGATTCTTTAGAAAAACATTCAATTATTCTGTTTTTTTACAAGATGGTGATGAACAAAGTAAAGTTCAAGCATGTTTGAGATCTTACGTGGCCCAATCAATGGGGTCCAGTCTTTGTGAGAACCTCCGTATTAGCCCCAGAACAGACTCTGTTGCACTGGAGCCTACAGGTAACAGCAATTTTCTCCTTCCAGAGGACAATTCAGCACTAAAGGAGTTCCCATCCTTACCACCAGAGAGAACATCAGCACAGAAACGTAGGTCTAACATAATCTGAAGAGTACCTCTTTCTGATACATCTGATTCGGATGCCTCCACTTTTTCAAGGAAAGTTTCATAGACTCCAACAACCTGTCATTAACTGTATAAGATCACTTATCGATCACTTATGAGCAAACGATTTATATAATCATTGCAAACAATATAGCATAAGGCAAGCAGAACAGTTGTGATTTATATAAGTTCAAGAAGGAAACAACTATAAATAATAAGCTAGGAAAAGGGGCTACTAAGAAATTAACAATATTGAATTTTGTTAAACAAATCTGTTTATGTCCAAGAAGCCTCATGGCCGTCATGGGCAACTAAGTGATTAAATCTAGAGCACATAGTTTTGGATGTCAACTGACAGGTAGAGATGTAGATCGGGATCATAATTCACGGGTAGACCGACCCTTGTGGAGCCCGTTCGAGTTTACACTCGTAGAAGAATTTAGAATCATCATATGGACGATCAGAATCGGTAACTCGTGTTCAGAGCGTCGACGGGACATTTTCAATATTTTTTTCAAGTGTTTATTGCACATTATTTACGGAGGTTTTATGTATGTTTTGTATCGGCCAATCAAAGTCGTCTGTGGTTTTCTCTATTCTATATTGGAGTCCAAATTCAGGTATTGCAGAATTTTGAAGGAAATCTCGGATTTTGTGATCTCTCTACGGTGTGAAGCCGTGGAACCTAGGTGACAGCCTAACCCCGCTCCAAACCTCACAACCTCCGGCCATCCCCCTTAATTCCCCTCTCCAAGCCGTCTGAAACAACCCCTCAGAAAAAAACTACCAATAACCGCAACTATCTTGGAAAATTACCAAAACTACTTTCAATTGCTGTAACCGCCTGCTACTTCGATGGTTATTGGTAGTCTCTTTGAAAATTCAACCCCTAAATGAACACCCCTCCCTTGGTCTTGGAGGGCAACTTCTCTCCCAATTTCCTCCTCCCCCTTAATGAACAGCTTAAATTCTGCCCACACCCTTTCTGTCAGGCGCATTCCAGCCCTCCAACTGCCGGCCGTGAGTCCTCCCTCATGCAGGCCGGAGCTCCACCACTCCAAATACAGCCCAACATCTTGGACGTCAAGATTTGTGCAGATATTCGTGATTACAATGTCAGCATCACGTAATCTTGCTGTACAGAGTCTGAACAGCAAACATACACTATCTGGGGCCCGGTTACTTGTGAATGTTCTAGTTTGAAAGCTTATGTTGCTTAGTGTTGAATATTTTGTTGGAAAACATATTATTTGGAATTAAAAGTTGTATAAGTTTGCTTAATCACTTTGTTCTACTAGAAGGTCATATTCGCCGAGTGTTTAATCGCAATGCTCTTACTTTAACTTTGGATGATGTTATGGGCCTAACTTGGGGTGGCCGGAATTAGGTGGACAACATATAAGAAGACAAAACACTAATGATGACACCTAATACTAGACCCGGGGATCAAGGCTCCTACATAAAGATAACAACTAGTCACCTAGATAATAGAGATAATTATAATAATATGTGGCACGTAACATCTCATCCGCCCTTGAAATCGAGCTTGCCCTCAAGCTCAAACTCCACGTGGTGACCGGAGCATCTGGCACCTTGATCTCTCGCTAGAACAATGCATGATATCGCGTAGCGACTGCGGCGGCGACGGTGAGTAGCGGCGGCGCCATTGGAAAGACGAGCGGTGTAAGTAATGGCTTCGGCAAGGTCAGTGGAGCGGTGAGGAGCAGCATCAACAAGTAGATCGAGGAAGCGACGACCGGCAGAAGGAACGAATCTGTAGGGGGTAAGGTGATCGTCGGGGTCGGCGGAGCGGTGGCCAGTGGAGCAAGTGCTGGCAAAAAGGCGATCATGATGTCTGACGAAGGCGGCCCAGGGTGGGACGGCACCACCACGGCGGGTGATGGCGGAAGGGCAATTACCGCTAAGAGCGGTGGAACGTCAGTGGCGGTCGCAGATGGCGATTGCACAAAGAGGGGCGGTGGTGGAAGCGGAAGAGACACGGGCTGCGGGCCTGCGACAGAAAGGCGGATGTCGGATTCTTAATGTGGTGGTGGAGTGCGTCGGCATTCCGGAGAAGTGTGTCCATGGAGCTCATCATTTCTCGTAGCTTCGATTGGATGGCGGCGGCAGCCGCGGCAGTCAACTTGGTGTTCCCCATGATAACACTTGATGTCTTAATTAATTCCTTATGAATTAAGGAAGAAAAAAAAGAATTATTAACAATTGATTAATCAATTATAATAATGGCATGAGTTGGTTGCAGGGCTCAATAAATAGGCAGATTGGATAGAAAGTGTGAGAGAGAAGAGAGTAAGAGACAGGTTGTGACACTTTTTTTAATAAAATGCAGGCCTTACTTTGAAAAGGGAAGACATCTCATTTAATAGGGAGTGGGGAAATCCAAATGATAAAAAAATGAGATGTGGGTTGTTGGGCCGGCTGGCAGGCGGATAATAAATGTGAAGGTAGGGGTCATTGTGTGGGGGGCGGGGATCGAGAGAAAAAGAAAAATAAAGCAGGGCTCGATGTAAAAGAAGGCGTGTGGCTCGAGAATAGCGGGGCTCGAAGGAAACGAAAACAGCGTTGCGGTTCCAGGCAGCGGCGGTGCCTGGCAGGGGCCGTTCCAAGTTGCTACGATCCAGATTGCGCCGTTCTTAGCAATCGCGGCTCCTGGTTGCTGAATACAGAGGAGGTCGACGATGAGGGATCGTCAGAGGCGGCTGTCGCTGCCGTGGAAGACAACAGTAAGGTCGGAGGCTGGTGTTGGAGACGCGTGCGGGACGCCGGTGTTGTAGCTTGTGGTGTGCGCTGAGACAGGGCTGGCAGCGATAAGGCTGCAGTTGTCCTTTGGTGGCGTCGAACAATGGAGGTAGCAGATGGGATGAGTGCAGCGGGAGAGGTGTCACAGCGGGGGAAAATAAACCGAGGAAGGACAGCCTCTGATACCAGATGTTATGGGCCTAACTCAGTGGTGGCCGTAGGTGGAGATGATGATGGCGGAGATGACGATGGCGGAGATACCGTGGAGCCGGAACCGCAACTGCCTATGCGGGGTTGCTCATTAAGGAGAGAGTCATCAAGATCTCACATTCAAAATATGGGAATTAGAATTCTTTCTTGCATAATCCCTACACACATCCAATGTCTTTATATAGGCTACAACATATAAGAAGACAAAACGCTAATGATGACACCTAATCCTAGACCCGGGGCTCGAGGCTCCTATATAAAGATAACAACTAGACACCTAGATAATAGAGATAATTATAATAATACGCAGCACATAACAATGATCTTGCTTGTTTAATCAAAGTTAAATTCTTAATCGTGCAAGTTCATAAATTCTTCGTATAAGTTCATAATTATTGGAATTGAATGTTGGATTATTGCTTGTGCACCACATCCAACTAGATTTCCATACATTACTACGCACACACTCATTCATTAAAATCCCATTAGGGAATAATCACCTCACTACTTTCACTTTATTCTACATCAAATTGGGTATCTAAGCTCAAGGTTGCGGTCATTTGCATGGTTCGTAGTGGTAAAATGTTTAGGCGCACTATGGCAAAATTTATTCCATTAGACACTCAAGTAAGTAGTTCCAACACTAATATGTCAATGTTTGATTTCAAAAAAATGGCTAATCGCTTCGATCAAATGGAAGCACAATTTGATGACTTTAGGGAACAATTTGGAGTCCTCGCCATTCGAGTGGATGGTCTAGATCCCCTTAGGAATTCCCGTCATGCTACGTTTTTTCATCAAAAAGTGAATAGGCCACAAGCTATTCATCGTGAGGGTTGCTGTGACATAGATGGACAACTTGAAGACATGTTAATAAACCTTATTGCTAAGTCCCCACCTTCACCCTTTCAAGGAGGACAGGAGCCAATCTATGAATGTCGTAAGGACCCCACCTTTGGACGACATCACCCCCCATGGGAAGAACGACCTCAACCCCAATATCACTATCATAGAGATCGTGATGTTCCCTAAGCACGATTTGACTATGGTAGAGATGACTATATGGATTTTCATAAGCCCAGAAGAGGTCACATTGGAGATGATGATATCACTTGTTGCATTTGTATCAATGCTTCATCCTATGATGGTCAGTGAGATCTAAAAACCTTTATTGAGCTAAGGCCCCACCTCCACCCTTTCAAGGAGGACTGGAGCCAATCTATGAATGTCGTAAGGATCCCACCTTTGGATGACACCACCCCCAACGGGAAGAATGACCACAACCCCGATATCACTATCAAAGAGATCGTGATGTTCCCTAAGCACGATTTGACTATGGTAGAGATGACTATATGGATTTTCATAAGCCTCGAAGAGGCCACATTGGAGATGATGATATCACTTGTTGCAAATGTATCAATGCTTCATTCTATGATGGTCAGTGAGATCTAAAAACCTTTACTGATTGGCCATTATACAAGCACAATTATTTCGATCAGCACGAGATGACAGACGAGAGATGAGTAAGGTTTTGTTAAGATGAAATTACATTAGCAAGCTAAAATATATTGGGCTAGTCTTTAGCGTTCCTTAGACGAAGAGGGTTATCACCTCATCACCTAATGGGATGCCATGAAACAAGAGTTCAAAGAGAAATACCTCAATTCAAATCGAAGTCAACTTTCCAGTTGTATGCCTTACAACAGGAGACCATTTATGTAGAAAAGTATATGACACGCTTAGACAAGCTTGTTGTTAGGAGTGATAGCACCGCGGAGCACATAGCAACCGCCTCTCGATTTTGGACTAGATTCAGAGTTGACATTTGTAAGTAACTTATTTCTCATCACCTTGAGTCGGTTGAGCAGATCTTCCAGCTTGTGTTAGAATATGAGCAATACCTACGTAATAGTGATCCCAAGTAACCTACCACAGTCAGATAACTCTACACTTAGGAGGCCTCCCTAGCAGGGACCTAGTTCATTTATCCATAGGCATGCTCCCGTTGACACGAAAGTCAAATACACCGCCATTGGACGCATGAAGCCCAGAGGAATCCAGTGTAATCGATGTCAGGGTTGAGGTCATGTGACGGCTTAGTGCACCACACGAAATTTACTTATTGAGGATGACCTCAACCCTAATATTGAGTCAGTAGATCCAACTGAAGAAGATATTGTACTGGCAATTGAAGAGGGTTATGAGGACGAGGCCAATTGTGCATTAGAGATGGGTGTTATTTGTCTGTTACTATATACTTTGCACGCTAATGAGGATTGGAAACGCACAACTGTTTTTTATACATAATTCCAGAGTGCATTTGGTTCCTGCACACTTGCCATAAATAACGAGAGTTGTGTAAACATTATTTCCTATATAGGATTAGAACTCGGGCTTTGCAGAACAACCGTAAACAGCACCAAACTGAGAAACTACGCCGCATTTCAAATCAAACCGATCGAGTGCGGTGCGGTGCGGTTTTAGAATAAAAACCAACAACCACTCGGTGCGGTGTGGTTTTGGTTTCCTCAAAACCAAATAAACTGCACCGCACTATAGCATTGCATATTTTGATGTTGTGTTAAAGGCGTGCGTAAGACTCAAGGCTCACCAGGTTCAGAGGTTTGCGTCTTCTTGTGCCTTATTTGCATCTTTGGAACATAAAATGTGTGCTTGAGTGAGATATTTCTTATAATTTTTCTTTCAAAAATAAAAAAAATTTAAGGTAAGAACTCAATAATTTTTTATTGATTTGGTGTTTATGAAATATAATTGTCCGTTTGGTTTTAAATATGATGCAAGTGACCATATAGGTTCTAATTTGTAAGAGATACAAACGATAGTAATGAATGATTAATTAGTAGAATAAATGAAGAATTTGATTGAGAATATAAAATGGTGTGAGTCGTTTTATGCATGCTCCTCGGACATCTCATCTCCAAGCTGTTGAGCGCATTCTCAGATATCTAAAGACTGCTCCGGGACAAGGACTCGTTTACAAACCATCTATCTCTCTATCTCTTGTTGCGTATTCTGACGCTGACTATGCAGGTTCTCTTGATGATCAGCACTCCACAATTAGTTTTTGTACACTTCAGTGGACACCTTATTACCTGGCGTAGAAAGAAGCAGACAGTAGTTGCTCACTCGTCTGTTGAGGCCGAGTACCGAGCTATGACTGTTGTTGTACCTGAGTTAACCTGCCTTGAAAGTCTTCTTAATGATTTGGGACTCAAACTCTCATCTCCGACGACCTTATTTTGTGACAGTCAAGCAGTGATACATATTGCCAAGAATCTCGTCTTCCATGAACGCAAAGCATATTGAAGTTGACTGTCACTTCATTCGAGAAAAAGTTCAATCAAAGAAGATAGAATTGCAGCATGTTTCTGCTACCGGACAAGTTGCTGATATTCTGACTAAAGCTCTCTCTCGGCCGTCATACTATCAGTTCTTATCCAGGCTTGGTGTCTACGACTTGTGCGCTCCAGTTTAGGGGGGTAGAAAATAACCTTGTAAAGGCCCATTTAGTGGCCCATTATAGTCATTCCTCTTCCTCTTGTAATAGTCCCATATCTTGAAAATGGGATTACTCTCTCTCTCTTCTTCATATATATTTGTACTCGTACTTACATTTTAGAATTCAAAAAGTATATATAAGGTTTACTCAATTCTTCTACATTTATCAAGTATGTATACATACATAATTACTATAAATTTATACGCATTGTAATAGTTTTCATCACTTTCCTTCACCTTTGTGGGAAGTTCCAAACCTTTCTCTCAATTTTGGAAGGCTCCCATTCTAGCACCATGGTTTAGCATCAACATCAGGCACCATGGAAAGCTCCTTCATTCTTATATGCCATGAGTCGAACTCGAAGTTCCCATAGAAATACACTAAATTCTCTTCCATCTTCAACATCCTTCAACTCAACAGTTAGATGTGGTAGCACCAAATGAAGAGCAAGTTGTTGCTACTGTAATTTGAATGAGAATGCATCTCACGGTGCATGTAGATACATTCATAACTGATTTATCTCATTCCATTGGTCAGATTTGAGATTGTCCTAAGGGTTCACTAGTTGGGCACATTGGGACCAATCATCTGGATTTCAAATCTTTTACTATGACGTTTTGGTTGGAGCAACGACAAGTTTCATGGCATGGGGTAGAACAGGACAGGAGGCCTAGAATGCATTCCATTCAGATGCATATACCACAGTATGAGAAGTTGGAGAAATTATTGACTGACTATACTGATTTATTTGTAAATTCGACTAGTTTGCCCCCTCCCCGCTCTCCCACTCTAGTCAAACCCACTGAATCCATCTCCTGTCTGACACAACCCTTGTGGTGACTGGTGAGTTCATACTGTTATGTCTGCATACAAAACGACAGCATTGGGAGACAATATGAAGCGATGTTCTGCCAAGGTAATATTTCGGTCCAACTAGTCTGTGTTTCCTTCACTAGTCCTCTTGGTCAAATAATAGGATGGTTCATGGCATTATTGTGTGGACTATAGATGGTTAAATATAAATTATGAAGAGAATTAATGACAAATTTCAGATACCAATTATGGAGGAGCTTCTAAGCGGATTGCATGGTGCGAGAATATTCCTTTTTCGGTGATGTCATTTGGGTTAACCTACGCACCATCAAAGTTTCATTGCTTTATGAATGTGGTATTACATCCCATTTTTCTTAAATTTGTACTATTTTGGGTCAACTATATTTTTATTTATAAGAAGAGAAGGGGGGCACTTGCATTATGTTTATCAAGTGTTAGGTATAATGAGTGAAAGTGCAGAAGTAAAATTTAAATATTTAAAAAATGAAAAAAAGGAAAGAGAACAACACTCAAGGTCTTTATTCCATCACAGTGGGGTCGGACATATGGATCATTTGTCGCCATTGCGCCCTATCTTTATTCATAATCTCACTAATGCCTAAGTATATGAGTACATCATGTCTTTCCTTATAGTTTCATTTCTCAAGTCTTTTTAGGTCTACCCCTCCACTGTTTAACATGTCTAGTGGCTAAACTCTCACAACGCCTAGCAGGTGCCTCTAATGATCTCCTTTGTATGTGTCCAAATCATCTTAATCGAGTTCTCGCATATTTTTGACAATTGATGTCACTCCCGTCTTATCCCTCATGCATAAATTCCTAATTTTATTCAGCCTCCTGTGTCCATACATACATCACTCATTTCTGCAACTCACACTTTTTGCTCATGTACACAATTCATTGATGGTACTTTACGAATACATAATATCCCAGATGTGCCTCTCTACTTCAATCAACATGTTTGGACTCTATTTATCACATCTTTATCTACACCTACATCTTTTTGAACTATTGATCTCAGATATTTAAAGCACTCATTGCGGGAAATATACTGTCACCTAGCTTAATGACGGAGTTATCAATCCTTCTGGCACTACTAAATTTAAGTTGCATATACTTCGTCTTTGTCTTGTTCAACCTAAAACTATTCTTTTCTAGAGTATCTCGCCAAGATTCAAGTTTCACGTTTACATCCTCGAGCGTCTCATCGACCAAAACAATATCATTTGCAAACAATAAAAATCAAAGTATTGCTTGTTGGATATGCCTAGTGAGTTCATCTAAGACAAGGTTAAAAAGATAAGTGCTTAAAGCTGACCCCTGATGTAAGCCAACAGTGAGAGAATTCATCTGTTAATCCTCCAGATGTCTTCACCCTCATCACGGAATTCGTATACATTCTTTGATCACGCCAACGTATGATACATTTAGACCTTTTTATTCTAAGACTCTTCATAAGACCTCTCTTGTCATAAGCCTTCTCAAGATATATAAACATCATTTGCAAATCTTGTTTTTCCCCGATAGTTGTCAATGAATTTCCTCAAGAGCTCTATAGCTTTCATGTTCGACCACCCTAGCATGAATCCAAATTGATTCCTGAGATGCTAGTCTCACGTCTTACTTTTCTCTCTATTACTTGTTCACAAAATTTCATGGTATGAATCATTAATTTAATTCATCTATAATTGACACAATTTTGTATATTTCATTTGTTCTTATACAAATGTATCATGATACTTCTCTTCATTGATCTGACATCCTCTTTGTTTTCAGTATCTTACTGAAGAAACATATAAGACACAAAATTCCTTCCTTCCCTAGTCATTTCCAATACGTCGATGGGTATATCATTTGAGTCAACCGTCTTTTTATTCATCTTCTTCAGAGCATCATTTACCTCTGATGCTTGAATTTTACAATTAAAAATTAAGTTCATATACCCTTCGATTTACTTAGCTTTTTCAAAAGCAGTTCATTGTCTTTTTTCTTCATTGTACAGTTAATAAAAGTATATTTTTCATTACTCCTTAATAGATGAATCATCCGTCAAAACCGTATCTGTTTCATCCTTCATGTATTTAACTTGGATTAAATCTTTTGTTTTCTTAGATTTAACACAAGAAATTTCATATATATCACACTTTTCATCTTTAATATCTAGTCGCATGTAAAATTCTTTATAAGCTTGAATTCTTACTTTACTTACTGTCTTTTTTGCTTCTTTCTCGATAACTCTATACATTACCAAGTTTCATGGTATGACTCTTCACTCTATTACTCGTTTTTATAATTTCATTGTATGACTCATTAATTTAATTCATCTATAATTGACAAAATTTTGTATATCTCATTTATTCTTATATAAATGTACCATGATACTTTTTTGCATTAATCTAACATCTTATTTGTCTACAGTATCTTACTGAAGAAACACATAAGCCATAAAATACCTTCCTTCCCTAGCCATTTCCAAACTTCGATGGGTACCGCCTTTCCATTTTCAACTTCTTCAGAGCATTATTTACCTTTGATGCTTGAATTTTACAAAAAAAAGTTACATTTTCAAACACCTCCGATTTACTTAACTTTTCTAAGCTCAATTCATTGTTTTTTTCTTCACTATAGAGTTAATAAAAGAATATTTTTCAATGCTCCTTAATAGTATCATTGTCCGTTAAAATCGTATATGTTTCATCTTGCATGCATTAACCTTGCTTAAATCTCTTGTCTTCCACTCTCCAGCTCGAGCAATTTCATATATATTATATTCCCTATCTTTTGTATCTAGTCGCATGTAAAATTATTTATAAGCTTGACAGTAGAGAGGAAAAATGGGAATATTATTCAATAATCATAAGCAGGTCCCTTACTCATATATATACATGAGTAAGGGAAAACCTAAAAACAAGGAAAAAGACAAAACTACCCCGGCCATGGGGAAACACGACGTGTACATACATTTCATAACTCAACTCTCCCCCTCAAGTTGGACGGAAGATATCAGTCATCCCAATTTTTTGGATATCATCGGTAAACACATCACACCCCAAGCTTTTGGTGAACACATCAGCCAGCTGATCCCGGGACTGAACAAACGAAGTAACAACTATTTTCTTATCCAAGTGATCCTTAATAAAGTTCGATCCAATTCGACATGTTTTGTCCTGTCATGTTGGACCGGGTTATGAGCAATACTAATTGCAGCCTTATTGTCAAAGGATAAGGAAAAAAAGGGCTATCACAGGAAAACCCAAATCCTGTAACACGCTACGCAACCATAATCCCTCACATAAGTCTTGGGTCATCGCACAATATTCTGCCTCTGCACTTGACCTGGCCACCACATTTTGATTCTTGCTCCGCCACGTTACAAGGTTACCACCAACAAGGAGTAGCATCCAGTTGTGGACTTTCTATCATCCTAGCAACTAGCCCAATCCGCGTCAGAAAAAACCTCAATCTTCAAGTTGTTCCTAGAGAATAAGAGGTCGCGACCAGGAGCATTCTTTAAGTACCACAATAGACGATACACCGCTTCTTGATGTCTGATTTTAGGAGAATGCATATATCTGCTAAGAATACCAACTGCATACGTAATGTCAGGACGAGTATGAGATAGGTATATAAGTTTTCCGACCAACCTTTGGTAACGTGATGCATCAGCATGATCACCATCACCATCTTCATCAATCCTGTGATTTTCCTCCATATGGGTGTTCACAGGAACACAACCAAGCATACCAGTTTCCTTTAGAAGATCAAAAATGTACTTCCGTTGGGATATAAAGATACCCAGCTCAGATCTAACCACTTCGATGCCCAGGAAGTACCGTAATCTTCCCAAGTCCTTCACTTCAAATTCAGCCGATAGAAGGATCTTGAGGTTGACAATCTCCTCTGTATCATTTCCAGTAATCACGATGTCATTCACATACACAATGAGAACCACAACACGTTGTTCATGTCTCCGGATGAACATGGTATGATCCGATTGGGCTTGCTTGTACCCAAACTTGAGCATTGCTGTGAGAAATCTTCAAAACCAAGCCCTTGGAGATTGCTTCAGGCCATATAAAGATTTCCTAAGGCGGCAGACACGTCCTTCAGTTCCTTCCTTCACAAAACCAGGAGTGAATTTCATGTGCACCTCCTCCTCAAGCTCACCATGGAGAAAAGCATTTTTCACGTCCAGTTGATGAAGTTCCCAGTCCAGACAAACAGCACATGACAACAGAACCCGAATAGAGTCCATTTTTGCTACAGGAGCAAAAGTCTCTTGATAATCAACTCTTTGAGTCTGGGTGTATCCTTGAGCGACAAGAAGCGCTTTATACCGTTCCACCTCGCCATCTTGGTTTTGCTTAACAGAGAAGACCCATCGAGAACCTATAGCTTTATTTCCCGAAGGGAGAGCGGAGATATCTCACATATGATTTTTGTCCAAGCGGGCATCTCATCACGCATAGCCCGTGTCCAAGACGGTATTGTCAATGCTTCCTGCCATGTCTTAGGAATAACAAGTAGAGAAAGAGATGAAACAAAAGTCTGATGACTTGCAGTAAGATGATGATAAGCCACATGATTAGAAATCGGATGTTGTGTGGAAGTAGCTTTACCCTTTTTCAGCAAGGCAAGAGGCATATGCAGGTCGGCATCATCAGAATTTGAGTCCAAAGTAGGCACCGGTAGAGGTGGAGCGGCGGTGACCTGTGTACCTGAACGACGGTGGTATACATGGGGAAAAGGAGAGAGCATAGTATAGGAGTCCGGTACCTGGATAGGAGGAGCTCTAAGTACTGGAGTGGAAGGAGGTGAAGGTATGGAGGAAGAGGACGGAAGAAGAGGCAGAGGGATAGTAATAACATCATCCGTAGTACTAATCTCCCCCTGACGAAATTCATGAGTCGAGGACGGAAAGTAGGACACCCCCTCACGAAAGGTAACATCCATGGTACAGAACATACGCCGGGAGGGTGGTTGATAACAACGATATCCTTTGGTCGTGGAGAAATAGCCTAGGAAGACACAACGTTGAGCCCGAGGGTCAAGTTTGTCAAGTTGAGGTTGGTGCACATGCATGTAACAGACGCACCCAAAAACACGGGATGGCAAATGGGAAGTATGAACCACGCCAGAGGTAGAGAGACGGGCTAGAGGAGTAGTATAGGAGAGAAGACAAGAAGGAAGACGGTTGATAAGATGTGCAGCAGTAAGCACCGCATCACCCCAATATGGTTTAGAAAGATGCATCGTCAAGAGGAGACAACGGGCAACCTCGAGGAGATGCCGATTTTCCCGTTCAGCCACTCTGTTCTGAGTAGATGTGTACGCACAAGTTTTCTGGTGGATGATACTGTAAGAGGTGAGGTAAGCGCCAAAGGAACCGCGATCGGCATACTCCCCTCCATTATCACTTCGAAGAACACGGATGGTGGCATTAAATTGATTTTTCACCATGTTATAAAAGACTTGAAAGCACGGAAAAACATCATTTTTCTTTTTTAATAGATAAACCCATGTAGTACGCGATAAATAATCAATAAAGGTGACGAACCAGCGAAAATCAGTCAATGATACAACAGGGGATGGCCCCCAAACATCAGAATGAATAACATCCAAGGAGTGCTACTAGGAAAAGAAAGATGTGAATAGGTATGTCGCACATGTTTAGACCGATCACAAATATCACAAGAGAAATTCTGAAGAAAAGTTAAAAACAGGAAATAATTTTTGCAGGTAGACGGAGGATGGGTGTCCCAAACGCAGATGCCAACGGTGAACATCCTCTGCAGTAACAGTAGAACTGGAAAGAGCTTGAGAATGAAGTGGAGTGTCCAGGTAGTACAAGCCGTCACCGCACCTAACACTGTCAATGTTCCGCTTCGTAGTACCCAGTTCCTGAAAAACACAAGAATCAGGAAAGAATGTTACGGAGCAGTTAAGAGATTTCGTAATATTGCTGATGGAAAGTAAATTGTGTGGAAAGGAGGGGACGTGAAGTACATAGGTAAGGGATATAGACGGAGAACAAGAAATATTGCCCTTGCCCATAATGGAGGACAACAATCCATTAGCAGAAATAACTTTCTCCTTACCAGACAAAGGAGTATAAGAGAGAAAACCTGAAGAGGACCCAGTCATGTGGTGGGGGGCACCGCAGTCGAGCACCCACTCAGAAGGTGAGGTGGTAGCCGCATGAGCACTGGGCATGGCAACAGTGGCAAGAGAAGTAAAGCTTCCAGTGACCGGATCGGACTTAGCGTGAAGCAAGCGGCGAAAGGCATCAAACTCATGTGCAGTAAGAGAGGAGGAAGCTGAAGACTGTGACTCATTATAGACATAAGCAGTGTAAGCAGCATTATGAGAACGGTAACCACTGTGCATATGGCTCCCACGGCAAGGTCCACAGCCCCGACCACGACCAGGAGGAGCCAAATGCTGATGAAGTTTGAAGCATGCATCCCGAGAGTTTCCCTGTCAACCACAGTAATCGCAGATGGGCGCAGAAGATGCAGGAGTAGGGATGAGGCCACGGCCAACACTCGTCAAGGCAGAACGACCCGGAGGAGTCATAACACTGAGAGACTTGCGGCGGTCTTCATCACCCAGAATCAAGCTGAACGCCTCTCGAAGGGAGGGAAGCGGAGAACGGTGTAACACATGAATCCAGACCACATCAAATTCCATATTCAATCCCATTAAGAAGACATGAAGGCGGAAGCGATCCTCTCGTTGCTTTAACAGGACGGCATCCGTAGTACACGCTGGAGTGAAATGTGCAAAGTAGTACAGTTCTTGATACAAGCGCTCAAACTCCGAGAAGAAAGAGGAGACAGACATCGACCCTTGACGCAACTCCAAATCTGAGAGTAAGTTTCACAAGCGCGAGTTCAAATCTCGAATGCAGAGTCCATCAGCATATAGCTCCGATAAACCTTGGGCGACATCGAATGCAGGAGCCAAGACACAACCAGAGAGTTGTCTGACCCCAGAGCTTCCAGGAGGGATCAGTCACTAGAAGCTCCGTAATCGACCCATCGATATAGCCAAACATCTGTTGACTACGGATGACATGTTGAGCAGCACGAGACCATGCCAGATAATTCGTGTCATCCAGAGGAACCGTGGTATTCTTCAAGGAGTTAGAGTGGCCATGGGGCCGCTGAGGCTCAACCATCGGAGGTTGGATCACGCACGGAGAAGAAACTGATGAATCGGGTTCACCCATACCGACACAAGAAGCACAGGAGCAAGACACCTTATTCTGTCATACAGATCAGCAGCACCGGCAACGGCACAGGAGCGGAACGGTAGCAGGACAGCGGTCAGGCATCGACATGGAAGCAGGACAGCGGAACGAGAGCAGGACAGCGGCGCTGTAGCAGGACACCTTTTTCCGGACAGGCAGCGACACGGGCGCAGGACAACGACGCGTGAGCAGGACAGCGACACGGTTGTTTTTCATGAAGGAGAGGCGGACTGCTTCATGGAGGAACGGCGGCGGCATTCCTCTCAGCAACTGGCACTGTTGCCGCCCGGCATCACGAAGACGGGAAGCGCGACGGTAAAGCGAAGCACGACCGTGAAGCGGGGGGAAGCGCGGCGGTGAAGCGGGAGACGGGCGACGATGAGTAGCGGGAAGAAGCGTGACGGGAGACGGGGGATCCGATCGACGACTAGGGCACGGGGTTTTTCTTGCTCTGATACCAAGTAGAGAGGAAAAACGGGAATATTATTCAATAATCATAAGCAGGTCCCTTACTCATATATATGAACAAGGAAAAAGACAAAACTACCTCGACCATGGGGAAACACGACTTGTACATAACATTTCATAACTCAACTTTGACTTCATGTTTTTCTTACTGTCTTTTTAGCTTTTTTTCTTGGTGACTTTACACCTTATCTAGTTTTCATCATTCCTACAAAAATATAGTGTTGTATAGCTAGATTTATTTGCCCTCACTTTGTCTTGCACTTCCTCTCTTCACCACTAAGAATCTTTATATAAAGGCACAAGAACTTTTGACTCTCCAATTACGTTCTTTTCACATGTTCTTAAATGTGAAGATATAACTTCACATGTGATACTACGATCAACATAAGAATCATCAACTAATTATTCCATAACAGCTGACAAACTGCCTTAAAAGCAACCTATTTTTTCATCTTCAAGTTCCACCACCGAATTTTTGGCAACGCTTTTATCTTTCTCTTGAATTTATTATATTTAATTTGTACATCTAATATCACTAGCATTTGTTGTGTCATCAAACTTTCTCCTACTATGACTTTGAAATTCTTACAAATTTTTCTACCCAATTTGCGAGTCATAAAATAATCATTGTGTGATATATTTGATCTACTTTTAAATGTAATTAAATATTCTTCCATCTTCATAAAGAACAAATTTGTTACAATTAGCTCATGTGTTATAGCAATCTAAAATTATTCTTCCTTTTTGAAAATCATCTCGCTTTGTAGAATTTCTCTTACCAAATCAACTAAGTATTCCCAAAATTACACTTTAATTATTTCACTTAATCATATTTGTGGCACATAAACACTAATCAAATTAATAGTTTCTTTTTCACCAACTAATTTAAAAGGTAAAAATTTATATTATTTTCTACTTAAGCCTGCAACTTCATCCCTCCAAATATCAATACTAATACGGTAATACCTACTTCATTGTTTGTTTTATTTTTTGTATCATAATTTAAAACCTGAATTATCTAGAAGTTTAGCTTTTTCAATCACTCATTTAGTCAATGGTAAACATAAAATATTTATCATTTTCCCAATCATCATATTCATTACTTCTAACTTCCAAACCTTTGTCAATCACAAATCCTACGATCAACTTTCCAAAAATGCTTAATATGGGCTGGCTCTTGCATATTTAACACTATGAGCAAGTTTTCATGGGGTGCGGTGGTACTTGTCAAGAAACCGCATTCGGACCATACGTCGAGCACACTTGCATGTTTAATGTCATCCAAGTCCTAGAGATGTAGTGGTTCTTGCCAAGACGCCGCATTCGGACCAAATAACGTGTTTCTAATAGGGATTTTTATGTCAGTCGTCTACCGAACGCAACCCTCATCATTTCTCATCGGGGCTTGAGACCAGCAAAGGCTTGTTTAAGAAAAGGGAAAGAGAAAAAAGAAATTTATCATGGTTCACTTATAGTTTATCACTGATGGATTCCAAGAAAAAGATAGTAAGATTTGAATCTTACAAATCACAACAAACTCAAATAGTGTGCAAAAAAACAATGTTCCAGATGTCGGATGTTGGGGACATGTCGGTTTGGATTTTCATGTAGGTTTTTTATATATCGGAGGATATATCGGGGATATTTCATATATCGGATTTTAATATTTAATTAATTATATATGTAATTAAATGTTATTTTTTATACATGTCACAGTACTATATATTCTACAACCTATTGAACTTTTAAATATTAACATTTAACATACAACACTTTAAAGATGAAAATAAAAATAAAACAACAATTAATAAGACAAATAAGGTAACAGGGCAGCAACCATGCTACAACCAGCAAGACAGGCACAAGACAACCAACATGCCTTGCTGAACTAATAAGGCAACAGGGCAGCCACCAACAACTAAACGGGTCATTGACTGCAACAACCCACAAGGCAGCCACCATGTTACAGCCTACAGCTAGCACAACCACCAACACAAAAAAACTAAAATGCAAAGCGATAGAATGAGGGGGAGGTAGGGAGAAGAATGCACCAGCCGAGAGAGTGTCGAGATCGAAAGCACCAGTGAGCTAGAGAGGGAGAGAACCAGAGAGCACCAGCGAGCAGGGAGAAGAAAGAACCAGAGAACCAACGAGCTAGAGAGGGAGAGCACCAGAGAACCAGAGAGCTAGAGAGCACTAGCGAGCAGGGAGAAGAAAGAACCAGTGAGATAAAGTGTCGACAGCGCGCGAGAGAGGGAGAGCACCAGTGTACTAGAGAGAACCAGAGAGCACCAGCGAGCAGGGAGAAAAAAGAACCAGAGAGATAAAGTGCCGACAGCGCGCGAGAGAGGGAGAGCGCCAACAAGCTAAAGAGAACCAGAAAACCAAAGAGCACCAGCGAGCAGGGAGAAGAAAGAATCAGAGAGCTAAAGTGCCAACAGCGCGCGAGAGAGGGAGAGCACTGTTACGGACCCTCGTTGGGGCATGACGTACAAGTGTCGCGAGCCACGCGTAGCGCCCGCTTAAACTCATCTTTTATTTTCGCTCGTATTTCTTAATTTCGCTCAAGCAGTTTTTATCCTCATGTATTAAGCTCTAATGAGGAGGGCATTTTGGGAACTTAAATGTTGGACCGGTTTCCCTTATATGGGCGGTTGGATGTTTTGCAAGGGGTGAGTAAGAAGAAAAGTTAAAACTCTCTCTCTAATTTCTCTCTATCTCTCTCTCTTTCTCCCGATTTCGGACCGACGGAAGCCCTAGCCGCACACAGCCGTCTACCGCTAGCTGTTCTTTGCCCCGGGCGATTGGGTCTGGCTGAAACGCCGCCCCTACCGTCAATCGACTGTCTCCAAGGGAGCCTATCAGAAGTTGGGGACCAAGTTCTTCGACCCGTTCAAGATCTCCCACCGCATCGGAGAAGTAGCTTATCGCCTCCGCCTGCCCGCCGATGCCCAGATTCATGATGTCTTCCATGTGTCCCAGCTGAAGCCCTTCCTGAGCAAGCCACCCACTGCCGCCGCCGCTACAGGGCAAGCTTGATTTCGAGCAGGGTGGAGATGTTACGGACCCTCGTTAGGGCATGACGTACAAGCGCCGCGAACCGCGCGTAGCGCCCGCTTAAACTCATCTTTTATTTCCGCTCGTATTTCTTAATTTCGCTCAAGCAGTTTTTATCCTCATGTATTAAGCCCTAATGAGGAGGGCATTTTGGGAACTTAAATGTTGGACCGGTTTCCCTTATATGGGTGGTTGGATGTTTTGCAAGGGGTAAGTAAGAAGAAAAGTTAAAACTCTCTCTCTCTAATTTCTCTCTATCTCTATCTCTCTTTCTCCCAATTTCGGACCGACGGAAGCCCTAGCCGCACGCAGCCGCCTACCACTCCAGCGCTTCTCCCGTTCGCTCGCCACCATAGATCGTCGGAGAGCCAAGAAGGCTCCCCCTTCCTTCCTTGAGGACTTCTATGCTCTTACACGGTGCACCCGCTCTCAATCCCGAGCACGCAACAACTTGGTATGAGAGGAAACCTTCCTCCCCGCCCCCGCAATTCCGATCCAGCGCCTCTCGCTTCCTCCGGGGCCGATCAAGCCAGGCTGACGCCGTCGGCACCGCTACAGCCCGGGTACGAGCCTTCGCAACTTCCGTCGGCAACCCTGCAGCCGGACTGCTCCTCTTAGCCGCTTCCGCCGCTCCATCTGTTGTCCCGACCGTCTTTTTTGCGTCCTATTCTTCTGGGATCGTCACTCGACAAGGGGTTCCTCCTCGCTGCATCTACCGATTTGCTTCCTTCTGCTTCCCCACGGGCTTCTTCTTCCATGGACGACGGAAATGGGGGCAGCCCTACCCTTGCTCAAGTTTTGGAGTCCTTTAAGGCGATGATGGCGGACAACCACCAATCCCTTCTTGCTGCCCTCCGTTCGGACGGCATTCCGTCGGCACCGCGTCCCACCGCCGACTCCTCGCCCTCCGTTACGGATCTCCCAACCGAGCCTCGGCCGTCTGATTTTCCCTCCCGCTCTGACCACTCCACCGTGCCCCGTTATGTCAAGCCTGATTTTCCAATCTTCGACGGCCGCGACAACCCCTTAACCTGGTTGACTCGTTGCGAGCAGTTTTTTGCCACACGACACACCCCCTGGAAGGACTGGTTTGGCGTAGCCTCCTTCCACCTCATGGGCTCGGCCAAATTATGGTTCTCGCACCTTCATCGGGAGAGGCCCGATCTCACTTGGGACGACTTCAAGGCTCAGTGCACTCTCTGCTTTGGACCGCCGCTCCACAGCAATCCCATCGGCAATCTAATCTCTCTAAAACAGTCTGGTACCATTGATGACTACTTGGAGCAATTCCAGGTGCTCCTGGGGCGTGCTCCATCCATTCCTACGGCCCACTAGGTGGCCTTCACCGCCGGACTCCACGAGCGGCTGCGCATGGACGTGGAATTTCAGAACCCACCCGATCTCACTACAGCGATGAGTTTGGCTCGCCTCTGCGAGAAACGCATCCTCATGTACCGACCGTATCTGAGCTGTCGGATCAGAGAGAGCGCTTTTCGGAGTTCCACCCAGGCCACACAACAATCGGCAGCAACCCCCATAGGCCCAAGGAGGGGGCACGGCCCTCCACCATCCGGCGCCTGTCCCCCCAGGAGATGGCAGAACGACGTGCCAAGGGACTTTGCTTCAACTGTGATAAGCACTTCGAAAAGGGACACCGCTGCAAACGCCTTTTTTGGCTTGAGGTTGATGACACCTCAGACGAGGAGTTTGGGGTGACGGACCAGGGGACCCGGCGATCTCCATCAATGCCATGTCCGGCCCTCACACTTTCGACACATCCCAGATGTCGATTACTATTGCGAGACACCGCCTCTTAGCCCTCATGGACACCGGCAGTACCCACAGCTTCCTCAGTGACCACGCCGCCCAGCGGCTTCAGCTTCCCATCACCAGCCGCAGCCGTTTGAGCGTGGTCGTGCCAAATGGCGCCGCCATGACCTGTATCGGGGTGTGCCGAACAGTTCCCATCACCGTGCAGGACTATCAGTCTCATGTCGACTTCTTCATCATCGCCTTAAAGGGGATTCGATGTGGTTCTGGGCACGCACTCTCGATCCTATTTTGTGGGATTTGGAGGGCATGACAATGTCGTGGGGTCCAGGACCCTAGCCGACGGTTTGGCAGGGCCGACCGATAGTTGATTCGAGCCGCGTTTCCTCCCTTCGGCTCGAGCCAACAGTGCAACATGATCTTTCGTCCCTCCGCGCGGAGTTTGGGGACACTATGCTTCCACCCACCGGGCTTCCCCCGTCCCGCCGCCAAGACCACCGTATTTATCTCCTTCCAAACACCGCACCAGTGGTGGTCCGCCCCTACCGTTATCCCTTTCTGCAGAAGGACGAGATTGAGCGGCAATGCGCCGACATGCTTCATCAGGGCATCATCCGTCACAGCGTCTCTCCATTCTCCTCTCCTGTCCTTTTGGTGCACAAAAAGGACGACTCCTGGCATTTCTGTGTGGACTACCGCGCCCTGAACGCGGTCACGGTGAAGGACAAATTTCCTATTCCAGTGGTCGAGGAGCTGCTAGACGAGTTGCGTGGGGCCCGATTCTTCTCCAAGCTCGATCTTTGCACAGGTTACCACCAGGTCCGTATGTTCCCCGCCGACATGGAGAAGACGGTGTTCCGCACGCACCATGGGCATTTTGAGTTCCTTGTGATGCCCTTTGGGCTCACAAATGCCTCATCTACCTTCCAGGCCCTCATGAATGAGGTATTCGACCCTCTCCTTCATCGATGTATACTTGTTTTTTTCGATGATATTTTGGTATACAGCAAGATGTGGGACGCCCATCTCGACCACCTCCGCACTGTTCTCCAACTGGTCCGCACTCATCGTCTCTCCCTCAAGCGGGCCAAATGTTCCTTCGACACGGACATAGTGGCATACTTGGGCCACATCGTCGACCATTCGGGTGTTTCCGCAGATCCAGTCAAAATCCAAGGCGTCCTCGACTGGCCACTTCCTCAGACTCAGCGGGAGCTCCGCGGGTTCCCCCGCTTAGCAGGATATTACCGCCTCTTTATCCAGGGGTATACAGTGATCGCCGCGTCCTTACTCTCTCTCCAGCGCCGCCACTGTTTTGTTTGGGATGACACCGCCTCGGCGGCCTTCCGCGCATTGCAACAGGCTTTGGTCTCGGCTTCGGTCCTTCAGCTTCCAGATTTCGAGAAAGATTTTCAGGTGGAGTGCGATGCTTCCGAACTCGGATGTGGAGCGGTCCTTCAACAAGAGGGACACCTAGTCGCTTATTTCAGCAGCACGACAGCCCTCCACCACCGGAAACATCCGGCATATGAGCAGGAACTCATCGGCCTGGCCAAGGCCGTTCACCATTGGCGACCGTACTTGTGGGGCCGAGCTTTCGTCATCCGTACCGATCATTTCAGTCTTAAGTATTTGTTGGAGCAACGCCTGACGACCGTCCACAACAGCGTTGGGTGAGCCGGCTATTGGGCTATGACTTTCACGTGGAATTCAAAGCGGGGCACTTGAATCGCGCGGCCGACGCTCTCTCCCGTCATGACTCTTCAGACGCACTTCTCTTTGCCGTCTCCACACCGTCATCTCTTGTTCTGCCACGCACGCACTTCTCTTTGTCGTCTCCACACCGTCATCTCTTGTTCTGCCACGCACGCACTTCTCTTTGCCGTCTCCACACCGTCATCTCTTGTTCTGCCACGCCTCCATCAGGCGATCCTCGATACACCGGCCCTAGGCGAACTCCTACACCGCATTCAGGACGGCCGCCTTCCGCCGCACTGGTCAGTCCAGGACGGCCTCATCCTGTACCGAGATCGCTTCTTCGTGCCTGACTCTTCCCCGCTGATTCCTGACATTCTAGCGGTCGTCCATGGCCATACCCATGAAGGAGTGCAAAAGACCCTTCAGCGCGTGCGTGCCGAGTTCTTTTGGCACGGTCTCAAACGGAGCATACAGACATTCATTTCCACCTGCCTTATTTGCCAGCGCAGCAAATCCGAGTCCCTTTCTCCTGCGGGCCTCTTACATCCTCTTCCAGTTCCCACTCAGATTTGGGCGGATATATCGATGGACTTCATCGAGGGATTGCCTCCTTCTCGGGGCCACTCAATCATCTTCATCGTCGTCGACCGGTTCTCCAAGGAAGCGCACTTCATGGCCATGCGCCGCCCCATCACCGGACCACGGTGCCCCGAGCCTTCTTTGATCGGGTGTTTAGCCTCCATGGCATTCCCGATAGTATTGTCTCCGACAGGGATAAAAGTTTTCACTTCTCAGTTTTGGTAGGAGCTCTTTGCCCTTTGCGACACAAAGCTGGCACTCTCTTCCGCGTACAATCCTTAGTCGGACAGCCAGACCGAAGTGGTCAATCGGACGCTCGAGATGTACCCCCGCTGCATTACAGGGGATCACCCCAAGGACAGGGTCCGTTAGCTCCAATGGGTCGAATACTGCTACAACACGTCCTATCATATGGCCCTCCAGACTACTCCCTTCAGCCTCATCTATGGACGGGATCCCCCCCCCCCCCGCCTCCTTACCTATCGGAGTGTCGCCGCTCGTTCCACCTCCGTCGACACAGAGCTGCGCTCGCGCGACGAGGTTCTGCGCCTTGCCCTCCTCCAGGCTCAGGCACGCATGGAGATAGCCTACAATCATGGCCATCGCGAGCTGTTCTTTGCCTCGGGCGATTGGGTCTGGCTGAAACGCCGCCCCTACCGTCAATCGACTGTCTCCAAGGAAGCCTATCAGAAGTTGGGGCCCAAGTTCTTCGACCCGTTCGAGATCTCCCACCGCATCGGAGAAGTAGCTTATCACCTCCGCCTGCCCGCCGACGCCCAGATTAATTATGTCTTCCATGTGTCCCAGCTGAAGCCCTTCCTCGGCGAGCCACCTACCGCAACCCTGGTCCCATTGCCGCCGCCGCCACAGGACAAGCTTGAGGACAAGTTTGATGTCAAGTAGGGTGGAGATGTTACGGACCCTCATTGGGGCATGACGTACAAGCACCGCGAGCCGCGCGTAGCGCCCGCTTAAACTCATCTTTTATTTTCGCTCGTATTTCTTAATTTCGCTCAAGCAGTTTTTATCCTCACGTATTAAGCCCTAATGAGGAGGGCATTTTGGGAACTTAAATGTTGGACCGGTTTCCCTTATATGGGTGGTTGGATGTTTTGCAAGGGGTAAGTAAGAAGAAAAGTTAAAACTCTCTCTCTAATTTCTCTCTATCTCTCTCTCTTTCTCCTGATTCCGGACCGACGGAAGCCCTAGCCGCACGCAGCCGCCTACCGCTCCAGCGCTTCTCCCATTTGCTCGCCACCATAGATCGCCGAAGAGCCAAGAAGGCTCCCTCTTCCTTCCTTAAGGACTTCCCCGCTCAACCACGGTGCACCGCTCTCAATCCCGAGCACGCAACAAGCACCAGCGAGCTAGAGAGCACCAGAGAAACAGAGAACCAGAGAGCACCAGCGAGCAGGGAGAAGAAAGAGCCAGAGCGATAGAGTGCAGACAGCGCCCGAGGGAGAGCTAGGGCAGGAGCGACGGGGAGAGATAAGGCAGGAGCGACGGGGTGAAATGAAAACACGGCCTAATAACTATAATAAGGCGACGGGGTTAAATAAAATAATAAAAAAAAAATTAATTCACATATCGGCCAAAATAATAAATAAAAAAATTTAATTCACATATCGGCCGATATTTCCGGTTTTTGGGCCCGGTATATCGGTTAAACCTGACATATCGGCCCGTTATTTTCCAAACGCCACAAACCAATTCTAAAACGGTTTCGTGGCGTTTTACCTCCCAAACCTTCATGTCGGCCGACATGTCGGACATGTCGGCCGATATCCACAACACTGGCAAAAAGGGAAAAACTCAAAAGCACAAAAAAAAACTTAAAAAATTACAAATCTAAGTTATAGAAGCATTCAACCAAACAACAAAAGAAGTTTTTATCCTAGACCCAACACCTATCCAGGAGTCAGTCTTCTTCCTCGACCCAACGCCTCTCTAGGAGTCAGACTTCTTCCTCGACCCAACACCCAACAGCGAACCCTCACCCAACCATAAGTGACACCAACCTTAGCGCTCAGTTAGAGGAACTAATGGCAAGAATGGAAGTCATCATGCATGAGTGGCTTCGCTTGGGTGTCGATTTTCAGTAGGCCTGTAACGGTTCGGTTTGGTTCGGTTTGTGAGCAAAACCGCAAACCGAACCACCCCTATGTGGTTTTAAAATTTTGGAACCGAACCGAACCGCCCAAACATTGAAACCAAACTGAACTAAACCGAATAGTTTGGTTCGGTTCGGTTCGGTTTTTGTGGTTTAAATGATGTGATGAAGCCTAAATATTTATATAGAGAGATCCGGGATGGTGCGGTGAGCACAGAATGTTTTGCTAAGTGGAGCTCGGGATATGAGTCCTGATACAGCGAAGTAGCAATACATCCACACTAGAGCACGAGTGTTGAGTTAGGTGCTCAAGAAACTTGTGCAATGAATTAATAAAAGTTTGAATGAACTTAATCAAAATACCGCATATTAGTTTATGATAGAGAATCATTTCTGAAAGATATTTTTAAAGAAGACAATTACAGTTGTTGAAAGGCTTAATCGGCGAAGAGGGCGAACTGCGAAGTCGACTAAAGGAGTGAAGGAGCTAGGGTTCGGCGCTCGGGAGAGATAAGTGGGTGAGCGGACTGAGCGACTGAGCGACTGAGCGGGGGTTCGGGTTTACTAAAAGTCTGAAATTTAACAATTTAAGACTTAATTTTAAGTATTGGACATATAGAGTTATAAATTCTGTGCTTAATGCTTAATTGGTTTAATGAAATTTAAGTAATAAATTAAATGTTTTTATACATAGCGGTTCGGTTCGGTTCGACTCGGTTCGGTTTGCCATGCAAAACCAGGAACCGAACCGAACCATATGGTTTTTCTAAAATCAAAACCATAACCGAACCGCGTCCTACTGAAACCGAACCAAACCGTGCGGTTTGGTTTGGTTCGGTTCGGTTTTGCGGTTCGGTTGGTTTTTGCTTACAGGCCTAATTTTCAGGAACCACCGGACACACCACCGCAATGAACCTTGCGCGAGCTTATGAGCGAAGGCTCCTCCTCGACCGGCCCCAGGCCCCCAGCTACCTCGCCGAGAATTACCCAACACTGCTTGCAGGGAAATGCACATCCGCTCTCTTCCAGGGAGATGGATGTTAGATCTTACGGTGCCCATAGAGGGGGGGAATAAGAGTTTTATAGAATTTTAATTCATAATAAAAATATCAGAGTTACTTAGAGAAGTTTCGAAATATTTTACAGCAGAAAAATATATTTTATATCTCAGAAAATATTATATTGAATATTAATATTAAAAAAAAGCGGAATTCAATATTTCTTCATTACCGCCGGCGTTAAGTATTATTGTCGAGCGCTAGTTCACGAATATTGAATTCAAGCGTTTATATCTAACAAAAATGAATATTGCAATATATTTTGCGTTAATGGTTTTGAAGAGTATATTTCGAAACATTTTAGAACATAAAAATAAAATCAAGGCAATAAGACAAAAAGAAACATGATTTTATTTCATTAGAAATTGAGTACAAAAATGTTTAATTTCAATGACATTTGAAATCAAGGCGAATATAAAAATTCCTTTGATGTTTCACCGATTCTTCTCTCAAACACCGGTTGGCTATAGTCCATCTTACCCTAGTTACGACATATAGCCTCCCCGAGATCTAACCCCGACCTAGTTGTTGTCATGGTTATCAGGATCGCGATCCGGATCTTATTATCTTACGATCCTACGATCCAGATTTTGTAAATCGATCCGGATCTTACCTAGAATCTAAATCGGCACATCTACGACTGGGATCGCGATCCAGATCTTAGGATCGTTAGGATCGCGATCTTGACCCGATTCTACCGGTATGGCCAAAGGTAACTAAAAACATGTTCAACCATATTCTAACCTCATTCAATCGGTCCAACGCCCATAAATCATTGTTTAACTTTATCCCAATCTGACACTCATACCCCATCACAGAATCATATCATGCTACTTTATCGTATCCCAAGTGTTGATTGCTGACTGGAAATAGAGGTCAAGAGTGACTTCTTCGATCGCTTTCAGTCCATATTTGTTTTTATTGTTAGTAAACATTGTGTCTTATCTGAAATTGAAATTGAACTTAATATAATAATATCGTTTTGATTTACTATTCAAAAAATTTAATATAATTATTCACATACTACTCAATTTATTGATTTTTTATTAATTGAGCATTTAATTTAATGATACAAAAATCAATTTTCTTTTCTGTCTTAATTTATGAATGTTGTAGGATCTTGCGATCCTCGATCCGATCCTATGATCCGATCCGATCCAACCTCAAAACGATCTCATCTAGGATCTCGATCCTGACAACCTTGGTTGTTGCACACAAGGCGACTAATTTCCCCCAAAGTTGCACAAGGACCTAGTCATCACAAACAAGTCGAATTTCCTACGGAATCCTTCTTGGGAATCCGGTGTTCTGCCCAAACGATTTCTCCACTCCCGCTACAAAAAGATAAAAAAAATTGATTACAAGATAATGAAAAATATAAGATAAAATTCTCATAGGATTTTTGAAGGTGAAGACGGAGGTGATGCAGAGATTGGCATTCTTGATGCGTTCGACCTCCATGCAGAATATGCGTTGTAGTCGTTCAAAATCCTCTTCCAATCTTCGTGTTTGCACAAGGGAGTTGTCTCAATTTCGGAGATGAAGGCTCTGAAAAGATGTAGAAATGAAGGATCCAGAAGGTGTGTTGAATGCATGAAGTTTCTGCCTTTTATAAAAAAATTGTTATCGTCGAGCGATAAATAGCTATCTGTTATGCTAATGCTAGGGTTCTAAGCAAGAAGGAACTAGGAAAAGGAAAATACGGCTAGGGTTTCAAGGAAGAAGAAGGAAATACCTGAATGATAATTTGCATCCTTCAAAGAGGGGGGAAAAGGGGTATTTATGGAGCCCCCTTTTCCCTAGGGCCGGCCGGCCCCAATGAGGGCTGAACCGGTGTGGTTCAGCCCTCCTTCCTCTTGTTGATTAGTTGCGGGCTGAACCGGATGGTTCAGCCCGGTCTTTATCCGGCGCTCCTTTGAGTCTTCTGGTGTATTTGAGTCCTCGGAACCGCAGCTCATTCGGGGCCATAACATTCCCCTCCCCATCAAGAGGCAGCTTGTCCTCAAGCTGGAAGTCAGGAAATAACTCCCGGAACTCCAAGAAATCCACCCACGTGTTGTGTGCGGCAGACAGATCCTTCCACTTGACCAGAATCTCCGAACGGTACTCCGTGTCATGTTTCTTCCAACGGGTCAGCAGAACATCCTCTGGGATGGGGCGCAGCTCCCCCGTGGTAGTAGCCTCGGGCAGAGAGGGGAGCACGGTGGCTGTCGCTCCCAACTTCTTCTTCAGCAGTGAGACATGGAAGGTGGGATGGAGACGAGAGCCCTCAGGGAGGGCAAGCGTGTAAGCGACCGGACCCACCCGTCGAGTGATGCGAAACGGCCCATAGAACCGAGGGGCTAGCTTCTGATTGGATCGGCGAGCAACCGAAAGCTGTCTGTAAGGCTGGAGTCGGAGAAAGACCTCGTCCCCTACCTGAAAGGTCCGTTCAGTCCGGTGCTTATCGGCCTGCAACTTCATCCGGTCCTAAGCAACCCGTAGATTGTCCCGCAAGAGAGCCAAGGTCTGATCCCGGTCGCGTAAAGCTCGGTCCACGGCCGGTAGGGCAGTGCTGCCTGGTTCATACGAGCGCAGAGTAGGCGGTGGGCGCCCGTAGACCGCCTCAAAGGGAGTGATCCGACTGGCCGTGTGATACGACGTATTGTAGCAGTACTCCGCCCAGTGTAACCACCGCGTCCATGTGCGAGGCTCATCCATGACGAAACAACAAAGATATGTCTCGACCCCCCGATTCAGCACCTCTGTCTGGCCATCAGTCTGCGGATGATTTGCCGTGCTCATGCGTAACTTGGTGCCTTGCAACCTGAAAAGCTCCTGCCAAAATTTGCTGACGAAGGTCGGATCGCGGTCCGAAATGATGGAGCTCGGAAGACCATGAAGGCGCACTATCTCTCGGGCAAAGAGATCGGCGACGGTATCCGCAGTGTAGGGATGGCTGAGAGCGAGGAAATGGCCGTACTTGGACAACTTATCCACTATGACCAAGATCACGGACTTGCTCTGGGACCGGGGCAAGCCCTCAATAAAATCCATTGAGACCGTCTCCCATATCTGCTGGGGAATCTCCAGTGGTGTGAGCAATCCGGCTGGTGAAGACGTCTCGTACTTCTGTCGCTGGCACATATCGCACTGCTGCACAAAACGATGTGTGTCCCTGCGTAACCCCTTCCAAAAGACGTTGGCCCGAAGCCGCTGTAAAGTGCGAAGCACTCCGGCATGGCCTCCGGCCGGAGACGAGTGGAACTCCTGTAACATGATCTCCTTCCAAGGGGAGGAGGCAGGGATGACCACCCGCCCGTGGTAATACAAATGCCCCCCAACTAGCTGGTATCCTGGCGGTGTAGGTTGGCCCTGCGACAAGGCCTCCACTATAGGTTGTAGCTCGGGGTCGGAGGCTATCTCTTTCTGGATGTCATCCAAGGACTCAATCAACGGCCCCGAGAGAAGGAAGGAAGTACTGTCAGGAAGGCGGGATAGGGCGTCGACTACCAAATTCTCTTTGCCCTGCTTATACACGATCTCATAGTCATATCCCAGCAATTTCGTCAACCACTTTTGCTGGAGGGGAGAGGCCAACCGTTGATCCAGGAAGTGCTTCAGGCTCTGATGGTCAGTGCGCACTTTAAAATGATGACCGAGCAGATAAGGGCGCCACAGAGTCACTGCATGTAAGATAGCGAGCATCTCCTTCTCGTAAGTGGAAAGACCCAGAGTCCGTGGTGCCAGCGCCTTGCTGAAGTAAGCCAACGGCCGTCCCTCCTGCATCAAAACCGCACCGATACCCACTCTGGAGGCGTCCGTCTCAACCACGAACTCCTTGGTGAAATCCGGTAGTGCGAGCACTGGCGTGGTCGTCATGGCCTCCTTGAGGGCGCTGAAGGCCTTTTCCGCTTCGTCGTGCCAAGAAAAGGACTCCTTGTGGAGTAGCTGAGTCAGTGGTCGTGCCAGCTTACCATAGTCCTTCACGAATCTCCGATAGTATCCTGTGAGGCCCAAGAAGCCTCGAAGTGCCCGCACGCTGGTCGGCCGCGGCCACCCTACCATGCTCTCGATCTTCTTTGGGTCTGCCCTGACCCCTTGAGCCGAAACCAGATGCCCCAAGTATTCCACCTCTGACTGACCAAACGAGCACTTTGATAGTTTGGCATAAAACTGATGCTGCCGCAGAATGGTAAGAACTTGTGCCACGTGCTCAACATGCTCCTCCCATGTCCGACTATATATCAGTATGTCATCGAAGAAAATGAGAACCGATCGCCGTAGGAGGGGCCGAAAGGTCTCATTCATCACGGCCTGAAAGGTCGATGGGGCATTGGAAAGCCCAAAAGGCATCACCAAGAACTCGTAATGCCCATCGTGTGTGCGAAACGCCGTCTTGTGGATGTCTTCGTCTTCATTCTGATCTGGTGGTAACCGGATCGGAGGTCCAGCTTAGTAAACAAACTCGCTCCATGCAGCTCGTCTAATAGCTCTTCTATCATCGGTATCGGAAACTTATCCTTAATTGTTGAAGCATTCAAGTTGCGGTAATCCACGCAGAAACGCCAAGAACCATCCTTCTTCTTTACCAGGATGATGGGTGAGGAGAAGGCGCTGGTGCTTGGACGTATGATGCCGGTAGACAGCATTTCCTTCACACTTTTCTCGATCTCCGCCTTCTGAATGTAGGGGTACCGGTAGGGACGAACGTTCGGGGGAGCAGCCCCCTCCTTCGTCTGTATGCTGTGATCCCTGAATCTGGGCGGAGGAAGTCCCCGTGGTTCTTGGAAAACATCTCGGAACTGTGACAAAAGTACCTGTATCCTCTCTGGAATGTCCGGTGGATCTTGGGCTCCGGCCTCCACCCCGACTACCATGGCCATAGGTGATCCCTGCTCCTCCAATCGCTGCAAGCTCCGCACGGAAATCTCTTTCAAAGGCGAAGACCGAATGCCCTGCAAGCAATAGTCCTTCCCCTGCTGTGTAAACTCCATCGTCAGACGAACCCAATCGGTGGTCACCCTCCGCAACTGTCGTAACCACTGAACCCCCAACACCATGTCTGAACCCCGGATCGGAAGCAGGTACATATCTGTGTGGCACATGTAGCCCTGCACGCGGATCGCCACCCCCTTCATCACCCCCTCGCACCTGAGCTTACTCCCATCTGCCACCATCACCTGGAAAGCTGCCTCCCTGTCAATTGTCTGTCCCACCTTCGAAGCGACTGCGGGGTTGATGAAGTTGTGGGTACTCCCACTATCCACCAGAATGGTAACTCGCTCCTTGCCCACCCAGCCGGTGAAACGAAGCGTCACGGGGGCCGTACACCCCTCCATCGCCTGCAAGGAGACTCCGAACTCTGTCAAATCCAGATTTGCCAAATCCAGATCCCCCACATCGGTTGCTTCCACCTGCTCTTCCTCGTCCTCCTCCTCATGCAACATGAAAACCTGAACCTTCTGACACGCGTGTCCCTTGGTGTACTTCTCATCGCAGTTAAAGCACAGCCCCTTCTCTCTCCGAGCCTGCATCTCCGGCCAAGTCAGCCTGGTCACTGTAGGACGCACGGTCGTGGGTTGCTCCCGTCGTCCCGCCACGGGGGCCGGAGGTGGTTTGGTTGTCATCCGATTCCGCTGTCTGTTGTAACGTTCTTCCTGTATCCGAGCGATGCTAATGGCATGGCTCAGACTACGCGGTAAGTATGCATGAACCTCGTCCCGCAAGTGGTCCTTCAGCCCTGAGATGAAACAACTCAGCAACGTCTGCTCGCCCCACGTAACGCGGTTTGCCAACCTCTCGAACTTCGTCCTGTACTCTGTGACGGATCCCCGCTGACGCAGTTTTTGAAGGGTAGCCTCTACGTCCTCATACTCCAGCGGCCCAAAGCGAGCCGAAAAGGCCTCCACGAACTCCGGCCACGGAGCGAAGTTGCGTCCTCGCAAAAACCACTGCGTCCATTGATATGCATCGTCTTCCAGATGGAAAGCCGCCAGTTGTACCCACTGAGCCTCGGGGATCTCCTGATATTTGAAAAACAACTCCGTTTTCTGGATCCATTCCAGAGCATCCCCTCCCCTGAACTTGGGGAAATTCATCCGTGTCCGCTTGGGTTGCATGTATGGTCGCTGATTAGGTCCTCCCCAACCTCCACCATCTGGCCCCATTACTCCGGGCTGCCCAAAGTCTCCTTGCATTCCTCCCTGGTTCCACCCTGGATTTCTTCTCGGTCCCATATTGGCCGGTCCGTATCCGCCGTTATGAGCATTTGCGGGTTGAGGAGGAAAGAACCCCGTGGTGCCGCCGAGAGGGACCGCATTTGCTCCGGTCGGCCGAAACAGTCCAAATCCTTGGTGTTGTGGCCTCCAGGGCTGTCCGAGCGCCGATCCCTGCCGCAGCAGCCCTCCTGGAGTCGGGAGAGGCGGTTCACACCCCCACGCTGAAGCAGATCCACCGCCGGACCCCCAGCAGCCTCCTGCGCTGTCCGCCGCACGTCCAAGAGGAGCGAAGCCCCCGTTGAACCCACCGCAGCCCTCCGGTTGTCCGCCTGGAAGCACGCCGGTCCGGAGCGGCGCCGTCGTCGTGCGAGCGGCGTCGGGCGGAAATCCCGCGCCCGTTCCCGAGCCCGACGCCCCGTTTCCTTGGCTCCCGCATATCGGGTTTCCCCCGTGCCCCGCGTTTGTCGCCTCCGTGTCCGATCCGGCCCCATTCACGGCCTTCCCTTTCAGATTTTGCAAGAGGAGGGCTTTCAACTCCTCCATCTTCTCATCGAAGCGTTCCTCCATTTGTTGTTGCGAGTTTTTCAGACTTGCGTCGATTGCCGCTACCGAATCCGTCAACGCCACATAGTTCTCCTCGATGGCGGCCAATCTCGCCGTCTCCGCCTCCGTACGTGTCACCATGGTCGCAGGAAGGAGCTCTGATACCAAATGTTATGCTAATGCTAGGGTTCTAAGCAAGAAGGAACTAGGAAAAGGAAAATACGGCTAGGGTTTCAAGGAAGAAGAAGGAAATACCTGAATGATAATTTGCATCCTTCAAAGAGGGGGGAAAGGGGGTATTTATGGAGCCCCCTTTTCCCTAGGGCCGGCCGGCCCCAATGAGGGCTGAACCGGTGTGGTTCAGCCCTCCTTCCTCTTGTTGATTAGTTGCGGGCTGAACCGGATGGTTCAGCCCGGTCTTTATCCGGCGCTCCTTTGGGTCTTCTGGTGTATTTGAGTCCTCGAAACCGCAGCTCATTCGGGGCCATAACACTATTGCAGGCGATATCTCCTCAAGTTGTCGCGTGTCCAAGGTTGTGGATGTCGGATATCGGGGACAGGTCGGTTTAGGTTTTTCGTGTCGGTTTAATATGTCGGGGGATATATTGGGGATATTTCATATATCGGGTTTTAATATTTAATTATTTGTGTGTAATTATTTATAAATTTAATCCTTTTTAAATTTATATATATTAATGTATTAATAATTTGATATTTATTGAACTCCTAAACTTATCAAACTAATATAAATATTTTGTGTTACACAAATAATAACGGTATAACGCGTGAAATAAAACAGGAGCAAGCAGAATGTCGCAATGTTGTCAATGACAAAGGAAGATAAGGAACTTTTAGTCTATAATTAATAAACCATGCATAATTAAAATCAATGACGGACTTGAGCAAGGAAGAAAGTTAATAAAATGTCGGGATATATCGGCCGATATATCGGCGAATATATCGGTCAATAGCAGACATATTGGAGGATATATTCCAAAAGGATATTTAGCAAAAAAATATCGGAAACGTGTCGTTTTGTCGATAAAACCTTTATGTCGGTCGACATGTCGGCAATGTCGAAGGATATTCACATCAGTGCGCGTGTCCCATGCCGCAATGGTCGTGCCGGTTGAAAAACGATCATGGTTAGGTCATGGAGCTATCGCGGGGCGATTGCGACTATCGCCTAGCGATATCAAAATCATGCGCGACGTGGTTGGATCATGCGGGACGTGGTTGTCATCTGTCTGACGTCATTTTCGTTATCGTCTGGCGATAGTGGCTATCTCCAGTGATATCTTCTCCTCACTTTTGGGGTCCGAACCTTTTGCAGATTGTAGATGACTCCGTTCTCGTTCTGGAATGGCGTGGACCGTTCTATAACTCTTCCTGGATTGAAAGTTATGGTCGTTTGAAGTTCGGCTATCAATAATAGTTTTTTGTTGTTTCTAAAATGTACACAGCTTAGATCACGCCCATGACCGAGGGCTTGTCTCCTCATTCAACCTGTATAACCTGCACACTATAAAAACACAAAAGATAAGATCAAATACATTACGGTATTTGTTATTCTCAAACTAAGAGATGTGGAATGCATGCTCCAACAAAGGACACCACCAGCCCCCTCCCTTTTAAGGGGAACGACCAAGCCTAACCACCTTATTGTCGCCGGCTATCGATGTCGGAAATGGCCGACCGTCGTGCCAAGGGACTATATTTCAATTGTGATGATGCATTCGGCCCAGGGCAACGCTGTAAGTCTTGTTTGGGTTGAGGTTGATGATCTGTCTGACGATGATAATGATGACGAGGATGAGAAAGCTCTGGAACTTTCCCTCCACACTATTTCCACCGCACAGAACAGCCAAGGTCATAATATACAGATAAACATCTTTATAACGAGCCACCCTTTTCTGGCCCTCATGGACTCGGGGAGTACGTATAACTTTATCAACCGCACCACCGTCGATCACCCGCATCTCCACATCATGCCTCACCATCGCCTTCAAGTGGTAGTGGCTAATGGCCAAACAATGGCATGCCAGATCATATATCAGGCGGTTTTTCTTATATTGGACACCCACCAACTTTCAGTGGAGCTCCTTGTGGTGGATATCCAAGGTTTTGAGGTGGTCTTGGGGGTCTGCTGGCTCCGCACTATGGGACCACTGACTTGGAACTTCGACGCCCTCTCCATTAAGTGGCTTCACAACAATCAGTTAATGGAATGGCATGGGCAACCACCAGCGCATTTGCAATTCTCCTTCGCCCTTCAAAGGCCGACTCTTCCAACAAGTTGATCACTTAAAGCACAACTGCCAGACCTCAACGCCATCATGCAAGAATTTGTTGACACTTTTGTCATTCCAAGTGATCTTTCGTCAGCAAGCCACCATGATCATCGTATTTGTCTCCTATCAACCACTTCCCCTATTGTCGTGTGCCCATACCGCTACTCATTCTTTTAAAAGGATGATATCGAGAGGCAATGCTCCTTTATGCTACAACAATGCATTATTCGGCGTAGCATCTCTTCATTCTCTTCCACGGCTCTCCTAGTCCACAAAAAAGATGGCTCCTGGCGTTTCTGATTCAACTACTGGGAATTGAATCTCAAGACTGTCAAAGGCAAGTTTCCAATTCCGGTCATGGAAGAACTTCCTGATGAATTGCACGGCGCATGCTTTTTTTCAAAGTGGGATCTCTCTACTCTGGCTACAATCAAGTGCGCATGGCCTAACAGGACATTGAGAAAACAATATTCTGAACCCATCATAGACATTTTGAATTTTTGGTAATGTCGTTCGGCCTTACCAACGAACCCTCCAACTTCTAGGGGTTAATGAACGAGGTGATTCAACTACTACTTCTAAAAACCGCCCTGGTATTTTTGATGATATCTTAATATACAGTAAATCATGGGCCGAACACTTACATCACCTTCGCGAAGGCTTCTAATTGGGGCGATGACATCAACTATATCTAAAGGGGTCTAAATGTGTGTTTGGAAAAGATAGTGTTGCCTATCTAAGACATATAGAACACTCTCATGGGGTTTCGACAGACCCCGATAAACTGGAAGGTGTGGCCTCCTGGCCCATGCCATGGTCCACGACCTCAGCGCATTCTGGAGATTTACGGCCAACTACCGCCGCTTCATCTGCAGCTATAGCTCCATTGTTGAACTGTTCATCGCACTTCTCCATATAAACTCTTTTGCTTGGAGTGAAATCGTCTCCTTTAAGAACCTTCAACGAGCTCTCATCGCCGCCCCGGTGCTCACCTCCCAGATTTTACCAAAGACTTTAATGTCAGGTGTGATGCATTCGATCAAGGCTATGGCATTGCCCTCCAGCAAGACGGTCACTCCATCGCATACTTCAGTCGACGAATTGCCAACCGTCACCAAAATCTTATGACATACAAGCAAGAACTCAACGTCTTTGCTAAGGCCATTTAGCATTGGAGGTCATATTTGTGGGGATGCCTGTTTGTGATCCGTAAGAATCATTTTAGCCTCAAATATCTCTTAGAACAGCGCCACACCACCATGCCCCAACAGCGTTGGGTAAGCAAACTCCTTGGGTTCGATTTTTGGGTCGAATATAAGGAAGGAACAATAAATCGCGTCGCCGACGCGCTCTCACGCCGCGACTCCACCAATGGCCCTTTTTTGTCGAGAACCCAACTCTGGCATAATTCCCCACATATTGGAAGACACCCACGGTCGCAGTCATGAAGGCGTTCATAAGACAATCCAACACGTTTGTCGTGAATTCTTTTGGAAGGGTCTTCGTCTGCAAGTCAAGGACTTCATCGCCCAATGCTTCACCGATCAGCAACACAAAACAGACAACCTCAACCACTACCCGTCCCCACTCAAATCTGGGTGGATATTTCCATGGATTTTGTGGAGTGACTGTCGGTATCGAAGGGTAAATCCATCCTCATGGTGGTTGTGGACTGCTTCTCAAAAGGGGCATATTTTATTATGTCAGGGAGGCCGCTTATCGTCGAACGTGTCGCATGTATATTCCTCGCAGACGTATTTTGTTTGCATGGCATGCCGAAATCTATAGTTTTTGATCGGGACAAGGTATTTACAATCCGTTTCTGGAAGGAATTGTCCCCACTCAGCGATTTAAATTATCCTTTTCATCGACATACCACTCACAATCGGACAGCCAGACCAAAGTGATCAATCGTACAGTCGAGATGTACCTACGTTGTCTCACAGGTGACCAACACAAAAGTTGGGTGTGCTAACTTCCTTGGATTGAAGGCGGCTATTGCTACAATGCAACAGAGGAAGGCGGACAGGGATGGCGTCGGTGGCTGCGGTAGGAGGGAAAGTCGGCGGCCCCGGAGAAGATGGCGTCGGGCCAGCGGTGGTTACCAGGGCACAGGGGCTGCGGGCGGCAGGGAGGATGGAGTGGGGAAGTTGCCGCCTGGGTGGCTCGGGAGCAGAGCCGGCGAGGCCCTTGGAGTCCATTCGGCACCGGCGGCGTGACCGAAGGAACGGGAGAAAGTTTTAACTCATCTATCGCCTCTAATGCTCTTATTTATAATAAACCCCACATATACACGGTCCCCTGGATGATTATTAAAAAAAACTAAAAATATACTCAAAACATATAAATTAATATATCATCTCGCGGCGGCCCTAGGGATATGGAATACTCAACGGGAGGGGCCCACCTCTGTTTCTACAGTGGATCAAGAAATCCAAGGTCGTGATGAGTTTTTGACACTGGCGCGTGAACACTTGCTCCAAGACCAGCATCAGATGGAAATTCGCTACAACCGCAGTCATCGCAACCTCACCTTCAACAACGGTGATTGGGTATGGCTGAAGGGTCTCCCTCACTATTAGTTATTCGCCTGCCACCTCCATCTCCACGAAGCTTGGCCTCAACTTCCACGGACCTTCACGATCCACCAAAGAATCGGCGACGTGGCATACCACCTTCGCCTTCCAGACACCGCCCGCATTCATGATGTTTTTCAAGCCTCCTAGTTGAAACCATTCATTGGCGAACCTCGGACCACCTTGCTCGTCCCGCTCCCTATCAAAGTTTGAGGACAAGTTGCTTGTTGAAGAGGAAGGTGATGTTACGGATCGGGTCATCACCACTCCTCGTTGGGGCAATATTTACCGATGTCATGAGCGGATGGAACTGGTGAACGAAGCAGAGACCAATATTCATGGGATGGACAACAACCAACATATTCACATTTGACCAAGACAGTAGCCATGATCTTCACATTGACCAAGACCGCAGCCATGAACTTCACATTGACCAAGACCACAGCCATGATCTTCACGTACACCAAACTTGTTGATGGTGACCTTGCATGCAGCCCTTTTATATTAAATTACCACTTCCATGAAGTTTTCTCTTTAAATTAATTTCCCATTTGTTTAAGCCTAGATGTGTGGGTGGGTGGGTGTGGGTGGGGGGGGGGGGGGGGGGGGGATGGGGGAACCTATATATGCTTTGTATGACTCATGCTCAGGTATGAAGAAAAAGATATCAAAATTTCCTCTATCCCCTTCCTCTTCTTCTCTCCCCTCTACCTCGTTCCTCCCAAAGCCTCCCTTTAGTTTTCCGCTAATCCACATGGAGTTACATTTTACCACTGACGTCCAATCGAGTACCACTTCACCAACGGATCCCAAGAAGAGAAATGAGGACCCTTCGCGGGACTTCACCCTCCGTCGACCCATTACGCATTCCCAATTCGGGGCACGTAACAAAAGGTTCCTTGACATAAAGGTAGTCCTCTCTTCCACTAAGTGTGGCATGGCACTGCCTTCACCAAGGCGACGAGTCTTTCCCTCAAGAGACTCCAACCCAGTCGTGATTCTTTTCCAATAGAGACTCAAAAACAATTTATAGTCCTTTATATTGGAGACAAATGAACCACTGCACAGATCTTTTGAAGGGAGATGTTGTAATCCATTACAGCATATAAGAGAGAAAATGAAATTAGTAGTTGTGTATCAAAAGAAGAGATACACAATTTACATTAGAGAGAAAGAGAGAGGGTAGAGAAAGGGTGGAGAATTAAAACGACAAAGTTATGAGGTGAGAAGGAAGAGTGCTCCACATTCATGAGAAGGGAGATTGCTCCACAAACAGAGAGTGTTTTCTCTCTCTGCTTCTTTCCTCTTTTCCATTTCTTCATTCTTCTCTCTGTCATTTTGATATGTATTATCTACGCTTCTTCACCTTCCCCACCC
This sequence comes from Platanthera zijinensis, assembly GCA_039513925.1. Taxonomy (NCBI): domain Eukaryota; kingdom Viridiplantae; phylum Streptophyta; class Magnoliopsida; order Asparagales; family Orchidaceae; genus Platanthera; species Platanthera zijinensis. The sequence continues at coordinate 248,033,454 of CM077079.1, read as the reverse complement.
TGATCTTCAAGTTCTTGCTCACGTTAATAGCCGCCTCGGATTGCAGAGAGTTCAAGGAGAAATCCACTTATCTCATGCCCGTCCCCGATGAGATAGAAGCGTAAAAAAAACTTCAGCTCTTTGGCTCTGCAACGGCTCTGCGAGTCCCAACAAATCTTCAGGTCGGTCAACGACCACAGATCCTTGGTCGGTCAGCGATTGCTGAGCTGGTCACCGATTGGCAAGTTCGGAATCTTCCTTTTTTGAGCGTTGATGAAAGGATGGCTCGATTGACAATCAACTTCAGCTCTGGTCCACGAACAACGATCTATGATCAAGTTGGGAACATTGCAATTGAGAACAGCAGTCTGCAATCCATTCTTCGATCGTTCAACGGTTACTCGGTCAACAATTTAGCCCCCGATCAATGAATGCCCGATTTCCCGGTTAATGATCTCCAACAGCTTGAGGATGAGGTAGGCCTCTTTTGACTCTTCTCCTAGAAAGCTTCCTTCGCACTTCATTATGCTTTAAGGTTGCTTCCTCTGAAGCAAGAACTTTTAGCTCTTCTTGTTTCTTTATCATCAATCAGTTAAGATTATGTACCATAAAATCCACAGAATTTTTTCCAATAATGAGAATGCATTGACTATTCCTAAAAGATCAAAATGCACCAAAATTCCCATTTGGGACACATTTGATGGATCAAGTGGCTCGAGCAATCAAAATAAACGCAATGTCGAGTCTCAATGCCCGCAACCACAATAAACTTCGAAATTTTGGGGGATTGATCGGCTATTATGGCATATTTGTACAGGGGTATAATGAGACCGCAGCACCAATAATAGTCTATAAAATAAGGATTTTTTGTTAGTCCTCGAAACTAGAAAAAGCTTTTATTACCTTAAAATCGTTTTATCAGTAGCACTACAGTTGCCAAAAAATTTGTAGCATTTCTTTGTAGAATGGAGTGCATCCAAAAAAGAGAATTGGGATTGTGCTTCAACTAGAAGGACAATGAGTTGCTTTTTAGTAGCGATTGATTGTGCATCATATCAAACCACCATTGATTGGCCTTGCCAAGACTATTATATATTGACGGCCATATTTGTGGGGACGGAAATTCATTATATGCACTATCATTATAGTTTCAAAAATCTTTCGGAGCACAGACTCACTGCAGCCCCACATCAGCATTGTATTAGTCGTTTTGTTGGGTTTGTCTTTGAAGTTGATTATCGTTCGGAATCTCTGGATAAAGCTGGCGATGATTTATCAGGGTAAGAAGAATAAGGGGTGCTTTTGTCCAACTCACTACCGCACCTTAATATTTTTGATGTTATTCAAAAGCAAGTGTTGAATACCTAACTTCTTAAAGTCTTGTAGGATAAGAATATTTTTTATTTCTTCGCCGCACTTTCTATCAGCGCAATTTCTTATATACTATTCATTGCTAAGTAAGCTCATCGACTTATGTCTCCTTTTTTTGCCTCTTCAACGCTATGGCGACTGGGCTACTACGTGCTATGAGTGTCCCTTTCTATAAGCTCACCTCCTATCGTCGACTATTTGATACTATCGCACTCATCGACTTATGTCCCCTTCGCTCTTTTATAAGCTCATCGTCCTCATGGGTGACCTTAGTCTAAGTCGCTATCGCGACTCACCGTTGTGCCTCTTCGTCGCTACCGCGACTCACCATCGTTCCTCTTCGTCGCTACCGCGACTCACCGTCGTGCCTCTTTGTCGATATCACGACTCAGCTACTATGTACCCTTCGCCTATCGGTGAAGTTGAATCTATCGCTAGTTCGCTACTATGCAACTTTGTTCAACCACGAATGAACAACTGAAAACATTGTCGCTACACTACAGGTACAATAATGCTTCTTTCCTTCGCAGCGTAGTGGCATAACATGGTGAGCTTCTATTCAGTTTATGATGACCTAAAACTCTATAAGATAGGGTGGTGGTGGTTGAAGGCATTGGAGATGTACTGTTACTGCACCCGATGTTCACTCAAACTCCTTGTAGATGGGGATGGATCTAAAAATGTTCACTATTGAGTTCTTTGGGATCAAACTCTTCCTCTGCCACCTAGATTACATTAACAAAACAAAGACGAAATAGGAAGGGGCCAATCTCTGGTTGATGTACTCACAAGAAAAAGTTCCATTGATTGCCCATTTGATCGCGGAGGGGTAGAATATCATCGGGAATAAAGACAAGAGAGCAAGGGTAAAAGATCTAACCTAAATATACTGATTCTTTATCCTTTTCACTGCCTAAAATATCCTCCTACACACAATGATAGCATTTACATTAAGGAAAAGATCGGGTGAAGACGCAAGTCGCTACAATAATTTCATTGAAAAGATGAGGAAGTGGTTAGGTGTTGTTATGGCTCCATTGACAGTCTCCTTGCTTTCGGGAGTGAGATCGATGCGCACCGCACCAGTTTTCGCCAGATAATGGGTGAGCTAGCGTGTTGTCAAAAATTTGAGTAGTGGTGAAGGACCGGAGCTTTCTTATTTGATTGAAATATAGGAGTACTTGTGACGCAGGACGGCCCTATGTGAGAATATATGTGACGCGTGAGGGCTCTATAGGCGGCGAAAAATCTGGGATCTAACCCTACATGTTATGCAAAAGTCCGACGGATAGAACACAATTGAATAGTAAATAAAATCATCCCACGCAGATAAATTCACAACAAGGCACAATAATTTATTTATGCGAGGCAAGCTTAGGCTTTCCTCCGCGTTGAGGGCCAAAGCGAGAGCGCGCGGCGAATAAATCTTACAAATCACAATAATTATCAAACAAACCACCACAATAAAAAAAGATATTCAAACTAATATATTAACGAACCCAATACAAATATGTTGAAAATAATAATACAGTACAACGAAAACTCACTAAGTAGTGGGCTGACCAAAGCACTGAAGATTTTGGAGCCAAAAATGCGTGAATGGAGATCTGGGGTGGAACCGAAGACGTGGAAATGACATAGGTGACTGTCCTCGGTGGTTGAAGGTGGAAACGGGCCGGAAATGGGGAGATCCGGCGTCGTATGGGTAAATCCGGGTGAGAGGGGAGTGGATCCGGTGTTTAATAGAAGATTTGGGATAGGAATGGAGCGGATGGTGAGAGGAAATAGCGGATCGGGGATGAAACAGTCCAGATCTGGACTGATCTGGATAGGGCTGATTGACGATGGTTCCACGAAGGGGAGGGGATTGGCGGCAAGCGGAATTAGGGCTGAGAGGAGCTGCAGCAGTTGTAGGTGAAGAGGGGGTGGCTGGTGGCCCTGTAAGGGAGTAGGAAAGTGGTTGTAGTGAGAGGGAGGGGGGCTAGGTGGCGGAGCTGTCCCGAAGGAGCTTTCAGGCTGTCGGTGATCAGCCAGGGAGAGAAGAAACTATATAAAAGGAATAGTAAATTTCATTTTTCAACAGTACAAAGAATTGAAATCTGAATTTTCTACCCAGGAAACAGTGGCTGATTTGGGGGCAGTAGGGGCGCTGGGAGGGAGTTTGGGAGGGGAAAAGAAGGCTTAGGGTTAGGGGTTAATTTGGGGAAGAAGATACAAGCCTAGGAGTCTTCACCTAGGGTTCTACGGAGTCGGCACTGTGGCATGCTCGCAGGAATCCGGGAATAGCTTTCTCCAAATTCTGCAATGCCTAGATCAGCCCCTAAGCGGTCTATTTATAATAAAGAGAAGATTAGGGTATCCCCATCAACGGCTATGATTGGCAAATAAAATAAACTAATATATGAAATTGATTCGCAACGCGAATCCGGACGCATCCGCGGAGTCTGATCATCGATCAGAGCACGCCATATATGAAAAGTCACCAATTGGCCCTGAACGGGACACAAAACTCGTCATCCACTGCAAGTGCTCGTCTATGCTCTGCATCAATCTCTCCGGCTTGAAAAGATTCATCTCCCGATGAATGGGGATCAGAATTCTCTCGCTGCATGCCAGGCAAAACTCGAATAAGTCCACCAAAGATCGCCCAAGTTTCGTCGCTGGAAAAGTATCCTCGTCAATCAACTCCCCCTGACTGAAAAGCTGTCATCTCCGGTGAATGAAGACGGTTGTGCTGAATTCGAAATCCAGAAGCGAATCAATCAAGCTCTGATGCAAGTACCCAGGTGTCATCAACGTCTGTAGTAGGAATGTAATGGCGGCGTCGGGTCTCCGTAATGCTCTCAATGCTCAACTCACGAGTGGTGGATACCGATGCGTTCGGCGAGGCCGAAAGTAAAACCAAAGAAGACGAGTCTCCAGGTGGGTAGGTGTCAGAAGTGGGTGAGTAGTTGTGGACATCAGACGTGTGTGGGATATAAAGGTAGTAAGAAAATGGGAGTGGAGGTGTGGGCGGCTGGAATTCCCCACTGCTTGGGTCCACATAGTCGTGAGGCTCATAGTATGGCGTCAGATTTTCAACATTAAATATTGGGTGGATACCCATATTTGCAGGGATATCAAGATCGTAGGTGTTTGCTTCGATTTGTCTCATGATTATATAGAGATTCATTCGCCTAACGCTCAAACATTTAGCAAGCCTTGCACGGAGCCTCACAACGCAGTTTCTTACCATCACCTGCTCTCCTTCATGAAATACCTGCACTTGCCAATGAACATCCACATGTGATTTACAAAATTTATTACCAATATGGATTATTGGTCAGACTGACTCATAACACATGCAAACGATGAACAGACAACACAACAGACACATGCAAAAGATGACGAAATAACTCAACAGACTCATGCAAATGACACACAACCGGCACAACATGCTCTCTATGAGAGAATCTAATAATGACCTGAAAACTCATCAAAGGAGGTGGCCTGTCAAGAGGCTCTCTCGGTGGAGTGCAGAAAAACTCATCTCGTGTGTGTCGAATGCTCAGGTGACCGTGCGAAACATCTACACCCAAGAGCGAGCTCATGAAGAGTAAAATGTCTCTCAAGGAGCGTAACGCATCAGGGGCTCACTAGGTCTGTAAGAAAAGTCATCACGAATGCGACGACCACCTGAATGAAAATCGTGTATACCGACTAAAAGACGTGACTCTCGAGTGTGGTGTGTGCCCCGAAAAGAAAGAACTCGTCTGGTGGGTCAGCAGGTGGTGCGTCCCAAAACTCATCGAGGGTACGATGTATCAGCAGGTGGTGCCTTAAATAATTGATGCTCCACCCAATATCCATCTTCTGGGGCAAGGCCAGAGACAATAATGGAAGAAACGTATTAGGGTAGCCGGGTGAGAGGGGAGATCCGGTAGGGAAAGGAGGCCGAAATGCAGAGATAGAGAGAGAGAGGGGGGAGAAGAAAGAGAAAACTCAGAATCAATCTTGCATACCAAACCCTAGGCACACTCACCCATTTATACTACATGGGGTGTCAATAACAAGAGTAGCCAAAATTGAAATAACAACAAAACATACGAAACATAAAGGAAATAAGATAACGGCGTCATCGGCGCTAAGCCGACTCATCAGTAGCGCGGCTGCGACGCGTGTATGTCCTCCAGGGTGGCTCCTCGGCATGCAGGTCCGTAACAATGCCGCCGTCTGGAAAATTTGTCTTGTCCTCAAAGCATAATTCAGGGTACTGGCGACGAAAATCATCTCGAAAGAGCCATGTGGCATCGGAGTCCGCCCGACCCACCCACGCGATGAGGAGCTCGTCCGGGTCCGCATCGCTCGGAAGGTGGTGACGGCGATTAAGAACTCTGGCGGGGTAGAGGGGAGGGTCACCGGACAACTCGACGTCGGCGGGGATATGGTCCACGACCGGGTGATCGCCCACGACCCGACGCAGCTGGGAAACATGGAACAACGGGTGTACCCGGCTGCCGGGTGGAAGGGCGATGTGGTATGCCACCGCACCAATACGTGTCAGGACTTCGAACAGGCCAAAGAAGCGGGGAGCGAGCTTGGGACACGGGCGGAGGGCCACCGAGAGCTGGCGGTACGGGTGGAGCTTGATGAAGACATTTTCGCCCACCGCAAAGCTCAAGTCCCGCCTCTTCCGGTTGGCGAAGGAGGACATCTTGTCCTGGGCCCGGCGAAGATGATGCTTCAAATGCTCCAACACGGTATCACGGTCTTGTAGATGACCGGCGAGGCTGGCTACTGCACACTCTCCAGGAAGGTGACGAGCAAGGGTCGGTGGCGGGCGGCCATATACTGTCTCGAACGGCGTGGTGGTTGTTGCCTGATGGTAGGCGGTGTTGAATGAATACTGCGCCCAACAAAGCCATTTTTCCCACGTCCAGGGTTGTTCTCCAACGAAACCCCGAAGGTATGTCTCCAGACAACGGTTGAGGAACTCGGACTGTCTGTCAGTCTGAGGGTGGTAGGCGGTACTCATGCGGAGACGTGTCCCCTAAATGCGAAATAGTGTCGTCCAGAACGCACTCAAGAATAGGGGGTCCCGGTCGCTGGCAATGGACCGGGGAAAACCGTGGAGGCGGACGACGCCGGTGATGAAGCTATCGGCGACGGAGGCGGCAGTGTACGGGTGGCGGAGGGGGATGAAATGGCCATACTTGGACAGTTGGTCCACCACTACCAGAATGCAGTCAAACCCTCCAGAGCGCGGAAGCCGTGTGATGAAATCCATCATAATATCCTCCCAGATGCGGTCTGGAATGGGGAGTGGTTGGAGGAGCCCCCCGGAAACATCGTCTCATACTTGGCCTTCTGGCAAGTCAGGCATGCGGCGAAATAGGTCTTCACTTGGTGAAACATCTACGGCCAGTACAGCGAAGCGGCCAGGCGGTGGTAGGTCCGGAAAGCCCCGGCGTGTCCCCCAGTTGGGGAGGCATGAAACTCGGCCAGCAGGCAAGGGATTCTTGGAGACGTTGAAAAAATCACGAGGCGGTCCTTGTAGAAAAGGCGCCCGCCAATCAGAGAGTAAGGGGCGCGAATCGGCGGAGGCGATCAGGGCCGTCCGAATAGCGGCAAGGGTGGGGTCCGCCTCGACCTCCTGCTGAATCACGGCGGCCTCCTCCCAAACTGGGCGAGAAATGGCTGAAATCTCCGGTGAATGTAACTGACGGGAGAGAGCGTCAGCCGTCCGGTTCGTCCTCCCGGGCCGAAACTCAATGGTGAAGTCATAGCCCAACAGTTTGGTTGTCCAAAGTTGTTGTGTCGGAGTAGCAATCTTCTGTTGAAGTAGGTACCGTAAGCTGTGGTGGTCAGTTCGAACCACGAAGGGTCGACCAAGAAGGTACGGCCACCAATGTTGTACTGCCAAAATCAAGCCCATCAAATCACACTCGTAGGCGGAACGGCTACGAAGTGTGCTCGAGAACACCCGACTGAAATAGGCCACAGGACAGCCCTTCTGCATGAGGACAGCGCCGACGCCGGTGTCGGACGCATCACATTCCACCTCGAAGGGCAGGCCGAAATCAGGCATGGCCAATACCGGGCCCTAGACCATGGCGGACTTCAGGGCGGCAAAAGCGGCGACCGCCGCGGCTGTCCACTGGAAGGGTCCCTCCTCTGAGGCCCGCAACAGCTGAGTGAGGGGGCATGCTAAGCTCCCGTAATGCTGAATGAAGCGTCGATAGTTGTCGGTAAAGCCCAGGAAACCGCATACCTCGCGGAGAGACGTCGGGGTCGGCTAATGGAGGACAGTCGACAACTTGTCCACGTCCATCGCCACCCCCGCCGCCGAGATGGTGTGGCCCAAGTAGCTGACTGCCCCGACGTCGAAGGAACACTTTTTCTGATTCAGCACCAAGCCGTGGCACCATATAGTGGCCAGAGTACTACGGACGTGCTCCAAGTGTGCCTGTCAAATCGAACTGTACATCAAGATGTCATCAAAAAAAAACCAATACATGCTTGCGAAGTACCGCTCGAAAGATGTCGTTCATGGTTGCTTGAAACGTCGTCGGTGCGTTGGTGAGACCAAATGGCATGACGAGGAACTCATAGTGGCCGTCATGAGTCCGGAAGGCCGTCTTGGGAATGTCCTCGGGGCGAACCCGAATCTGGTGGTAGCCGGCACGCAGGTCCTGCTTGGTGAAGAAGGTGGAGCCGTGAAGCTCGTCCAGCAGCTCCTGGATGACCGGAATGGGGTACTTGTCCGGAATAGTCGACTTGTTCAGTTCGCGGTAGTCCACACAGAACCGCCAACTGTCGTCCTTCTTCCGAACCAAGAGGATCGGGCTGGAGAAAGGACTCGTACTGGGGAGGATGATGCTGGCCAGGAGCATCTCGTGCACCAGTCGTTCGATCTCATCCTTCTGAATATGTCTGTAGCGGTATGGCTGAAACGACGGAAGTGCCGTCCTGGAGGAGAATGGAGTGGTCGGTTGGGCGAGAGGGAGGTAAGCCAGTGCGTGGCTGGAACACGTCCTGAAAGTGTGTCGGGAGCTCCTGCAAGGCCAGCGGCTGGTCCGAGGTCGGGCAGGTGTATGCGGTAATCGGCCATAGCCAGGCCGAGAAGTCCACCACCGACGTACGTTGTAGGGCCCGGAAGGACATAGGAGAGCGGAGAAGAGTAGCATCCCCACCAAGCGGCATAGTCGGCCCGCCTGGAGGAAACGCATCGTCATGGAGGCCCAATTGACGTTAACGTCGCCGAGGGTACGGAGCCAAGCGACCTCAAGAATGGCGTCAATTCCGCCCAAACCAAAATCATAAAAGTCAGTCGTCACCGTACAGGGGCTCACCGAGAGTACCACGTGCGGGCAACGGCCCATCGTCGATCGGCGTCGCCCGTCCCCCAAACAAACAGTGAAGTCCGGGGAGAGCACCAACGGAAGCTGGAGCTGCATGGATAAATGTTCCGAAATGAAATTGTGGTAGGCCCCACTATCAATCATCACCACGATCGGACGCTGTTAAATACACCCTGCTAACTTCATGGTTTGTGGGCCGGATATACCCCCCCCCCCCACCCACACTGAGAAGCAGGGGAGCTCCAGAAGGCAGAGGGACGCGGCGGCGGCGGCGGCTGCGCCTTCGTCTTGGCCAACGTCGTTCTCCTCCAGCTCTAAAGCCTCGAAATCGGCCAAAGTCACCTAGGCCTCCAGGTCGCCTACAATGGCGTGGAATTCCTTGACTGGACAGTCATGGTTGGGACCGTGGGGTTGGCGGCATCGGAAACACAACCCTTTCGCACGGATGTCATTGTAGTCTTGGTTGGATAAACGTAGAGGAGGGCCCCTAGCCGTTCGGCCTGCTGCTGGAGGACCGCGGGCTGGTGCGGCATTGGCCGCTCGCCATGGTGGTCGAGGCGGGTGGGCCAGAGGAACGCCGATCGGCCGAGCAGGGGGGCGGTAGCGAAGCCGTCTAGGAACGGGAGCAAGATCCGCCTCCACGAGGTGAGCCATACCCAAGGCTTCTAACACTATCCTCGGGTGGTGGGTGCGGAGGCGCGAGCGAATCTGTGGTAGGAGTCCTTGCATGAAGAAGGCAAGATAGTGGTCCGGCGGTAGGCCCAGAACGTGGGTCACCAACGTAACAAACTCATCGATGTATTCCTCCAAGGTTCCCAATTGTCGCACTCCGCACAGACGCTCGATAGCGGAGCCGGTGTAGCGGAAGTCGTAACGGCCAATCATTCCTTGCTTCAAATCCGGCCAAGTAAGGTCGAGGTTGGTCTGGCGGAGCCAACAAGCCCAATGAAGAGTCGAGCCATCCAATCCGACGAAGACGTGGGCGACCTTGTCCTGCTCAAGGGTGGAGTGTAGGTCAAAATATTGTTCCGCCTTGGCGATCCAACCCATCGGTGTGCGAGGGGCAGCAGTAGCGGAGCAACTGGTGGATGGTCAACCGTCGAGGGTCTCCCTAAGATAGACGCCGCCGCGGAGGATCCCGCCGCAGAGGCGGTGATCGGCGGTACCATGGAGTCCAAGCAAGTTAAGATTGCGGAAAGGGAGGAGTGGAGAGAGGCGATGGACTGGTCCTGTGCGTCGAAGCGACGAGGGATGGCGTCGTTGCCCATGGGGTCGACGGGGTTGTCGGGATGCAGCCGGGTGGAGCGGGTCATGGACGCCCAGCGATGGCGGGGAGCTTTGATGTCGCGGGCGAGGCGGCGATGCGTGCGATGCGGGAGACGCGGCGAGGCGGAAGATCCGGGTCGAGGATGTCGATGCTGGATCGGCGCACGTCAGCGATCGCGGGCTTCTCCGGCGGCGTTGTTGCGGGCAGAGCTGCAGGTCGGGCCAGGTATTAGGGTAGGGTGAGAGTGGAGATCCAGTAGGGAAAAGAGGCCGAAATGCAAAGAGAGAGAGAGGAGAAGAAAGAGAAAACTGAGAATCAATCTTGCATACCAAACCCTAGGCACACTCACCCATTTATACTACATGGGGTGCCAATAATAAGAGTAGCCAAAATTGAAATAACAACAAACATACGAAACATAAAGGAAATAAGATAATGGCGCCATCAACGCTAAGCCGACTCATCAGTAACGTGGTTGCGACGCGTGTATGTCCTCCAGGGTGGCTCCTCGGGGTGCAAGTCCGTAACAAAATGCCACTAACCCGAAACTCGTAAACAAGCGGCTCACCTGAATTGCATCCTCACCAGGATGTGGCGGCTCATCAGGAGGCTCAACAGGGAGGTCGTCATAGAACTCGTCACTAGGGTCAAGCTCCTCCGGATGAGTACCATCACAAGAGATAGTGTCCCCATGAATAGGTGACATAGTCACTTCGAGATTAACACAAGGCTATAGGCTCTTGGTCGTGATGTAACTTAGGGCAAGACAACAGGAGAGTGACATAGACCGACACTCAAGAATGGGTCAGTGGGTGTGGTGTCAAGAATTGGATCTGTGGTGAGGGTGTTAACTAATCTGGTGCATTGCAGAAGAAGAGGTGTGGGTGAGGGACACAATACTGCAGACTCAATAGGTCGCTCGGGCTCACTCTCAATTGGGGTCGCAGGAGACGGGTCAGGGACAAAAGATAGGTCACTCACTGGGCTAAGCACCTCACTGGGGTGAGAGCAATCTGCCTCAGATATCACTTTTGTCGTGGCTGACAGGACAGTGGTAGGCGTCATGGTGACCTCAGTATGGGAGGGACTCGTACTGCGGAGGTCAAGGTGAGAATCCCATCGACAAGCTCTTGTCGATCTCAAACACTGTTCATAACGAAGGGCGAGCTGATATGTCTGCTCAAGGAACTTCGAGCTATGATAAGCTACCTTAGTATGTATGTCAGACCGAAGTCCAGACCGAAATCGGGGAATGGTCATGGATAGATCCTCTCGGATATCACTCCTCACGACTAACTCATGAAAACGGTCTCTGTATTCAGCGACAGACATGGATCCTTGCTGAAGGGAAAATAATTGGTCGAGAAAGCGACTCTGATACGACAAAGGCAGATACCTCAGACACAAAGTACGCTTCATGTCCACCCAATTGGTGATGCAATGTAGACGGTCTCTCTCGCGGGTCCTCTCAACGCTAGCCCAATATGTTTTCTCCTGATCTAAAAGCCTAAATTTCGCAAATTTGACGCGACGCTCACCGAATACCTCAAAATGATCAAAATAATACTTCATATCCACGAGCCAATAACTGAAAGACTCGGGACTTGATGAGCCGTCAAAGGAAGGGGCAGTAGTACGAAACTGACTCAAGATCTCTCTTGGAACGACTATCCTCATAATAATCATTCCTAAGGTAACCGAGTCGTGTCGAAGGCTCAACACGATCCGCTTGCGTGTACGGATAAGAACGACGACAATCATCATATTGATCGTCTCTATCATATTGGGGTCGTGTCGGTGAGTCAACACGATCTCTGAAAGTGGTGTACTGCGATCGAGAATGATCGCCGTAATAATGTGAGGATCTCCCTGATGGGGTTCTGTGAGAGCGGGTGCAAGTGGGCACGATCTCTGAAAGTGGTGTGCGCGCAACCTCCCTGTGATACCAATTGACGTAGGAGGGATCTATAGGCGGCAAAAAATATGGGACCTAACCCTACATGCTATGCAAAAGTACGACGATTAGATCACAATTGGATAGTAAATGAAATCATCTCATGCAGATAAATTCACAACAAGGCACAATAATTTATTTATGCGAGGCAAGCTTAGGCTTTCCTCCACGTGGAGGGTCAAAGTGAGAGCGCGCGACGAATAAATCCTGCAAATCACAATAATTATCTAGCAAACCACCACAATACAAGATATTCAAACAAATATAGTAACCAACTAAATACAAATATGTTGAAAAAAATAATCCAGTACAACGAAAACACACCAAGTAGTGGGCTGACCAAAGCACTAGAGATTTCGGAGCCAAAAATGCGTGAATGGCGATCTGGGGTGGACCGGAGACGCTGAAACGACGTAGGTGGCTGTCCTTGGTGGTGGAAGGTGAAAACGGGTCGGAAATGTGTAGATCCGGCATTGTATGGGTAGATTCGGGCGAGGGTGAGTGGATCCGGTGTTTAAGAGCGGATCCGGGCTAGGAATGGAGCGGAGGGTGAGAGGAAATAGCGGATCAAGGATGAAACAGTCCATATCTGGACTGATCTGGATAGGGGATGATTGGCGGTGGTTCGACGAAGGGGAGGGGATTGGCGGCAAGCGGAATTAGGGCTAAGAGGGACTACAACAGCTGTAGGTGAAAAGGGGGTGGCTGGTGGCCCTGTAGGGGAGTGGGGAAGTGGCTACCGTGAGAGGGAGGAGGGGGATAGGTGGAGGAGCTGTCCCGGAGGAGCTTTCAGGCCGCCGGTGGTCAGCCAGGGAGAGAAAAAAAACTATATAAAAGGAATAGCAAATTTCATTTTCCAACAGTACAAAGAATTGAAATCTGAATTTTCTACTCAGGAAACAGTGGCTGATTTGGGGGCTGTAGGGGCGTTGCGGGAGGGAGTTTGGGAGGGGAAAAGAAGGCTTAGGGTTAGGGGTTACCTTGGGGAAGAAGATACAAGCCTAAGAGTCGTCACCTAAGGTTTCACGGAGTCGGCACCGTGGGATGATTGCGGGAATCCGTCCCTAAGCGGTATATTTATAATAAAGAGAAGATTAGGGTATCCCCCATCAACGGCTATGATTGGTCGGAGGTGGGGCCACCCAAATACATCAAAATAATAGCAAATAAAATAAACTACTATATGAAATTGATTCGCAACGCGAATCCGGACACATCCGCGAAGTCCGATCGTCGATCCGGGCATGCCATATATGGAAAGCCGCCAATTGGCCCTGAACGGGCCCCAAAACTCATCATCCACTGCAAGTGCTAGTCTATGCTCCGCATCAATATGTGTCGGTGTCGACACGCTAAAATAATGTTACGTGCAAATGTGGAATGACTGTGTTGACATGTTAATGCAGTGCTAACTGACTGTGTGGAATGAATGCGAATGAACCCAATGTAATTAATGTATGCATGTTTTAGATTAACCCGGAATTAAATGTTAGCAATAATTTTTATACAAGTTAGGCAAAGTAATCACAACGTGAAACAATAATTTCAAGTGCACGATAATCTCAAAGTTTTCCCCATACGAAGAGTTTTCAATAACAATTTGAGTGAATAAATACTATAGCTTTACGAGAAATGAAACAATAGCACTAACAAGTACAAAATCAAGCAACCATGAAATATCCTCCAATATTTAACATTGAAAAATAAAATAGCACAATAAATTTATACTCACATAGCACAAGAATCCGATGGCGGTGGCGGCGTGGTTCCACGAGACAAATGCGGCGGTTGTAGGGAAGGAAGAAAATGTTGGATTGCTAGAGGTGGGCTGCAGAATACTTGAAGGCTAGGATGAGGGGTGTTTGCTGGACTGGGAGGAAATGAAGGGCTAGGGAAAGAGAGCTTCGGGTTGTAGATGTGGAGGCATGGATGGTTAATGGGGTGAGGGGAAAAGTCGAACGGCGAGGGCTTTGTCACTTAGGGCTGAGAGGGAGACGAGTAGGGGAGAGGCGGAGGTTTGTCGAAGAGCAGCGACTGAAAGCCTGTTCGACAGAGGAGGAACAACAAGGGTCGATCTATCGCAGAAGCTACAGTAGAAATGGCAGCTTGCGGCCTACAGGGATTCTGCGACAGAGAAAAAAGGCAGTATGGGGAGGAGAAAACGTGGGGATTTGCTGGAAATAGGCTCGCGTGGGTTGTAGGAGTTGGCTAGGGCTGAATTTGGGAGGCGTTGGCTGACTTGGAGAAAGAAGGAGCAGTTCCGTGCGGTTTCTGTCAAGGAGGGGGAGAATGAACAGAAGTTTGATGGCAGTTTCCTCCTTCGACGGGGCAGAGAAGATGAACAGAAGGTGGGTGATTATCCCCTTCGGAAGGATGGGATTGTGGGGAGAAGGGAGAGGAACAGTGGCTGAACTGGCAGTTTTCTTCAAAGAGGATGAATAGAACGTGGGGGAAATAGTCACGAAAAATAGTGAAATATGAAAAAAAAAATACTGAAATTAAAACGAGAAATTGAATAGGAAGACGAGGTGTTGCACCCCGGGCTCGCGACGTCGCACCACGAATGATTGTCGATATTTGGATTTCCTCACAAAACTCAACAATATTTGAAAACCTGGACATCCACCCCTATTTATAACGAGAGGGGCGGTTGGGCACCCAGCGTGAACAACTACGACCATCCATTATGCCCGGTAGGCGGTATCCTAAAAAATAAATACAACTACAAAAAATATTTTTTAAAAATACATACAAAATGAAACAGGATGCTCTGGAGACGCTCGCGGTCTCGAATCGCCAATTCGATCAACGAATCTACTACAAATCTACAAAAGAAGGTCACGCCACGTGGTGGACCGATCTTTTCTGGTCACGAACATGCGGTCGATCCCCATCAATTCCCCCCAGCTAAAAAATATTCATCTTCGAGGAATGAAGATGAATATGATGTAGTCGAAGATCGGGGGTAAGTTCAACAAGCGGTCACCAAATATCCAAGCATCATCAAGGGTGTAGTAGTGGTGTCCACTCCAGTGCATCAAGTAACGGCAAGAATGACCGTCTGTAATAGTAGTGAACTCGTCACAATATTACTCATGCTCTCAACTCGCACCTCTCGTGTTGGTGGATCCAGAAAATTTGATAGAATCATAGGAGTTGCGGGCAAATCCGCGGGTGCTCGTCCAAGATAAACATGGGAAGTGTGAAGCTGTAACTGGAAGGGTGTCAATAGAAACTCAAGGTATGAGTCTAGGAGGGTGTCAAAAGAAGCTCAAGGTATGGGTCTCTCTGCTCGAGAGGGTCAAAGTAATGTGTCAGACCTCTCGTATTAAATACAGGATGAATACTCATATTTGCAAGAAAATCGATTTCATAGGCATGTCTCAACTTTTTGTATAACTCTATAAGGATTCATTCGCTTAAGTTGTAGTTTAGTAACGACTCCTTTTGAGACCCCTCCTTGCAAAGTTCGACCATGACATGCTCGCACACCCGAAAATTTTGTTCACGTTTGTGCATATCTGCTCATGCCTTATATAATTCAATATTGCTAGCAGCGTTTAATTCCGTAGTAATTCATGCATTTCATGCAAATGATGCAAAATAAACAACATATCTGACTCACACAACGCAGATGAATCATGCACTAAATGTAAATGAACAACAATAAATGTAAAATAAGAACTTTTAACATGACCAACGCAGTAAACCAGCGATTTTAGATACTATATGAAACTCCTAAAATAGGTACGTGATCGGGAGATTCAAGTGATGGGTCATAGAAGAATTCATCGCGGGGGCGATGAACATTCCAATGAACATCTGAGATATCAGTAAAAAAGATGTGTCGATGTAGTGTGTGAACTGCCTCTGCAAATGCGGGTGGTAAAATATAAAATCAACAAATCAGTGAGTGCACCCTCAAACTCGACTGTGCTACTAAAGATATATACATCCCAAACAAGTAGAGATCCACTATGTGGCTCATCAGTGGGCTCATCGGGGGGGTATAATAATATTCATCGCAACTACGACGAACACCTAAGTGATAGTCATAAACACAGACAATAGGACGCGACTCTGGAGTGAGGTGGGCACCTATCATAAGAAAGAACGCATATGGTGGGTCAACAGGTGGTATGGCGGTATGGCCCAAAACTCATCTAGAGTACGAGTGACCAGATGGCTACGATCAAACCCCACTATATGAATGTCACACTCAAAATCCTCTCTCTGGAGCACTATTGGCATCAGGGGCGTTAATGAAAAAGATGTCAACGTCTTAAAACTCATAAGTGTGACGCTTACATTAATCACGTCCACACAAGGACGAGGTGGCTCATCTGGAGGCTCAACAGGGGGAGTCATCAAAGAACCAATCAATAGAGTGATGGTCCTCCAGATGCAAACAGTGAAATAGGAACAGTAGCTGAACTGGCAATTTTCTTCAAAGAGAATGAATAGAACATGGGGGAAATAGTCACGGAAAATAGTGAAATAGGAATAAAAATTACTGAAATAAAAACGAGAAATTGAATAGGAAGATGAGGCGTCGCACCACGGGCTCGTGGCGTCGCAACACGGGCTCGCGGCGTCACACCACGAATGATTGCCGAAATCAGGATTCTCTCACAAAACTCAGCAATGCCTCAAAACCTGGACATCTGCCCCTATATATAACCTGGATATGGCAGCATAGAATTTTGTGGATTTGTAGGATCCAAAAAAACAATCATAAAAGCAAAAGCAATCCACTGATTAGGTTTTAAACCCCATACAGCAGGTGAAATTCACTTGGGCCAGTCAAATGGCCCCGATCATAATCTGATTAACTGGAAAAGTTTCTGGAAAATCATCCCTCATCCGCCTTCCACCAAAAGTTGTGCAAAGCAGTTAAAACAAAATTCGGAAGCAGCAGGAATGAACCAAGTTTAGAAGAAGCAATAGCCCTTAGAATACTGATAAAAAGGTAATTCCATATGCAGAGATAAGATAGAGAGCTTGCCTTCTTTAACATTTCATTCGCAAAATTTTGCAAGATAATTTTATCAAGGACATGCCCGCCAACTTTATGAATTTCTTGGCAGGCTTGAAAGAGGAAAGATATAATGTACTGTGAAGCCATAGAGGGAAGAGATATTTGCATCTCTAAAGGACCCTCGGTGCCCTCTTGCTTGATCACAGTCACTTCCCAACCCTGCTTAAAGCACAACTACAATCAAACATTTAACATAAAAAAACAAGTAAAAGTGAATACAGACTTGGCATATAAACTGCTAAGAGATGATTAATTATAGCACCAGTTGCAGTACAATCAGAAATGAGTAATTTATTATGCAAGTCAGAAATACAACAGTATCTAATATCTTCAGCACATATATATGTCCATCGTAGTATACATATCCATACACAATTGTAGGATGCCTATTGTAATATAAATACCCTGCATACATCTAAAGTTGACAATACACTATGACCAATTAACAGAATCTCATATATTTATTTATAAACATGATATGATGACCTCTCCCCAACTCTCAGCTGGTCCCATTGCCTTCAACGCCTGCCCAAAGAAAACTCAGTTCAGTAAAACTCTAACGGATGCCAACTACTCATTGCGCACTTAAACAACTCGAGGTAACTCATCATTTAGTATTCTTTTATCAAATGATATTACTCGAGCAACTCTGTAATTTAACACGCACTACATAATGGAAAACATGTTTTCTCTTAAAGGAACCAAACAACGCCTTTTACAAATTTTCTAGTTCTCATTTCCTCATCCATCTTTTGATATGGATATGACCTCATGGGCACGCATCGCATCTCCCTCAGCTTATGTAGCCTTAAGAGCATTATCGTAATTTGTATGTCTCGCTCCCCTATATAAGGAAGTGGTAGTATCTCCAATTTTATATCTTGAGAACTTGTGAGTGTAGGCTCCCCTTGGTGAGAGAGGATCTTGGGGGGAATGAGCCCTCAAGAGTTCGGACCGAGCTTGTACCGACAATTGTATCAATGGTTTGTGTTCAATCATCTAAATTCAATTCTTGAGAGTGTTCAACTATCAATTGGTTTGACAGGTCACTCTTTTAGGATTTTCTCTGAAACCATAACTAGATCAGGCTCCCTACTCCGGCCCGCACCGCCCAGTTCCCCCATTCTCCAATGTCACTCGATTCTGTGCGGTCTAATCCACCGCTACAACGTTGCTCACCATCGACCACGGCATAGCGTCCACTCAACAAACGTCAATAGCACCGCTCCAGTCGTACGTTCGCATGGTTCTATCCTCTCTAGCGCCCCTACGACGCTCCAGTGCGTATCAGTCCTCCAGCATCCCTGGTCGGCCCTGGATATCTTCCTTTGTGAGGGTACCAGCCTCCCGCCAGTGTTTCCTCCAGCTTCCAGCGGCCTTACAGCTCATCCCTCCGCATTCCAGAAGCCCTCATGTGGCTTTTGCAGCTTTCCGACAAACCTCCAACGCCACCAGCACTTCCTCCCACACCCCTCCAACAGCATTTCGCTCAGCACGGTTGTTTCAGCGACCTCGACGCCGCTTCCTGTGCTTAGTCGTCGCCCATTACCACACCCCATTTAACCTCGTAGACGCTCTCTCCCCTCGGCTCTGTTGTTCCATTCTCTAGACACATTTAATGGCACTCCACGTCGATGAGGACACCTCCCCCTCTGCCCCCGTTGATACACATTGCTTGGATCAACTCGAAGAAAAGTTAAGGATCTCACCTTCGGGAGCTTGCGGGTGCGACGGTAAACCGCCCACTGGCACCTCCACCACCCCATCGGCCCATCCCACACTACATGGGGTTTCTCCACCCCCACTACAGACATCCACTTGGCCCATCTCCGTCGGATTGAGATCCCTGTGATCAACGACACCGACCCTCTCAGTTGTATTGCCCAAGTGAAATAGTTCTTTGACCTTAATTCCACCCCTACCAACCAGAAATTTTCCCTGGACACAATTAATATGGATGGTTTGGCGCTCTATTGGGTGTGTTGGACACGTCAAAGAACGGGTGTTCTTTGAAGATCCTATCGTGAGGTTCAAATATTTATAATGGGGTAATCCTTGGAGAGTTAGGCAGGGATAGTAATTATTTTTTGGGTATTGTGTTAGTGGGGTTTAAGGATGGGGTTTTGCTTGAAGGGATACATTAGCTGTTTGGCCAGGAGATGCAATGTTGGCAAGGGTGATAGTGTGTTGTTGCTGTGGTAGATCAGGTCAAGGCTAGTGTAAATACAAAGCAGGGCATTGATGACAAAGGAGAGGGAATTGGAGATGCGGTTGAGGTCGTGGATGACAATGAATGTTGGGTGGTGTTTGAGGTGGTGGTATCATTGGGGTGCACAATGACATTCCTAAACTTTTTGAAACTTGAAAAATTTGTCATTGTTAGTCGGAGATGGTTTGAAGGTCAGACCAATCAATAAGATAATTTTCATGCAAGAGGCGAAAAACTCATTTTTATTTACGTGCAAGAGAAATGATCCTAGAAGGTGATAGTTGCACACGATAACAAACTTAATTTAGATTGAACACCGTTGGAAAAGCCTATGTAAAGAGGCCCATGATGGAGCCCATTTGTTTATTTTTTTCTTCTCTCCTCTTTAGTCCCACATCATGTATAGGGATCTCTTCTATCTTTCTCCCTCGTATAAATGTGTATTCATACCTTGTATTTGATTATTGAGAAAGTATATACGAATTTCAGGTTTTCTCCACATGGTATCAAAGCCAAACAGGTCATCCGTGCGGTTAAGCCTTCTCTAACCGTTGCTTCCCGCGCGGTTAAGCCTTCTCTAACCGCTACTTCCCGTGCGGTTAAGTCTTCTCTAACTGCTCCTCCTTCTGCTCTCTCGTAGCTTCCACCACCCTTTCTTCCTCCTCCTCTTGGTCCTCTTATAACTCTCTTTCTCTGTCAGGTGGGGTCATTTCCCCTTCCCCATCTAACCGCGTGGTTTCTTCCTGTCTACCCGCTCCTTTCTTTACTCGTTGAGGTGTCCTTACGCGATCTCCTTGTCCACTCGCCTTGCTGCCACGTTCTCGCCTTATCGTTGTGTGCTTGCCTTCTCGTCGCGTGCTTGTCTACTCGCCTTCTCGCTGCGGTCTCCTCTTTCTTCTCGTTGACTTCTCTAGTCGCTGCGGATTCTCTAATCGCTGCGGACTCCGCATCTTGGTCGCGGCCTTTTTTCTTGTCGCTGGTGTGTTGTTACTGTGACCGTGCGGTCTTCTCGCGCGGATTATTCGTTGCTTGGTCACTGCGACTTCTCTAATCACTGCGGCTTCTCCTCTCTGCGGCGGGCTCCGCATCTTGGTCTCCGCCTCTTCCTTGTCGATGGTGTGTTGTCACCGTGACCGTGCGACTTCTCCTCTTCTCTAGTCGCGGAGGCTTCTCCTCTCTGCTTGGTCTTCTCGCGCGGTTTACCGCGCAGCCTCTTTCTGCTCGCAGTTTTGCTCGCCCGGTCTGCTCGCACGGTCTCCTCTCTATTTGCTGGTCTACTCGCCGCCGGTCTAGCCTCCTGACCGCCTTGACATGGGATCTTCTCTTGATTCTACCGGACAGACAGCTTCCTCTCCTGCAGACCGTCGGACCCTTGTTCCTTAACTTCGGGATGAATTGCGGATCACCATTATTTATTTAGTCGGGAAAAAGAACTTTGTAGAGTGGGTGCACTCTGTTCGCCGAGTTCTTCAGTCCAAAAGCTTTCTACATCACTTGACCCAAGCTGTTCTCGCTGCTCCTACTGAAGATTGCACAACGATGATCGAGTTCAGACTTGGCTCCTTAACTCTGCTCTTTTTGTTTTAGTACACTCCGATGTTTGGGGTCCGTACAAAATCACTAGCCTTTCTGGGTATCGCTATTTTTTAACTTTTATTGATGATTATTCTCGGATGACGTGACTATATTTAATTCGTGATCGCTCCAAGCTTTCCCGTGTCTTTCGGGCATTCATCCTAGAGACCCGCACGCAATTCTCAGCGAACATCAAAACTCTTCGCACCGATAATGCTCGTTAATACACTAGCTACGAATTTGCGAATCTCTGCTCTGAATTTCGATCATTCACCAAACATCGTGTGCCTATACCTCCCAACAAAACGGAGTCGCAGAACGTAAGAATCGACATCTGCTTGATGTTGCTCGCTCTCTCATGCTTCACACGCAGGTCCCCAAAGCTTATTGGAACTTTACTCTTTCAACGGCATGCTATCTGATTAACCGTCTCCCCTCCCCCATACTCCACAATGCCACTCCGTTCAGCCTCCTGTTCCCCTCTACTCCGGCATTCTCTCTCACACCCCGCATCTTTGGTTGTACTTGCTACGTTCACCTTCTTGGTTCGTCCATGGACAAGTTGGATCCCCGAGCAGCCAAACATACCTTCGTTGGCTATTCACGAACTCAGAAAGGTTACGTGTACTACTCTTCTGCTACCCGCAAGGTGACTGTTTCTGTTGATGTTACCTTTCAGGAGGATCTTCCTTTCCTCGTCTGCTTGCCTCTGTTGCTGCCAACTACTCATCTGTCACTCGTACTGACCTTTAAGAGGTCCGACTTCAGCTCCAACAACTTCATGGTCTGCTCAGCCGCCCACCTGCCTTCGTTGTCTCCGCTGCCTCCATCTCAAATGAAGGTATCGCTTCTCTCTCCACTAGTCCGTGCTGGATAGTGGATCCAGGTGCCACTCATCACATAACCTCATTGTGGCCACATCAGTATTTGGATTCTCCTCATCCTAAGTGTATCATAGTGGCCAATGGGGATACTGTTCTGATCTCCGTCTCTACTGATATCCCTCTCACTTCTTCTCTATCCTTAGGCTCGGCTCTTCATGTTCCGGGATCCCCGTTTAATTTACTTTCTGTTAGTCGGCTCACTGTCGATTTGAATTGCTCTGTAACATTTACACCTTCTTTTCTGATACAGGATCGACGGACACGGAATATCATTGGGAATGGACGACTGCAGAACGGGCTCTACATTCTTGATGACTCTCATACTATCCTCTCCTCTGTCTCCTCCGTCGATTGGCATCGGTGTCTTGGGCATGCCCCTCTACCGGTCCTCCAGAAGGCTCTACCAGATGTATCTCTTCCTCCTTTTCAGTGCGAATCTTGTATTTTCAGCAAACAACCCCGTTCATCTTTTTCATCTCATTGTATTCGGAACTCTGCTCTTTTTGTTTTAGTACACTCCGATGTTTGGGGTCCGTACAAAATCACTAGCCTTTCTGGGTATCGCTATTTTTTAACTTTTTTTGATGATTATTCTCGGATGACGTGACTATATTTAATTCGTGATCGCTCCGAGCTTTCCTGTGTCTTTCGGGCATTCATCCTAGAGACCCGCACGCAATTCTCAGCGAACATCAAAACTCTTCGCACCGATAATGCTCGTTAATACACTAGCTACGAATTTGCGAATCTGCTCTGAATTTGGATCATTCACCAAACATCGTGTGTCTATACCTCCCAACAAAACGGAGTCGCAGAACGTAAGAATCGACATCTGCTTGATGTTGCTCGCTCTCTCATGCTTCACACGCAGGTCCCCAAAGCTTATTGGAACTTTACTCTTTCAACGGCATGCTATCTGATTAACCATCTCCCCTCCCCCATACTCCACAATGCCACTCCGTTCAGCCTCATGTTCCCCTCTACTCCGGCATTCTCTCTCACATCCCGCATCTTTGGTTGTACTTGCTACGTTCACCTTCTTGGTTCGTCCATGGACAAGTTGGATCCCCGGACAGCCAAACATATCTTCTTTGGCTATTCACGAACTCAGAAAGGTTACGTGTACTACTCACCTGCTACCCGCAAGGTGACTATTTTTGTTGATGTTACCTTTCAGGAGGATCTTCCTTTCTTCTCCGCTCCAGATCCAACTCCTCTACAACCACCTGTCGTACGACCTGTCATTCCTGTTACCAATCCTCCACCACCAGCAATTCCTGACGAGGCTCCTGCTCTTCCCAAGCCGCCTCTTATCCGTGTCTACACTCGTCGCCATCCTTGCTCTGTTGCCCCAATGCAGTTGGCTTCAACTTCTGACGCTCCGCGTCCTGCTGATCCGGCACCAGAATCAACCGCTCATCCCATGGAGAACTATGTGTCCTTACATCACCTATCCCCACAGCTTCAAACATTTGTTACTTCATTATCCTCGATTTCTGTACCTAACTCTGTGCAGGAGGCTCTCCAACATCCTGGCTGGCGGACAGTCATGGAAGAAGAAATGACTGCTCTCTGGGCTAACCAGACATAGAACCTGGTGCCTCTACCTACCGGCCAGACACCTGTTGGGTGTAAATGGGTCTTTGTCATCAAACATGCTCCTGATAGAACAACTGACCGTCCGAAAGCCCGACTGATGGCTCGTGGCTTCACCCAACAACAAGGTCTCGATTATGAGGAAACATTCTCTCTAATAGTCAAGCTCAACACCGTTCGTGTCCTCCTCTCCGTGGCGGTGCATCGTCACTGGCCCTTACATCAACTGGATTTCAAGAATGCGTTTTTGAATGGCGACCTTCAGAAAACAGTCTACATGCAGCAACCTCCTGGGTTTGAGACCACGGGGGAGTCCCGAGTTTGTTATCTTATTTAGTTCATTTATGGTCTCAAACAATCCCCTCGGGCATGGTTTGACAGGTTAAGTAAGGCAGCTCGGGAAGTCGGCTTTACTCAGAGATCAGCGACTTCTCTCTATTCACTCGACATCGGGCAACAGAAACGGTTCTTCTATTAGCATATGTTGATGACATCTTAATCACTGGAGATGATTCAAAGGGAATCCAAGTAGTCAAACATCTTAGCTCCGTCTTTCAAACAAAATATCTGGGGCACCTTGGGTACTTCCTTAGTCTTGAGGTCGCGAGACGTCCGAATGGACTTGTCCTCTCCCAACGAAAGTACTGTCTCGATCTCCTTCAAGATGCTGGATACTCTGGAAGCAAGCCGACTACTACTCCAATGGATGCAAATCATAAGTTGTGTGCACATGCTTCCGATACAGATCTTCCTCTCCAAAATTCTGAATACTATCGACTACTTGTTAGAAAATTGATCTACCTAACGGTCACAATACCGGATATATCATTTGTTGTTGGGGTTGTCATCCAGTTTATGCATGCTCCTCGAATATCTCACCTTCAAGCCGTCGAACGCATCGTAAGATATCTTAAAACAGCTCTGGATTAAGGGTTGGTATACAAAACCTCATCATCTACTCCAACGTTGGTTGTGTATTCTGATGCAGATTATGCTGGTACCTTGGATGATCGGCGATCAACCAATGATTTTTGTACCTATTTTGGAGGTCATCTTGTTACCTGGCGGAGTAAGAAACAAGCCGTGGTTGCTCGATCCTCAGCTGAAGCAGAATACCGATCGATGACATCAATTGTCTTTGAGCTCACATGGCTTGAAAATCTCCTCGCCGATCTAGGAGTAAAATTTCCCTCACCAGTCATCTTATTATGTGACAGCCAAGCGTCTATACACATAGCAAAGAATCAGGTCTTCCATGAAAGGACGAAACATATTGAAGTGGACTGTCACTTTATCCGGGAGAAAGTTCAAATGAAGAAGATAGAATTGAAGCATGTTCCAGGTCTGAACAAGTTGTTGATATCCTCACAAAGGCCCTACCAAGTACCATATTTTATCAGTTCCTGTCCAAGCTGGGTGTCTATGACTTGTACGCTCCAGCTTGCGGGGGAGTGTTGAAAAAGCCTATGTAAAGAGGCCCATGATGGAATCAATTTGTTTATTTTTCTTCTCTCCTCTTTAGTCCCACACCATGTATATGGATCTCCTCTCTCTTTCTCCCTCCTATAAATGTGTCCTCATACATTGTATTTGATTATTGAGAAAGTATATACAAGTTTCAGGTTTTCTCCACAAACACAAATGAGGTCTACAATTGTCTAGACAAGCTCGACCCGAACTCTTGCAAGCTGGTTCCCTCTAAGTGCCTTTTTCACCTAGGAGAGCCTACACTCACAAGTTCTCAAGATACAAAATAGGTGACACTACCACTCCCTTATATAGAGGAGTGAGACATAAAAACTACAATAATGCTCCTTAGGCCTGCATAAGCAGAGGGAGACATAATACATGTCCAGGAGGTCATATCCGTATTAGCATTCCACTTCCAAAATATTGCCTTGTCCTCAAGGTCGAGGTCCATAGGGGTTATTCGCGAGCGTCAAAGAATCCAAGTTTTCGAAGTCAGAACTGTCATCTTCAGATCCAACTAGCACACACGGGTCTTTGAAAGCACAAACGTGGGTGGGCAAGTATGGATGCTGGCAGCGAACGCGAAAGCAAAGGCCCTTGACAAGCCTCTAGGTGTTGCTCATGAGATAAGCGGTGGGTTGTCGAAATACCGGTGGGGGCGGGGCCGGCGGAATTGGTGGCAGCGGAGGAGGGCCTAGCAGCATGGTCTCACACGGGGGCTGGTGATCTAAGTGAGGAAGAGACAATGGGGATTTTAGCGGCAGTGGAAATAGTTGGTGGGGTATTCGGGATGAGAGGGATGGCGAGACTGTGTAGAGTTCTTCATCGAGACAACAAGCTTTCTTCATGGAGCGGAAAAGAGTAGTTGGATTGTGGACCTGGAGGTGTGCCTGATGGTGGGGTTGTAGACCCCCAAGGAAGTACCCTAGGTAATGGTTAGGGGATAAGACGAGTATGTGCATGGCGACCTCGATGAACTCATCAATGTAGGTGTATACGATGTCAGGCTGGTGCAAAGAACTGAGACGCTCGTAGGAAATTCCCGCCCGACATCCGTCATAGTGGCGGAGGATATCCTCCTTCAACGTGGACCAGGAGTGATTAAGAACTTGCACTCACACCATCATTGCATCTCATGAACAAACCGCCAATTAAACCCCAAGTGCAAAATCATTATTAACCTTACTATAGCAATACCCACTAAAAACAACACCCTTTAACCTCTCCTCATTCCTTGTAGCTTCATCTATTGTCAAACAATATAGTGGATTACTATGAACGAAAATAAATGATATCAAGACAAGCTGGAAACGGTCTCTAAGAGAAGGATCCCTTTAAGAGCCTATCTCTAAGAGAGACAAAATATTTTTATTAGTCATTATGAGGATGTTAGTTGTTAAGAGTTAATAGTTATCATTACTGTTGGAAAAGCCCATGTAATTAGGCCCATTTTTTATTCTACTTCTCTCCTTTAGTCTCACATCTTGTATAGGAATCTCTTCTCTCTTTCTCCCTCCTATAAATGTGTATTCATACATTGTATTTGATCATTGAAAAAGTATATACAAGGTTGAGTTTTTCTCTACATGGTATCAGAGGGAACGGTCCGGCCTCTCGTTTTTTAAACTGTCTGTTCATCCGGCTTACCGAGCGGCTTCCTCTTCAGCCTTAGTCGCGGTCTAGTGCGGTCTGCCTCTTTCTAGTCGCGCGGTCTCCGTAACCGCAGCTTACCGCGCGGACAAGGTCTTTCTAACCGCTTCTTCTGCTCTGTCTCTCTCATGGCGTCCACCTCTCCTCCTCCTCCCTTTAATAACCTTTCACACAGGTGGGGACCTCCCCTCTTGTTTCCTTTGCTCGCGCGGCCTCCCTTTCTATCCGCGCGGTCTCCCTCTCGCTTCCCACCACAGCTCTAACCGCCTTCTGTCTTTCAGCTAGTCGCAACTTGTCTATAGTCGCCGCGACCTATCTTTAGTCGCCGCGACTTGACTTAGTCGCCACGGTCTCTCTTCTCTTGCTCGTTGCGGTCTCATTGTCTTCCCGTCGCGATCTTCCTCTCGCTGCTCTGCTCTCTGCTCGTCGCGGCTTGCCTTAGTCGCAGCGGCCTCTCTTCTCGCCGCGACTTTCCTTAGTCGTCGCGGCCTCTCTTCTCGTCGTGCTTTGCCTCTCTTGTCGCTAGCGGCTTCTCCTCTTCTCGGCACGCTCTGCATCTAGGTCGTGGCATCTCTCCTTGCCGTTGGTATACTCACCTTGACCGTGCGGATTCCTGCCTAGTCGCTGCGACCTGTCTTCTCGCTAGCGGTTTTTCCTCTTCTCGGCAAGCTCCGCATCTAGGTCGTGGCATCTCTCCTTGCCGTTGGTGTTATCACTGTGACCGTGCGGCTTCTACCAGCTATCTGCTCCGCATTCTGGTCGCGACGGCCTCATTGCCTTGCCGCTGCTGGACTACCACTCAGACCGTGCGGTCTCCTGTCTGGCTGTTGTTCCTTTTCCCGTCCGCCGGCCTAGCCTCCTGCTCGTCTAAGTCATGGCAACCTCTCCAGAATCAACCGGACAGACTGTGTCTTCCTCTGCAGATCGCCCGATCTCTGCCCCTGAACTCTGTGATGAATTGCGGATTACTACCATTTTGCTAGCCGGGAAGAAGAACTTCGTGGAGTGGGTCCATTCTGTTCGTCGAGTACTGCAGTCCAAACATTTTCTCCATCACTTGACCCAAGCTCCTCCTGCTGCTCCTACTGATGATTGGTTGCGCAACGATGGTCGGGTTCAGACATGGCTCCTCAACTCCCTTAATACTGAACCCTACCGCATGGCCATATATCACGAAACGGCCAAAGCAATGTGGATGAGCTCCAGTCGCTATACTCCGGAAAAGATAGTCCCCAGCATCTCTATGACATTATTACTGATCTCCAGTCTCTTAATGTTGGCGGGGCCACCGACCTCACCTCATTTGTTGCTTGGGCCAAGACTCTTGTTGAGGCATGGATCCAACATCAACCCCCTACATTGGACCTTGCTACACAACGAGCTCAGAAAGAAGCCGTCGGGGTGACCATGATGATGGCTCGTGTTCCACCTCACCTTCACAGCGTTCGGGCCCAGATCCTCTCCTCGGTTGCTACCCCCTCACTATCAAATGTGTGTTCTATGTTGCTCAAGGTCTCACCGCCTCTCGATAATTCTGCTCCTCCGTCCCCGGCTCTCCTGCATCAGACTTCTACTCCCCTGCTGTCTCCCCCCCCCTCCTCGCGGGGGGCATTCTAGCTCTCGGGGCCGCAGACGGGGCGGCCGGCCTCGCCGAAAGTGTTCCTTCTGCGGAAAGGACGGCCACCTTGAGGCCACATGCTATAGCAAGCATGGACTTCCTCCTCGTCCACAGGCCACTGTTGCTGCTACCGACTCCACCGCTTGTACTGACCTTAAAGAGGCCCGCTTTCAACTTCAACAACTTCATGGCCTGCTCAGTCACACACCTGCCTCCGTTGCCTCTGCTTCCTCCATCTCCCAAGAAGGTATCGCTATTCTCTCCACTAGTCCGCGCTGGATAGTGGGCTCAGGTGCCACCCATCACATCACCTCCTTGCGGCCACATCAATACCTGGATTCTCCTCATCCTAAGTGTATCACAGTGGCCAATGGTGTTCCTGTCTCTGGCTCGGCTGACATCCCCCTCACTTATTCTCTCTCTATGCTCGCTCTTCATGTTCCGGGCTACCCGTTTAATTTGCTTTTTGTTGGTCGTCTGACTAATGATTTGAATTGCTCTGTAACATTCACCTCTTCTTCTTTTCTGATACAGAATCACAGGACGTGAACTATCATTGGTAAGGGGCGACTGCAGAACGGGCTCTACCTCCTTAATGACTCTCTAGCTATCCTCTCTTCAGTCTCATCCGTCAATTGGCATCGGCACCTTGGCCATGCCCCTTTACCAGCCCTTCAGAAAGCTCTCCCAGATGTATCTTTACCTTTTTTCAGTGTGAATCATGTGTGTTAGGTAAGCAGCCTCGTTCTTCTTTTTCATCTAATTGTAATCGGAACACTGCTCCTTTTACTTTAGTACACTCCGATATTTGGGGTTCGTACAAAGTTACTAGCATTTCTGGTTATCGTCATTTTCTAACATTTATTGATGATTATTCGCGAATGACGTGGCTATACCTACTTTGTGTTCGCTCCGAACTTCCTCGGGTCTTTCGGGCGTTCCTTCTTGAGACCCAAACGCAATTCTCAACGACCATCAAAATTATCCGCACATATAATGCTCGCGAATATACTAGTCACGAATTTACGACTTTTTGCTCTGATTTTGGGGTTATTCACAAAACTTCATGTGCCTATACCCCCCCAACAAAACGGAGTTGCTGAGCAAAAGAATCGACATCTTCTCGATGTGGCCCGCTTCATCATGCTACAAATGCACGTTCCCAAACCTTATTGGAACTTTGCTCTTTCGACGGTTTGCTATCTAATCAACCGTCTTCCTTCCCCCATCCTCCAAAATGTCACTCCTTTCAGTCTCATGTTCCCGTCTACTCTGGCATTCTCTCTCACACCTCGCATCTTTGGGTACACCTGCTACGTTCACACTCTTGGTCCATCCTCGGACAAATTGGATCCCGGGCAGCCAAACACATCTTTGTTGGTCATTCTCGGACTCAGAAATGCTATGTATGCTACTCTCCGGCTACCCGCAAGGTGACAGTCTCTGTTGATGTTACCTTTCGGGAGGATCTTCCTTTTTTCTCCGCTCCAGATCATACACCTCTGCCACCAACCGTCCTACGCCCTGTCATTCCGGTTACATGTCCTCCACCACCAAAACCTCTTGTTACCACTCCTCCACCGCCACGAATTCCTGCCCAGCCCCCCCCCCCCCCCCGTTTCCAAACCTGTACCTCCCGTTATCCGTGTATACACTCGTCGTCATCCTACCTCCCGTGCCCCACTGCAGTCGGCTTCGACCTCTGATGCTCCACGTCCTGTTGATCCGGTACCAGAATCTACAGCTCATACCCTGGCAAACTATGTATCCTTACATCGCCCATCTCCACAACTTCAAACTTTTGACACTTCATTATCCTCGATTTCTATACCTAACTTTGTGCAGGAGGCTCTCCAACATCCTGCCTGGCGGGCGGCCATGGAAGAAGAAATGACAGCTCTCTGGGCTAACAAGACATGGAACCTGGTACCTCTACCTACCGGCTAGACACTTGTTAGGTGTAAATGGGTCTTTGTGATCAAGCATGCCCCTGATGGGACGATTGACCATATGAAGGCCCGCCTGATGGCTCGCGGCTTCACCCAACAGCAAGACCTCGATTATGAGGAAACATTTTCCCCTGTGGCAAAGCTGAACACCGTTCGTTTTTTTCTCTCGGCGGATGTGCATCGTCAATGGCCATTACACCAACTGGACATCAAAAATGCATTTCTCAACGGCGATCTCAAGGAAACGGTTTTCATGCAACAATCGCCCGGGTTTGAGACCACGGGGTGTCCCGAGTATGTCATCTTAAAAGGTTCATCTATGGTCTCAAACAATCACCTCGGACATGGTTTGGCAAGTTCAGTAAGGCCGTCCGGCAAGTCAGCTTTACTCGGAGCTCTGCTGACTTCTCACTGTTCACTCGTCATCAGACAACGGGAACTGTTCTCCTGTTAATTTATGTTGATGATATGTTAATCACTGGAGACGATTCAAAGGGCATCCAAGCAGTCAAACAGCATCTCAGCTCCGTCTTTCAAACAAAGGATCTGGGACATCTTCGTTACTTCCTTAGTCTTGAGGTCGCAAGACGACCGGATGAACTCATCATCTCCCAAAGGAAGTATTGTCTGGATCTCCTTCAAGATGCTGGCTACTCGGGATGCAAGCCTACTACTACTCCAATGGATGTTAATCATAAGTTGTGTGCGCATTCTTCTGATACAGACCTCCCTCTCAAAATCCGGAATATTATCGACGACTGGTTAGAAAATTAATCTATCTAACAGCCACAAGACCGGATATTTCCTTCGTTGTTGGGGTAGTCAGCAGGTTTATGCATGCTCCGCAAACATCTCACCTTCTAGTTGTTGAGCGCATCCTTTGCTACCTAAAAACAGCCTCAGGTCAGGGATTGGTATACAAAACCTCATCCTCTACTCCAACATTGGTAGCATACTCTGATGCTGACTATGTCAGTTCCTTGGATGATAACCGGTCAAACAGTGATTTTTGCACCTATTTTGGTGGTCATCTCGTTACCTGGCGAAGTAAGAAACAAGCAGTGGTTGTTCGATCATCAGCTGAAGCAGAATACCGATCGATGGCATCTGTTGCCCCTGAACTTACCTGGCTTGAGAGTCTCCTGGCCGATCTAGGGGTAAAACTTCCCTCACCTGCCATCCTGTTATGTGACAGCCAAGCGGCTATACATATTGCGAAGAATCCAGTCTTTCAACATATTGAAGTAGATTGTCACTTTAACTGGGAGAAAGTCCAAATAAAGAAGATAGAATTGAAGCATGTTCCTCGTACTGAACAAGTGGCGAATATCCTCACAAAGGCTCTACCTTGCACCCTATTCTACCAGTGCCTGTCCAAGCTTGGTGCATACGACTTGTACGCTCCAGCTTGCGGGGAAGTGTTGGAAAAGCCCATGTAATTAGGCCCATTTTTGATTTTCTACTTTTCTCTCCTTTAGTCCCACATCTTGTATAGGACTCTCTTCTCTCTTTTTCCCTTCTATAAATGTGTATTCATACATTGTATTTGATCATTGAGACAGTATATACAAGATTGAGTTTTTCTCTACAATTACTATCATGTAAGCTTATGTAAAGGTATGAGAAGTGTTGAATGAAGCCAGTGTTGTAGATATTGGTTGACATGTCAATCAATATATAGGTTTGACACCTAAAACAACACATTACAGGTTTATAAATGGGCATTGCATATTTGTTTTGGCGTCGTATTATTATCGGCATCGAAAAATGATGAAACACAAGTTTTTAGAGCGAAAAATCAATTTTCTATTTCTTACCGCCCAACGCTAACACTTATCGCCGACGGTAGCTCTATTTTATTGAAATTTCTTATTTTTTCTTCGAATTAATTTTATGTTGCTTCTATAGAATATCTTTACTGATTTGGCCGAAAATGAGTTCTATGTTTCAGCAAATTTTTCCTTATTTCATATCTATTTCAAAAATCAATTATAAAATTAAAAAACAATTTTAAAACACAAAAATATGATTTTCTTGATATTTTCTCTGAATTTTTGTTGTGTATGTTAATTAGTTCATATAAAACAAAATGATAAAAACTATATTCAAACTATTTTGAGAATGTCTAGCATGAGTAAGTTTAGCATCCAAGGATTGAATATAATGTATGATTTGTTACTTTAATTCTTATTGAACATTACAATGTTTTTTCATGTTATGCAAACTATCATAAATGTACAATGAAAAACCTATGTAGGAAACTTGAGTCTAAACACTTTAAGTATTGTAACTCCCCGATCTACTGTGGGTGCGCTACAGGTCTGCAGGTCAGCGACCCCAACCCCTCTCAACAAATCTGATTGCTCGCAGCCGCTAATTCCAATGGCGGGTTGTTGAGGTTGGGGCTCGAACCCCTGACCTCCAAGATTGGTGATGAGGACAAGTTTAGAGCCCCCTTTTCTAGGAGGTCTGAGGTCCGAGCTTCAGCTTCAACAACCCGTCATTGCAATTAGCGGTTGCGCAATCAGATCCATGGATATGGGTTTGGGTCACTGATCTTCAAACCTGTAGCGCATCCACAATAGACCGGGGTCTTATAAGTATGTCTCCAAGTATGAATGATGTTTTATGTTAGACAATGATACACGCGATCACATTCTTTGATTCCAACATTTGTATTTAATCTTGTGCATGCATGTATGTGTAGTGTAATAATATAATTAATTGATATGCACGGATAAATTACCTACACAACTTTATCATGCATCTATAGTTAGAGAAGTGTGATTAGAAAAAAAAAATATGTGCTTGCATACAAGTGAATTCGGAGATCCAATGTTATCAAAATAAAAATCAAAAAAATACATGACTAGGATAACTCCACCAAACACTATTTCTTCACCTGAGAAGTCTTCATAAGCATTACGAGGTTGAGCACTTTGGAAAAAATTATAAAGTGGTTTGTGCAAACAACTTAAAAAACATCACTTCATTATACTTCCCTCTGGTACACCGAATCACAAACATAAAGTTAAACATAATGTTATGTGATTCACCAATCACTACTTCGCTCCCTGATAAATCTTAATGAGCATTGTGTGTGCGAAGTATCTTAATAATTTGTTATGGTCAACGTTCTTATTATATTGAGTTGTGTGATGGTATTATTAGTAGGTGTTGTATCGTGTGATATTATTAGTAGTGTCTTTAATATTTTAATGTTCTCACGTATTTACAGGTGTGTCACTCAGGGTCCAATAAATAGACTTTTAGTCTTTGTATCAAGCCATGAATGAAAGAAGTTCTTGTTCTTGTCCTTGTTGTGAGATCTAGGTGGCTCACTTCTTCAACGAGCAACCCCGCTTAAGCAGTCGCGGTTCCGGTTTCACGGTATCTTCCACCCCCGCCATCATCTCCGCTTCCGACCTCTCCTCCGACAACATTACAAGACCCGTAACAACTTGATATCAGAGCAACCTGTCCTCTTCCGCTACACATATCGCTTCCTCCTTATTCCAGTCGCTGCAACCTCCTCCATTTGCGACATTACAGCCGCTGGAGTCATTTCATTCCCGACAACATTTCCCCTTCATTTCAGCCACCTGCATCCATCTTTTCTCTGCCCTAGTCTGTCGTCTGAATGCCGCCAACCAGCCGCCTGATGTGTGCTACGACATCGTACCTTTAGTCAACCACGAAGCTATCTTCCACCAGAGCCTTCGTCTTCCTCCAAGCTGCCGACCCGCCGAGCCATCCCTGGCCTGCAACGATCTCTTGTCGACGCACGCCACTCCCCCTGTTGACGCACGCCCCCTGCCTCTGTCGACGCATGTGCACCCTCCTCCATCGAGCCCTCTGCCGCATCGAACCCGCGGCTTCTTCAGCGCCTTCTCGTCGACCGAGATCTTCCATCTCGAGCCCATCCCCGCCTACCCTTTTTTCTCTCGAGTCGTGCGCTAATTCTTCCCCGCAGGTTCTCTCGAGCACGGCACTAATTAATTCCCGCGGTTTCCTTTTTCCGCCTCCCACCTTACACGGTGGGCCCCATCTCAACTTTTCAATTGTTTTTTCTTTTTTAGTACCAGTTGTAGCCTCATGGCCCTCTCCTCTTTTTATTTTTCTTCCCATCTTTTGTTTCAATTTTATCTCTAGACCCCCAGGCCCACCCTCTTCAACAGAAGCAACCTTTTTTCCTCTTTTACACAGAACCGACCACACCTACCCTTGTTCTCAATGTTGGGAGACGACGTGGCTCCCGCGGCAACTCCCAATCAGTCTCATCGGAGGATTTCAATCGTCTCATCACCCGCTCTCTCTCGCGTACTACTTTGGGTCGCACGATGACCGACACTTCAGATTTCTTGGCAGCTCTCCAAGATTTCAGGACCACCATCGAGACCCGTTTTCGGGACGCTGAAATACGCCATCGGGATGCTGAAACACGTCATCGGGACGCTGAAACACGTCATCGGGATGATATTGCCTCCCTTATCCTCAAGTTTAATAAGCTGACCGCCGCACTTCTCGTGATCACCACTCCACCTACGGATCATGCCAGCTCCAGTCAAGCGCCTCTACCTCCGCCTCCGCCTCCGCCACTTATCCGCCACGAGTCGTCGGCCTTTCTCTGACAAGACATGGCTATGCAACTGCGCTACACCAGGTTGGATTTCCCCACCTTTGACGGCAAAACGAATCCATTGGCCTGGATCACCAGGTGCGAGCAATTCTTCGACCACCAACAAATTCCAGCCGCTGAGCGACTTCCTGTCGCCTCTTTTCACCTATTCGACTCAGCTCTGCTTTGTGACACACATCTCCTCACCGACCAATCAGGCCTGTGAACCCTATTTGCCTACCGACATCGGCACTCAATAGGGACACCTTGGGGGTCCTCTCGCCCCGCCGGTCCGTCACTTATCTCGAACCGAGATGTTGGACCGCCACGCTCAGGGTTTATATTTAAACTGCAACGAGTAGTACACTCGCGGACACAGATGCAAAAAGCTTTTCTACCTTGACGTTGAGGACTCGGACGAGGAAGGCATCGGGTGATGCTCGCCTTTGCGTGATCTCCCTCGAGCTTGGGGAGAAGCTCTTTTTGGACAGTGAGAGTGATGTTATGGTCAACGTTCTTATTATATTGAGTTGTGTGATGGTATTATTAGTATGTGCCGTATCGTGTGATATTATTAGTAGTGTTTTAATATTTTTCATGTTCCCTAGTATTTACGGGTGTGTCACACAGGGTCCTATAAATAGACCCTTAGTCTTTGTATCAAGCCATGAATGAATGAAGTTCTTGTTCTTGTCCTTGTTGTGAGATCTTAGTGGCTCTCTCCTCAACCGAGCAACCCCGCTTAGGCAGTCGTGGTTCCGGCTCCACGGTATACTCCACCCCCGCCATCATTTCCACCTCCGGCCTCTCCTCCGGCAACATGACGAGACTCGTAACATAGTTGTACTATTTTATATTGTGCATTAATATATGTGGAAGTGATTTTACTTTGCTATTTGATGATGTAGTGTATATTACATTACATGTTATATAAGTCTTGATTATTGCATATGTATATCCTACCAATTCACAAATTGTACACATCAATATCTTTCATAAACTTTCCGCTCATGAGAAATGGACTTTAAGCATGAAATCACATATTTCTACATATTTGAGTAAATATACTAGATGTTTAAGTATGAACTTCATAATATCTTTAAAACTTGAATCTCAAATCATATAACATTGTATTGTAAAATCTTTTTATGGTTATACTTTAGAAGTATGCCATGCTCAATATGAAATATAATTTTAAAAAAGAACAAAATATCTTGGTTTGTAATAAAAAAAATTATATTATCAACTTGGCCTATCAAGCAAAATATATTTAGGCATTGTTTGGCGCGTCGATGAAGCTCCGGTATGGGTGAAACCGCCACCGCACGGCAGAAAAACAAACGACCAAATTCCCTCCCCCTTTGCATTTGCACCCCTCCCTCTGCGAAATGGAGAAAACGCTGCCTTCTCAGTCGCAGCACTCCCCCTCCGGTCCTAACCACCAGCGGCATTTGCTCCTATTCCAGTCCCTGACACCCTACCAAACAGAGCCTTAATTTTCATGCTTACTCTTTAGAATGCTTATCTTTTCCTTCATGATATCCAATAATACACTTGATTTTCATGCCTATCTTTTTTTGTTATGCTCTAATATTTTCATGATTATTTATTTAAATATGTTCTTTCCCTTTATATGCATTATCTTTACATTAATAAATCATATTTTTCATTATTATTCATGTTTAATTGTATGTTTCAACATGAATATTTTTTAAAGGCGGAAGATTAAATTGTGATGTTGATCATAAATTGCATGATTATTTTCAACATTTTAACCCCTTGTGTTTGTGAATCTACTATACAATCCTCACATTACGTAAGCTTCTCTCCTTATCTTTCCGCATTATTTTCACGATGTATTTCAGTTGTTTTACTCTTATGCTCAATCATAATCATCTTGGAAGAATTTAATTCTTGAATTCATTAATAAAATGGGAGAACAACCTTCAAGACTACACTCCAGATACACCTTTTGATAATACCAAAACGGGAGAATAAATTACGAAATCTAAAAGGGGAGGATATTAAATACCATTGAGAAATTAAAAAGGGGGAGAACAAATGCAACCATAAGAGCATCTATGTAAGGGGAGCAATCATATAAGGGAATACATAAATATAAGAACGAACATTGTTATGAACTTGCGTATATTTGCAAAACCTGTTTATCTCATGATCATCATTTACCGCACTACTCTATAAACACAACTGACTGCGCGCGACGACCGACACACATATATTCTCGCAGTCAGCGGTGATCTGTTGCCCAGATGAACGATCAGAGTCCGCGGTTGCGTCCCGATGGTCGATCCGAGTCAGATTTATATAGGACTCTTTATTTTTTGAGATGTATTTAGCCCCCAATCGGTCCAGATAATTTGAACCGTCGGATTCGGATAGTTTGATTTCAGTTTGTGGTATAGTTATAACGGGCGGTTTTGATGTTTGGGTTATAAATAGTGTCCGGCTGGTGGTTCAAGGGCATTGAAGGTTGGCGCAGATCTAACCGCTCGGTCATCTCCCTCATTGGTCCGACGCCAGTAAAGACTCCCGCCAGGTGCGACTCCTGGCAACTCCGCCCGACTCCTTCCCCATTCTTCCACCGTCGACCTCTCCACTTCCCCGTCCAGGCCGCCGGACTCACACCGCCATTTTCGTTTTGCCTTATAGAACCCCTCCACGCCTCCCAGTTGGCTGATACCTGGCACCTGCAGCAAGTCGACCCCGCCACTCTATCTCCGCCTCCCTCTTCTCTATTTCTCCCACTCCCCGGTGACCTCTACCACTTCTGAAACCCCCACCAGTAGCCTTCCTCCCCTCTGCCTCCCTCTCCCCTGTGCTTCTCTTCTCGGTCAGCCTCCACTCCACATAAAACCCCCAACAGCAGCCCCCATTTCGACCCTACTGTCGACCACTCCTCCTCCCTGCCCCGCCAACTCTACTCCAGCCCTCACATAGCCATACAAGCCCCCACATCCCTGTAGGCAGCTAACCAAGCCCCCCCCCCCACACACAATCCTTCGACTACACCCATTTCCCGTGGCCTCCTTCTATCCACAACCCAGTCCACTATACAAAGTCCATATCTCCCCATTCTGATACTTGGGCATTGCATCCCCTCCTCGGATGCCCGCGACAATCGTCGTCGCCTACATGTGCAAATAGTGGTACAAAGTTCCGTCTTTTACTATTGTTTATTTTTGTACTCATACTGTAGTGGATTTTAATTTCATTGTGTTAATAGTTCAGTCGTTATGCAACTTGCAAGACTTATTTTGTGCGCTTGAAATTATTTGCGTCTCTATCATTTGCAAAATTAGTAGGTAGTTCTCCTATAATTAATTAATTGTGACTGCACATGCCCCTCTGTTATTCTTATATTAATTAATTATTTGTTGCAATTTTGTGCGGACCACTTTTGCATTTGCATTCCACCTCATTACATTTAGGGTCATATCTTAAAAACTCCTTTTGAGTCGACCTGCCACTACATCAACAATTCTATTCCAAAATGACTGATTTCTCATTATAGGATTTGTTATTATCAAAATGGGGAGTTTGTTAGAACATGCATTTTACATATCTTTGGTTTGAAAATAACAAATCTCATTATGCATTTGATCAAATTTGTTTCTTGTTTATAGTACGTAGGAAATAACAGGTATGACAAACTGAAGTGAACAATTGAACGGGCCGATGATTTGGACCAGCACTCCTACTTATGTGTCCTACCACGTGGCGGTAGCACCTACCGCTGGCGGTAGCCCCTACCGCTGGCGGTAGCCCCTACCGCTGGCGGTAGCCCCTACCGCTGGCGGTAGCCCCTACCGCTGGCGGTAGCCCCTACCGCTGGCGGTAGCACCTACGGCTGGCGGGCACCTACCGCACTGTAATAGGCAGTGTTGTAGATGTCGACCGACATGTCCGACATGTCGGCCTACATAAAGGTTTTCGGGGTAAAATGTCACGACATCGATATTTTAAGCAAATATGTCGTTTTTGAAAATATCCCCCGATATATCCGTTTAACCCGACCTATCAGGCGATATTTCGCGACCGATATATCGTCGAGAGTATTACAAAAATAATTTCATTTTTTGAAGAGACCAAATACCAGTTAATGCAGGGTAAGGTTTGTCATTTCACCCTTGTGGTGGGATCTTCCTTGGACCCTCGCTGTGCAGGGATGCTTTATGCACTAGATTGTCCTTTTTGAGAAGACCAAACAGAAATAATTTGTTTTGTGTTTCATTTTGTACATCTCACTAAGTCTAGTATCGACTACTTTCTCATCTGGCTCTCATTTAGTGATCTTTATCTCGTTTATTGCAGTCGATGACTCTTTCTTGTGTAATTTATAAACATACACTATTTGTATATATGTTTATTGTATAATTTATAAACATACATTATGTATATAATTATGCATATTTATAAAAACTGTGTAATATGTATGAATAAATTTATTTAAACATTAAAATCTGATATTGTAAAATATCCCTGATATATCCCTCGCAATCCGACATCCGACATTTCAAACTCAAACCGACATGAACCCGACATCTGACATCTACAACTTTGGTAATAGCCAATAGGACACATAAGTAGGAGTGCTGGTCCAAATCATCGACCCGTTCAATTTTGAGACGAGTGCCAAAATGCATTCAAATGAAAATACTTGAGGGAGAAAATAGGCAAACGTGTAAAGAAGTTAGCGTTGCGTGCTAACACATATCGCGACGTGGTAGGTAATGCCTAAAATGAAGAAACACGCCTACTTGTTTGCTCAAGTTACGCGCCAAAATATTTCCTTAAAGGATACCGTGGTGGTAGGACCTACCGCCGGCAATAGCTCGCAGAGTCTATTTAAAGACCAATTCGCTCCTTCCACAAGCAGGACAAAGAACGACGAGCGCATATTGTTCCAACACTCCGAATTATTTAGAGGGCCTCGTCCCTTAACTCCAGAGCACTCCCTTGGGCAAAAAATGAAGATCAAAAAGAGAACATGAAGGCGAAGCACATTAACGATTATTTTACGCGAAGGACGAGCGCATCAACAACGATGATTTCACTCGTGCATTTGTATTCACCTTTAGAAGCTCTTCATAAGGAGTTCTACTGCATACTTTACATTTTATATCTTTTGTAATGTTTTTCCTTTTTGGTTATATTTTCTTGTAATGGTGGAGGAATTCTCCTGTGTTGGCGACTAGATCCGTGAACGACTTAACGAGAACTCGCCAGTGTTGGCGACTAAGTCAATGTGCGACTTAAGGCAGAAAACTCGCCTAGTGTGTTAGGTGACAAGATCTAGGGAGAAGGGTCTAGGGGGGCCCGAGGCCTATCTAGGGGGGAGATGGGCTACGACCAACTGATTATTAGGAAGAAGAGTCGGTATAGAAAAGACAAGAGTAAACATTGTCGCCGCGATTCCTAGCATCATAAAAATCCAAATTTTGTACTTTGATGAATATAATATAAAATCATGTCTTGTTATTCATCAAATGAATTATTTCTAAACTTATTTTGACTTGCAACAATTATTTTAATAAAGATATTTTTTTAAGAGTTTTTTGAATCTCTTATTTATCCCCCCCCCCCTCTATGGGCACCTGTAGATTCAACATTAACTGCATCCATGGAGGAGTTGAGCTTGAGTTCTCCCGCAAGGTGAGCGTCGCAAGGATTTACCACCAAGAAGTCAATGTAACCTCATAACTAGCTCTGCTGCATGGGGGAAGTCGTCTTTAACCAAGACAACCTCTCAAAAATTGTCAATCCTATCAATGGTGTTGTTGTCATCACGGCAGTTTAAGAAAATTACACGGTATCAAGAATTTTGATAGATATCGGTAGTTCCGTTAATGTGGCGATGAAGATTGAGAAGACATTCCAAGAAATTGATGGGCCCCTCAATGGAATCTTCGGGGAAAGGAAAGAGATTGAAGGAAGTGTCACTCTCTTCGTGACCATTGGAGTGTCAAGGCCTGCAACCTTTATTGTAATAGATACACTGAGCAGTTATAATGTCATCTTCAAGAGGCCCCCCTAAACGATTATCAAGCGAAAGTGTTGACACTTCATCAAGTGTTGAAATTTGTCATGCAAGGGAGGCGGTTCCAAGTCAGGAGCGACTCAAAGGTATCAAGACAATGTTATGTTACTTCTGTTAACGTCATTAATTTCTCTCCTCATATACACGAAGAAGCGCTAGGAGTTCTCCTGTCTCTTATTGTTGAAGAATGTAGCGAGATGGTAGAAGCGAGCCTGCCAAAGAAAAAGAGTCCGCAATAGAAGAAGATAGGGAGGGAGCCTGCCCAGGCCATCCAGAGCTTTTTTGTTGCTGGAAAGGACAGAGATAAAGCACTCTTTGTTCATGTTGAACTTCGAGAGGAGAAGGCCGAGCTAATAGCCTGTCTCCTCAAAAATCTAGATGTATTTTCTTGGTCGTCTGCTGACATGCATAGGGTGAGCTTCGATGTCGCCTTCCACCGCCTCATCCTTGACCCATTTTTCAAGCCAACCAAGCAGAAGAAGAGGTCCGTAGCAACAACCCTTGAATGGTCAATACGGGAGGAAGTCTCCAAGCCGCTGAAGTCTAAGTTCATCAAAGAAATTTAATACCCTGAGTGGGTTTCAAACATTGTAATGGTAAAAAAAACAAGGATAAATGGTGTATGTGTGTTAACTTCAGTTGTTTGAATAAAATTTGCCCTGAAGACTACTACTCTTTGTCTCGAATAGATTCTTTAGTTGATTCTGCGGTGAGATATTCTTTTACGAGTGAAATGCCCACTATGTATCCCCCACAATCCGACATCTAACATATAAAACTCAAACCGACATAAGCCTGACATCCGACATATGCAACATTAACCACAACAAACAACTCGCAGCTTACCAACCAATAACCTTTAATAACCCAAGTTCCAAACCTAAAAATCATGCCCATAGGTCGAGACGCTCGCAAGAATGCAAAATAGTCGCGAGCAGGGCATATCCTTCACCTGTGAAGAGGTATTCAACGGCGTCCACCGCTACAGAACCATCAATCCCTCCTCTTACTCATCTTTGATCTTGAGGGTGACGGCCCACCCAATCTTAAGCCCAACATCCCTTTCAAACCCACCTTGAAGTCAAACCATCCACAAATCCACAACTAAAAATCTCCCCCAATGCTCTTATTTTCCACTCCTCGCCTTGCACCATCTACATAACTGACTCCATTAACCACGTCAGTGTCTCAATCAGTCATTGAAGGAGGTTGTGCCCACAACTTTATTCAAGCCTGCATCACCAATACCTTCACCCCCCACATGACATCTTTATCTCTCAGATAAAGTACATAGGTTGTGCCCACAACTTTATTCAAGCCTGCATCACCAATACCTTCACCCCCCACATGACATCTTTATCTCTCAGATAAAGTACATCCCGGTGAAATTGTTGAAAGATACATGAATGTTAGGACGAAGGCCTATAAATTCTCCTATTAACGCAAATCATAAAATTGGTAATAATGACGATGACTCTACTACTAGTGATCCAGAGAAATATATTGGCTTACACCGATGCAAATTGGGTTAGGACTATGGTTGATAGACATTCCACCATGAATACTATGGTTTTGTGGGTGGGATTCTAGTAACATGGAGAATTAAGAAGTAATATTTGTTAGCGGGAGTTTAATATATGACCATGGAGAGGAAATCTGTGAAGGTGTATGAATCAGGGACTAATAACGGTTTTGGCAATGCTCTTAATTGATCCTGTTCGGTTAATTTTTTACAACAAAGCTACTATTTCTATTGATAGTGTTAGAGAATACTAGGAAAAATGATGTATTGGCCAATTAACTTGGCCCATGTAGGATTTAGTGTTTAGTCCCACATTGTTTGTATAGCAAAATCATACTCTCTTCTCTCCTATATATTTGTACTCGTACTTGTTTTTTTGGTATTCGAGAAGTATATACAAGGTTTGGACTTTTCTCTACATGGTATCAGAGGGATACGGTCCGGCCAGTTCTTTTCTAACCGCCCGCTCCTCCTGCTAACCGGGCGGCTTGTTCTCTTGCTTATCCGCAGTGTCTTGCGGCCTCCTCCCTTTCTAACTGCAGCTTCCCGCGCAGTTATGTTTTTCTAGCCGCTCCTCTCTCTCTCTCGTGGCTTCCACCTCCTCTTCCCCCCCCCCCCCCGCTCCCTTTTATAAATCTCTCAGACACGTGGGGCCCTCTCCCCCTACTCGTCGCAGTCTGTTTCTCTACCCGTCTTCTCGCTTCTCCCCTCTCTTCTCGCGCGGCTTCCTCTCTTAGTCGCTGCGCCTTCTCTTATTCGTTGCGGCTTTCCCATTCGCTGCTTGTACCGCATCTTGGTCGCGACATCTTTTCGGGTCGCTGGTGTGCTCACCGTGACCGTGCGGTCTTCCTTGTTTAGTCGTTGCGGTTTCCTTACCCACCGCGGCTTCCCTACCCGCTGCAGTTCCCCTGTCGCTGCGTGCTTCTCGTGCGGTCTTCTCTTAACCACTGCGGCTTCCTTAGTCGATGTGGTTTCCTCTTTGCTTGTTCATTGCGGCTTCTCTACCCGTCGCGGGCTCCGCATCTTGGTCGC
Organism: Platanthera zijinensis; assembly: GCA_039513925.1. Classification (NCBI taxonomy): domain Eukaryota; kingdom Viridiplantae; phylum Streptophyta; class Magnoliopsida; order Asparagales; family Orchidaceae; genus Platanthera; species Platanthera zijinensis. Next base: position 247,990,324 of record CM077079.1, on the reverse strand, counting down.
GAAATCTTCCCGCCGCAGTTTCCCTACCCAATGCAATTCCCCTGTCGCTGCGTGCTTCTCATGCGATCTTCTCTTAACCACTGCGGCTTACTTAGTCGTTGTGGTTTCCTCTTTGCTTGTTCGATGCGGCTTCTCTACCCGTCACGGGCTCCGCATCTTGGTCGCGGCCTCTTTCCGCTGGTGTGTTAACACCGAGACCGTGCGGCTTCCCCTATTCTCTCTCATGGTGGCCTCTATTCTCTAACTGCTCAGGGTTGTAGGTTGTGGTCTGTCTCTATCCGCCCGGTCAAGTACCGATTCTTCTGGCCCCTTCTACCTTCTGACCGATGCGGCTAGGACTTCTCTCCTTCGGGCTACTTACGGTTGCGGCCTCTGTCTTCCCACTGCGACGTTGCGCTTCCTGCGGCTAGACCTTGTCTTTGCTCCTGTTGCGGTCTGCCTCTAACCGCCCAGGTGTCTTTTCTTCTCGACTTGGTTGTTCGCGCGGTCTGCCTGCGGCTTCTTGTTTATGTCGCTATTCTTGTTACGGTCTGCTCCTAACCGCGCGGTCTAAGTGACCTGATTGCGGTCTTCTCCTAACCGCGCTGCTAGCTCAGGATTTTTACCGCCGCGGCTTGTTTCTATCCGCTGAAGACAGTTTCTTACCGCGCTTCTCGTGGCCTTTCTTGCCGCTGCTGCATTGTCACAGTGACCGCTGCGGACTGTTCCTTGCAAGATGATCAGTTGTCCTCTGGGCTCTGTGATGTCTATTTCTGATGGTGGTACCTCCTGCCTTGCTCATATCTCATCCTGGATTTTGGATTCTGGGGCCTCTCACCACATTACCTCACGGAAACCACCACAATATTTGGACTTCGTGCATCCCAAGTTCATTACTATTGCTAGTGGGGACACAATTCCTGTTTCTGGCGCGGCAGATATTCGCCTCACTCCCTACATTACTCTTCGCTCTGCCATTCATATTTCGGGCTCTCCTTTCAACTTTCTCTCTGATGGTCGACTCACTAATGACCTTGATTGTGATGTAATTTTTTCTTCCAACTTGTGTGTTGTGCAGGATCGCAAGACGTAGACTATCATCGGAAAAGGGCATCTGTCGAATGGTCTCTATATCCTTGGCCCCTCTCCCCCAACGGTGTTGTCCTCTATTAGCTCTGTTGATTGGCATCGACGCCTTGGTCATGCCCCTCTAAACATATTCAGAAAATCTCTCCCCGACGTATCCCTCCAAGAGTTCACGTGTGAGTCATGTATTTATAGGAAACATCATCGGTCTACGTTCTCACCACAAACTACTCGGAGTCCTGCTCCCTTTGATCTAGTTCACTCCGATATTTGGGGACCCTATAAAATTGCGAGTGTTTTTGGATATCGTTACTTTGTCACATTTGTAAATGACTGGTCACGGGTGACCTGGCTGTATCTCCTTCGTGACCGCTCTGAATTACCCGGTGTATTCTGTACCTTTCTCATTGAAACTCGCAACCAGTTTTCCACTACAATTAAAACCCTCTGCACCGATAATGCCCGTGAATACACTAGTCATGTCTTTGCAAGCCTCTGTGCTGAGTTTGGGATCATCCATCAAACCTCGTGTGCCAAACCCCCCCCCCCCAACAAAATGGTGTTGCTGAATGCAAGAATCGACACCTGCTTGAGGTCACCCGCTCTCTTATGATTCACATGAATGTTCCCAAAGAGTATTGGAATTTTGCGGTTTCTACCGTCTGCACTCTTATTAACCGCATGTCTTCCTCCATTCTCAATTTTGTGATTTCCTTCAATCTTCTTTTTCACTCCAAACCTCCTTTCTCCATCACACCTCGCGTGTTTGGCGAGGTGTGTTTTGTTCATCATCTTGGCTCATCCACTGACAAACTTGCTCAACGTGCCAATAAATATATGTCTGTGGGTTACTCTCGGGCTCAGAAGGATTATGTTTGTTTTTCTCTCAAGGATCGCAAGGTTGTTATTTCTGCTGATGTCACCTTTCTCAAAGATCAGTCAAATTACTCTCAACCAGCTGATTCTCCGTTTCTGCCACCTCTTCCGCGGCCTGTTATACCTGTTTATTCAAACCTTCCACCACTCCTTCCCACACTAATACCACCTAAACCACCTACCCTTCCCACACCAATCCCACCTAAACAACCTATCCTTCCCACACCAATCCCACCTAAACCACCTATCATCCGTATGTACACTCGACGCCCTTCTTCGTCTACTACCTACGGGAGATGCCCTCCTCTAATGATGTTTTGCAGCCTGCGGATCCGGCAACAGGTTCCACTGCCCACCCGATGGCAAACTATGTCTCTTTTCACCGCCTCTCTCTAGAACTCCGGAAAAGTGCTCATTCTTTATCCTTTATTTCCACCCCTAATTTTCTGCATGAGGCTCTCAAACATCCTGGGTGGCGGGTAGTTATATACGAGAAAATGTCTGCTCTTTGGGCAAACCACACTTGGGATTTAGTCTCGCTTCCTCCTGGACAATCTTGTGTGGGATGTAAGTGGGTGTTTGCCGTCAAACAGGGTCTGGATGGGACCGTTCACCATTTGAAAGCTCGTCTTGTAGCTCGCGGCTTCAATCAACAACAAGCTTTGGACTATGATGAGACTTTTTCTCCAGTCGCTAAACTCAATATTGTTCGTGTGTTGATCTCCCTCGCGGTTCACCGTTACTGGCCCTTGCACCAATTGGATGTCAAAAATGATTTTCTTAATGGCGATTTACAGGAGACCGTTTATATGCAGCAACCTCCCAGGTTTGAGACCATGGGGAAGTCTCTTGTTTGTTGTCTGAAAAAGTCTCTTTATGGTCTTAAATAGTCTCCTCGGGCATGGTTTGACAAATTTAGTAAGACCGTTAGTGTTGTTGGGTTCACTCGGAGTTCGGCCGACTTATCTTTGTTCACTCATCATCGTCCAACGGGCACAGTAATTCTTTTGGTTTATGTGGATGATATTCTGATTACAGAAGATGATCTTTCAGGAATACGGATGATCAAACAGCATCTAGCAACTGTATTTCAAACAAAGTACTTGGGACGCCTTCGATATTTTCTTGGTCTCGAAGTGGCTCGGAGACCTGATGGGCTTGTGTTATCTCAGAGAAAGTAATGTCTTGACTTCATGATGCGGGCTATTCAGGATGCAAGCCTGCTGACACTCTCATAGATATCAATCACAAGCTTTGTGCTCATGCCTCGGACTCCGATTTGTTCCTTCCGAATCCAGAGTATTATCGTCGTCTTGTGGGAAAGCTGATATACCTTACTGTTACTAGACATGATATATCATTTGATGTTGGAGTTGTCAGTCGATTCATGCATGAGCAACGTATCTCTCATCTTCATGCTGTCGAACGTATTCTTCGATACTTGAAGACTGCTCCTGGACAAAGGCATGTATACAAGCCTTCTTCATCTTCCTTATCTCTAATTGCATACTTTGATGCTGATTATGCTGGCTCTTTCGATGACAGTCGTTCCACAAGTGGATACTGCACTTACTTTGGAGGACATCTTATTACATGGCGCAACAAGAAAGAGTATGTGGTTGCTCGCTCATCTGCTGAGCTTGAGTATCGATCTATGACAGTTGTTGTGTCTGAGCTCACATGGCTTGAGAGTCTCCTTGATGATGTAGGAGTCAAGCTCTCCTCACCTGCAACTTTATTGTGCGACAGTCAAGCTGCTATACATATTGTCAAGAATCTGGTCTTCCATGAACGGACAAAGCATATTGAAGTTGACTGTCACTTCATTCGGGAGAAGGTTCAGTTGAAGAAGATTGAGTTAACACATGTTCCTACCGCTCAGCAGGTTGTTGATATCCTCACTAAGGCCTTACCACGACATCTCTACTATCAGTTCTTGTCCAAGATTGGTGCCTACGATTTGTACGCTCCAACTTGTGGGGGAGTGTTAGAGAATACTAGGAAAAATGATGTATTGGCCCATTAACTTGGCCCATGTAGGATTTAGTGTTTAGTCTCACATTGTTTGTATAGCTAGATCTTACTCTCTTCTCTCCTATATATTTGTATTCGTACTTTTTTTGGTATTCGAGAAGTATATACAAGCTTTGGACATTTCTCTACATATAGTAATCTTGTTCAACATGATCTTACAAAGCATATAGAGATCAACAGAAATTTTATAGAAGAGAATATAAACAATTGTTACATATAAATTCCATTTATTAAAACTGGATATCAACTAGCAAACATTTTTACAAAATGGTTAAGTGTCTGATTCTTTTTTTCTAATGTAGGCTCTGTTTGGATGGGAGGCGGGACGCTGGTGCGGGAATAGCCGCCGCCGTAAGGCGAGAAATCAAACGCCTCTCTCGTGTGCGCGGTGGCATTCGCTCCCTCCCTCCCTCTACGGAACACCGAAAAATCCCCCTTTCTAGCCGCACCCCTCCCCCTCCGATCCCAAACGGAGGCGGCGTTTGCTTGGTTTCTAGCCGCAGACAAACAGAGTCGTAATAAAGTTGATATAACTAGTCCACATACTCAACTTGAGGGGAAGTATTAGAAGTAAAATATGCATTGTATGTATAGTTGTAATAAAGTAAAGTTATTTTCTCCTTTATAAGGCTCAGTTTGGCTCAGCTACAGCGACTGGAGAAGCAGTGGTGGAATAATTAGCTATTTTGTAGAGTGGTGGCAGAATCTGTGAAACTGTTTGGAAGTACAGATTTTTCAGTGTTGTTTAGAAATAGAAAATTGTTTCAATTATTTGGAAGAAACAGTAGTGGGAAAAGCTGTGAATTTTTTTTAATAAAGCATACGATAAACATTAGTTGTACAAAAAAACATATGAAAACCTTAAGGGCCCGTTCGTTTGCATCGTTTTCATAGCCCATTTTTGTTTTGAGTTTTCGCAGTCCCAATGTTGTTGTTCGTTTGGCTATGTTTTGCCCCGTTTTAGTTTTGACTAAAAACGTCACGTTTTCACTCCTTCATTAACCCCCCCCCCCTCTCTCAAAACATACTTATTCCCCTCTGTTTTCACGCGTTTTGGGAAAGACCCGCCTCCTTCTTCCCGCGAAAAAGCTGCGGAAACCCTCCCGCGCCGTGAAATTCCTCCGACCAGCCATATCCACCCCTCATGACCCAGATCTCGCTATTTTTAGCCCCAGTAGGCGGCGACGATGAAGATTCAGTTTGGTCTTGCCGTATATTTGGTTATCGTTCAGTTTCCCCTCGCGTTTCTCAAAAACTCAGCTTTTCTTTTCTTTTATGCCTTTTTGTACTGCGTTTCCCTTGCATTCATGTGAAGGAGAGTCAACCACAAATTGTTTTTTTTTCACTTTTGTTCGGGTTTATCTCCTCTATAACTCTCGAACAGGGAATCTTGGCGCTGTATTGCAGAGACACTGGTTTTACGATGACATAGATTTAAGTAGATTCTTCCCTACCCATTAAATCCATGGTCGATTCGTTCATGCTTGCGGATATCTACCTCTAATTTTGAAATCCGAGTACCATGAAGTCGCAGCTCAAATTGAAAACCATGTACAAACGAACATGAGTTTTCGTTTTGCCTCAAAACGGACTTGAAAACCATGTTGCATACAAACAGAAGTATCTGTTTTACCCGAAAACGAAAACACTTGATTTTTCGTTTTGAAACAAAACGAAAACCAAAAATGAAAATGTTGCAAACGAACGGGCCCTAACAAAAATTGGCGGAAATACTTCCTTCCTTAGGTTTACCGTAACATAATCTATGCACATACAAAAAACATATGATAAACATCAGTGTTGTAGATATCCTCCGACATGTCCGACATGTCGGTCGATATAAAGGTTTTATGGACAAAACGACACGTTTCCGATATTATTTTGCAAAATATCCTTTTGAAATATATCCTCCGATATGTCTATTATTGACCGATATATTCGCCGATATATCGGCCGATATATCCCGATATTTTATCGATTGGTTTTTTTCAACTTATTTTAATTAGTGTTTATGGTCTAATAGATAATAGACCAAAATTGTTTCATTGTTTAGGTTCTTTTTTCCCTTTGGTTTTCTTCCTTACCCAAATGTATCATCGATGTCAATTATGCATGGTCTTTGAATTATGGACTATAGATTTCTTATCTTTCATTGTTACGGACAACTTCCCGACATTCTACTTTCTCTTGTTTTATTTCATGCATTATATCGTTATTACTTGTATAACACAAAATGCTTATATTAGTTTACTAAATTTAGAAGTTCAATAAATATCAAATTATTAATATATATAAATGAAAAAATGATTAAATTTATAAATAATTACACATATAAATAATTAAATATTAAAACTCGATATATGAAATATCCCCGATATATCCCCCGACATAGTAAAACCGACATGAAAAACCTAAACCGACGTGTCCCCGATATCCGATATCTACAACATTGATAAACATTAGCTGCACAAAAATGTTATACATCTATGGATATACAACTAGGGATATACAAAACTCTATAAAAAAAATTATGACCTAACAACAACGGATCTACAACCACATATATACAAATATGGACATACAAAAATTTGTGAAAAACCATGACCTAAAAACATTGAATCTACAGTCATGGATCTACAACTATGGATCTACAAAAATTTGCCGATATGATTGACCGAAAACAGCAGAAATACAAAAATAACAGTGCACAAGATGAGTCTGCTGCACAAAAATAGGAAGGAGAAGGTTATACCAAGTAGGATCGGCGAGGAAGGAGGCTGGTGCTCCGTCGGCGAGATAGAAAGTTGCTCCGTCAGCGAGAGAATAGCCTTCTGCTTCATTGGCAAGAGAAGAGTCGGCTGCTTCGTGGTCGAGAGAGAAGGAAGCTGCTTCGCCGGCGAGAGGTGAGAAGGTTGGGGGGGGCGTCGAAAGGGGGAATCCGAAAATCTATTTTTGGATCGTGGGGTGGGGGTGGGGGGTGGGTGCCACGACTGGAATAGAGTTAAAATGGGATAAAAAATAAACCTATTTACCCACTGCTCCCTTTTTTGACTGTTTGGTGCAGATGATCAGAAAATTGTTGTCGGCAGCTGCTATAATGTGGAGTCAAACAGAGCCTAAGGCTCCTTTGTAACCTAGTTTCTTATATGAATGAGAAAAACGATATTCTAAACATATTAAACCTGACAGATTATTCTTGATATGGCACCAATAATTTCAGATACTTAAGGGGGTAAATAATAAAAAGGAAAGAAAACTAGGTTCTTCAATAGTCAATTATTCTACTGATCTCAATTATCACTTCCAAATATGTATCATTAAGGACTAATGTACAATTCAACATTTAATTTATACATTACATTTATCTGCTCTCATTGTGTCATGTACTAAGTTTGCCTACACCAGCAAAGTTATTTTTCCATTTCAACACTTTCTAAAAATGAAGGAAAACTAAAGAAAACTGCCTTCTATTTAGCCTATTAACATAACGATATTTCCTTCTGATTTTTAGAAGAGAAATCTCGGCAGTCAATATTATCAGCAAATAAATCTTACAACGAGACAAAAGTAACTAAGGCTTCGTTTTGGGCGGCCTATTTGCTCCAGTGAGTTTGGTCAAAAACGTCATTATCATAGAATGTATGTTTGGCAAGACAAAGGTTATGACCGCTACCAAGAAAATAAACTACTTTTAAGCATAAAATGCATGGAATTTTTTAGGTGAGGTTGGGCATTCACGAACAATGGTTCATGACCACCGCGTTCACAACCGCCGCCACCATGCCAAACGAATCCTAAGCCTCCCTTGAAGGGTTTTTCTTACAAGATTCCTGTCAATGACAGGCTGACAGCTAGCCTATACAAGGAAAGGATGAGCAAATATAAACAGAACTTCAAAAAAGTAATAACATAAAAGTAATCAAAAGAAGAGTGTCAAACATAGGAAAATATGAGATTCAGTGAGAGAAAGCATACATACCCGCAGAGGAATTGTCATAGAAAATGCATCATCATGATTGAGATTCTTGGACAAAATGATAGATAGCTCATCAGAAACCCAAGTAATCCATAATCTATAGGCTTTGATGCAAAGTTCTTGCAGTTTTTTACTCAACTCCTCATGCTTTAGGTTTGTGCTGTTATCAACTATAAATAATGCAACAGCATCTGAAAGCGCTTGCCTTCTAGGGGTTTCAAGAGAATGCCTTCCTGGACTTAATGGACTATCAAAAGTAGGTCTTCTAGAGCTGAAAAAAATGGGCGAGTCAATGGATTCTTTGGATTCTTTGGATAAAGTTAGGGCCAAGCTAGCGTTTGCTGCACCTATTGTTTCCTTCACCCATTGCCGTGGTGAACCAAGTATAAGTGGGATGTGACTTGAATGGTTGCGTAATGCATACAAGAGACGGCCAAGAAAAAGAGATCTCTCAACAATTGTAGGAAGAGGCTGAGACCTTTCATCCACTCTATTGGTAACTAAAGACACGGCGAGGCTGTCAAGTTCCTCTTGGATCTCCCGCAAAAGGGCAGACAATGCTTTGTAGCATTGATCCTGGAAATGTGGTACCAATTCCTTTAATCTCAAGGTAGCATTATGTGATTCTACGAAGCACAACAGATCCTCCAAAATGATACGAAGTCTTTTGTCTATAAGATCTCTAATTCGGTTAACCTCTGGTCCAAAATAAGCATTCAAACAGCTTCGGAAGTCATTGTCATCCGCAGCTGATTTTAAATTTTGGGCAAATCCTGTTCTCCTTTGATTCAACTCTGAAAACCAAACTCCACCACCCATTGATGATTTCTTCAGATATTCAAGAAAATCTATTGCACTGTTAGGAATCGACACAATTGCCTCAAGTGAACTCTTAACACTAACCTCTTTTCTCAAATTTTCAAACCCAGCTTGCACAATCTCTCTCATTCTCAGCAGGAATGCTTGCTCCATCTTATCCTCCAAGATATCCTTTCCATCTTGGAGAATAAGCCCACATATTTGCTTCCAAGATGATTTGATATTGGATCCAAAGACACTTCTGAGCCACTCCTCCAAGCTCTGCTCCAGCCCCTCTGCACCATTTAATGACTCCCTTACCATCTTCTCAGCAGCCATAAGCCCTTCACCAGTAGAAATAACACGGATAACCCCCTTACTGCTCGGCGAATCTGCAAATATTTCACAGCAGCAACTGTGCAGCCATGAAGAACATGCCTGACTGATAAAATCTGGTTCCAGCAGAACCATCACTGACTCCAGCTTCTCTCTGTGGGACTTCCAAAGCTTCACCTCCTGCTCCGGATTAGGGATTCCACCAAAAAGTTGGGTCCCTGGAAGTGAACCAAGCACCGTTTTGTAGAACAGCGGCATCTCATTCAATGCATGTCGTAGGAGCTGCCCGACCTGACCCAATGTAGCCCTGATAATTCTAGAAACATCGCAGAGAATAGCAGTGGAGGAATTAGGACCGTCATCCGACGCTATGTTGGCAAGCTTCTGTGAGATCCAGGACCGTCTCGACTCGAGGAAAATGTCAAGAACCTGTTTGGGGTTGAGATGGTCAATGGTGGCGGCGGCTGCGAGGGCGTCGGCATAGGCAGTGACTGTAAGTCCACGATCCATGAGGCGATCTCGGCTGAGCAGCGAGATCTGGGCCTTGAAGCTCTCGACGATCTGCCACTGATGCTGAAGCAGCGGGAAGCGGGAGAGGACGTCGGGATCAACGGCGGTGGAAATGAGGCCATGTACCTCCTTGGCGCGGAGATATCGCCCGGTGGCGTCGAAAAGCATGGACTCGTCAAGGAAACCCCATATCTGCTCTGGCGTGTCAACGAGGTACCTGACGCGGCATGCAATGCCGTACATCTTAGAGCGAGTCGGGTCGGGGGCGGCGAGACGGGAGTCGCTGGGGGCGATGGAGGAGACTGAAAGAGATCGGAGTGCTGCGTCGATGCGGGTGAGGTTGGAGAATATGGAGTCGCAGGAGGTTTTCATCAGGATGATGGAGTCGGCTGAGTCGATTAGGCTACGGTAGCTCTTGCCGACGAGCTGTCGAAGTTCCTCCTTCTTCTGCTCAATCTCGCGCCGCGTGGCCGCCTCGACGACTCGGATTTCCGGGATCGGCTTAGAGCGGAAGAGGGACTCGGCATCACGAAGACCGGAGGCGGTGACCGCCGGAGAATCCGCCGGCGGTCGGGTCGGGGTGCTCATGGCACAGGGGAACCGAAGGAAGACGCGGGTGAAAGCTCGTGATCCGTGTGGGTGCTAACGGAAGCAATGAACGAAGATCTGCAAACTTTGAAGTTTAGAAACCGAAGGCCGAAATCCAAACAGGAGAGGCTACGGCGTTGCGTTTAGAGCAAAGGAATGTGTGAGTATTGTACGAAGCAATGATTTGCTGTGCATGACGATCTTGATTTTAAGGGAAAGAAATGCACCTAAATTTTTTGTGAAAATTGAGATGTTAAATTTGTATTTTCAAAATAAAAAAAATATGGTGATTGTTAACCGCAAACCGCTATTTGTTAGCCGCAAACCAAAATTTCGCGTCTTTTCGAAATACGCCTTGTACATGCAATTTCAGGAAAAGTGTTCAACACAAAAGTTGTAGATCTCGACGAGATCTACAACTTTCGTGTTGAACACTTTTCCTGAAATTGCATGTACAAGGCGTACTTTGGAAATATGCTCAGATTTTGCGCATTTTAGAAATACGTCCTGTACATGCAATTTCAGGAAAAGTGTTCAACACGAAAGTTGTAGATCTCGTCGAGATCTACAACTTTCGTGTTGAACACTTTTCCTGAAATTGCATGTATAAGGCGTATTTCGAAAAGGCGCAAAATTTTGGTTTGCTGCTAACAAATAGCGGGTTTGCGGTTAACAATCACCAAAAATATTCGGATAAATTCTAGTTATAGAGAACTTCAAAACTCTAAAATAATATATCTGTTTGAAAAATTACAGCGGTTTAAAATAAATTTGTTATATTTTAGAACCAATGAGGATGAAGATTGTTAGGAATGCATTATTTTAAAATTTATTTTTTGCTTCAAAATTTATTTTTTGCTTCAAAATTTATTTTTTGCTTCAAAATTTATTTTTTGCATATTATTCCACCGTGGCTCATCCCTCACGATTCAAAATGGCTTATCTTGATTTTGGTTTCCCCAGACTTTCGCCCCGCACGCCCCTGCTACACTTCAGTTAGGGTTCGATTTTCTCCCCCACCAGTTGTAACACCCCAAATCTCAATTTGGAGTTCGGGTTGGGTGACACGGCCTGGGACACGGGCGTGTCCAGCTCTGGGTACTCGAGTGAGTCTCGAGTTGGACTCGAGTGGGCCTCGAGTGTGTCTCGAGTGAGGCACACGGCCTGGGACACGGACGTGTCCCAAGCCGTGTCCTTCACTGTGTGTCGCGAGTTCTCGACGAAGTGCCCTCGACGATCTTCGAGAGGCGACACGGCCATGGACGCGGGCGTGTCCTGCTCGGATTGGTAGTTGGGCTGTGTCGAGTGTGGCACACGGCCTGTGGCACGGGCGTGTCACAGGGGCGTGTTGGGCACACGGCCAAAGACACGGGCGTGTGCCTTAGCTGTGTTCTTCTCGGGTTATGGTCAGGTTTGCTAGGGTGCTAAACAAGGGCTAGACATGGGTTGGACACGGGCGTGTCCGAAGCCGTGTCTAGCACACGGCCTGGGACACGGGCTTGTCCCATGGCCGTGTCCTGGTCTGGATTGAGTCGGTTGTGTGCCGCTTAAGGTACACGGTCTGTGACACGGGCGTGTCACAAGCCGTGTCAGCCCAAAAAAATAGATATTTGAGGGCAGATCGTAGCCATCCATTTCCTTCATCCTGGATCCTGTGGCCCAAGCTCTTGCCTGCTGGGTTTAACCCTGGATTGGAATGAAGTTTTCATTCATACCTTAGACCATTCTCTTTCTAAAGAGAAGAGAGAGAGAGGAGAGCTAGGAGGAGGAAAAGGGAGAAGGATTCCGGCCGCCGGTGGAGTTTCAGTGATCCAAATCGAGAGCCGAGTTCAGCGTTGTTGAGGCAAGGCCGTCGCGGTGATTTTCAACCGGCCAATTTGTCATGGCTCTAAAGTGATCGTCAAGGGTAACGATCTCCTTCTTGGACAAATGAAGTCCTACTTTATGCATGTGCATGGAATCCTCCACCAAGAGGTGGAAAGCGTAAGCGATTCCAGCGGGTTGATGGTTGATATCCCCGGTTGAGTCTCCATCTAGATCCGGAAATGAGTAGTACGGAGGCATATTGTGTGAAGCCCATCCGGACGATTAGTCTGGATTGGTGATGTTTATATTGTGAACCGGAGAAGACTCCGTATATGTAACGAGTAGGTTACGGAGTGTGTGAGGATTCTTGTGAGCTTCTTGTGTTGTATGCTCTGCATGAGCTGTATGCGATGCGGTCGTGAGAACCCTTCTTTGGGATTGTGGAGCCTTTGTGGAATTGGAATTGGACGCTCTACGTGAGTTGTGTGCTGAAGCGGCGCTGTTATGAGAGATCGGGTGGTGGCAATACAAATGGGGGGTTGCGGGCCTTCCCTGCTTATAAGTTGATCTAGAGGTAATATGTACCTGCGTTGTGAGCGGTCGATTTGTAGCACTGCAAATGGTGGGCTTCGGGCCTTCCCGGCTTGTTACACTGCGGGCGTAGGTCGATCTATAGTGCTCATTGTTGCCGTGAGGTGAACGCCTCTGAATGGGATGGGTGCGAGAGGTCTCCAGCGTGTGTTTGGAGGTTGATGCCTGGCCAACAAGCTAAGAACCTCTAATCGGTGGTGGGACCTAGAGGTTTCGATACACCGTAAGCGTGCCCTGAGTGCACGGAGCGTCTAACAAGAAGGCTGGCGTTTGTGATGTTGTTGTGTTATATATATCTATTGTGAGTGCAATGCATGCAGGGAAGGAACCACTGCCCCGGGTAAGGGGTAGGATTGTTATAATTGGTCAGCTGAATGCTGACCGTTGCTTTGTTTATCACCCTTGGGGTGGACGTCCATATGCAGGTGCTTCTCTGGCCGGTACCGACTTGGATTGAGCGAGCTGAAGCCCTTGGTGCTGCTGCTTGTAGGCCCTAGAACGTCGTGCGAAGAATTGGATTTCATGTGTGGCTGGCCTGCGTGCCGATGTATGAAACCATATTTTGAAAGAGAAATATGTAAGACCTTAAGGCCGTGAGCAGTGTGTGCTTGTATACATTCCTGGTGTTATATATAAACGTGATATTTATATATGTAGTGGACATTCATTGGTTGAGTTCTTGCAAGTAATAAGCTTCTGCTAGAATGCTCTGGATTAGGGTGCGATGGTGTTTTGGTATTAACCTGTGACCTCTCCGTTTGTTTGTGGCATATAGTGTGGGGGCCCGGTCGGACCTTCTATTATATGTTATTTAACGGGTGGAGTCGTTACACCAGCTTCCATGCTCGCAATGTACTCCTTCCACATTGACGAAGCAGAGGTACTGCTCCTCCCTCGCCAACGAAACATGTCTCCTCCTCTCTTGCCGATGAAGCAGGCCACCTTCTCCTCCATTGTCAAAGCAAAGTTCATCGACACGGACATACATTTACTCCATTATTTCCATTTGTACCTCTGGTTATGGTCTTGTTTTACATTTCCTCCATTCATCGAAGCAAAGTTTACATATTTTTTTGATTTTTACCTCTAGTTATGGTTTTAAGTTTTGGAGTTATCTCACCCTCGCAGGATCATGACCCTTTGTCCCAACCATAGTCGCAAGTGTATCACACAAGGCATAAGGGGCATGATGACTTGACTTCATCCTCACCTTCCTCCGGCTTATCATCGGCAGTCTGTTCAGGGTTACAAACTAAATGGTGGCAACTAAACATGAGGGTTGTGCTCATTGCGGAACTTTACCTAACACTTTACGACACAAGCTGACGATAACCATGCATTACCTGTGTCCTCCTTCCCGAAGGCACCCCTCTCTTTCAAGAGGAGTTATGGTCTATTTTCACGATCTGGTCTTGAGATCTGGTTTTTTTATTTGTTATTCCTCAGCAAAGCTTACCGACGCTTATACAAATTGTTTTAATTAGTTTTTATATATAACTAATGCTTTTTATTCTTATTGTGTATGTGTCTAGATTAATGTGTAAACCTAAGGAAGGTGAAATTTCAGCCAACTGGGAACCATCTTGTTGATGCCAAAAATGTGCCTCTCTGTGAGCTCGAGAGGTGTACACGTTCGAAACGAGATGCGGGGATAAGGGAGGTGATGAGGAATGTCGAACAGTCGGTTACTTTGACGGTTAGGATGAGCGGTTGAGGGCCGAGAGAGAGGTGGAGAAGAGTAAGAGAGAGAGAGAGGGGCCGCTGGTAGCGGCAATAATGAGATTCGCCCACCGAGGCTAAAATGTCACTCCTGCGACGGGCTTTCCTTTTATTAAAAATCAGTGTTACAACTTGAGTTTGCACCTTTACATGGAAAAACAAGGGATAAGAGAGAAGCTGGCGGCTAGAAAAAGAAGTCGTCAGAGGCCACGCCGGTTCATCTCACAGGTCGCCAGACTGTGTAGACTGTTTATTCTACGGCTAGCTGCCTTAGGTCGCCTTACTAGGCAGGTTGACCGGGAAGGTCACTGAGGCCGTTATTGCAGAGTAAGGAAAAGAGGCTTGTCCGTACGGGTTAACCGCTGAGCCTGCCCGGACAAGGTTGTTGAAGGACTTGCTGGAAAAGCCAAGTCCAGGCTCCAGACCGCAAGGGTTGGACGTTGAGGCCGCGCGGACTGACTTGGAATCCAGTCCGTGAATGTTGTTGGCAAATAAGAACCTATATCCGCAGGGTTTGCTGCTAAGGTTACTCCCCGATCGTCTCTCCCTCTATAATGAGAGGTATATGGTCTTATTTATAGGATCGAGGAGGAGACTCCCAGAACTGGGCTTGATGACGTACCCCCGATGGTTTGGGCGAGCTGCAAGCTAATCCGCCACCTACTGGCGGACTGAGAAGGAGCTCGCCCTTTGCTGTGCGAGCTGAGGAGCTCGCCTGCTGTTTGGAAGAAGTGAGTCTGCCACCTGCTGGCGGACTAAAGTTGAGTCCACGCTATGCTGGCGGACTGAAGAAGAGCTCGCATGCCGGTGGGCGTAGCATGTCCGCCTCCTTCAGGCGAACTGAGAATGAGTTCGCCACCTGGTGGCGGATAGAAGATCGGCCATTGCTTCTGGGCGAACTAGAGGCAGGTTGTAACACCCCTATCCGTCATATAGCATATAGTAGTAGGTCCGGCCGGGGCCCGACGCCATATACCACGGACAGACCGGTGGGTTACTCAATGAAACTATTCAACCAATACACATGTCCTACACAGAGCATCTAGCGGAAGCAATTTATTAAGTTGCAACAATAAGACCCTGCCAACAAGCATGAATATCCACTAACAGAAAACTCAGTATGAATGAAGTACAAAATACACAAATGTACTGGCCTTATGGCCTTACAACAGTTCACTTAAATATATAGTGTCTTACAAACTTCGGCTCGCAGGCCGGTCACACATGATTTAAATAAGTAAACAAACAAGGCCTTCGAGGGCCGGCTCAGCAACTTGGGCTTTGGCCCGCTATTTATCGCTCGGCTCCGCAGCACCTGCAAGCACAAATCACCGCAACGGTGGCAAACAAGAATAACGGTCAGCTAAAGCTGACCAAATTATTACGATTCTGCCCCCAAACCGGGGCGGCAAAGCTCCTTCCCTGCACTTGTTAGCAAGACAAGTAAAATAGTGAATAAACACACATCACAAGTGCAGGCTCACACGACGACGCACCCCGTGCTCTCAGGGCACTAACTCGGTGAACCCGGTCATAACCACGGTCTTACCACCATCCCTTGGACGGAAAATCTCGTGATCATTTTTAGTATTTCCTGTCTAAGCCTAAGACTCTCACGACTATGCCAATGGCCAGTCCCTTTTTTAGGTATCTGTCACCAAACCACATAGCCCGGGTCCGTTTCCACTTGCACATTGCTCACACCGCCTAGTCACTTTAAGACGTACGCGCGGGCCAAGCTTCTCCCGGATCCCAAATTCGATCACACAAGCACATAACCCAGTTATGTTCAAGGTTGGCTCGTTGGCCACCAAGATGGCAGAAATGCGTTTCCGCCCAGTTTTCCCGGTGCGCCTTGGGGTTAATCCCCAAGGATCCGTGCTGCAATCTACCACGTAGAAACCCGAAAACAACCAAAGGCACGGAGTCTTCTCCGGCCAACAATGCATAGCAAAACATCACCGATCCAGACCAACATGTACGGGTACGCTTCACACACCATGCCTATGTCCGTACTACGATTCCGGACTCTAAACAAGGGGGACTTTACATATCTACACCAAAGAACACCGCAACTCACCGCACACTCGCGGGAGAGGGTTTTCCCTATGCAAAAGAAGAAGAGTTTCACATGCTCAAGATGAGAATCGTTACCCTATCGTTTCTCCTTGGTGCCATAGAAAACTACGCGGATGAAAAGCACCGCGATGATCTTGCCTCCGCAGATCTGGGCTCTGTTTGCGATTTGGCGCTCCGAATCTCCTCCAGCAACCGGATCTCTCTTCCTTCTTCCTCCTTGCTCTCCCTTCTCTCTAGAAGTTAGTAAGAGAGTGAACCCAAAAGAAATGAGGGTTTCAAAGCCCTATTCCCGGGTATATCTCAGCAAGAACAGTCTTGAACCATTGGATCCAAAAATAAGGAAACGTACGACCACGATTCGCACTTAAAATACAAAACCTGGGCCGAACACGGCATGCGATACGACCGTGTGCCTCAATCGACACCGAAACCGTCGCGTCCCGAAAAGAACACGGGCACTCGACACGCCCGTGTCAAGATTGACACACCCGTGTCAGCTCACACACGCCCGTGTAGCTGAGCGTGTTCCTCCATCGGCACAGGTCCAAAACGTCCAGAGCACGACACGACCATGTAACATGCCTGTGTCACATGCCGTGTGCTAGACATGCCCTGGGACACGCCTGTGTCCTAGGCCGTGTAGCTCCTTCAGCACAAACCCGCAAACTTCCAGAGCAGCACACGGTCACTGACACACCCGTGTGTCAGGCCGTGTGCCCTCACTCAACGATCGTTGAGTGGAAAGCTTTGAGTGGCTGACACGCCCAGGGACACACCTTGGGACACGCCCGTGTCCCAGGCCGTGTTCACTGTCCCAACAACCGCTGACTGGAATTTCGTCGACCACACGACCATCGTTGAACCCGAGCACGACACGTCCTGGGACACGCCCGTGTCCTAGGCCGTGTCACCTCTACCAAATCCCAGATTTGGCTCAAAACACGACCCGTCACTCTTTTGAGTTTCGGGGCGTTACACAGGTCGTCCACTGTTGGGCGACCTGGAGGCTGGTCACCTACTGCTATTGTTTGAAGCGAGTTCGCTACCTGTTTGCAGACTGAGGTTGAGTCTTCTTCTGCTAGCAAACTGAGCGAGTTCGCACCATGCTGTGTATAACACCCCTATCCGTCACATAGCATATAGCATTATCCGGCCGGGTCCCGACGCCATATACCACAGACAGACTGAAGGGTTACGAAATGAAACCATCCTTCCAATTACACACGTCCTACACAGAGCACATTCTAGCGGAAGATTTTAAATATTGCAAAGAAAAGAACCCAAGCCACAACATGAATGTCCACTAAAAACCCCAAAGCAGGAATGAGCG
This sequence comes from Platanthera zijinensis, assembly GCA_039513925.1. NCBI lineage: Eukaryota > Viridiplantae > Streptophyta > Magnoliopsida > Asparagales > Orchidaceae > Platanthera > Platanthera zijinensis. The sequence goes on along the minus strand of CM077079.1, from coordinate 247,972,616 downwards.
TACAAATACACAAAGTACTTGACCTTATGGACTTACATGAGTTTACTTTAAACAAATAGTGTCTTCCAAACATCGGCACGCAGGCTGGTCACACATGAGAGTAAAAGTAAACATTCGCATTGGCCTTCGAGGGTCGGCTCAGCAACAAGGGCTTCAGCCCGCTATTTGCCACTAGGCTCCGTAGCACCTGCAATCAACATTCCACCGCAGTAGTTGCAAACAAAAGTAACGGTCAACTAAAGCTGAACAAATTATAACAATCCCACCCCGGATTTGGGGTGGCGGTGCTCCTTCCCTGCATTTTATTAGTAGAAGCAAACAAGATAGTGAAAGTACAATTTAAGCACACTTCAACACAGGCGTAGGCACACACGACCACACACCCGGTGCTCTCAGGGCACATACACGGTGAACTCGGTCCACCACCACCCCTAGGACGGCAAAATCGTGAGCTAGTAGTCTTTTTCAGCCGAAGCCTAAGACCCTCCCTCTATGCCATCGATAGGCCTTTAAAAACCGAACCACATAGAGCGGGTACGGTTCCACTCAACCTGTTGCTCACATCGCCACAACAGTAACTGTCATCGGCGCGAGTTAAGCTTCCCCGAATCCCGAATAACGATCAAACAAAAGTACATAACCCGGTTATGCACAAGGATGGCTCATAGACCACCGAATCGGCAGAACTTCGCTTCTGCCTAGATTTCCGGGTGCACCTTGGAGTTAATCCCCAAGACTCCCTGCTGCAATCTACCGCGTAGAAAACCCAAAAAGCAAAGGGAACAGAGTCTTCTCCGACACTACAAGCATAATGAAACATCATCGATCCAGACCAACTTGTCCGGGTAGGCTTCACACACCATGCCTATGTCCGTACTTCGATTCCAGACTCTACATCCAAAATAACGGGGACTACTTATGTCCACCCAAAGGAATACCTCACACTCACTACTCACTCGCGGGAGGGAGTTTCCTATGCAAAAAGGAAGAGGACTTCACATGTCCAAGAAGAGAATCGTTACCCTTGCGGTTCGCTTTGGCGCCATGAAGAACTAGACGGATTGAAAGCACCGCAACGGCCTCGCCTTCACAGATCTAGACTCGGATCGAGAATCGGGGCTCCGAAGCTCCTCCGGTGGCCGGATTTCTTCTTTTCCTTCTTCCTTGCTCTCTTCTCTCTCTAAAGCTTTAGAAAGAGAAAACTTGAAAGGGAATGAGGGCTTCAAAGCCTATTCCCAGCCTTATATCAGCAAGGACAGATCTGGGCCATTAGATCCCAATAGAAGGAAACGAACAACCACGATTCGCACTTAAAATCAATTTCTTGGGCCGAACACGGCTTGTGATACTCCCGTGTCCAAGGCCGTATTCCACACTCGCCGTGAACCAGAAAATACAGAACAGGACAAGGCCTCTAACACGGCTTGGGACACGCCTGTGTCAACCATGGACACGCCCGTGTCATTGGACGTGTGCCCCAAGCGATGTTGAAACCGTAGTGTCCCGAATAAGATACGGGCTTAGACACGCCCGTGTCACATTTGACATGCTCGTATCAGCAAGTACACGCTCGTATTTGAGAGGCGTATTCCTCAATCGGCACAGGACCAAAACATCACGAATAGGACACGGGTTCTTGACACACCCGTGTCAATTTTGACACGCCCGTGTTAACCAGAACACGTCTGTGATCCAGGCCGTGTTCCTCACCCGACACAATCTGGGTAACAACCTGTACAGGACATGGCCATAGACACGCTCATGTCCCAGGCCGTGTGACCCTTACCAGGCCCCAAACTTGGCTTTAAACGCTGTCCGTCCCTCTTTTGAGTTTCGGGGCATTACAATTCTCTCCCTCTTAAAAGAATTTCGTCCCGAAATTACAGAAAGAAAAAGATACGCAAAACTTAAACGGTACCTGAGTGGAATAACTCGGGATACTCCTCAAGCATGGTCTGTTCTCGCTCCCACGAGAGCTCCTGCCGACCGCAGTTGTCCCAACGGACTTTGACCATCCTGATGTCCTTGTTACGAAGTCGCTTGACTTCAAAGTCCTCAATACGAGCGGGCTTGATCTTCATCGTCAACCCATTATCAACAGGTACTTGATCGGCCACAACAACTTATGATGGCTCTTGCACCGCCTTCCGCAACACCGGAATATGGAATACGTCGTGTAGACTACTCAATTCCATTGATAGCTTCAGTCAATAAGCTGCTTTGCCAATTCGCTCCATAACCTCAAACGGTCCAAGGTATCTCGGGCTTAGCTTCTTCAAGCGTCGTACCCGTGAGACGCCCGTGAACAGCTTAATCTTCAAGTATACCCAATCGCCAATAGCTAACTCAACGTTCCTATGCTTAGCATTATAGTATTTAGCCTGCCTGTCCTGAGCGATCAGCAACCATTCTCGTATAGTTCGTACTAACGAATTTGCATCTTCCACCTCTTGTCGTATGTACAGCTTCGACTCACCTGTTTCCTACCATGACAACGACGTGCGACATTTTCTACCATATAGGGCCTCGAAGGGCGCCATTTGAATACTTGATTGGTAGCCGTTGTTTTAAGAAAACTCGACTAAGTACAAGTGATCTTCCCACCACTTTCCGAAATCCATGAAGCACATGTGAAGCATGTCTTCCATCGTCTTGTTGACCCTCTCAGTCTGACCATCCGTCTGCGGATGAAAGGCCGTGCTGAAACTCAGCTTGGTTCCTAACTTTTGATGCACTAACCTCCAGTCATTGAACGTGAACCGCCCATCTCAGTCACTCACGATGATGCGGGGCATACCGTGTAGTCGAATAATGTTATCTACATAGAGTTTTGCTAGCTTATCCGCCGAATCATCCTTCCTATTCAAAATGAAGTGCGACACTTTCGTCAATCGATCTACGATCACCCAGATGACGTCGTTTCCCTTCTACGACCTTGGCAATCCATGCACCAAATCCATTGAAATATCGTCGAACTTCAACTCCGGGATCGGTAAATACTTCAAGAAACCTCCGGGATTCTGGCACTCCGCCTTCACCAAGGCGCACGTTTGACACTTCACCACGTAAAGTGCCACGTCCTTCTTAAGTCCTGGCCACCAGAACAACTTCTTCATATCACAGTACATCTTCGTGCTCCCTGGGTGAACCGAGTACTTAGTATGATGAACCCCGTACATCACTTCCTCCTACAGTTTACCCACATTTGGGACGCACAGACGACTGTCCCTCTATAACAGTCCATCAACAACATCAAATTGGGAATTTGACCCATCCAAAGCCTCATCCATGATCTGCTTCATGTTGCTATCCAAATCCAGAGCCTGCCGAATCCGATCAGCAAGGTCGTACTGCACCTCTATCCAGTTCAATTGCGCTTCAGCACTAGTCTGCTTGTCAATACAAGAGATCTCCAATGCCTCCAAATCTCGAATCAAACGCTCGCTAAGAATCGACAACCAGTTGGCCTGCATGGGAGCCCTGCGACTCAACGCATCCGCCACCGCATTGCCTTTACCAGACACATAATGTATCTTGAATGTGTAGTCACCCAAGAACTCCATCCATCTCCGCTGCCGCATGTTTAGATCCTTTTGATCCAACAAGTACTTCAGTATCTTGTGGTCGGTATAGATATCGACCTTCACACCGTACAAGTAATGCCTCCACAGCTTCATAGCAAATATCATGGCCGCTAACTCCAAGTCATGGACTGGATAATTCCTCTTGTGCACCTTCAGCTGACGCGAGCCATAAGCTATCACTCTCCCATGCTGTAGTAGAACACAACCCAAACCACTGCCCGAAGCATCACTATAAATCTTAAATCCTTCGATCCCAACCGGCGAACATAGAATAGGCGCCGTAGTCAACCGACTCTTCAGTTCTTCGAAAGCTTGTGCGCACTCAAGCATCCAAACAAACTTCTAATCTTTCCTCGTCAAAGTCGTGAGGGGTAACGCTATCCGCGAGAAGTTCTCTACGAAGCGCCTGTAGTAGCCGGCAAGTCCCAGAAAACTCCGGACTTCCGCTACCGTAGACAAGACAGGCCACTCCCGTATAGAAACTATCTTCGCCGGATCCACTGCAATTCCCTCTCCACTAACTATATGACCGAGGAACGCTACCAAGGACAACCAAAACTCGCATTTGGAGAACTTGGTGTACAGTTGGTTCTCCTCAGTATCTCCAACACCAATTATAGATGCTTAAAGTGATACTCCTCACACTGCGAGTACACCAATATATCGTCGATAAAGACTATCACGAAGTGGTCCTGGTACTCTCTGAACGTTCTGTTCATCAGATCCATAAACACAAATGGCGCATTAGTCAGCCCAAATGGCATGACAGTGAACTCATAATGCCCATACAGCATGCAAAAAGCTGTCTTGGGGATGTCACTTTCTCTTATCCTCAACTGATAATATCCGGATTTCTGATCCAATTTCGAGTATACCATTGACCCAACTAATTGATCGAACAGATCATCAATCCTTGAGATCGGATACTTATTCTTCTCCGTTAACTTATTCAGCTCTCTATAATCAATACAAAGTCGCAAGCTTTCATCCTTCTTCTTAACAAAAAGGATCGGTGCGCTCCAAGGAGACGAACTTGGACGCACATAACCCTGTTCCAACAGCTCTTGAAGTTGAACTTTCAGTTCTGCCATCTCCTTAGGCGCTAAGCGATACGAAGAGCGTGACACAGTTTTGGCACCTGGCACTAGCTCAATAGTGAAGTCAATCTCTCGCTGAGGTGGGGCTCTAGGGATATCGTTAGGGAACATGTTAGGGTACTCGGATACCACTAGGATACTGTACAAAGTAGGCTTAGGCTTCGAAGCCTCCACTAGTGTGAAGAACAGCTCTGCACCAGTATGAACTGCCTTAACCACCTGAAGAGCGGAAATCAAAGTCTTGCTCGACCCTTTAAAGCCCGCAAATGCCGTCTCATGACCAGTTCCCAATTTGACCTCCTTGCGGTTGCAATCAATGTATGCCTGCTGCTCCGAGAGCCAGTCCATACAAAAAATCACGTCGAACTCCACTAGCGGCAGTAACGATGCTTCCAAGTCGAACTCTTGACTCCCAATCTGTATCTTTACGCAACTGACTCTATCCGCGTGCATTGAACACCCATTTGGCAACAACATATCCAATTTGTCCTTTGCCATCGAAGAAGGTACTCTGATGCGCGATACAAATCCTTCGGACAAAAAGAGTGTGAAGCTCCCGTATCGAACAGTACTCTCGCCGGATTATCAAAAATCAAAACAAAGTCTAGTACAAGCAGTAATAAGCTAACATGCTCTAGGTAACAAGCATTTAAAGCTAAACTGCTATAAATTTAAATCGTACCTGTCACCATATCAGCTTGCTTTATGACCTCCTGCTGGCCGAGGTTATAAACTCTAGGTTGGGCCGGGGCATAGTGTGATGCAGTTGACTCCACCGCCTTGCCCTTCTCCTCATAGGTTGCTCCAGGCTTTCTCTCGGACATCGGGCGTCCGCTCCGACAATCTCGGGCATAGTGTCCCGGCTTTCCACAATTATAGCATGCGCCTGGGGTTCAGCCTGTAGTCGCCCCTGATGCATAAGAAGAAGGGGCTGGACCCGAAGTCCTAGCCTTTTTATTCCACTTACAAAACACCGATTTTGAGGAGTTCGACATTTTGAACTCCGTCCTCTTTGTACTAGAGTATTTCTTCGCTCGCACATTCCTCAGATCTTTCTTCAACTATCGGGTCATATTGACCAGAGATAGGAAGCACTGCGTCATAGGATCCGAGAGCAGTAGCCTTAGGTCATCCCGTAGACCCTCATAGAATCGGTTTGTCTTACACTCCTCATCAACGAACGTAAAGATAGTATACTGACCCAATCGTGTAAATTTGTGGAGGTACTCGTCCACACTACTGTCTCCTTGCGTCAACCTCTGGAACACATTCTCCAACGCAGTCCTTTGAGCCGAGGGAAGGTACCTTTCCAAGAATAGTCTCGAAAATTCCTCCATTGAGACGTCCGTGAGTTGCCTTCCCCCCAAGTGGTGTAGCTCTAAACCTTCCCACCAAAACCTTGCATCACCATCCAACAGGAAAGTGGCTATGGTGGTCTTTTGCCACTCCTCCGTTTCCGTAGCCGTCAAGACTCTCTTTACTCGGGAGAGCCAATCCTCAGCTTGGGATGGGGTTCCAGTCCTCGAGAACATCGGAGGATTAAAGCCCATAATATGTTTGAGTTGCTTTTCAGTCGCTCTTCTAGGTATTAACGGCTCCACCACCGCTTGTTCAACCCTTCTCAGTTCTGCCGCTTGAAGCGGTACCTTCTCCACCGCAGGAGTTGGGTGTTGCACCTGCCTTGCTGGCTGGGCATTTATCATTGCAAACACCGCTTCAGCCACCAATCTTATGGTTTCTGTCAAAGGAGGTGTTGTATGCACATCATTCAGTGCACTACTTGCCTCAGAATGCGGGTGTTCTGAAGGCCCTGCACCACTCCTGGTCACCTATAGACATACAAAACACCATTAAGTGACCGAACAATATTGCAAAAGCAATTATAGGAACACGCAGGTTCCTCAAACATGTGAATTTTCATTCCTAAGTGGACATTCATGGGTTCTTTTTATGTTATAACGATGACGCACACACATGTGCTCACCACCCCTTAAAAGAATTTGCCCACGAATTCATTTAAGCATGGCCGAAAATGGTAGTCTGATACCAAATTGTAACACCCATATTCATCACATAGCATATAGCAGTAGGTCCGGCCGGGGCCCGATGCCATATACCACAGACAGACCGAAGAGTTACGAAATGAAACCATCCTTCCAATAACACACATCCTACACAGAGCACATTCTAGCGAAAGCATTTTAAATGTTACAAAGAAAAGAACCCAAGCCACAACATGAATGTCCACTAAAACCCCCAAAGCAGGAATGAGCGTACAAATACACAAAGTACTTGGCCTTATAGCCTTACATGAGTTTACTTTAAACAAATAGTGTCTTCCAAACATCAGCACGCAGGCCGGTCACACATAAGAGTAAAAGTAAACATTCGCATTGGCCTTCAAGGGCCAGCTCAGCAACAAGGGCTTCAGCACGCTATTTGCCACTAGGCTCCGCAACACCTATAATCAACATTCCACCGCAGTAGTGGCAAACAAAAGCAACGGTCAGCTAAAGCTGACCAAATTATAACGACCCCACCCCGGATTTGGGGTGACGGTGCTCCTTCCCTGCATTTTATTAGTAGAAGTAAACTAGATAGTGAAAGTACAATTTAAGCACACTTCACCACAAGCATAGGCACACACCTCGTGCTCTCAGGGCACTTACACGGTGAACTCGACCACCACCGCCCCTAGGACGGCAAAATCATGAGCTAATAGTCTTTTTCAGCAAAAGCCTAAGACCCTCCTTCTATGCTATCGGTAGACCTTTAAAAACCGAACCATATAGAACGGGTACGGTTCCACTCAACCCGTTACTCATATCGCCACAACAGTAAAAGTCATCGGCGCGAGTTAAGCTTCCCCGAATCCCGAATAACGATCAAACAAAAGTACATAACCCGACTATGTACAAGGATGGCTCACAGGACATCGAATCAGCAGAACTTCGCTTCTGCCCAAATTTCCGGGTGTACCTTGGAGTTAATCCTCAAGACTCCCTACTGCAATCTACCGTGTAGAAAACCCGAAAAGCAAAGGGCACGGAGTCTTCTCCGGCACTACAAGCATAATGAAACATCACCGATCCAAACCAACTTGTCCGGGTAGGCTTCACACACCATGCCAATTTCCGTGCTTCGATTCCAGACTTGATAGAATTAATTACAAGATAACCCAAACACCTAGAGGGGGGGGTGAATAGGTTCTTTTCCTTTTTTTACTTAAGGCAGAATATTTTTCAGATCTTAAAACAAAATCTAAGTAATCTACAACAATCACAACACAGAAATCACAAACATACACACATCACAGATTGCACACAGGTTTATAGTGGTTCCCCAAGGTCTGGGTACATCCACTTTCCCCCTTCACCTATCTAGTAGTGTGCTAGATTCGGCCTAAATTCTTCCTTCTTCTCAGTTCCACAGATCTTACAGCTCAGAACCCTGAAAGGTTCTTATAACTCAGAACCCTATAAGGTTCCTACAACTCAGGCTAACAGTCCTACCTCAGCCTTACCATAAGGCCTACAACTCAGAGAACTGATTCTCCTACACTCAGGCTCAAACAGCCTTACCGCTCAGAGATCTGAATCTCCTACACTCAGCCTTTATAACACAGACCTACAACTCAGAGATCTTAATCTCCTACACTCAGCCTTTATAACACAGGCTTACAACCCAGATCTTTGAAAAGATCCTACAGAATTTGATAAGTAATTTTGATGGATTCTTACCTTTGTTGAGAGAGAAAGGATAAGAGAATTCTTGATCAGCTTCTTGATGAAACTGATGGCTGAAATCAACCTGTTCTTAGCTTTCTTCAAAGCTTCTTGAATCTCAACTTAGTAGGGTTGATCTCCTTTGAAGTTGACTGACAGACAGCTTCCTTCTTGGATTCCAGAAATAGATCTGGATCTACTTTGTAGATTAGTTCAGGATCTACTTCTTGAGAGACTTGTGATTGTCTCCTTCTTAACCTCAAAATAGCTTGAGCTCTCTCTCCTCAAACCTTCTGAAGTTACTTCTGAATTCTGAATTGAATTCTCCTTAGACAAAATCTGAGTGGATGATCACTTCAGAATGTCTTCTTAGATCTTCTCACGAAGATCTTCTTCTGTGACTTGCACTTTCTTGAACAGAGATCAATTCCACAATAGTTGTGTTAGTTGTATCAATTCATTATACTTTATTTGACACAGTCCGTCTATATATAGGCTTCACCCATGGTAACCGGCTGATCCAGTTTCTAACGAACTTCTGACAAGTATGACAGCTTCAGTAAACCTATTGTAACTCACAGCTGTCAAGTCTTCAAACAGTTCTTGAGCCTTTGTCTCTATCGGCAAAGCGTCGAGACTGACTGTCATTAAGTGTCGAGACAATCTGTCAATATGTGTCGACACAAGTGACTTAAGTGTCGACACAGACTTTGGTGGTATCAACATAGCTGCCTTGATGTCGACACAGCTTCTTGACACAGCATCTTGAGAATGTGTCAACACAGATTATTTGTTTCGACACAATCACTTCTCCACTCCACAGTAATCAACTATGTTGAAACTCTGCTGTGTGTCGACACAAGTCCTGTGTGTCGACACAGGTTATATAGTCTCAGAATTTGTGTGTCGACACTGCCTCCAGGTGTCGACACAGTTGATGTCGACTCTGCTTCTGTGTATCGACACTGCCTCCCGGTGTCGACACAGTTGATGTCGACTAACTATTCTGTGTGTCAACACTGCCTCCCGGTGTCGACACAGTTGATGTCGACTAACTATTCTGTGTGTCGACACTGCCTCCCGGTGTCGACACAGTTGATGTCGACTAACTATTCTGTGTGTCGACACTGCCTCCTAGTGTCGACACAGTTGATGTCGACTAACTATTCTATGTGTCGACACTGCCTCCCGGTGTCGACACAGTTGATGTCGACTACTAAATTCTGTGTGTCGACACAGTTGCTTCAAGTGTCGACACAGCTTTTTCAAGTGTCGACACAGACTTCCTTAAGTGTCGACACATGGACTTAGAAACTTTTTCTGCTTTTTAGCCAATACTTATCCTGCACATATAAACTCAAAATAACATCAAATACACCTTGATGTATATCATTGAGCTAAGTGAGACTTCTCCAAATCAGGTACATATTTTCCAATGTACCCAATAAGACTCTACATGCAAAACAACGGGGACTACTCTTGTCCACCCGAAGGAATACCTCGCACTCACCGCTCACTCACGGGAGGGAGTTTCCTATGCAAAAAGTAAGAGGACTTCACATGTCCAAGAAGATAATCATTACCCTTGCGGTTGGCTTTGGCGCCATGAAGAACTAGACGGATGGAAAGCACCGCAACAGCCTCGCCTTCACAGATCTGGACTCGAATCAAGAATCGGGGATCTGAAGCTCCTCCAGCGGCCCGATTTCTTCTTCTCCTTCTTCCTTGCTCTCCCCTCTCTCTAAAGCTTTAAAAAGAGAAAACTTGAAGAGGAATGAGGGTTTCAAACCATATTCTCGGTCTTATATCAACAAGGATAAATGTTTGCCATTAGATCCTAATAGAAGGAAACGAACGGCCACGATTCACACTTAAAATCAATTTCCTGTGCCAAACACGGCTTGCGACACGCCCATGTCCAAGTCCGTGTTCCACACTCGCCGTGAACTAGAAAATACAGAACAGGACACGACCTCTGACACGGCTTGGGACACGCCTGTGTCAACCATGGACATGCCCGTGTCAACCATAGACACACCCATGTCATTGGACGTGTGCCCCAAGCGACGTTGAAACCGTCGCGTCCCGAACAAGACACGGGCTTAGACACGCCCGTATCACATTTTACACGCCCGTGTCAGCCAATACACGCCCGTATTGAGGGGCGTGTTCCTCAATCGGCACATGACCAAAACATCCCGAATAGGACACGGGTTCTCAACACGCCCATGTCAATTTTGACACGCCCGTGTCAACAAGAACACGCTTGTGATCCAGGTCGTGTTCCTCACCCGACAAAGTCTGGCTAATAACCCGTACAGGACACGGCCCTGGACACGCCCGTGTCCTAGGCTGTGTGACCCTTACCAGTGTAACATCCCATTTTCCAATTAGACCCCCCCCCTTAGGAGTGACTTGAGCATAACTAGGTCATATGAGTTAACCTAGGTGAGCCCAGGAGACCAAGTGACCTAAAAACCTAGTTGAGACCCACTTGGTCTGCAAATAGTAATTTTTAAAACTCTGATTTTGGGTGGCCTAGTAGGTGCATTGTGATCCTAAAAATCCCCTTAGACCTAATGTGGGCTCAATGAGTCACCAAGGACCCACTTGGGTCAATCATAGTGGTCATTTTGACCAAGTCAACCCCAAGCCCAAATCAAGTCAAACCTAGCCTAGATGGGCTAACCCAACCTCAAACCACCCTCCCCCTTAGGCTAATTCTTGCATGATTATTTTTATCATATTTGGCTGCCTATATCCTAGGGAATTGACCAAGTCAATATTGGTGACTAGGAGAGAGAAAGTGAGCTCCATTTTCATGATAATGGAGGAGAGAGAAAAATTCAAGAGAGAGGGAAGGAGGAATTCGGCCAAAGGGAGGCCAAAGGCCACCCTTAATGGCTGAATTCAACTCCCCTAGGGAGGGGGAGGAGTTTCCAGCCGTTTCCTGGCCACCTAGGCCTAGGTTCACCCCCCCTCCACCATGGCCGCAACCTCCCTTAATGGCCATTAATGGTGTCTCTCATAACTGCCTTCCCCCTCCCCTCCTGGCCATATAGACCTCACCAGCAAGCTAGGGCGACGAATTTCGAAGCATTAGAAGGAGGGAGAACCACTGCCGGAGCCACCAAAGGAGAAATCGCCGCCGCCGCCGCCATGAATTCCCGTCGTTCCACCCGCATCCAAGCCCGAGTTCAGGTCCTCCTCCTCTCCTTCTCTCATGCTTAGATCCTAGGAATGCTTAGAAACCATTTCCATGCTCATCTAACCTGAGTTTAGATTTTAGGTTTTTGGAAAAATGCCATTTTTTTTGGAGAGTTTGAGCTCTCGGCTAGGGCGGCGCCGCCACCTCCGGCCGCCCTAGATCCGGCCAATGATAGCCCCCACCACCGGGAACAATTTGGGGATGTTTCCCGGTGGTGGAGCCGCCTCAGGCCGCCGGTAGATAGCCCGCAAAAACCACCTGCGCAGCCCTATTTTCGGCTCCATCGGGGAAGATGAACAGGAGCCACCCGATCCTGCTTTAAGATTCGTGCAGGATCAATAATCCTATTTTCTGTTTTTTCTGTTTTTTTAATATACAGTTTACTGTTTTTGGATTTTAGGCCCCTTATGGGCACCTGATGAAAAAGCTTTTAGCATGAAAGTTGTAGGCCCTTTCAATACCTACAATTTGATATGCTGTGGTGAAAATTTGGTTGAGAACCTAGGCCTGTAGGGTCATTTGATTATGGGTATGTCCTAGGTTTAGGGCAGTTTTATTATAAAAATTATTTAGGCCCTTTGGAGGCTTGTTCATCAAAATTGACCAACATGAATGTTGTAGGCTTTTTAATTATCTACAGTTTGATATATTATGGAAAATTATAGGACAAGTATTCTGACCTATAGGGCCATTATACTAGGGTAGGTCCTACAAATAGGGCAGATATTTGAAAAATTCCCCACACCTAATCCTTGGTCCAAATGCTTTGAATTTTGGACAGGGGCTTAATATCACCTAGACCTAGCTCCTGTAAAAATTGGAACCTATTTAAAGAAGTTTAACCTAGGGTTTTGCCCTAAACCTAGAAAAGCTAGGGTAAGGTAGTTGAAGGGTCAAATGACCTCCAAACCCTCCCAAATTTTGGTGAGGTGCACTGGTATAGGTATCTAGGTCTGGTTCAAATTTCAACTCATTTGGTTGAGTTTTGATTAGGAATCCTCTAAACCCTAGTTTTGACATAGTAGAAGGAAGCTTAGTGAGAAGGTTCCTTGCACTCTAGTATGATCATCTCACCTCAACAGAGGTTGAGATTTTGACCACTGGTTTATTTTGGTCCTAAGATTATCCTTAGGGAAGATGGGATGATTTAGGGTAAGTTTACCCTAGGGCCCAGGTTAAAACCCTAAAGGTGGACTTTGGGGGTTTGTGAAGGACATAGGAGAAAATGCCCTTGTATGGCCTTGAGATTTAGTGGAGAGGTTGTTAATGAGCTTGTAACTCTCTGGTTGTAATGTTAGAGAATTTTGATGTAGGTAGCTACCTCAAAACTTAAACCCTAGTTTTAGGGTAGAAGGAATTTTAGGTCAAAACAGTATCTTAAACTCTTTTAAAAGCCATGAAATTTGGGCAGTGTGTTTCTAGGGTATTTAGGACCCTTTGATAATTTTACTAGAATTTTTGGATAGGTATTTCTAGTACTTCATTCATGAATGTGGGTATAGCCCTTTTTGATGTTTTATTTTTTAAAGATTTTTAATTCAAATAAGGCCCCCTTGAAACTCTGGAATTAGATGTTTTTGGTTAGTAGGAATTCTCATGAATTTTAGTTCAATTTTATGTTGATTAAACAGAATAGTTGCTTCACAAGTATTATTAAAGGGCTCTATGTTTTAAAAATATTTTATGGCATAAATAGTCTCTGGAAAATTATGAAAGTTGGTAAATGGTGTTTTTAATTCATTATGAATCAGTGGGATTTTATTCTGGATTTTTGGAGTTATGGATATTGTACTTGATTCACAAGCATGCTAGATTAGGGTTTTAGTAAATGTTTTATTATAAATTAATTTCCAGCAGGAAAATTATGAAACTTTTATAGTACTTTTTTCATGGTATTTCTAGTACCCTGTAATTAATCCAAATTATTTAGAAGAGAATTTGATGTGGTTTATTCATTAGACATGAAAGAAATGGATTATTGCAAAAATATGTTTAGGCCCCTTAGACCTTAGTGAAAATAGCCAAACCTTGGATATATCATTTTTAGACATAGTAGTATTTGTCTTAAATTTATTATGATTTATACATGACTGAAAAGTATACTCCTTGTTCAAATTTGGAAGACCTTGGATTTAATAAAAATTAATTAATTATTAGGTTAATTGGAAAAATTGTTATTATCAGAAAAATCGATTCAATAATGTCATGATAGGCCCCCAGAAATTAACTTAGGCCGTATGGAAGAAAACACAAAGGACATCCTATCGTAGACATTACTTAGTTTAAGGTGGTCTGCATTTAGTAATTTTGGGAAATGAGCAACAAGAGAAGGTTTGGGTTAGCATAAGGACAACTTGTGTTGGTTGGATTTAAAGAAAGAGGATGGATCACCATAGGAGGTTCCAAGTGCGGTGAGGAATGAGTTGATGCGCTCTAGAAGGTGCGCTGGACCGACGAAAGATCGCCGTCCCCGTAGGAGTGAAGAGTCAAATCCACTCTAGGTTTAGTTCGATGCAATTTATAGAGAGAACGGGGAAGGGGAAAACAACCAATAACAATAAGTGCCTTGCGAAAGGGAACTTCGGGCCGTAATGCCGCCGTCTTGGTTCCTAGTGTCCCTTGAGAGCCCTTTACGGGGTATGCCAGGGGCAGTCCTGGGCTAACGTAAATCTTAAACAAACGAAAGAGTAATTAGCCTAATAGGGATTCACGTTGCACACACTCATTCGTTAGGGTTGGTAATGGTTAAGTCGTCCCGAGGTGTTCAAGGGGGCGCTGTCCCGTGGTGTTCTAAGGGATGAAGTCTGGAGATGAGCCGGACGTTTTAGTCCGGGCAATTTGGTCTCGGATGTGGTTTATACAGACGGTTTAGTCCGGGAGTTTGACACTTTAAAACTGTTATATATTAAACTGTTGCATGTGCATAAAAATAGGAAAGATTAAGGTGGTGGGTTTTCGATATCGGGGAGTTCGATTGCACCGACACCGACATCGTTGACTCGGCAAGGTGACTAGCACTTAGCCAAGGTTAAGTCCGGCGGACTAGTCGGCAAGAGTACGCAGAAGTCCTCCTCGTGCACCAGGCATTGAGGGCGTACGATAGGTCAGACCAGTGGTGCTTTTACTGGTTTTGAGGTGGGCGAGGCCCAACCCACCGCTTCCGTTTGCCACTACGGGAGTATCCTGGGAGTTATCTCCAGAAAGGGGGAACTAAAGGTTTGTGTACACAAAGTTGTGTGTGTGAGTTGCACGGCTTGAACATCATAACCCACTATATAGCTGCATGTCATAATCATTCATAACAACCTTGACACCTAAAGTATAAGTGGAATGGGACGCTTATACTTTAGGACTTGCAAAACGACCTCCTTGGTCTATAAGCTTGTGTGAGCAAGTTTATAAATTAAGGTTAATTTGATATATGTATATCTGCTGCTTGATAACCGACACCCCAACGTATAAGCGGTATGAGACACATTATACGATGGGAGCCTTGCAAAAGATCCCTTGGCTTATGTGTACTCACATAAGCAAAGGTTTAACTTCTTACTTACTTACCTTTCTGTTATACCTATTACAACATTTATACTGTTCACCTGTTATAACTTGCTAGTTAGGTCCACCGTCATCTGCTTTGGAATTTATCTCCACTTTCATGTCCTCCCCTTTCTTTCTCTCCGCCCGGTGCCTTAGAGCGTGGGGGAAGGGGTGGGGGATGATAGGGCTTAGTCTTTTAGACTAACGGTTTTCGAACCATATCATATTAGGGGATCACGGAGCCCAGCATGGAGGAGCAGCCCAGGAGGCCGGTACGCTTGGAGATGAGACAGTCTAGCACTGGAGTCCAGACTACGGGGACTGTGAGTCCCGGCCCTTCGTAGAGTTTTAGTTTTGTTTCCGCTTTTGAGTGATCTTGTAGTGAGGATTTGATGTACCGGGCATGAGCCCTTTTATTTCCAGACTATTTATACTCTGATGATTTTCTGTGGACACTCCCTTCGTGGAGTTTTATTTTATGTGATATTCTCTTTTGGTGGACTTGCTACTCTCTTGCTTGCTACTTATTGTGATCGAAAAGGCCGGCAGAATCAGCGCGTTGTAGTGACGACCTTCCCGGGTGCGAAGGTGTCACCGCAAAGCGGCGGTTCTGAGCATAAGACCCCGGGTTTTCAAAAAAAAGGGGGTCTTACAAAGTGGTATCAGAGGAAACATCGATCGGATTAGTAGCAGTCCACAAATCCCTGGGTCACCCCCGCGCGAGTTTAGTTTGCGGACAAACTAAGCAGCGGAAGCAGTGGTGTGCCCATAAGGGGAATCACATATAATTATCCACCTTTAGTTCTTTAGAACCGTTTTCTCATAGTAAAATTTTTCTTTTCGCAGCCCTCAGCGCAGCCTACTCCACAGGGTGAGGTTTTGCAGACTCCGGATGCTGCACCACCTCCACCAGCTCCCGCTCCTTTCCTTCAGACGGACATGGGGCAGACTTTGACAGCCATCCTAGAAGCCTTCAGGGCTCAACAGGCTCCGGCTCCGTAGTTGATTCCGGGAGCCAACTGGCTGAGTATATTCCGAGGACTTTCTCCCACGTCCTACTTGGGGACAGAGACGACAGTTCGGACAGAGGAGTGGTTGGACATCATGCATGAGATACTGACTGGGATACGATGCCCGGTGGAGGAGAGGGTGGCATTGGTGGTCTCTTGCCTAGAGTCCCATGCCAAGAGGTGGTGGAAGATGCTCCTGGACAAGACTTATGCCGACAGGGAGGTTGCGGAGGTCACTTGGGGAGAATTCAGGGTCGCGCTGTTGGAACATTTTGTTCCGCAATCGGCCAGGGATGAGCTTGAAGACCGGTTCTTACAGCTAAAGCAGGGCACCGGGTCGGTGGTGGAGTACCATCGGGAGTTCGATCATCTAGCCCGATATGCAGATTCTTATCAGCTGGACGAAGCCGGGTACACCAAGAGGTTTTACAAGGGCTTGAAGGAGGATTTGAGGGAGGCCCTATTATTCGTGTCCGATGGGCCTATTCCTCGGATTCTAGAGATGGCCAAGAGGATCGAGGCAGACTAGCACGCTACCCGAGGCCGGAAGCGGCCAATGGAGGATCAGAATCGTGGAGCAAGAAATGAGCAGCGACGAGGCCGTGCTACTGATGTGGGCAGGATGGAGGATCAGCCTCGTCAGGAGGTGAGATAGGAGCCGAGGGAGCAGGTGACTCTGGCTCCCCAGCCTCTCCAGATGCGGGAGATACCAAGACCACAGATGCAGGATGTGCAGAGACCAGAAGGGAGGGCTTACCCTCCACCAGAGTGTTTTCACTGCCGTCAGGTGGGGCATATCAAGAGGAACTGCCCTATGAGAAGGGGGCCCCCTCTAGCGCCGCAGATTGCCCCACCTGCTCAGCACTATGGAGGCCGAGGATGCGGTCAAGGACAAGGATACCAGGGCGGAGACCGTAGGCAAGAAAGGGAGCAGGTATATGCACTGGACCTGGCCCAACCCCGGCATCCTGAGCAAGTGATCACAGGTACGACAATGTTTTGTTTGTGTTGCTTTAATTCTTTTTCCATCCTTTCCTAGGAAACTATTGTCTTTAGCATTAGGTAGTAAAAACCAAGAACAGAACTCTAAGATAAGTCACAATCTCAGGCGTTGTCTTCATTTGCGGCAAACCCGCACATACTCTCTTCGACACGGGTGCCTCACACTCGTTTGTGTCGGAGACCTTTATCCAAGGGTTGGATGGCGTGGAGAAATTCACGGGGTCGATGATGAAGATACGGCTACCTGACAGGTCGGAGCTGTTCACCTCATCCCATTGCAATATGGAGGCATGGATAGGCGGGAAACCTTTCGAAGCGTCAGCGACGATCTTGCCACTGCCAGATTATGATCTGATTCTGGGTATGTCATGGCTCCACTGGAACCATGCCCAGATTGACTGCTTGGCCAAGAAGGTTACCCTTAGATATGGGGATTCTCTCATCGTGATGGAAGGTATTAGACCTGCGTCCTATATTTTCTTATCTTCTATTCAGGCCGTCAAGGTCCATCTGCAGGGAGACATGGTATACCAGGTGTTGTTCGAGATGACCGAGGAGAAGGACCAGATTGCCAATATACCGGTGGTGTGTGATTACGCCGATGTGTTTCCAGAGAAGCTGCCAGGATTGCCTCCGCACAGGGAGAAGGATTTCCAGATTCAGTTGGTGCCAGGGGCTAAGCCGATATCCAGGGCTCCCTATCGGATGGCCCCGAAGGAGTTGGCGGAGTTTCGGACTCAGTTGCAAGAGTTGGTGGAGGCGGTATTTGTTAGACCGAGTTCTTCGCCATGGGGAGCTCCGGTCCTATTCGTGAAGAAGAAGGATGGGACACTTTGCCTGTGCATCGATTATCGAGCACTAAATAGACTGACCGTCAGAAATACCTATCCGCTCCCCCGGATAGACGAGTTGTTCGACCAGCTGGAGGGAGCCCACTATTTCTCGAAGCTGGACTTGAGGTCAGGATATTACCAGCTGCGGATCCAGGAGGAGGATATTCCGAAGACGTCCTTCAGTAGCAGATATGGCTTGTATGAGTTCACCGTGATGCCCTTCGGGCTCACAAATGCGCCGTCGACGTTCATGAGCCTCATGAACCGGGTTTTTGAGGCCTACTTGGATGTGTTCGTTATAGTATTCATAGACGACATCCTGATCTACTCTAGGACGGAGGAGGAGCACACTCGGCATCTGGCACTGACTCTACAGAGGTTGCGGGAGCATCACCTTTATGCGAAATTCAGCAAGTGTCAGTTTTGGTTGAAGGAGGTGGCTTTCCTAGACCATATTATCAGCGGAGCCGGGTTGGCAGTGGATCCGGCAAAGATTCAGGCAGTTCGAGATTGGCCGCTATTGAAGACAGCCACCGATGTACGAAGTTTCTTGGGACTTGCCGGTTATTACCGGAAGTTCGTGGAAGGGTTCTCTCAAATTGCCCTCCCCCTCACATCTTTGACAAGGAAGGAGGCGCCTTTCGTTTGGACCGCGCAGTGCCAGGCGGCTTTCCAGGAGCTAAAGGACCGACTCATCTCAGCCCCGATTCTGGCCCTTCCATCTGGAAAGGAAGGATTCCAGGTGTATACCGACACATCATACCAAGGGATGGTAGCGGTGCTGATGCAGAACGGACATGTCATAGCATATGCCTCCCGCCAGCTGAAGACCCATGAGAGGAACTACCCGGTGCAAGACCTCGAGATGGGAGCGGTCATTTTTGCTCTGAAGGTCTGGCGCCATTATCTTTATGGAGTCCACTGCGATATCTTCTCCGATCACAAGAACTTGAAATACGTGGACACGCAGAAGGAGCTGAATATCAGGCAGAGGCGCTGGGTGGAGTTCTTAGCAGATTATCAGTATGAGATGCACTATCATCCAGGGAAGGCAAACGTGGTGGCCGACGCGTTGAGTCGGAGAGCGGCCACTTCCGAAGACGGGCCCCAGGTTATGTCCATGGAGCTAGTTCAGTCCTTCAGAGATATGCAGATATCCCTAGTGTCCGAGGATGATCCAGAGCTATATAGGGAGTATCTGGCATCGATGGTGGCCATAGATGATATTCGGGACCGCATCCGGGACGAACAAAGGACAGATGCATGGGCAGTGCCGATATTCCGAGCCTTGGAGGAGGGTTCGACAGGAGATTATTCCCTGAGAGACGGATTGCTACATTTCAGAGGCAGGGTTTATATACCCGCAGGAGGCCGGGTTTGGGAGGACATCATGGAGGAGGCGCATTGTAGTAGATATTCTATACACCCGGGGATCACGAAGATGACAGCAGATTTGAAGAAGATGATGTTTTGGCCAGGGATGAAGAAGGACATTACATACTTCGTGACCCACTGCGAGACGTGCCAGTTAGTGAAGGCAGAGTGTAGACATCCCGCTGGTTTATTGCAGCCACTCCTGGTGCCGGAGTGGAAATTTGAGGATATCGCGATGGACTTCATCCATGGCCTACCTCGATCACGGACGGGAAACGATTCGATCTGAGTGATCGTGGACCGTCTGACGAAGGTGGCTAGGTTCATCCCGATCAGGAAGGACGACTCTGTTGGAGTGTTGGTTCGGAAGTTCGTGGAGCAGTATATTCGTTATCACGGCGTGCCAAGGACGATCGTATCAGATCGAGATGGGCGGTTTACGTCCAGAGAGTGGAGATCGGTGCAGGCTTACCTTGGCTCCCGACTGACTTTCAGTACGGCCTTCCACCCCCAGACTGACGGGCAGACGGAGCGTACCAATCGGACGCTGGAAGACCTTCTGAGACTATGTATTGTAGACCGCGGAGAGCCCTGGGAGAAGATGCTGCCATTGGTGGAGTTCTCGTATAATAACAGTTACCAGTCCAGCATACAGATGGCTCCTTACGAGGCCCTGTATGGGAGAAGGTGTAGGACACCGTTATCTTGGCTGCAGGACGTGGATCCGAAGGTTCTAGACTCAGAGTTTGTGGAAGACACCGAGGCTCAGGTGAGACTGATCCGGGACCGGATGTTAGAGGCGCAGAGCAGGCAAGCGAAGTATTATGACGCTCGGCATCGTCAGGTGGAGTTTTAGATCGGGGACCGGGTGTTCTTGAAGATCCAGCTGATGCATGGAGTTTCACGGGTGCGGGGTCATCGGAAGAAGCTCAGCCCGAGATTCATGGGACCGTTTAGGATCCTGGAGCGGATCGGTCCTCTAGCTTACCGGCTGAAGCTGCCACCGGAGCTGGCTGGCTTGCACGACGTTTTTCATGTATCGTCACTCAGGAGGGCTCTACTATGCCCAGAGTTGTAGATTACGACCACTGATGGGCCGGTAGCCTCGGATCGGTCTGTGCATTTGGAACCGATACAGATCGATGACCAGGGGATACGAGTCTTGCACCGCAAGAAGACCCCGCTAGTCAAGGTCTTGTGGAGGAACCACGGACGAGAGGAGCATACTTGTGAGCCTCAGGACCTGATGCAGGAAAAATATCCGGAGCTTTTTAGTCAGGTATACCTCGCAACTCCTCCGGTGTATTAGTGTTTTTCCTTATTGTCTTGTGCTAGTAGAATTATTTAAAAAGGTAGAGGCTAATCCTTTGTTTATTGGGGCTAGCCCTTGCTTTGTTTAACTTAGTAGGCGCTTCCACCCTTCATGGGATGTTACAAGCTTAGGCTATCCCGGTAGAAATCCCCGTAGACTTAACCTTAATTTCGAGGACGAAATTTTTATTTTGTTTATTGGGATTTGTAACATCCCATTTTCCAATTAGACCCCCCCTTAGGAGTGACTTGAGCATAACTAGGTCATATGAGTTAACCTAGGTGAGCCCAGGAGACCAAGTGACCTAAAAACCTAGTTGAGACCCACTTGGTCTGCAAATAGTAATTTTCAAAACTCTGATTTTGGGTGGCCTAGTAGGTGCATTGTGATCCTAAAAATCCCCTTAGACCTAATGTGGGCTCAATGAGTCACCAAGGACCCACTTGGGTCAACCATAGTGGTCATTTTGACCAAGTCAACCCCAAGCCCAAATCAAGTCAAACCTAGCCTAGATGGGCTAACCCAACCTCAAACCACCCTCCCCCTTAGGCTAACTCTTGCATGATTATTTTTATCATATTTGGCTGCCTATATCCTAGGGAATTGACCAAGTCAACATTGGTGACTAGGAGAGAGAAAGTGAGCTCCATTTTCATGATAATGGAGGAGAGAGAAAAATTCAAGAGAGAGGGAAGGAGGAATTCGGCCAAAGGGAGGCCAAAGGCCACCCTTAATGGCTGAATTCAACTCCCCTAGGGAGGGGGAGGAGTTTCCAGCCGTTTCCCGGCCACCTAGGCCTAGGTTCACCCCCCCTCCACCATGGCCGTAACCTCCCTTAATGGCCATTAATGGTGTCTCTCATAACTGCCTTCCCCCTCCCCTCCTGGCCATATAGACCTCACCAGCAAGCTAGGGCGACGGATTTCGAAGCATTAGAAGGAGGGAGAACCACTGCCGGAGCCACCAAAGGAGAAATCGCCGCCGCCGCCGCCATGAATTCCCGTCGATCCACCCGCATCCAAGCCCGAGTTCAGGTCCTCCTCCTCTCCTTCTCTCATGCTTAGATCCTAGGAATGCTTAGAAACCATTTCCATGCTCATCTAACCCGAGTTTAGATTTTAGGTTTTTGGAAAAATGCCATTTTTTTTGGAGAGTTTGAGCTCTCGGCTAGGGCGGCGCCGCCACCTCCGGCCGCCCTAGCTCCGGCCAATGATAGCCCCCACCACCGGGAACAATTTGGGGATGTTTCCCGGTGGTGGCGCCGCCTCAGGCCGCCGGTAGATAGCCCGCAAAAACCACCTGCGCAGCCCTATTTTCGGCTCCATCGGGGAAGATGAACAGGAGCCACCCGATCCTGCTTTAAGATTCGTGCAGGATCAATAATCCTATTTTCTGTTTTTTCTGTTTTTTTAATATACAGTTTACTGTTTTTGGATTTTAGGCCCCTTATGGGCACCTGATGAAAAAGTTTTTAGCATGAAAGTTGTAGGCCCTTTCAATAACTACAATTTGATATGCTGTGGTGAAAATTTGGTTGAGAACCTAGGCCTGTAGGGTCATTTGATTATGGGTATGTCCTAGGTTTAGGGCAGTTTTATTATAAAAATTATTTAGGCCCTTTGGAGGCTTGTTCATCAAAATTGACCAACATGAATGTTGTAGGCTTTTTAATTATCTACAGTTTGATATATTATGGAAAATTATAGGACAAGTATTCTGACCTATAGGGCCATTATACTAGGGTAGGTCCTACAAATAGGGCAGATCTTTGAAAAATTCCCCACACCTAATCCTTGGTCCAAATGCTCTGAATTTTGGAGAGGGGCTTAATATCACCTAGACCTAGCTCCTATAAAAATTGGAACCCATTTAAAGAAGTTTAACCTAGAGTTTTGCCCTAAACCTAGAAAAGCTAGGGTAAGGTAGTTGAAGGGTCAAATGACCTCCAAACCCTCCCAAATTTTGGTGAGGTGTCCCTGGTATAGGTATCTAGGTCTGGTTCAAATTTCAACTCATTTGGTTGAGTTTTGATTAGGAATCCTCTAAACCCTAGTTTTGACCTAGTAGAAGGAAGGTTAGTGAGAAGGTTCCTTGCACTCTAGTATGATCATATCACCTCAACAGAGGTTTAGATTTTGACCACTGGTTTATTTTGGTCCTAAGATTATCCTTAGGGAAGATGGGATGATTTAGGGTAAGTTTACCCTAGGGCCCAGGTTAAAACCCTAAAGGTGGACTTTGGGGGTTTGTGAAGGACATAGGGGCAAATGCCCTTGTATGGCCTTGAGATTTAGTAGAGAAGTTGTTAATGAGCTTGTAACTCTCTGGTTGTAATGTTAGAGAATTTTGATGTAGGTAGCTACCTCAAAACTTAAACCCTAGTTTTAGTGTAGAAGGAATTTTAGGTCAAAACAGTATCTTAAACTCTTTTAAAAGCCATGAAATTTAGGCAGTGTGTTTCTAGGGTAGTTAGGACCCTTGGATAATTTTACTAGAATTTTTAAATAGGTATTTCTAGTACTTCATTCATGAACGTGGGTATAGCCCTTTTTGATGTTTTATTTGTTAAATATTTTTAATTCAAATAAGGCCCCCTTGAAACTCTGTAATTAGATGGTTTTGGTCAGTAGAAATTCCCATGAATTTTAGTTCAATTTTATGTTGATTAAACAGAATAGTTCCTTCACAAGTATTATTAAAGGGCTCTATGTTTTAAAAATATTTTATGGCATAAATAGTCTCTGGAAAATTATGAAAGTTGGTAAATGGTGTTTTTAATTCATTATGAATCAGTGGGATTTTATTCTGGATTTTTGGAGTTATGGATATTGTACTTGATTCACATGCATGCTAGATTAGGGTTTTAGTAAATGTTTTATTATAAATTAATTTCCAGCAGGAAAATTATGAAAATTTTATAGTACTGTTTTCATGGTATTTCTAGTACCCTATAATTAATCCAAATTATTTAGAAGAGAATTTGATGTGGTTTATTCATTAGACATGAATGAAATGGATTATTGCAAAAATATGTTTAGGCCCCTTAGACCTTAGTGAAAATAGCCAAACCTTGGATATATCATTTTTAGACATTGTAGTATTTGTCTTAAATTTATTATGATTTATACATGACTGAAAAGTATACTCCTTGTTCAAATTTGGAAGACCTTGGATTTAATAAAAATTAATTAATTATTAGGTTAATTGGAAAAATTGTTATTATCAGAAAAATCGATTCAATAATGTCATGATAGGCCCCCAGAAATTAACTTAGGCCGTATGAAAGAAAACACAAAGGACATCCTATCGTAGACATTACTTAGTTTAAGGTGGTCTGCATTTAGTAATTTTGGGAAATGAGCAACAAGAGAAGGTTTGGGTTAGCATAAGGACAGCTTGTGTTGGTTGGATTTAAAGAAAGAGGATGGATCACCATAGGAGGTTCCAAGTGCGGTGAGGAATGAGTTGATGCACTCTAGAAGGTGCGCGGGACCGACGAAAGATCGCCGTCCCCGTAGGAGTGAAGAGTCAAATCCACCCTAGGTTTAGTTCGATGCAATTTATAGAGAGAACGGGGAAGGAAAAAACAAACAATAACAATAAGTGCCTTGCGAAAGGGAACTTCGGGCCGTAATGCCGCCGTCTTGGTTCCTAGTGCCCCTTGAGAGCCCTTCACAGGGTATGCCGGGGGCAGTCCTGGGCTAACGTAAATCTTAAACAAACGAAAGAGTAATTAGCCTAATAGGGATTCACGTTGCACACACTCATTCGTTAGGGTTGGTAATGGTTAAGTCGTCCCGAGGTGTTCAAGGGGGCGCTGTCCCGTGGTGTTCTAAGGGATGAAGTCTGGAGATGAGCCGGACGTTTTAGTCCGGGGAATTTGGTCTCAGATGTGGTTTATACGGACGGTTTAGTCCGGGAGTTTGACACTTTAAAACGGTTATATATTAAACTGTTGCATGTGCATAAAAATAGGAAAGATTAAGGTGGTGGGTTTTCGATATCGGGGAGTTCGATTGCACCGACACCGATATCGTTGACTCGGCAAGGTGACTAGCACTTAGCCAAAGTTAAGTCCGGCGGACCAGTCGGCAAGAGTACGCAGGAGTCCGCCTCGTGCACCAGGCGTTGAGGGCGTACGATAGGTCAGACCAGTGGTGCTTTTACTGGTTTTGAGGTGGGCGAGGCCCAACCCACCGCTTCCGTTTGCCACTACGGGAGTATCCTGGGAGTTATCTCCAGAAAGGGGGAACTAAAGGTTTGTGTACACAAAGTTGTGTGTTTGAGTTGCACTGCTTGAACATCATAACCCACCATATAGCTGCATGTCATAATCATTCATAACAACCTTGACACCTAAAGTATAAGTGGAATGGGACGCTTATACTTTAGGACTTGCAAAACGACCCCCTTGGTCTATAAGCTTGTGTGAGTAAGTTTATAAATTAAGGTTAATTTGATATATGTATATCTGCTGCTTGATAACCGACACCCCAACGTATAAGCGGTATGGGACACATTATATGATGGGAGCCTTGCAAAAGATCCCTTGGCTTATGTGTACTCACATAAGCGAAGGTTTAACTTCTTACTTACTTACCTTTCTGTTATACCTATTACAACATTTATACTGTTCACCTGTTATAACTTGCTAGTTAGGTCCACCGTCATCTGCTTTGAAATTTATCTCCACTTTCATGTCCTCCCCTTTCTTCCTCTCCGCCCGGTGCCTTAGAGCGTGGGGGAAGGGGTGGGGGATGATAGGGCTTAGTCTTTTAGACTAACGGTTTTCGAACCATATCATATTAGGGGATCGCGGAGCCCAGCATGGAGGAGCAGCCTAGGAGGCCGGTACGCTTGGAGATGGGACAGTCTAGCACTGGAGTCCAGACTACGGGGACTGTGAGTCCCGGCCCTTCGTAGAGTTTTAGTTTTGTTTCCGCTTTTGAGTGATCTTGTAGTGAGGATTTGATGTACCGGGCATGAGCCCTTTTATTTCCAGACTATTTATACTCTGATGATTTTCTGTGGACACTCCCTTCGTGGAGTTTTATTTTATGTGATATTCTCTTTTGGTGGACTTGCTACTCTCTTGCTTGCTACTTATTGTGATCGAAAAGGCCGGCAGAATCGGCGCGTTGTAGTGACGACCTTCCCGGGTGCGAAGGTGTCACCGCAAAGCGGCGGTTCTGGGCATAAGACCCTGGGTTTTCAAAAAAAAGGGGGTCTTACAAAGTGGTATCAGAGGAAACATCGATCGGATTAGTAGCAGTCCACAAATCCCTGGGTCACCCCCGCGCGAGTTTAGTTTGCGGACAAACTAAGCAGCGGAAGCAGTGGTGTGCCCATAAGGGGAATCATATATAATTATCCACCTTTAGTTCTTTCGAACCGTTTTCTCATAGTAAAATTTTTCTTTTCTCAGCCCTCAGCGCAGCCTACTCCACAGGGTGAGGTTTTGCAGACTCCGGATGCTGCACCACCTCCACCAGCTCCCGCTCCTTTCCTTCAGACGGACATGGGGCAGACTTTGACAGCCATCCTAGAAGCCTTCAGGGCTCAACAGGCTCCGGCTCCGCAGTTGATTCCGGGAGCCAACTGGCTGAGTATATTCCGAGGACTTTCTCCCACGTCCTACTTGGGGACAGAGACGGCAGTTCGGACAGAGGAGTGGTTGGACATCATGCATGAGATGCTGACTGGGATACGATGCCCGGTGGAGGAGAGGGTGGCATTGATGGTCTCTTGCCTAGAGTCCCATGCCAAGAGGTGGTGGAAGACGCTCCTGGACAAGACTTATGCCGACAGGGAGGTTGCGGAGGTCACTTGGGGAGAATTCAGGGTCGCGCTGTTGGAACATTTTGTTCCGCAATCGGCCAGGGATGAGCTTGAAGACCGGTTCTTACAGCTAAAGCAGGGCACCGGGTCGGTGGTGGAGTACCATCGGGAGTTCGATCATCTAGCCCGATATGCAGATTCTTATCAGCTGGACGAAGCCGGGTACACCAAGAGGTTTTACAAGGGCTTGAAGGAGGATTTGAGGGAGGCCCTATTATTCGTGTCCGATGGGCCTATTCCTCGGATTCTAGAGATGGCTAAGAGGATCGAGGCAGACTAGCACGCTACCCGAGGCCGGAAGCGGCCAACGGAGGATCAGAATCGTGGAGCAAGAAATGAGCAGCGACGAGGCCGTGCTACTGATGTGGGAAGGATGGAGGATCAGCCTCGTCAGGAGGTGAGACAGGAGCCGAGGGAGCAGGTGACTCTGGCTCCCCAGCCTCTCCAGATGCGGGAGATACCAAGACCACAGATGCAGGATGTGCAGAGACCAGAAGGGAGGGCTTACCCTCCACCAGAGTGTTTTCACTGCCGTCAGGTGGGGCATATCAAGAGGAACTGCCCTATGAGAAGGGGGCCCCCTCTAGCGCCGCAGATTGCCCCACCTGCTCAGCACTATGGAGGCCGAGGATGCGGTCAAGGACAAGGATACCAGGGCGGAGACCGTAGGCAAGAAAGGGAGCAGGTATATGCACTGGACCTGGCCCAACCCCGGCATCCTGAGCAAGTGATCACAGGTACGACAATGTTTTGTTTGTGTTGCTTTAATTCATTTTCCATCCTTTCCTAGGAAACTATTGTCTTTAGCATTAGGTAGTAAAAACCAAGAACAGAACTCTAAGATAAGTCACAATCTCAGGCGTTGTCTTCATTTGCGGCAAACCTGCACATACTCTCTTCGACACGGGTGCCTCGCACTCGTTTGTGTCGGAGACCTTTATCCAAGGGTTGGATGGCGTGGAGAAATTCACGGGGTCGATGATGAAGATACGGCTACCTGACGGGTCGGAGCTGTTCACCTCATCCCATTGCAATATGGAGGCATGGATAGGCGGGAAACCTTTCGAAGCGTCAGCGACGATCTTGCCACTGCCAGATTATGATCTGATTCTGGGTATGTCATGGCTCCACTGGAACCATGCCCAGATTGACTGCTTGGCCAAGAAGGTTACCCTTAGATATGGGGATTCTCTCATCGTGATGGAAGGTATTAGACCTGCGTCCTATATTTTCTTATCTTCTATTCAGGCCGTCAAGGTCCATCTGCAGGGAGACATGGTATACCGGTGGTGTGTGATTACGCCGATGTGTTTCCAGAGAAGCTGCCAGGATTGCCTCCGCACAGGGAGAAGGATTTCCAGATTCAGTTGGTGCCAGGGGCTAAGCCAATATCCAGGGCTCCCTATCGGATGGCCCCGAAGGAGTTGGCGGAGTTTCGGACTCAGTTGCAAGAGTTGGTGGAGGTGGGATTTGTTAGACCGAGTTCTTCGCCATGGGGAGCTCCGGTCCTATTCGTGAAGAAGAAGGATGGGACACTTCGCCTGTGCAACGATTATCGAGCACTAAATAGACTGACCGTCAGAAATACCTATCCGCTCCCCCGGATAGACGAGTTGTTCGACCAGCTGGAGGGAGCCCACTATTTCTCGAAGCTGGACTTGAGGTCAGGATATTACCAGCTGTGGATCCAGGAGGAGGATATTCCGAAGACGGCCTTCAGTAGCAGATATGGCTTGTATGAGTTCACCGTGATGCCCTTCGGGCTCACAAATGCGCCGTCGGCGTTCATGAGCCTCATGAACCGGGTTTTTGAGGCCTACTTGGATGTGTTCGTTATAGTATTCATAGACGACATCTTGATCTACTCTAGGATGGAGGAGGAGCACACTCGGCATCTGGCACTGACTCTACAGAGGTTGCGGGAGCATCACCTTTATGCGAAATTCAGCAAGTGTCAGTTTTGGTTGAAGGAGGTGGCTTTCCTAGGCCATATTATCAGCGGAGCCGGGTTGGCAGTGGATCCGGCAAAGATTCAGGCAGTTCGAGATTGGCCGCTGTTGAATACAGCCACCGATGTACGAAGTTTCTTGGGACTTGCCGGTTATTACCGGAAGTTCGTGGAAGGGTTCTCTCAAATTGCCCTCCCCCTCACATCTTTGACAAGGAAGGAGGCGCCTTTCGTTTGGACCGCGCAGTGCCAGGCGGCTTTCCAGGAGCTAAAGGACCGACTCATCTCAGCCCCGATTCTGGCCCTTCCATCTGGAAAGGAAGGATTCCAGGTGTATACCGACACATCATACCAAGGGATGGGAGCGGTGCTGATGCAGAACGGACATGTCATAGCATATGCCTCCCGCCAGCTGAAGACCCATGAGAGGAACTACCCGGTGCACGACCTCGAGATGGGAGCGGTCGTTTTTGCTCTGAAGGTCTGGCGCCATTATCTTTATGGAGTCCACTGCGATATCTTCTCCGATCACAAGAACTTGAAATACGTGGACACGCAGAAGGAGCTGAATATCAGGCAGAGGTGCTGGGTGGAGTTCTTAGCAGATTATCAGTATGAGATGCACTATCATCCAGGGAAGGCAAACGTGGTGGCCGACGCGTTGAGTCGGAGAGCGGCCACTTCCGAAGACGGGCCCCAGGTTATGTCCTTGGAGCTAGTTCAGTCCTTCAGAGATATGCAGATATCCCTAGTGTCCGAGGATGATCCAGAGCTATATAGGGAGTATCTGTCATCGATGGTGGCCATAGATGATATTCGGGACCGCATCCGGGACGCACAAAGGACAGATGCATGGGCAGTGCCGATATTCCGAGCCTTGGAGGAGGGTTCGACAGGAGATTATTCCCTGAGAGACGGATTGCTACATTTCAGAGGCAGGGTTTATATACCCGCAGGAGGCCGGGTTCGGGAGGACATCATGGAGGAGGCGCATTGTAGTAGATATTCTATACACCCGGGGATCACGAAGATGATAGCAGATTTGAAGAAGATGATGTTTTGGCCAGGGATGAAGAAGGACATTACGTACTTCGTGACCCACTACGAAACGTGCCAGTTAGTGAAGGCAGAGTGTAGACATCCCGCTGGTTTATTACAGCCACTCCCGGTGCCGGAGTGGAAATTTGAGGACATCGCGATGGACTTCATCCATGGCCTACCTCGATCACGGACGGGAAACGATTCGATCTGGGTGATCGTGGACCGTCTGACGAAGGTGGCTAGGTTCATCCCGATCAGGAAGGACGACTCTGTTGGAGTGTTGGTTCGGAAGTTCGTGGAGCAGTATATTCGTTATCACGGCGTGCCAAGGACGATCGTATCAGATCGAGATGGGCGGTTTATGTCCAGAGAGTGGAGATCGGTGCAGGCTTACCTTGGCTCCCGACTGACTTTCAGTACGGCCTTCCACCCCCAGACTGACGGGCAGACGGAGCGTACCAATCGGACGCTGGAAGACCTTCTGAGACTATGTATTGTAGACCGCGGAGAGCCCTGGGAGAAGATGCTGCCATTGGTGGAGTTCTCGTATAACAACAGTTACCAGTCCAGCATACAGATGGCTCCTTACGAGGCCCTGTATGGGAGAAGGTGTAGGACACCGTTATCTTGGCTGCAGGACGTGGATCTGAAGGTTCTAGACTCAGAGTTTGTGGAAGACACCGAGGCTCAGGTGAGACTGATTCGGGACCGGATGTTAGAGGCGCAGAGCAGGCAAGCGAAGTATTATGACGCTCGACATCGTCAGGTGGAGTTTCAGATCGGGGACCGGGTGTTCTTGAAGATCCGGCTGATGCATGGAGTTTCACGGGTGCGGGGTCATCGGAAGAAGCTCAGCCCGAGATTCATGGGACCGTTCAGGATCCTGGAGCGGATCGGTCCTCTAGCTTACCGGCTGGAGCTGCCACCGGAGCTGGCCGGCTTGCACGACGTTTTTCATGTATCGTCACTCAGGAGGGCTCTACTACGCCCATAGTTGCAGATTACGGCCACTGATGGGCCGGTAGCCTCGGATCGGTCTGTGCATTTGGAACCGATACGGATCGATGACCAGGGGATACGAGTCTTGCGCCGCAAGAAGATCCCGCTAGTCAAGGTCTTGTGGAGGAACCACGGACGAGAGGAGCATACTTGTGAGCCTCAGGACCTGATGCAGGAAAAATATCCGGAGCTTTTTAGTCAGGTATACCTCGCAACTCCTCCGGTGTATTAGTGTTTTCCTTATTGTCTTGTGCTAGTAGAATTATTTAAAAAGGTAGAGGCTAATCCTTTGTTTATTGGGGCTAGCCCTTGCTTTGTTTAACTTAGTAGGCGCTTCCACCCTTCATGGGATGTTACAAGCTTAGGCTATCCCGGTAGAAATCCCCGTAGACTTAACCTTAATTTCGAGGACGAAATTTTTGTTTTGTTTATTGGGATTTGTAACATCCCATTTTCCAATTAGACCCCCCCTTAGGAGTGACTTGAGCATAACTAGGTCATATGAGTTAACCTAGGTGAGCCCAGGAGACCAAGTGACCTAAAAACCTAGTTGAGACCCACTTGGTCTGCAAATAGTAATTTTCAAAACTCTGATTTTGGGTGGCCTAGTAGGTGCATTGTGATCCTAAAAATCCCCTTAGACCTAATGTGGGCTCAATGAGTCACCAAGGACCCACTTGGGTCAACCATAGTGGTCATTTTGACCAAGTCAACCCCAAGCCCAAATCAAGTCAAACCTAGCCTAGATGGGCTAACCCAACCTCAAACCACCCTCCCCCTTAGGCTAACTCTTGCATGATTATTTTTATCATATTTGGCTGCCTATATCCTAGGGAATTGACCAAGTCAACATTGGTGACTAGGAGAGAGAAAGTGAGCTCCATTTTCATGATAATGGAGGAGAGAGAAAAATTCAAGAGAGAGGGAAGGAGGAATTCGGCCAAAGGGAGGCCAAAGGCCACCCTTAATGGCTGAATTCAACTCCCCTAGGGAGGGGGAGGAGTTTCCAGCCGTTTCCCGGCCACCTAGGCCTAGGTTCACCCCCCCTCCACCATGGCCGCAACCTCCCTTAATGGCCATTAATGGTGTCTCTGATAACTGCCTTCCCCCTCCCCTCCTGGCCATATAGACCTCACCAGCAAGCTAGGGCGACGGATTTCGAAGCATTAGAAGGAGGGAGAACCACTGCCAGAGCCACCAAAGGAGAAATCGCCGCCGCCGCCGCCATGAATTCCCGTCGATCCACCCGCATCCAAGCCCGAGTTCAGGTCCTCCTCCTCTCCTTCTCTCATGCTTAGATCCTAGGAATGCTTAGAAACCATTTCCATGCTCATCTAACCCGAGTTTAGATTTTAGATTTTTGGAAAAATGCCATTTTTTTTGGAGAGTTTGAGCTCTCGGCTAGGGCGGCGCCGCCACCTCCGGCCGCCCTAGCTCCGGCCAATGATAGCCCCCACCACCGGGAACAATTTGGGGATGTTTCCCGGTGGTGGCGCCGCCTCAGGCCGCCGGTAGATAGCCCGCAAAAACCACCTGCGCAGCCCTATTTTCGGCTCCATCGGGGAAGATGAACAGGAGCCACCTGATCCTGCTTTAAGATTCGTGCAGGATCAATAATCCTATTTTCTGTTTTTTCTGTTTTTTTTAATATATAGTTTACTGTTTTTGGATTTTAGGCCTCTTATGGGCACCTGATGAAAAAGTTTTTAGCATGAAAGTTGTAGGCCCTTTCAATACCTACAATTTGATATGCTGTGGTAAAAATTTGGTTGAGAACCTAGGCCTGTAGGGTCATTTGATTTTGGGTATGTCCTAGGTTTAGGGCAGTTTTATTATAAAAATTATTTAGGCCCTTTGGAGGCTTGTTCATCAAAATTGACCAACATGAATGTTGTAGGCTTTTTACTTTTCTACAGTTTGATATATTATGGAAAATTATAGGACAAGTATTCTGACCTATAGGGCCATTATACTAGGGTAGGTCCTACAAATAGGGCAGATCTTTGAAAAATTCCCCACACCTAATCCTTGGTCCAAATGCTTTGAATTTTGGACAGGGGCTTAATATCACCTAGACCTAGCTCCTATAAAAATTGGAACCCATTTAAAGAAGTTTAACCTAGGGTTTTGCCCTAAACCTAGAAAAGCTAGGGTAAGGTAGTTGAAGGGTCAAATGACCTCCAAACCCTCCCAAATTTTGGTGAGGTGTCCCTGGTATAGGTATCTAGGTCTGGTTCAAATTTCAACTCATTTGGTTGAGTTTTGATTAGGAATCCTCTAAACCCTAGTTTTGACCTAGTAGAAGGAAGCTTAGTGAGAAGGTTCCTTGCACTCTAGCATGATCATCTCACCTCAACAGAGGTTTAGATTTTGAACACTGGTTTATTTTGGTCCTAAGATTATCCTTAGGGAAGATGGGATGATTTAGGGTAAGTTTACCCTAGGGCCCAGGTTAAAACCCTAAAGGTGGACTTTGGGGGTTTGTGAAGGACATAGGGGCAAATGCCCTTGTATGGCCTTGAGATTTAGTGGAGAAGTTGTTAATGAGCTTGTAACTCTCTGGTTGTAATGTTAGAGAATTTTGATGTAGGTAGCTACCTCAAAACTTAAACCCTAGTTTTAGTGTAGAAGGAATTTTAGGTCAAAACAGTATCTTAAACTCTTTTAAAAGCCATGAAATTTGGGCAGTGTGTTTCTAGGGTAGTTAGGACCCATGGATAATTTTACTAGAATTTTTGAATAGGTATTTCTAGTACTTCATTCATGAATGTGGGTATAGCCCTTTTTGATGTTTTATTTGTTAAATATTTTTAATTCAAATAAGGCCCCCTTGAAACTCTGTAATTAGATGTTTTTGGTGAGTAGAAATTCCCATGAATTTTAGTTCAATTTTATGTTGATTAAACAGAATAGTTCCTTCACAAGTATTATTAAAGGGCTCTATGTTTTAAAAATATTTTATGGCATAAATAGTCTCTGGAAAATTATGAAAGTTGGTAAATGGTGTTTTTAATTCATTATGAATCAGTGGGATTTTATTCTAGATTTTTGGAGTTATGGATATTGTACTTGATTCACAAGCATGCTAGATTAGGGTTTTAGTAAATGTTTTATTATAAATTAATTTCCAGCAGGAAAATTATGAAAATTTTATAGTACTGTTTTCATGGTATTTCTAGTACCCTATAATTAATCCAAATTATTTAGAAGAGAATTTGATGTGGTTTATTCATTAGACATGAAAGAAATGGATTATTGCAAAAATATGTTTAGGCCCCTTAGACCTTAGTGAAAATAGCCAAACCTTGGATATATCATTTTTAGACATAGTAGTATTTGTCTTAAATTTATTATGATTTATACATGACTGAAAAGTATACTCCTTGTTCAAATTTGGAAGACCTTGGATTTAATAAAAATTAATTAATTATTAGGTTAATTGGAAAAATTGTTATTATCAGAAAAATCGATTCAATAATGTCATGATAGGCCCCCAGAAATTAACTTAGGCCGTATGGAAGAAAACACAAAGGACATCCTATCGTAGACATTACTTAGTTTAAGGTAGTCTGCATTTAGTAATTTTGGGAAATGAGCAACAAGAGAAGGCTTGGGTTAGCATAAGGACAACTTGTGTTGGTTGGATTTAAAGAAAGAGGTTGGATCACCATAGGAGGTTCCAAGTGCGGTGAGGAATGAGTTGATGCGCTCTAGAAGGTGCGCGGGACCGACGAAAGATCGCCGTCCCCGTAGGAGTGAAGAGTCAAATCCACCCTAGGTTTAGTTCGATGCAATTTATAAAGAGAACGGGGAAGGGAAAAACAACCAATAACAATAAGTGTCTTGCGAAAGGGAACTTCGGGCCGTAATGCCGCCGTCTTGGTTCCTAGTGCCCCTTGAGAGCCCTTCGCGGGGTATGCCGGGGGCAGTCCTGGGCTAACGTAAATCTTAAACAAACGAAAGAGTAATTAGCCTAATAGGGATTCACGTTGCACACACTCATTCGTTAGGGTTGGTAATGGTTAAGTCGTCCCGAGGTGTTCAAGGGGGCGCTGTCCCGTGGTGTTCTAAGGGATGAAGTCTGGAGATGAGCCGGACGTTTTAGTCCGGGGAATTTGGTCTCGGATGTGGTTTATACGGACGGTTTAGTCCGGGAGTTTGACACTTTAAAACTGTTATATATTAAACTGTTGCATGTGCATAAAAATAGGAAAGATTAAGGTGGTGGGTTTTCGATATCGGGGAGTTCGATTGCACCGACACCGATATCGTTGACTCGGCAAGGTGACTAGCACTTAGCCAAGGTTAAGTCCGGCGGACCAGTCGGCAAGAGTACGCAGGAGTCCGCCTCGTGCACCAGGCGTTGAGGGCGTACGATAGGTCAGACCAGTGGTGCTTTTACTAGTTTTGAGGTGGGCGAGGCCCAACCCACCGCTTCCGTTTGCCACTACGGGAGTATCCTGAGAGTTATCTCCAGAAAGAGGGAACTAAAGGTTTGTGTACACAAAGTTGTGTGTGTGAGTTGCACTGCTTGAACATCATAACCCACCATATAGCTGCATGTCATAATCATTCATAACAACCTTGACACCTAAAGTATAAGTGGAATGGGACGCTTATACTTTAGGACTTGCAAAACGACCCCTTGGTCTATAAGCTTGTGTGGGCAAGTTTATAAATTAAGGTTAATTTGATATATGTATATCTGCTGCTTGATAACCGACACCCCAACGTATAAGCGGTATGAGACGCGTTATACGATGGGAGCCTTGCAAAAGATCCCTTGGTTTATGTGTACTCACATAAGCGAAGGTTTAACTTCTTACTTACTTACCTTTCTGTTATACCTATTACAACATTTATACTGTTCACATGTTATAACTTGCTAGTTAGGTCCACCGTCATTTGCTTTGGAATTTATCTCCACTTTCATGTCCTCCCCTTTCTTCCTCTCCGCCCGGTGCCTTAGAGCGTGGGGGAAGGGGTGGGGGATGATAGGGCTTAGTCTTTTAGACTAACGGTTTTCGAACCATATCATATTAGGGGATCGCGGAGCCCAGCATGGAGGAGCAGCCCAGGAGGCCGGTACGCTTGGAGATGGGACAGTCTAGCACTGGAGTCCAGACTACGGGGACTGTGAGTCCCAGCCCTTCGTAGAGTTTTAGTTTTGTTTCCGCTTTTGAGTGATCTTGTAGTGAGGATTTGATGTACCGGGCATGAGCCCTTTTATTTCCAGACTATTTATACTCTGATGATTTTCTTTGGACACTCCCTTCGTGGAGTTTTATTTTATGTGATATTCTCTTTTGGTGGACTTGCTACTCTCTTGCTTGCTACTTATTGTGATCGAAAAGGCCGGCAGAATCGGCGCGTTGTAGTGACGACCTTCCCGGGTGCGAAGGTGTCACCGCAAAGCGGCGGTTCTGGGCATAAGACCCCGAGTTTTCAAAAAAAAAGGGGTCTTACAACCAGGCCCCAAACTTGGCTTTAAACGCTGTCCGTCCCTCTTTTGAGTATCGGGGTGTTACACTATGTGGACTGAAGTTTATTCCACACCATATCATGCGGACTGAGGATGAAGTCGCCACAGACTGAAAAGTGAGGTCACCTGTTATAGGAGGACTAGAGAGATGCTTGGTCTAGGCGGAATGAGAATAAGTTGCAGCATAGTGTTGACATAGTTTCTTTTTTGTTAGAGCATCTTGGCATAGTGTTGGAATAGTTGTTATTTTGTTGGAGCATCTCTGAATAGTGATGACACTGTATTGTAATAATAATTGCTTATTATGAGCATCTCGGTATAGTATTTTTATTAGACTTTGAATGCAAAAGTTGATCATATTCCTTTCTTTTGATGCGTAGTCAGATGTATTTATTCAATATATTCTTCCTTTGTCTGAGCTTCTGCATAATTTTTAGATTTTATTCTTACTCTTCTCAAATTTAGTGTCTCCAAATATTCGTTTGTTACCCGTATTTTTTCCATTTTATTTTGTTCGCTGGAGAGAAAATCGCACAAAAGGATGTTGTCCTCTTTCTTGACATATTTTGCAGAGAGACACGAGTCTAAAGTTCTTCAAAAAATTCTATTGCAGCAAAAAATCGTTCTTCTTCTTCGCAGAATTCTTTCTTAGAAAATACAGTCTTTCGGTGTGTCAGCGCTTTTTTACCGGGTGTAGTTTCCAAATTTGAGCAGAGGGGAATTGTTTAAAATACTGATGTTCTTCCCATACATACCATATTTTGAATAGAAAAATATTCTGATATAAGCTTCCATATTGCATGACTGCCTGGAAGCAAATTGATGGTAGACTATTTTTGAAATCCACTGGTGTGTTTGTACTTAAGTATATTTCGTGAACGAGGACGACTTTGATGGTGGCGTCTAGCTCCATGGTCTGGCTGAATAGAAAACATATTCTGATCCGATCATTTTTGTTGAATATAATAAAATTGCTTGGTTCACGTAGTAGTGTTTCCACTTCTGTGTCTTCAAGAACTTTTAGAAATTCAAGGAGTTCTCCGTCCTCAATAAGTTTTTGATTATACATTTTCAAAATTTTTTGGAAAGTAACTTCAGACTCAAGTAATTTGAGCTTTTCATTCTCAATTTTAAAGAATTTGGTTAATTCTAAAAAATCTGAAATGCCTAACTTAATCAGATCTACAGTTTCAATAGTAGAAAAAATTTCAAACAACTTTCGTTATTCGGTTGTTTTTCCATTGAACATGTTCTCTATCCTTTCGGACATTGCTTCAGACTGAGCGGGCGAGAAAAATTTGGCCATCCTTTCAACAAGCCCTTTAGCAGTATGATAGCCTTTTTGTTTTGCACTATTTTGCTTATCCTTGGCTAGATATGCCTTTTCAAGCATACTTAAATGAAAATTTGCTGTTCGGAAGTCCCCGATTTGTATAGATTTATACAAATTATTGAATAACACGTAGTCATTTGAGACCGTTTCTTTTAATGGTATATTATACCAGTCCTTGATTATTGCTTCCGTAAATGTTTGTGGCAGGCTGTTAGGCCTTTGTGAGGTTTGTAATGTATACGGTTTTGCCGTTGCTGGAAGCCCAGTATGCTTGTTTGCTCCTGTTGGAGATTCAAAGTTAATTCCTGTAGGAATTCGTTGTTGCATTTCTCCATTGGGAGAATTACAAATGGTCATATTTCGGACAGATGAGTCATATATTCTGATGGGAATATTTGGTTTGGTATTTCCGATAGGAAATTTGGTAGAGATATGGTCTCTATTTTCTTCAGTGGAAGATGTTTCTGATGCCTTTCCTCTTTTGGAGGTGACAGTTTCCCAATCATTAGTTCCTTTTTTCTGCTCTATTGCTGTTTTGAGACGTTCGAGTCATTTGTTAAGATCGGTTCCTGACATGGTCTAGAAAATAAATCAGCAGTAAAGTTAGTGTAGCCGGGAATAAATTTGACATCATAAACAAATGTTTCTAAATACATTATAATTCGAATCCTTCTTAGATTAGACTCGGAATCATTAATTGTTAATTTTTTTTAGAAATTAAGAGACAACTTTGTTGTCAGTTTCAATAATAAAGTGTCTGTCCAGGAGATAGACTTTGAGACTTTTTATTGCTAATTTAATCAATAGAAGTTCATTATCATATGCAAAATATTTTTATTCAGTCTTTCCGAAATTTTCTTGATGAATATGCTACAATTTCAATATCTTTAGTGGGTGTTTTTGCAGATTCCTGCCCAAAAATATTCAGATGCATATGTTTGTAAAATAATTTGATCTTGTGTGGATGGATGGTAGTGGATTTTTTGATCGATTACTAATTTTTTTATTTGTTGTATTTCCTCTCGTTATATGTCGTTTAGAGTGATTAAAATTTTATCAGTGTTCCATCGCCGAGATTGTTCACTGTTTTCAAGCTTATATTTTTCTTGGAATTCAGAAAGTTTTATTTTGTTGTATTTCCTCTCGTTCTATGTCGTTTAGAGTGATTAACATTTTATCAGTGTTCCATCGCCGAGATTGTTCATTGTTTTCAAGCTTATATTTTTCTTGGAATTTAGAAAGTTTTATTTGTAAACCTCTTAGTCTGTTAGAGAGATTTGGAATGAACTTATGCCCATAATTTAAAAGTCTGAGAAAACTTTTGAGTTCTTTTAAGGTTTGGAGATTATTTGGGAAATCTTTTATTTTTGAATAAATATGTTGTTGTAATTCAATTCGTCCATTTTTAATGTTTTTTCCGAGAAAATCAATTTCGGATTTGCATAACTCAATTTTTTTTTGGACTAAGAATTGTACCATTATCAGAGTAGTAACTGTATAACTTGTAAAAGATATTGTTTGTGTTCTTCTAATGAAACAGAAAAGACTAATATATCTTCGATATAAATGACTACAAACGTTAAGTGCCCAAAAATAGTATTCATCCATTTTTGGAAAATTTGTGGGTTATTTTTTAGACCGAAAGACATTACTAACCATTCAAAGTGTCCCTACGGACAACTAAATGCGATTAATTCTATTGAGTTTTTGTCCTCTAATTTGATTTTCTAAAATCCAGATTTTTCATCGAACTTACTAAAATATTTTGCCCCTTGTACTTCTGTTATGAGGGTTTCGGCTGACGGTATGAAATAACAATCAAACTTAGTATCACTATTTAGTTTACGATAATTGATGACCATCCTGGCTTTTCCTCGTTTTTGTTCAGCGTGATTTCGTACGAGAAAGACAGGAGAACTATGCGGACTGGAGCTTTTTTGAATTAGATTTAAATTTAATAGTTCGTAATTTGTTTGGAAAATTCTATTTTATCAGTGTGAGAAACCATTATATTATTAATGCGAACGTTTGTGTTTTTATATTGGTCTAAGAGTTCGATATTATAATATCGTGGTGCTTTATTAAAGCATTTTAACAGATTATTACCGTATAAGGGTTTGAGCATACTATGGATTAGTTGTTCAAATTGAGAGAACTAAGTTGTCTACCTAAATCACCTAGAGGGGGGTGAATAGGTGAAATGCGTGTCAAATGCGGAATAAAAAATTAACACAGCACAGATCAAGCAATCACACAGACGACAAGAGATTAATAGTGGTTCCCCAATCTTGGGTACGCCCACTTTCCTCACCGATCTAGCAAATCACTAGACTCGTCTACTCCACTATCTCGGATTGAAAACAAT
This sequence comes from Platanthera zijinensis, assembly GCA_039513925.1. NCBI lineage: Eukaryota > Viridiplantae > Streptophyta > Magnoliopsida > Asparagales > Orchidaceae > Platanthera > Platanthera zijinensis. The sequence continues at coordinate 247,932,928 of CM077079.1, read as the reverse complement.
CCTACACCTCGGAACCACGTTCCTACAAAACTCGATCCAAACCGGATCTACACTCAGAAGATAAAGCCTTCCTACAAATCTCGGAGAAAAACTCCTACAATGAAATTTGATTGAAAAGAAAATACAAACAATATATTGCACAGATCTGGATCTTTGATAGTCTTCTTCCTTGAGAACTTTGGCTTGATCAGAATATGTTGAAGATGACTTGAGAGAGATCCACAGATCTGAAAAATGGAATCACCTCGATCGAGAAAATAGATCAGAAATCTTTGAGGCTCGACGAGATCGAGTGATTATCCTTCGTCTGGATCTCTGGAGAAACAGAGTTGAAAGCAGCGATCGGAGATCGTCGATCCAGACCTTCTTCCATGAACGGCAATGGCGGCGGCGTGAGAAATTAGGGTTCACGGGAACTTTTTTTCTTTCTTAAAATAATAATCTCTGTAAAGCTTGTTATTAGTCAAATCTAAAAGGACCTATTTATAGGTGGACTCCAACGGTCAGAAATTTAATTAGGGATGACACGTGGACCAATAAAAAATGATTAATTCGAAATACACAGCGAAATTGTACTTGGAGAATTTCAGGAATGTTTGAACAGATATACTCGAGACAGAGAAGAGACATACTCGAGTATAAGATGTTATATACTCGAGTGGATAGGAGGAGCATACTCGAGTATAAGAAGAGAAGTTACTCGAGTGATTCAGAGATCAACACTCGAGTGATTTTAGAACTACTCGAGTATGAGAGTATATACTCGAGTAAAAACACTTAGAGAAAATTTCTCAGATAAAATAGGAAGAACTACTCGAGTAGAAGAGTTGGAGATACTCGAGTGAGGGGAAAATGAACTACTCGAGTATCTTGGGAAGACTACTCGGGTAATCACTAAACTACTCGAGTATGAAAAACAACTACTCGAGTACAGAGTCACTTACTCGAGTATATAGGGAACTACTCGAGTAGGTAGACTTAGAAACTTTCTGAGATGAGAAGTGCAGATTTACTCGAGTATGAACAGAACACTTACTCGAGTAACTAACCAACTACTCGAGTACAAGTTATCACCTACTCGAGTACAATACAGTCTACTCGAGTATGTAATCCAACTTACTCGAGTACAGACTCACTTACTCGAGTGTACAAAAGAGGTACTCGAGTATGTGGACTTAGAGAAAATTTCGGATCTAAGAACAGAAGGATCTACTCGAGTATAAAATATGACCTACTCGAGTGACTAACTATCTACTCGAGTATAAGCTTATCTACACGAGTATACAGAGTCTTCTCGAGTATGTCTAAGGATCTACTCGAGTACTAGGTCACTTACTCGAGTAGATGAAGGAAGCTACTCGAGTATGTGGACTTAGAAAAATTCTTCTGAAAAAAAATAAACTTCAATACTTCAGTCCACCAATCCAAGTGCATGTATAGGGAGTGTATCCCAATAGAGAGGCTATACATGGGCCAACACTTTGGATCACACAATGAGGGATTACATTGTATGGTCCTGTGTTTGGTGACCCAGTATAGACTGACATTGGTCTACACTTGGCAATAAGAACCTGCACACATACAACTTAAACACAATGTCAAATATACCTTAATTCATCTTAGTTCAAGGTCTGACCTCCTACAAATCTGAGGTATTGTGGAGACAAATCCCAACAATCTCCCCCTATTTGTAGATATCAGCACCCTCTACACTAAGGTGAATTACTTAGAGTAAAAAGAACAAAACACATATACTTAAAAAAATAAAGTAAACTGAAGCAGGATAAATAATAAGATAGCCATAATCAGAATCAAATATATATATAGAAATGTTTTTAACAGATTAAAATGTCCATTTCCACATTCTCATTGACTCAAGAAGGGGCTTCTTTGTGCATTCTTTCTCTCTTCAGCTCTTGCCTCTCTAGGTAACTGAATGGTTTAGGAAAATATGTTCTGGGCCTAGGAGGAGCAGCTGGGTTGTTGTATCCCCAATTTCTGTCATGAAGTCTGATCTTGATCTGGGATACTTCATAAGCTTTCCATTCTGAATAACTGTAATACTGATCTCTGTGCTCACCAAGATCTGTTACTAGCTTCAAGGTATCAAGGATCAGAGATTTGGAGGTTGGACTCCAAACTTCAGTATGAACAATTTCTGGTCTACCTTTAGAAGCTGGGGCAGGCTCTTTTCTAGGTGCAGAACAGCTGGCAGAAGCGCCGTCACCATATTTCCTTTTCTTCCTTGGGGCACCTTGAGAACTAGGAGGAAGTTCATCTTGCCAAATATCAGTATAAGAGAGAGGAGGCTCAGTCACATCACCAGCAGGTCTGGGTGAGAAGACTGGCACACCTCCTGGAATGTTTGCCTGAGCTGGAAAATTTTCTTGAGCTGGAGCACCTGATGGAGGATTTTCTTCAAGAGGATCCAGAAATTTAGGAATTATGGTAGGGTTGAGCTGGGCATTGGGGAAATTCTAGTTGTGCAGCCAAACAGCAGTATCATAAGTATAGAACTTTACAGACTGGAGCTGGGCTAGGATGTCTGCTTTCATATCTTTTACAAGACCATCCACAGCTGCTTGAGCTTGTTCAGATAGTTTTTCAACTTGTTCTTTTACTATCTTCTCCCCCTTGCTGATATCTACAGATAGCTTGGCAATGGCTTCGTCTCTAAAAGTTCTCACTTCTTCACATATTTTTATAAGATTAGCATCAGCATTCTTGTCCAATTGTATCTGATTATTTGCAACAGTTTCAGCTTGATTTCTTAGTTCACCTATACTTGTAATAGTTTGATCAATTGCTTTTCCACCTAGCTGAAAGAGTTTCTTGAGCTCATTAGTATTGGCTTGAATTTCAGCAAAGCCTCTACTCATCTCCTTTTCAAGAGTAGAGACCTTGTTATTTACTGAGGCTAGAGAGTCATCAAAGTACTTTCTTTGTTCACTGAGTAACTGTTCAATCTTGCTTACCAGATCTGAAGAAGTAGAAGGAGTTGAAGTTGGGGCAGGGACAGAAGGAGCAGGAGTAACCCATGGTGGGATTTCAGTAATTACCACTGAGCTTTCAGCTCTCTTGAAAGATTCTAGGACAACTGATTCTTCTTCATTTAGGAAGGAGGGAATAGAGAAGTCCAAAGTCCTCAGAGGAGCCTCCACTGGTTCTGGAGATACTCCCTCGTCATCAGACAAAAGAATATTTTCTGGTTGGCTTTTCTCTGCAGCAGGGGACTGAGCAGGAATCTGAGCAGGAGACTGTACAACTGATTCATTTTGAAACAGGGGAGCATCTGATCTGAGCTCATCAATCAATTTATTGATATCTTCTGCAGTAGACAGTAGGGTTGCTGGATCTGGAATCTCTGAGTGGGGATCTGCTGGAAGAGGAGAAACTGGAGGAGTAGAATCCCTGACTTCTGCTTGCTGTGAGGGTTCTGATGAAGCTGGGTACTGAGGATGAGATGAGGCAGGCTCCCCCTCAACTATTGCACCTGAGGTAGCAGCAGTTTGATGTGGAGGAGGAGATGGAATCTTGTCATCAGGTACACTGGTTTCTTGGGAATCTACTGAAGGGACAGCAGCTTTGGATGCTTGGGCAGTGTTCAAAATTTTAATTTCATATCGCTGGATGGAGGATATAGAAACCTTTTTCATGTGATGGAGGGGAGTCCCTTTGGATAAGTTAAAGACTGACAGGTTGATTTCATGAAGAAGGAGGGAAATAATCGTGGCAAAACTTGGATGCTTAATGCTTTCTCTGAGTTTATCTAGGATCAACAGTCCAAACTGGAATTGTTTGTGGCAGATAATGGCTTGCATTATATCAAACATTTCCATAGAAATGTCTCGAATGGAGTAAGTCTTGCATAATAATACCTTTGCAATTACATCCACTAGGAATTTTCCTTCTGAGTTGAAATCAGCTCTGCTAAAGGAATGGGCTTGAGGGTTACCTCCACAGAATAAACTAGTTCTTACTGAATCTTCAGCAGTCATTTCGGCATCGTCATCTATTACTGGCAGTTTTAACAGAGCAGCTAAGGAGCCTTTGTCCAGTCAGATTTTTATCCCTCTGACCTTGGATTTCAGGAGCTTTCCATTTCGTTTTACCTTCAGATTCTGATAAAACTCTTCAACAGCTGGGAAAATAACTCGGCACGGCGTCTGGAGAACGAACGACAGTCCGGCGGTCTCGAACAAAATCAGAAGATTTCGGAAATCATCTGAAAGGTCGGCTATACCCGCAGGGACGAGTTCTGAGCCGATGCCGATTTTAGAAGAGGGGGCCATCTGCGATTCTGGAGGACGAGAGAGGCGAAGGCGATGATGCTCTGCAGTTTTTCGGAAGATGAAGAGTCGGCGGCTACTCGAGAGAATGAGAAGTGGAAAGGGGTGTCCTGATTTTTCTAGATATATATATGATTCTTTTTAGGTTTAAAAAAAGATAAATTCATACCTGAATGAAGCGAAAAATAGCTCGTTGCGAATAGAAAAATTAAAAATCCAAAATATGAATGCCGTATACTCGAGTAGGTAACATCATACACGAGTATTAGACAGAGCATACTCGAGTAGGGCAAGTTTGTACACGAGTATATTGTCAAGTACCCGAGTATGTAAATCCTTTTACTTGAGTAATTCCCGTTTACTCGAGTATCTGTCTGGATATACTCGAGTATATATTACTTGAAAGACAATTTTCCTTGGGAGATGTATATTGCCACTGAAATCTTTAACTCTGAGCAGCCAACACCACTGATATCTTCTTGATTTGTGAGTCCATCACTAGTCGTCTTTGTTGAGCAGCTCGAGTTCCGTTTTGAAGAATGAAAACTTGGACTCGTCCAACGGCTTGGTGAGTATATCTGCAACTTGCCTGTCTGTGGAGACATATTGTAGATCTATGTCTCCATTTTCCACATGCTCCCGGAGGAAATGATAACGAAGCTCTATGTGCTTGGTCCGGCTGTGGGAGACTGGGTTGTTGGCGATTGCTATAGCGCTGGATGAGTCGCAAAATAAAGGAATGTTCTAGAACTTCATGTTGTAGTCTTCAAACTGATTTTTGATCCAGAGAAGCTGTGCACAACAGCTGCCTGCAGAGATGTACTCTGATTCAGCCGTTGAGATGGCAACACAGTTCTGCTTCTTACTGCTCCAGGAAATAAGTCTCCTTCCGAGGAATTGGCAAGTCCCAGAAGTACTTTTCCTGTCGTCTTTGCTTCCTGCAAAATCTGCATCTGAAAATCCAATTAGTTCACTATCATTACTTCTTGGGTACCATAAGCCAAGATTTGGTATACCTTTGAGGTATCTCAAGATTCGCTTTGCAGCAATGTAATGAGATTCCTTAGAGTTCACCTGAAATCTAGCACATACATATGTTGAGAACATTATGTCTGGTCTACTTGCGGTAAGGTAGAGCAAGGACCCAATTATGCTTCTGTACTTGGTTTCATCAAAAGGTTTCCCTTTCTCATCCTTGTCCAGAGACATAGCTGAGGCCATTGGAGTCCTCATGGAGGTTGCATTCTCCATTCCGAATTTCTTGAGTAGCTCTTTGGTGAACTTGGTCTGTGAGATGAAAATTCCATCCTCAGATTGTTTCACCTGAAGACCTAATAAATACTTCAGCTCTCTCATACTGCTCATTTCAAACTTCCCTTGCATAAGTTTAGAAAACTTCTTGCAGAGGTTGTTATCTGTAGAGCCAAAAATAATGTCATCGACATAGATTTGCACTAGCAAAATCTTGCCTTTTATTTCCCTAAGAAATAATGTCTTGTCTATCTTTCCTCTTATGAACTTATTCTCAAGAAGAAAGGTGGACAGCGTCTCATACCAAGCTCGAGGAGCTTATTTAAGACCATATAAAGCTTTTTGTAATAAGTAAACATAATTAGGATAAGTTGAATCAACGAAACCTGGTGGTTGCTCTACATACACTTCTTCCTTTATGTCACCATTTAGGAAGGCGGACTTAACGTCCATCTGATAGACGGTAAAGCCCTTAAGTGCAGCGTAGGCAAGAAATAACCTGATCGCTTCCAGTCTTGCCACTGGAGCATAAGTCTGGTCGAAGTCAATTCCTTCTTCTTGACGATATCCCTTTGCGACAAGTCTGGCTTTATTCTTTATAATGGTTCCATCTTCGTCCATCTTTTTCCGGTAGACCCATTTTGTCCCAATGACGTTCTTACCCTTGGGTCTAGGAACAAGTGTCCAAACTTTGCATCGTTTGAACTGATTCAGTTCTTCTTCCATGGCTAGAATCCAGGATGCGTCGGAGTTGGCTTCCTCAAATTTCTTTGGTTCAACCTGTGAGAGAAAACTTAAGTGTAAATTCTCGTTGGTTATACCTCGACGAGTTCTGACGCCATCCCGAGGATCTCCTATGATTTGATCAACGGGATGATCCTTCAAGTGTCTGAACTCTAAAGTCCTTGCATCTGGGATCTCTTCAGCCACTGGAGTTGCATCTTCAGTTGGGATGTGTTCTTCATCTTGATCATCTACCTCTCCAATAGGGATTGTAGAGGTGATCTTGATGAACGTCTCGTCTTTATCTTTAGTAGTTTCATCCAAGCTAAGTTCCTTCAACTTTATACCTGCATCTACAATAGGCACACTAGACGAGTTGCTGTGCAGCAGACTCGTCTCATCAAATACAAGATGTATCGACTCTTCTACCACCAGAGTTTTTCTATTGAATACTCTATAGGCCTTACTATTACTACTATAACCTACAAAAATACCTTCAAAGCTTTTCTCGCTAAACTTGGTAGTGTGATACTTGCCGTTGTTAAGTACAAAGCACTTACAGCCAAAGATTCTAAAGTATGAAATGGTTGGTTTCCTGCCTTTTAGAAGTTCGTAAGGAGTCTTATCATGGTTTTTGTTGATGAGTGCTCGATTTTGCACGTGACAAGCGGTGTTGACGGCTTCAGCCCAGAAGTATTCTGGAAGTGAGGCATCACTCAACATGGTCCGGCAAGCCTCTATGAGTGTTCTGTTCCTTCTCTCAGCTACTCCATTTTGCTGTGGGTGCGAGGAGAGGAAAACTCATGAAAGATACCTTGACTTTCGCAGAATTCTGTCATGGCTCCAGACTTGAATTCCGTTCCATTATCACTTCTGATTTTGACTACGGAACAGTTGTGTTCATTCTGGATTTGCCTAACAAAATTGGTGAAAATACTGAAGGTATCTGACTTGTGTTTCAGAAAGAACACCCACGCAAAGCACGAGTAATCATCCACAATAACCAACATATATTCCTTACCTCCCAAACTTCTAACTTGCATTGGACCAAATAAGTCCATATGGAGAAGCTGTAAGCTTCTTTTGGAATCCTTGCCTATGATGCTTTTAAATGAACTCCTTGTTTGCTTGCCCTTGATACATGCGTGACAAGTACTGTCCGTAACGCACTTGACATTAGGGGCATCACGTACTAGGTTTTGAGAGAATAATATATTAATAGTTTTGAAATTAATATGAGCTAGTTTCTTGTGCCATTGGTCAGCAAGAGATGCACTACTTTTTGCTAAAAGACACACCGGTGTCGAAGAGTCTATACAAATGAAATTTAAACAGAAAATATTTCTGCTTCGAGTGCCTGATAAAATAGTTTCCATATTGTCAACCGATTTTATCAAACACTTGTCAGCATGAAATTCAACTACGTATCCTTTATCACATAGTTGGCTTATGCTGATGAGATTGTGTTCCAATCCTTCAACATAGGCTACATCCGAAAAGGATACGCTACCGTTAGAAATCATACCATAGCCTTTAGTTATCCCTCGATCTGAACCTCCAAAGATGACCTTTGGTCCGTTGCAGACTGAGGTGAAATTCTGGAGTAGGCTTCTTGTCCCGGTCATATGCCGAGAACATCCACTGTCCAAATACCAGATTGGCATTTTGGTGGCCTTTGGACATACCTGCAATTACAATCACTTAGCCTTAGGAACCCAAACACGTTTGGGTCCTTGGTCTCGAGTTAGAAAACTCCCCCTACGAGTATTAGCCTCATGAGTGGTCATTCTCACGTTGCTAACTTGAGGGGTTGTAGCATTACTAGGATTGAACCAACAATCGATGGCAAAGTGACCAATTCTACCACAACACCAATAGTCGAACCTGTTGTATCTTTGCCTAGTGAATTCCTGCTTGATTTTCTGAAATGATGGTCTAGCGGGAACATCACTCTTGGAGGAAGATGCTTCATGGTGATGGCATCTACATGAAGTCTTCTCCTTTAGAGGCCTTTCCTCAACAGGCTTTACTTTCGGTGCTTTCTTGAAGTTGTGGCCATGATTATAAGGACCATAGCTCTAAAGAGTCACTTCTTCATAAGGTGCCTTAAAGACACTCTCACCAAAGTTTCGAGGGCGAGTCCATCCTTGGTACCGAGACTTTGGCTCTACATAAGTAGGCCTGGTCAAGTGACCATAGGACGAGTCCAGGTCAAACTTGTTCGTTGGAAAGATTACTTTCTTGAATACAGTTTGATCCAGAGGGGCTTTCCCTTTCTCTTTGGCCAAGGCCTTCTTGGCGGCTTTATTCTTCCGTTGAGCCTTATTTCTCCTAGAAGATTTACTAGGAGCACCCTCATGGCCTAGTCCAGCATTCTTAGCCTTTGTTGAGAATTCAGCAATGAGTGGAAGAACATTCTTGGGTTTGGAGAAACCTTCAACAAGTTTCTTTTCAGCTTCGAGTTGATCTTCCAACTCTTTGATGATTTTTCCTTTAAGGTCAAGGTGCTTGAGAGCTAGATTGTATTCTTTCATTGCGAGATCGAAGTTTTCTTGAAGAGAGTTAGTCTTAGCGACTTCTTCTCTCAAGCTGCTCTCAACGGCCTTTAGAGACTGAATCTCTTTTGCCTGAGTTTTCACGACTCGACGACATTTTTCGTAGGTCATGAGCAACTCTTTGTACTGGGCCATGAGTTCTGACTCATCATCAGAAGAGATGTCCTCATGATCATGTTCAGAACTTTCAGATTCAGAGAGGGGAGTGTGAGATTTTACCTCCCCAGTGAACTGGGGGACTTGTTCATCATCTGAGTGAGCCATGAGCCCAAAGTAAGCTTCCTCTTCTTCACTCGACTCAGATGAGTCGGAGTCGCTGAGAGTTTTGCTCTTCTTGGCTACTAGACTCTTCTCTGTCCTCTTCTTGTGGTATGAGGATTTCTTTTCCTCTCTTCTGCCGCCCTCTTTCTTCTTGTGAGGGCAGTCCGCGATGACGTGACCTGGCTTATTACAACAATAACAAATGATGTCAGTTGAAATCTGTTTGTTCTGTTTAGAGTTATACCTGTCATGGCTACTTGAGCCTTTCTTTCGCTGATCACCGTCACGTCGTGATCTTCTGAATGAGGCATCTTTGCCTCTCCATTGCTTCTTCTTATTTAAGAATTTCTTGAATTGCCGGGAGAGCAATGAGAACTCTCCTTCAGATAGTTCTGAGCCAGATGAGCTTGGCTCAGATGATTCTTCTTCATCAGCTTCAGGAACTGGGGCAGGAGAGCTAGCCTTTGTCTTCCTTGAGCTATCTACCTTTAGAGCGACAGACTTCTCCTTGGATGCAGACCTGCTTATCTCTTCTTCAGCTTTTCTTGAGTTGATTTGCAGCTCGTAAGATATAAGCTTTCCGAACAGATTCTGCGGGTCCGTCTCAGCTAACCTTCCAAACTCCCGAATGGCACATACCTTATTGTCCCATTCCTTGGTTAGGGATCTTAAGAATTTGTCATTGAGTTCCCCATTGGTGAAGACACGTCCATAAACTCTTAGGCCATTTACTATCTTGAAGAAGTTCTCAAAAGTGTCAGCTATGGCTTCCTTATGACCCTGCCTGAAGGCTTCATATTTCTGGTTCAGTAGGGACCTTCGATCATCCCTCACTTCTTCTGTACCTTCCATTAGAGTCACTAGGGATTGCCACATCTCCTTGGCAGATTGTCAATGAATCAGATTCTGCAGCATTGAGTCATCGACTGCACTTGCGATAATATTTTTAGCTTTCTTGTCCAAAGAGACAAGTGCAATCTCGTCCTTATCTAGATCCATAAATTTCTTGGGAACTTGCTTAGATGAATCTATGGTGGAGGTGGTCATAGGAATGTGGGGACCTTCTTCAACAATCATGAAGATCCGGGGATCTACTGCTTCCATAAAGAATTTAACTCTTTCCTTCCACATAGGAAAATTGTTCTTGGTGCAGATAGGGAGCTTAGCAAAATCCTTGGTCTTACTCATGCTTGAAATTTCTCTTGAGACAACTTGGTAAGGATTAGATCAAGGTGTTAACCTTTTAACGATCAACCTCCCTCTGATACCAATTGAGAGAACTAAGTTGTCTACCTAAATCACCTAGAGGGGGGTGAATAGGTGAAATGCGTGTCAAATGCGGAATAAAAAATTAACACAGCACAGATCAAGCAATCACACAGACGACAAGAGATTAATAGTGGTTCCCCAATCTTGGGTACGCCCACTTTCCTCACCGATCTAGCAAATCACTAGACTCGTCTACTCCACTATCTCGGATTGAAAACAATCCTACACCTCGGAACCACGTTCCTACAAAACTCGATCCAAACCGGATCTACACTCAGAAGATAAAGCCTTCCTACAAATCTCGGAGAAAAACTCCTACAATGAAATTTGATTGAAAAGAAAATACAAACAATATATTGCACAGATCTGGATCTTTGATAGTCTTCTTCCTTGAGAACTTTGGCTTGATCAGAATATGTTGAAGATGACTTGAGAGAGATCCACAGATCTGAAAAATGGAATCACCTCGATCGAGAAAATAGATCAGAAATCTTTGAGGCTCGACGAGATCGAGTGATTATCCTTCGTCTGGATCTCTGGAGAAACAGAGTTGAAAGCAGCGATCGGAGATCGTCGATCCAGACCTTCTTCCGTGAACGGCAATGGCGGCGGCGTGAGAAATTAGGGTTCACGGGAACTTTTTTTCTTTCTTAAAATAATAATCTCTGTAAAGCTTGTTATTAGTCAAATCTAAAAGGACCTATTTATAGGTGGACTCCAACGGTCAGAAATTTAATTAGGGATGACACGTGGACCAATAAAAAATGATTAATTCGAAATACACAGCGAAATTGTACTTGGAGAATTTCAGGAATGTTTGAACAGATATACTCGAGACAGAGAAGAGACATACTCGAGTATAAGATGTTATATACTCGAGTGGATAGGAGGAGCATACTCGAGTATAAGAAGAGAAGTTACTCGAGTGATTCAGAGATCAACACTCGAGTGATTTTAGAACTACTCGAGTATGAGAGTATATACTCGAGTAAAAACACTTAGAGAAAATTTCTCAGATAAAATAGGAAGAACTACTCGAGTAGAAGAGTTGGAGATACTCGAGTGAGGGGAAAATGAACTACTCGAGTATCTTGGGAAGACTACTCGGGTAATCACTAAACTACTCGAGTATGAAAAACAACTACTCGAGTACAGAGTCACTTACTCGAGTATATAGGGAACTACTCGAGTAGGTAGACTTAGAAACTTTCTGAGATGAGAAGTGCAGATTTACTCGAGTATGAACAGAACACTTACTCGAGTAACTAACCAACTACTCGAGTACAAGTTATCACCTACTCGAGTACAATACAGTCTACTCGAGTATGTAATCCAACTTACTCGAGTACAGACTCACTTACTCGAGTGTACAAAAGAGGTACTCGAGTATGTGGACTTAGAGAAAATTTCGGATCTAAGAACAGAAGGATCTACTCGAGTATAAAATATGACCTACTCGAGTGACTAACTATCTACTCGAGTATAAGCTTATTTACACGAGTATACAGAGTCTTCTCGAGTATGTCTAAGGATCTACTCGAGTACTAGGTCACTTACTCGAGTAGATGAAGGAAGCTACTCGAGTATGTGGACTTAGAAAAATTCTTCTGAAAAAAAATAAACTTCAATACTTCAGTCCACCAATCCAAGTGCATGTATAGGGAGTGTATCCCAATAGAGAGGCTATACATGGGCCAACACTTTGGATCACACAATGAGGGATTACATTGTATGGTCCTGTGTTTGGTGACCCATTATAGACTGACATTGGTCTACACTTGGCAATAAGAACCTGCACACATACAACTTAAACACAATATCAAATACACCTTAATTCATCTTAGTTCAAGGTCTGACCTCCTACAAATCGAGGTATTGTGGAGACAAATCCCAACACAAATTTTGATTGTTGATGTGTCAGGTATGTATATATTTTTGATAAAATGGGCTGACTTTTTATTGCGTCAATTAGTATGACATCATTAGTTTTGAACGGTGTGGGCATATAGTTCTGGGTAATTTGAACAGGGAAGTGTATTCGAGGAAAAGCATGCCCATTTATTTCAATAAAAGAATAATTGAAAGGAGTGAATTTATAGAGGTTGTTCATTCCTAGTATGCAATCTTGCTCTAGGCCAGGTGGGAGAATAAAATAATTGAAAGAAAATTTATGTTTTGTGCCATATAGATCTTATATCGAGATAGGGATGTCTATTGCCTTATGTGTTACTTTTGTCGATTGTCCCATAAAGCTATTTAAAAGTCCAAATTTATCTATCGAAATGTGGTGTTCCTTTGGAATAAATGTTTGTTGAATTAAACTTACTTCAGAATCAGTATCCAGAAGAGCATGAATAGTGAATTCTTTAATATTTGGTAGCTTAAGAGTCAGAGGAAGATAGATATGGAGCTGCGCTTTTTTTTTGAGATCGACGGAATTGATTGTATGGATTGAGTGTGATTTTTGTTTTTTAGTATCCCAGTTATCCTGAGAGTCTAGGAGTTTTCGTTTAGTCTGAAAAACCCGTATAAAATATGCATTTGTTTGAAAGTAATCAATAGTGGATTTGTGTTTTACATAATATTCAGATACGTCGGTGAGTGTTATTATTCCCTGTGATACTTTGTGTTTTAATTCAAGATATACATCATATATAAGTTTAGTTTCATATGCCTCAAATTCTTCGTCAATATTGTCGGCGGAAAAATGTACTATACAAATATTAGGGGGTTGATTGGAAAAAAATGACTTAGTGATATAGTGGTGCTCAAGTGTTGGTGGTGGTAGGGTGTTATGAATAGAATGAGTATGAGGAGAAAAAAGAAGTTGCAATTGTTGGCAGATAGTATTATAATGAATTCGTAGTTTGTGAAACCAATTTTGCTGGGGAATAGTTATATTAGAAGGGCAACAGTAGTTGTCGTCTATCAAAAATATTTGTGAACCACCGATATTTTGCATGATTGTGTAATAGATCCGTCGATACAGGAAAAATAATTAATTTGCGTAGTATAAGTAATTTATGTTTTAAAGATAATTTTGCTTTTAAAATTTGGGGCTGTAACTGGAGAATTACAACATTTATCATTTAAATTTTGGTTTTGACCCAGTTCTCTATGGCTGGACGTCAGACCCCAATCCTTGGATTTCTGGTTAGGTTAAGTAGCAAACTCATACCAAAGGTTTATCCGACTGCTTTATAGAGAGAGAGCACAACTTTAATTCAATTTCTACCTTAAAATGTAGTGGAAAATAAATGAAAAAAAGCGCAAATTTTGTGTAGCAAAAAAGATTTAAAGCAACGTCTTCTACATGGTAAAAAAAATAAATCATCCCGCAAAGAGCGGATCCGGCGAAACTTAGAACATTAAAAAAAACTTACGAAAAACCCTCGGGGGGACGAAAAACGACCCTCTGATACCAAGTGCGGTATATCGGTAAGTATCTCTCTTACTTAGGGGGTGGAGGAGCAGAAATTTAGAGCGAAAGTGGAAGAGAAATAGTAACTCAAGAGTATCTCAGAAGCACTTAAGGAAACTTTCTCAATTTCTATTTCTCGATGTCTATTACATTTGAAGAGGTTCCCTTATATAAGCCTCTTGTCATCATATGACTACAATACAATAATTTCCATCAACTGGCTTTCACATCATTATTATTTCATTGACACGTCTGCCTCTTTATTTCTTGCAGGAGAAGTTAAACATCTACTTTATCTGTTGCATAGTGTTGAATAAGGAGAAGTTAAGTATCTGTTTTATCTGTTACATAGTGTTGAATAGTTGCAGCATAGTATTGACATAATATCTGTTTTGTTAGACCATCTTGACATAGTTGCAGCATAGTGTTGGCATAGTATCTGTTTTGTTGGAGCATCTTGGCATAGTGTTGGAATAGTTGCTATTTCTGTTGGAGCATCCTGGCATAGTAGATGTGGATTATGTACTGCAAATCTCTTATTTCTAGTAGATAGCCTCGCCATCTCATATTGTGACTTCATAATTTGTCCTCTGGACGCCTCTGACGATGTACCGTCTGTCTTTATGTATTGATATTATGTTTGCAGATTGTATCAAGAGATTCTGCGGATGAATAATCAATCCATTCTACAGTATTGTCCCATTTTTGAGGACTTGGTTCGACTTCGGACTGTGTTTTGACTTCGGCCTATTGGACCTTCCTCTTATTCTCGTGTAATTCAATATTTACAAGACTTTCAGTGAGTAAGTTCATTGTTTTAATGAAATTGCGCTTTCCACCGTACTCAAATTCATATAGCAAATTATTAAGTAACTGGTAGTCATAATATTTCAATTCCGTAAGTGAATGAAAAAGAGGGGTTTGAAACTATAGAGCTTGAAGGCTTTCTCTGTATGTGTTGTTGGGCAATTTTGGGTGGTAACCCTTTTATCAGAGGTGTTTGATAAAGTCATTCGATGTGAACATTTATCAGAAGTGTCTGATATAGTTGCTTGCAGCAAACTTCTGTTTGAATGTTTTATCGTTGTTTTATCCATAGCCTGTATATAAATACCAATTGGGTATTATGGTTATTTTGACCTGTTGGGTCATAATGAATTTAAACAAATATATTTCAACCAATAGGGTTGTGAGATCGATTGGGTCATAATACAAACATATTTCAACCAATAGGGTTGATGAGACTGATTGGGTCTAATTGTTTTATGCGACCATTTGGTCGTATCATATTTGTGATATTGGTACTTTTACCCTCAAATTCCCTGATATGGGATGGATATTTGTTTTATCCGTTTCATCGAGTTTTTCGATGAATTTAATGGTTCGTCCTTCAACAGGAATATTATCCTGGTCTTCCGAGCTAGTAGTAGCAAAACTAGTGTTAGTATGGACAAGATTTGTAAAATGCGAAGAATTGCTTTGCAAAATTTTTGAATTTGCAGAAGTGCCTTCATTCTTTTTTTGATACGTAGTTTTAATAAAATTTCCTGTGTCGATAAAAACATCGTCTCGTATTGTTATTTGTCGCGACAGGTCTTTAATAAAAACTTGAAGATCCATATCATTTTGGAAATGATTGAAATTAAGGATTCGAGGTTATATTGTTTTTTTAATACCAACCTCATATAACATTATCGAGTCTTTTGGTGTAATAGAACTGAATGTTGCCGTATCATTTAAGGCTATACAATGTTCCCATTGGATCCTAAGAACCTTTGATCCAGTTATCATGGAGACATTTTTTATATTTAATGATAACGTAATCGATTTCATTATATTTTGATCGTGGAGGCTTACACAGTAGTTTGAGTATATATTTACTCCAAAAACTCTATTCCCGAGATTTGATTTTGCACCTCCTAAAAGGCTGTTTAGGGGATCGATAATGCGTTCATCGCGGCAGACAACTAAAATTGGGCTGTTAATTCCGGATTGAAATAATCAAATTATTTTTATCTGAATTCTTCCTATATGTAGGTAGTTTTTATCTGGATATCATTTTTTTAAATAATTTAATTTATTTATATCTAAAAGTTGAATTGAATTGAAATTTTCTCCTTTTTTAAGTTCTATATTTCCTTGAATACGCTTGAAGATGTATACATTTTTATTCAAAAATCGTGATTTCCAATTATTTATTTTATAGATTTAGTTTTTATGTGTTTTTAGTACGGCTGCCTTTAGGCGCTCTACGTCTTCATCTGTTATAGTATATTCTTCTCCAATGCTATCAGAAAGAGTATTATTGGTAAATTCTTTATAAGTGTTCATTAAGATATTAAAAGATGGCGATTCTAAGTAGTCAGAATTATGTCTGCTCTTTTTTGGAGAGCGTTCGTCTATCTCATTTATGACATTTTTCTTTATCATAGGTAAATCTTCGTATTTAAGGATTATTAATAATGCGATGCGATCACCTTGTTCGATTTGAATATCGTCGATTGCCATATTTTAAATGATGATGGAAATAGATTGGTTGCAGAGGGACGAATTATCGCACTTGTAATTATTAGTTGTTTTTTTGCTATAGTGGGTCTATTTGTGATAAGACCGAAATATCCTAGGGGAATGGTAATTTTGAGATCGAGAGGTATTTCGCGCGTATGATATCGCGCTATGGTAATATCGGTACTAACAAACAACGTGTATCCTAGTGAAGTTATATCTTCTTTATGCGGATATAATGCGTGGGGTGATGTTAATTCGATTTGAATGATATTTAATATTTGATTTAAAGTGATCATATTTATGTTTAATTTTTCAACATTTTTGTCCATATCAGAGTATATAGATTCTAATTCGTATATTGATGGTTCGTCACTTGGAATGTCTTTTATACTGTACGTATTAATGTCATAACCTTGAAGGTTTGTGATAAATATCTTTTTAATTGTGGTGGAGCATTCATTTGCATAATGACCATCTTGTTGGCATTTAAAGCATTTACAATTCTTTTTATATTTTTGTTGTAGCAAATTTAATATTTTGAACTTCTTCAGGATGCATGCTATCAAAGTTTTTTAGCCAAGCTAGAGCAAACCCTTCTCAGAGGCTAGTGGCATATAACAGGAAATATTCATGACTTAGCTCTTTTGGAAGAATTTGAATGGTACCATTTATGTATTGGGTTCATTCAGTCATGTATTTTTTAACTCTCTATGTGGGATATTATCAATATTAAAAAAACTCCCTAGATTGTTATGTGAATTATGTGTTGGTTTTTATTACGATGGTGTTGGTAATTATGATAATTCATCCATTCTTGGCGTTTAACATATCTTAAAAACTCTGGATCGAAAGTGTCCTCCTTAACCTCTATTCGTTCATGTTTTCTAGATGTGCTACTATCATTTGAAATTACTTCACCGGTTTCAACATATATTTTATAATTATCTGGTGTTATAATTTTATGTGTTGGAATCTGAAGAAGGTTTTGAATTGTTTTCAAAGTTCTGAAATTTATAAAAATCTATGGCGTATTGATGTTTGTGATAGTAGTCATAGAGTTGGGTGCAATCTATTTCGTCGTTAAGTTCCTTTTGTTTTAGGGCACTGATATTTGCAGGACTATAATCAATATTTGCAGCCCGTGGATATTTGCAACCCACAAATAGATATTTGCAGTCCCGTCGGATATTTGCAGCCCTTATTTAAAAATTAGATTTAATTTTTGAAAATCTTTTTTCCTCTACTAATTGATAAATTTAAGAAAACCCAAAACTAAACATATATCATTCAAATCAAAATATAAATCTTATCATCCTAGCAAAACCAAAATGACAAAAGCTATATTTTTTTCATTTAGCTCTACTATTGTAATGAACACATATCATTCAACTCGAATACATCTTCCCCAAAATGAACACTAGCCTGCACAAAATAAAAAAAAATATTTCATTTTTGTATTCTAAAATTGAATTTCTATCACGAAATAATTTTTTGAAGTTGCGAAGATCTTACAAAATAGATATATGTTTTTTTGCCGCCCTTGTAAAACAAGCGTGAATGCAGTGGATGACAAACCTACAAAAAATTTGCGTATATAAATTAAAAATAATTATGTAGAAAATAAATTATAATTAAACAAATGCATACCTTTCATATATTCTGAATACGTGTTATATATGGAATTTCCCATTCTTCCGCTATGTCTTGACGGTACCTTGACCATACTGAAAATAATTGTGGTAGCGGACAATATTCATGGATTTTCAAAAGAACAAAGTGGTTGCCATTAACAAAACCAATATTGATAACCATTCTAGTTGTCGGTGGCATCGAATGCAAAGGAAGAAAGATGAATGATTGTTCTCTTGAGTAATGAATAAATTTGACGTTATAACATGATGCCACTACTAGACCCATATCTGGCATGGGCATCCATTTATCCATAGGTGCAGGAGTAATATAACAATCTAGTCAGCTTAGTAACTCCAATCTCCTTGTCACTCCCATTATCATGTTGTATAACTCTTCACGTTCACATAATTCTTGGCATAAATCACGACGAACTTTAACCCTATTTTCCTCCATGTTCAGCAATACTTATCGCTCTGTATCCGCAGTGACATCGCCATCACGTTGGTGACATCAATAATATGTGTTGATATGAATGGTGGCATTTCTGATCTAATACGTTCAAGTAAAGTATTTCTTGTGTGGATAACCCTTCTTACAACTTTCTTCATATTCATCTTTAAAGTTTGGTGATCAAGCATTAAGACATGCTCAAAATATGACGACTCTCTTCTTGTTGATTTATAATTATCCACCATTCTCTTCAAACTCCCCTTTGGACACCCCCACAACTTTCTCGGAATTTTTGGTTCTTGAGTTTGACTTAATGGTGGATTGATTATTTCTCAAAGCTTTCTTTTTAGTTCTTTTTTTTGGAGATCACTACTTGTCTTGTACCTATTTAATAGTCCTTCAATATCGTTAACAATATCATTTTCATTTGTGCAATCAACGTTGACTGGAGAAGTTTGTTTTGTCTCATGCAAAGTCAACTGTCTCCAATGCTTGTGTATCATCCAAAGTGGCAATGGTTTACAACCACTGACAAATGACAATAACTCATGTGCGCATGGTAAACCAAATGTAAATCTTACTTTATGCTTGCATTTATCTGGCTCAAAATGACTTGCTTTGCTTGCAACTTCTTCTTTTTTGATAAGTTCTAACGCAAAAAACTGAAATATTACCAACTAGCTCAGTGTACAACAAACTTTTAAACTATGTGTTAACATGAATCTTCCTCTGAGCAAACATCTTCTTAATCTCTGTATGTTGTAACAGAAGTTACTGATCAAAAGCTTTCCATACGGTTGTAAGATTACCAGTAGAAACTTCTAAGAATTTTTTCAACTTGCTATGTCCACTTTCAACACGGTTGGTAGACGCATTACCTAAGTGCAAATATTTATCAATCTATGCTGAGATAAAATATTCTTTGTACGGGTCGAGCCATGTTGTTGTAACATATGAAAGTACATTAGGGTGCATAACTCCACAATCCGCTATCAACTGATTATATTGCATGTTGAACTCATTTTCAGTTCTAGATTCTACAATATGTTGCCAAACACCCAAAAAAATTTCATAATCTTTTTCGGCTGTTAATTTTTTTTTGCAATGGGCCAAAATATTTCTGCTAATATGAACCCGACATAGTAGATTTTTGGCTTGAGGAAATACACACTTGATTGCGTTCATTAAAGCAATTTCCTGATTAGTGACAAAACAATTTGGCAAGTTATTTTCACTAAAAATACTTTTAAAGCACTCTAATGCCCATCGATAGCTAGCTTCAGTTTCGTTTGACATGAAAGCAAAAGCTGAGAAAAAAGACTTATTTGTTGATGTTAAACCCACAATAAAAAGTAAAGGTAATCGATATCGATTTGTCTTATACGTGCAATCAATCATGAACGTATTTAAGAACATATTAGTTAACATAACAGAAGTCGGATGTGCAAAGAACAAACATTCCAACTTGTACAACCCCGTGTTCGCCGAAGGGACTCAGGAAAGCAGGAGGGTCGACCCCGGCCCGCGCCTCTAGGGGTCGCCCAAGCGGGCCAGCCTGGCCCGCGCCCTCCCAGGCGGGTCAGCCTCCGACCCGCGCCTATTCGGTGGGTCAGCCCTTGCTTCCTCTCCTAGGCGGGTCAGCCCGCGCCTCCCCAGGCGGGCCGTATCTAAGCCAGCCTGGCCCGCGCCCTCCTAGGCGGGTCAGCCTCCGACCCGCGCCTATTTGGCGGGTCAGCCCTGCCCGCCTCTCCTAGGCGGGTCGGCTCGCACCTCCCCAGGCGGGCCGTCTCTAATCTGCGTCCCCCTAGGCGAGCCAGCCCCGGCTCGCGCCTCCCGCCGAGTAGAGGCCTTGAGGGGCTATTCGCCCAGTCCCCAGTGGGAGGGATTCCTTACCATTTCCCCTGCTGGCCTTCCCTTAGCCAGTCAAAACAACGGAGTCTCGCTGTTGGCAGACCCAGGTGGGCTGCACATAGCTGTTCGGAACAGCGGAGTTTGGCTGTTGGCAAGCTAGCCTGAGGAGCTTTCAGTAATTTCAGGACAACAGAGGTCAGTTATTTGCAGATCACCTTCAGAATCCTATAAATAGGACCCAAGGGGTACCTCAGGAGGAAGGCTTACTGGTCTTCTAGTCACATAGCGCTTTCTGAGGTACCTTAGCCCGACATTTGGCTAAGGAGGGGAAGCGCTCAGTGATCTTTCGGGTGTGTGGTGGGACATCCGCGCTGGGCCCTTGGTCTAGTCCTTTACTCTCTTTTCCTTGTTATTTTCTTGCAGGAGCAAAGTAGGTGCGCGACCACCCCTTCATCAAGGGTGAACTCCACAAGAGACCGATTCTCGGTTTTAACATTTTTGGTGTGGTGAGCGTGGAAAGTGGTCAACATAGAAAACCTTCAGCTAGCTCAATGACTGGAGGAGAAAGGCAAGGATCGGACAGGGCCGACTCGCCACCCCCTTCCCCCCTTCACCACTATGGGGATGCTCGAGGAGTTCAAGCAGGAAGTGCTCGGTATGGTCCGATTCGCACTCGGCGTGCGGACCGAGAGCTCGACTCCGGTGATTTTGATTCTCGCGGATCTGGCACTCGGAGAGGTCGCTCCCGCTAGACGAGCAGGGAAGGAAGTGGCCGAGGAGGGTCAGGGTGCCGAGCTCCCCGGGCGAGTAATTTTCCCAGGTTCGGGGAGCGGTGGCAGGTTCAGCAAGTTGGGACGTGAGACCCTCCTGCTCGCCCAGTAGGGGGAGAGAGCCCCTTTAGTGAGCTGGTCTCCTCTACACTAGTCCCATATGGGTTCAGGGAGCCTGAGATGTCTTACTAGACCAGGAAGGGAGACCCGGTCCAACACATCCAGTGGTTTGAGGACGTGGTCTCAATCCGGCAGATGTCGGATGGCTTCAAGTGCAGGCTCTTCGCCATCACTCTGAAGGAGAAGGCCAGGGAATGGTTTCACCAGCTGCAGGCCAGTTCCATCTACTGCTTCGAAGACCTCCACCGGGGGTTCATGCTGAGGTTCACAACCTCGAAGAGGAGGAAGAGGGAGTCAAAGTCCCAGTTCCGCATCAAACAGGGGGTGAATGAGACCCTGGGGAGCTACGTCGATCGCTTCCAGGAGGAGGTCACCAAGGCTCAGAAGATGCTGGGCCACACTATGATGATGACCTTCACCCTGGGGCTACAGCAGGGTTTCTTTCGAATGGAGTTGAAGAGCATTTCCCCCTCTCCTACGAGGAGTTGATGGAGAGGGCGGCGAGAGAAGTCGACAGGGAGGTGTCGAACCCGGAGTTTGCCCGGAGGTTGGCCAGGTGGGCTACAGAGGAGGAGAGACCCAGAGGAGGCAGAGGTTAGGAGGAAAGAAGTGTTGAGCCCCGGTAGAGGGAGCATCCACAATAGCATCCCAGGTGGGGGCGCTAGGAGCCGAATCATCGGCTAGGGTGGAGGCCCGAATGGCAGGAGCAGGGGGCGAGGAGAGGGTTCCGCAGAGGGGACAACTGCCAAGGAGGCCAAGGCCAGTTCTACCCTCTGGGTGGGAGGCAGGGCCAGAGGCCCCCCCCTCCCTGATCAAGAGGAGGCTATGGCCATAGCCGCGGGGGAGAGGAGAAGAGCAATAAAGAGGAAAAGAAGGGAGGTTAGGGTGGAGCTACCCTACTGTGACTTCCATCGGGAGGAAGGGCACGCCACAACCACGTGCCCGGAGTTCCTCAAGATGAGAGGAAACAGGGAGCAGTAGCAGCAACAAGAACCCCAAGGGTTGCGGATTGAGGAGGTCCTGCCTCGGGCAAAGGAGGCAGGTGCGAAGACCGGGCAGATGTGGGAACCCGGGGAGGGATCAGAGCGATCCATTGGGGGCGGGGATCGAGGCTTCCCTAAATGCGAGCCTCCATACCATGTACCGACAGAGCATTGGATCCACATCCCAGACCCCACCCCCAGAAGAAAGAATCACCTTCACGGTCAAGGACATGCCAGTCACGAAGACCCCTTTTGCGATGCGCTGGTAGTCCAGATGGCCATCAAATATTTCACCGTCTCTCGGATCCTCATCGACAACGGAAGCTCAGTAAACGTCATCTTCAAGAAGGCATTTGATGCTATGAAGGTGGAGGCCAGGTGGGTGTTGGCCTCAGATGGGCCCCTATTTGGCTTCTCGGGGGAGAGGAAGGAAGTCGAAGGAGGAGTAGGACTCCAAGTCTCTCTGGGAGGGCAGTCCCGCAATTGCAAGTTCGTCATTGTGTACGCCCCTAGCAGCTACAACGCCATCTTTGGGAGGCCCCTCATTAGCGCCTTCCGCTGCGTCCCCTCATCCTTCCACCAATGCCTGAAGTTCAATGTTGAGGGGGTCCAGGTCCGGGTCCGCGGAGACCCTAAGATGGAGAGGGAGTGCTATGTCACTGCCGTAAACTCCATCTCATGGAAGGAGGAAGCTGAAGAGATGGGGCAGAGGATGGAGGAGGCAGAGCAGGGGGTTGGCCCGGAGGAGATGGAGGTGGAGGGGAGTTGCGCCCAGGAAGAGGAAGAAAAGGAAGTTAGGGAGTCGGCCGAGGCAATGACCGTAGAAGAAGTCGAGGAAGAGGCCCTCGCCTCAGGAGGAGGGGATGCCGAGGAATGGGGGGGGGAGCGGCCTCTCCTGGAGGCGGCAGAAAAGGTGGTGGAGATGGAGGTTCTCACCCTCAGGGGCAAGGTGGAAAAGGTTCGCGTCAGCGGGGGGCTGACCCCGGAGGCCCAAGGCAAGATGCTGGAGTGCATTCAAAAGAACGTGGACATCTTTGCTTGGGGCACTATAGAGATGCCCGGGATCGATGCCGAGGGGTCCTGCCATCGCCTCAACCTGGATCCGGAGGCTCGCCCCATCCAGCAGAAGAAGAGGCTCATAACAGACATGTTGGCTGAGCCGATTCGAGAGGAGGTGGCCAAACTCCTCAAGGCCGGTTTTGTATCCGAGATCCAATACCGTGGCTGGGTCTCCAATGTTGTAATGGTTAAAAAAGGAGACGGCCGGTGGCGCATGTGTGTTGATTTTTCTCTTCTTAATAAATCATGCCCTAAGGATTGTTACCCCTTGCCTCGTATCGATGCCGTGGTTGACTCAGCCGCCGGTTTCCCTATAATGAGTTTTTTAGATGCATTTTCAGGTTATCACCAGATCAGGATGCACCCTCCCGACATCAAAGATGTCTCCTTCATCACCGGGGATGGGTGTTACTGCTATAAAATGATGCCTTTTGGGCTAAAAAATGCAGGGGCAACTTATCAAAAAATGATGGACAGGGTCTTCCGAGAGCAGAGGGGAAGGAACTTGGAAGTGTATGTCGACGAACTCATGATCAAGAGTCGATACGACGACTCTCACCTCCAGGATCTGGAGGAAACCTTTGCCACCCTGCGCGAGCACAAGATGAGGCTGAATCCCTTGAAATGCCTCTTCGCGGCGAGCAAGGGCAAATTTCTAGGCCACCTCCTCACCCCCGCTGGGGTAGAACCCAATCCCGACAAGGTCCGGGCGATTATGGAGCTGGGGTCGCCTCAGAATGCAAAGGAGGTGCAGCGATTGACAGGGAAGCTGGCAGGGTTGAGCAGGTTCCTCTCCCAGGCCGGGGAGAAGTGCTCTCCCTTCTTCAAGACCTTGAGAGGAGGCCGGAAGTTTGAATGGACCTCGGAGTGCGAGGAGGCATTCCAGGCCTTAAAGAGGCAGCTTACTCAAGCCCCCCTACTCCAGGGGCCAAAGGAGGGGGAGGACTTATTCTTGTACTTAGGGGTCGGGGCGGAGGTCCCGAGCTCTGTTTTAGTTCGGGAAGAGGGGAAGAAACAGCTCCCGATTTATTATGTGAGTAGGGTATTGAGGAAGGCCGAGCTCCGCTATCCTATTTTGGAGAAGCTGGCCTTCGCTCTGATCATCTCGGCCCGGAGGCTTTGGCCTTACTTCCAGGCACACTCGATCCGAGTGGTGACTGACCACCCCCTCCGCAGCATCTTCGAAGGGGTAGAACATTTGGGCAAATTGGCTAAGTGGTCGGTGGAATTGAGGCATAGTATATCATGCGAGATGACCAGCTATACTGGAAGACCCTCTCCGGGATGTTGGCACGCTGCGTGGCTGAGAGGGAGGTCCCGAGGATCTTGGAGGAAATTCACTCCGAGGAGTGCAGGAGACACTCCGGGAGTCGAACCTTGGAAGGCCGGGTAATCAGGCAAGGGTATTTTTGGCCAACCCTGAGCCAAGACGCGGCAAAGTTCACGAAGGAGTGTCATAAGTGCCAACTGTTCGCACCCCTCCAGCTACAACCAGCCCAACGCCTCAGGAGTATCACATCCCCTTGGCTATTTGCAATCTGGGGAATGGACTTGGTTGGCCCCTTCCCCCAGGCTAATGACCATAGAAGGTTCCTGCTCGTGATGATTGATTATTTCTCTAAGTGGCTGGAAGTCAAGGCGCTGGCCAAGGTAACCTCCCAGATCATCAGGAACTTTGTATGGGGGGAGATTATTTGCCATCACGGGTTGCCTCAGGCCATTGTCACGGACAACGACCCTCAGTTTGCCAGTGCCGAGTTCATTAGCTTCTGCGGGCATCTCGGGTTCGATCTTAGGTTCGCCTCAATTCATCACCCCAGTAGCAACGGGCAGGTGGAGGAGGCGAACAAGATCATTGTTAACCTCCTCAAAAAGAAGGTAGAGAATCTGAGAGGAAGTTGGGTGGAGTAGCTCCCCTCGATTCTCTAGGCCCTTAGAACCACACCCAATACGGCGATAGGAGAGACTCCTTTCAAACTCTCCCACGGGTGTAAGGCGGTACTTACAGTAGAGTTCGAGGTCCGAACCCCTCGGGTGGTCGAGGCCGGAGAGGGCAGAGAGGAATGGAGGGTCAAGAATGAGGATGAGCTGTGACCCTCACTCGACATGGTTGAGGAGCTGCGAGACCTCTCTGCCGTCAGGCAAGAGGAAGCGAAGAGAAGAATGACCAAATACTTTGACAAGCATGTCAGAGTCAAACAGTTCGCGGAAGGAGACTTGGTCTTAAGAAAAGTGGATGCCGCAGGGAGGTCAGCCGCCGTGGGGAAGCTCAATCACAACTGGGAGGGACCATTCATTGTACAGGAGGCGTTGAAGTCGGGAGGGTACTACCTCCGGAATGTGGAGGGCGAGACCCTCAGCCTCACGTGGAACGCTGATGGCCTAAAATGTTTTTTCCCCTGAGTCATGTAAATGGCGTTTCAGTTTTTAATAAAGTTTCTTTTGATGAACCTGTGCCCTGACAATGAAAAGCGAGAATAGGAGTCTGCCCCAGACCCCAAGCAGATCCCGCCATAAGGCTCCCATTAAGCTGGCAGGGCTGGATGTAACTCGGAGGAGTTTACCCTAGACCCCGAGCAAATCCCGCTGCCAGGCTCCCATTAAGCTGGTAGGGCTGGATGTCACTCGAAGGAGCTTTCCCTAGACCCCGAGCAGATCCCGCTACCAGGATCCCACCAAGCTGGCAGGGCTGGATGTCACTCGGAGGAGTCTACCCCAGACCCCGAGCAGATCCCCCTACCAGGCTCCCACCAAGCTGGCAGGGCTGGATGTCACTCAGAGGAGTTTGCCCCAGACCCCGAGCAGATCCTACTGCCAGGCTCCCATGAAGCTGGTAGGGCTGGATGTCACTCGGAGGAGTCTTCCCCAGACCACAAGCAGATCCCGCTGCCAGGCTCCCACCAAGCTGGCAGGGCTGGATGTCACTCAGAGGAGTCTGCCCTAGACCCCGAGCAGATCCCACTGCCAGGCTCCCACCAAGCTGACAGAGCTGGATGTCACTCGAAGGAGTCTGCCCAAGACCCCGAGCAGATCCCTCTGCCAGGCTCCCATTAAGCTGGCAGGGCTGGATGTCACTCGGAAAAATCTGCCCCAGACCCCGAGCAGATCCCGCTGCCAGGATCCCATCAAGCTGGCAGGGCTGGATGTCACTCGAAGGAGTCTGCCCCAAACCCCGAGCAAATCCCACTGCCAGGCTCCCACCAAGCTGGCAGGGCTAGATGTCACTCGGAGGAGTCTTCCCCAGACCCCGAGCAGATCCCGCTGCCAGGCTACCACCAAGCTGGCAGGGCTGGATGTCACTCGGAGGAGTCTGCCCCAGGCCCCGAGCAGATCCCGCTGCTAGGCTCCCATTATGCTTGCAGTACTGAATGTCACTCGGAGGAATATGCCCCAGACCCCGAGCAGATCCCGCTGTAAGGCTCCCATCAAACTGGCATAGCTGGATGTCACTCGGAGGAGTCTGCCCCAGACCCCAAGCAGATCCCGCTGTCAGGCTCCCATTAAGCGGGCAGTGCTGGATGTCACTCGGAGGAGTCTTCCCCAGACCCCGAGCAGATCCCAGGGCTGGATGTCACTCGGAGGAGTTTACCCCAGACCCCGAGTAGATCCTGCTGCCAGGCTCCTATCAAACTGGCAGGGCTGGATATCACTTAGAGGAATCTGCCCCAGACCCCGAGCAGATCTCGCTGTCAGGCTCCCATTAAGCTGGCAGGGCTGGATGTCACTTGGAGGAGTTTACCCCAGACCCCGAGCAGATCCCGCTGTCAGGCTCCCATCAAATTGGCAGGGCTGGATGTCACTCAGAGGAGTCTGCCCCAGACCCCAAGCAGACCCCGCTGTCAGGCTCCCATCAAGCTGGTAGGGCTAGATGTCACTCGGAGGAGTCTGCCCAGACCCCGAGCAGATCCCGCTGCCAGGCTCCAATCAAGCTGGCATGGTTGGATGTCACTCGGAGGAGTCTTCCCCAGACCCCGAGTAGATCCCGCTCCCAGGCTCCTACCAAGTTGGCATGGCTGGATGTCACTCTAAGGAGTCTGCCCCAGACCCCGAGCAGATCCCACTGCTAGGTCCCACCAAGCTGGCAGGGCTGGATGTCACTCGGAGGAGTCTGCCCCAGACCATGATTAGATCCCGCTACCAGGCTCCCACCAAGATGGCAGGGCTGGATGTCACTCGGAGGAGTCCGCCCTAGACCCCGAGCAGATCCCGATGCCAGGCTCCCATCAAGCTGGCAGGGCTGGATGTCACTCGGAGGAATCTGACCCAGACCCCAAGCAGATCCCACCGAAAAAACAAGGGTTGGACGCGACTCCGGGAGCCCGTTCAGACCTCCACTGACCGACAAGGGCGGGGGACATCGACTGGAGTAGAGTATACGTGAAGGAGCTAGCCGCCCTCGACACAAATAGATTAGTGGGTCGGCTAGAGGATCTCGGCAAGATAGCGGGCCAAGAGAGCCGGCCCCGACCTAAAGATCGGCGAGTCCCAGGAAAGGGGCTAGGCGACGGTAACTCGGCCGTGCCAATACCCCAAGAAAGCCATCTCGCACAAAGTCCTAACACACGCTAGGGTTTTATCACCCACCCAATGACGCGAATGGGAGTAGCGAGCCCGAGTGGAGTAAGCGAGTCGCCCCCTCGCATCGCGGCCATCTCACTTACCCATCGCTCCTAAGCCTAAGTTCAGAGTCTAAAACGAGCGGACGACCTCACTCGCTCGCTCACAGCCGCAACGCCCAAAAGAACATTCAAGAGTAAAAATAATCATAACAAGTGTAAGAATCAAGGGGAGAATGCGAGAAGTAAAGATATCCGCGTTTCAGATTAAAAAATAAAGAGCTATGTACACTGGGTAAATAAAAAAAGGGTTAACTACTACAAAAACTAGGCTCTGGCCCGCGTCACTGCCACGACAAAAATGGGACAAATGCAAGCTCCCGACGAGGCGATCCCTGAGCGGCGGGCCCTTATACACGGTGGTAAGACCCGTCACCCAGCTCTGGTACTGGAAGGAATAGCTCCGGTACCACCTCGCTCGCCAGGAGCTTGGCACCGTCGTCCTTGATTAGGTTGGCCCGCTGCAGCGTCTGGAGGGTGTATTTTGCCGCGCCGGCCGCGTTCTTCTGCATCATCACCTCTATCTCGTGATCGCTGTAATGAGCGAGCTGGCAGCTGCTTGTAGGTGGCGGCGGGCCAGCCGTTGCAGCCTCCAACGCGTCCACCTACTTCTGAAGCATCTGCTTCTCCTATTAGAGGGTGACGATCTCAGTACCCAGTCGGCTGGCCGTCACTGCATCCTGTGAAAGGGAGAGCAACCGAGTTTAGTCGCGCGGGAGGAAAGAAAGGTTGAGGCAAGGTGAGAAACTTACCGCTCCACCAAGGTACTGAGCGAGAGCGGCCGCTGCCGCGTCGGCCCGCTTCCGCAGTTCATCCGCCTCCTCCTGAGCAAGTTTGCGGGCCGCCACTTTCTCATCGATTAACTTGTTGAGGGACGGGGCGTTCTTGTCCAGCCAAAGACACCGCCGACCGACCATATGGGCCAGCTCCAGGCTGCGAATCTGGGCCCGCGCACTTTCATAGATCAACACCCGCGTCGCCTCCTCGTCATAAACGGCGGCATCCTCTCGCCCGTAGACGCTGAAGGTAAGGTTGTAAGCATCCCTGCTGCTGGAGTCGTCCTTCAACCAGCTCGGCAGCAGCGAGGATATGTAGACTCGGTTGGTCTCCTTGTCCCATTGGAGCAGCGAGACTCCAGACTCGTCTGCTGGTCCCTCACCATAACCAAAGTTGCGGTGCCCACGGGGGATTGGCTTACCGGCGGGATGAACCTCCTCTGGAGGCTGCGATGTGCCCACCTCTCCTCCAGAAGATCTGATGGCCTGAGAGGACGCGGGGGCAGGAAGGGTGGATGGCTTACTCGCGGGGGCCTTTCCCTTGTCGCGAGCCGGGGAGGTCGAGCCACCCACCTTCTTCGATTTCTTGGGTAGTGGCAGGTCCTGAGGCCGCTCGCGGCTGGACCGCTTCCCGGGAGCAGGGGTTGAGAACTCGCGATGGGAAGCAGCAGCCGCCTCGGCCCGGGCAAGCTTGCCAGTAGTGAGTCGCGCGCTCTCATAAGGCGTATGGAGAGGAAGGTCGCGCTCGCCTGCAAGAGTATTAGACTTAGAAAATATTCGACATGATCAAGAGCGCGTAGATGGGCGAATCACTTATCCTCACCGGGCGGGACGGGGATGAGGTCGTCCAGGTTTCTACGGAGGTAGGCCACCTTCCCAGCGAAGAACCAGAATAATCCCGCTTCATGACCCTCCAGGGCCGGGGGGGGGGGGGTAGCTCGCCTCGCTGAGTTGGACGGGCGAGAAGGGGACATTGCCGAAGTCCCCCTTGACGAAGATGAACTTTTTGATCCAGTTGTGGCTCTTATTGACGGTCTCCCGCACCTTAACGTGGCTGCTGGCGAAGCAGGCGGTCCCGTCTTTATTCGCCCGAAAAGAGAATAGCTTGCGGAATACCGCGAGGCTGAACTCGATCTTCTCCTCTTGCAGGAAGCAGGCGAACCCGACGATCACTGCAACGGAGTTCAGGGTCATCTGCCCTGGGACTACCCCATAGTACTTGAAGATCTGGTGGACTTTCGGCCATAGGGGTAGCCGGAGGCCCGCCTCAAAGTGGGTTGTGGGGAACGCGAGCTCGCCAGCGAAAAGTTCTTTTATCCACTCCTCCTTCCTGGGCCATCTCGCCTCGAAACTGGGCGAGACGAAGTGGCCGACTGCGTCTACAAATTCTCTCTTGGTAAGGGTGGCAGGGGGGGGGGGGAATCATGCTCGGAGAAGGTCCAAGCACATTTGCTCCTCCCCTCCGCCTCGCCACTGCCACCACCCATCGTGCAGAAATCTGGCCGAGCGGGACAGGGGATTTCTCGCAAAAGGCTAGGGGAAGGAAGAAATCTTAAATGCGGTAGGTGAGGAAGGGTCGGTAGGGCCTATTTATAGAATGAGAAAGGGCGGTAAAAATAGTCCTTTTGGCGGGAAGAGTGCGGATAAAAATATTGCCCTGACGTTTAGACTTCCGAACCCAATTTGGGTCCTCGCCAACCCATCAGTCGGCCGCGAACCACCCGCACTCGCGTTCGCATAATAAAAGAGCGGCCGCAATGCGGGCCAACTCTGACCCGCGCGCGAGTCACCTGTCGCACGACCCGCGAGCAGCCAGTTTGCCTTCGCCAGTACTAAATAACAATGGCTAGGAGAGGCGACTCAGCAAGGCCGAGCCTGCCCGAAGGAAAGCTGGCTGAGCCAGAGCGTCTCGCCCGCACCTCCCGCGGAGATTGAAACGAATACACGACCAAAAGAAAATTGCAGCAAGTACTCGCCCGTGGCGGGCGAGAGTGGTCCTGAATTATAACAAATGTTCAGACTGTCTGAAGCAAAGAAATTAGCACCCTGAGCGTTTCGACCGCTGCATGTGGAAGTGATTCAGACTCGGCGGATCAAAACCTGCGAGGGGAGGTAAAAAACTCAATGCGGGATCCACTTCCATCTACCTCCCCTCCCCATGCTGGTTCGGGGCGGTACGCGAAGGTAGTGATACTCGTGGACCGCCGACAGCTCCTGCTGGGTCCGATCAATCTGCTCTGAGGCACGTCTGAGTCGCCCCTTGGCTTGCGAAATATATACACCCGGAGAGGTCGCCTCGTCCTCGTCAGATAGACATCTCGCTCCTTCCAAAGCCGCGAGTCGCTCCTCCGTCTCGGCCTTGTCCTTCTCCACTCTGTCTAAAACCTCCCGTAACAGCAGCGTGTGCTTTTGGAACAGTTGCGTTACCTGTATCTTCATCATCTCGGCATCGAGCGGGTCTCCCAGGTATTCCGAGATGCGGTCCGTGTCGGGGGGAGGCGAGTACCCTTCGCTCATCTTAGCATCGGAAGAGGAGATCGCATTATAGCCTGCAAAGATAAGTTCAGAAGAAGCGGCAACGGTAAGCGGGCTAAAGCCACTGCACATACCTGGTGTCGGCACGTCGCCCGCACCCTCAGCAGGTTGAGAGGTGCCCGACCGATCCTGGAAGGGTTCTCCTCCAAGAGTAACAAAGGGTTTTCCCAAGCCGTGGGGCCTTGGCGATAGAGGCGCCGCAGGAGGGATAGGCTCCCATGGCAAATGACTAGCGACTCGATCGGCCGCCAACAGGGCGGAGCGCCCAAAATCTCCCTCATTTGCCCTATCTCCCCGAGGCATCTCCTACCAAAAGGAAAGGAAAGTCAAGAAGCAGGGCGGTGGATCGAGCTGGAGAAACATATATACCTCAAGGATGACCTCGGCACCGCCGGCCGAGCTGAAGGAGGGGTCATCGCGCCCTGGAGACCGCCAGACGATCTTTGCTTTCTTTGGCTTGAAAAGGGGGCCAGACGACCCGCACACCAGCCACGGAGCAGCTTCAAGAGCCGCATCACGGGCACCCTCCCTCGCGGCTGCCAAACGAGCCCGCATCTCCTCAGACATAGGCATCTTCCAACTATAGATCGCGGAAGGGGGCAAAGAAGAGGAGTTATCCTAGAGGCTCGACAACTTATATATAGCGTGAAGGTGGGCCCCACCATAAGATTCCCTCCAGCTCAGCAGGGTTTTTGCCGAACACGTGGGGTTGGATGTTTCTTTCCGAGCCTTTTGCAAAGCTCGCAAAGAGCGGGGATTGCGTACAACCCCGTATTCGCCGAAGGGACTCAGGCAAGCAGGCGGGTCGACCTCGACCCGCGCCTCTAGGGGTCGCCCAAGCGAGCCAGCCTGGCCCGCGCCCTCCCATGCTGGTCAGCCTCCGATCCGCGCCTATTCGGCGGGTCATCCTTGCCCGCCTCTCCTAGGCGGGTCGGCCCGCGCCTCCCCAGGTGGGCCGTCTCTAAGCCAGCCTGGCCCGCACCCTCACAGGCGGGTCAGCCTCCGACCCGCGCCTATTCGGCGGGTCAGCCCTGCCCGCCTCTCCTAGGCGGGTCAGCCCGCGCCTCCCCTGGCAGGCCGTCTCTAATCCGCGTCCCCCTAGGCGAGCCAGCCCCGACTCGCGCCTCCCGCCGAGTAGAGGCCTTGAGGGGATATTCGCCCAGTCCCCAGTGGGAGGGATTCCTTACCATTTCCCCCCGCTGTCCTGCCCTTAGCCAGTCAAAACAGCGGAGTCCCGCTGTTGGCAGACCCAGGTGGGCTGCATATAGCTGTTCGAAATAACGGAGTTTGGCTGTTGGCAGGCCAGCCCGAGGAGCTTTCAGTAATTTCAGGACAACATAGGTCAGTTATTTGCAGATCACCTTCAGAATCCTATAAATAGGACTTAAGGGGTACCTCAGAAGGCAGGCTTACTGGTCTTCTTGTCACCTAGCGCTTTCTGAGGTACCTTAGCCCGACATTTGGCTAAGGAGGGGAAGCGCTCAGTGATCTTCCGGGTGTGTGGTGGGACCTCCGCGTCGGGCCCTTGGTCTAGTCCTTTACTCTATTTTCCTTGTTATTTTCTTCCAGGAGCGAAGTAGGTGCGCGACCACCCCTTCCCCAAGGGTGAACTCCACAAGAGACCGATTCTCGGTTTCAACACAACTGGTTAGTAGGAAGAGTCACATCATTAAAACTGATATATCCATACTCAACAATGCACTTATATAAAAATTGTAGTGGAGTCCCTCCCTCCAATTCGGCTCAGAGTATCTTTGCTTTTTGATTGTAAATTGTCCTCAATGTTGTAGTGTTGCCTGAATTTCTTTTCTTTAATTCTGTTAGTATTTTTCGGGGTTTCACACTGGCATTACACATATCCTCAACTATTTTCTGCTCGCACCTACTTTATCTTCCCGCATAAGGATGTGCTTCTAAATGAACCATCTCATGATTATGAATCCTGCATTCAACTGTAATTTTCCATTCATTTTCTTCTTCTCTCCGCCCTCTAAGCGAAAATTTACAACCACATCTCTTTGAGCTAGATTTTCGTTGATTTTTCTTTACAATTTTTTTAGGATTTTGACTTGCTCGAACAACTCCATATCTATCGCATCCAAGAGTAGCTCTAGGTTTTGCTCTTTTTTCGAGTTTGTCGGCCCTTAGGATGATAACAACAAATCCCAATCCTCTACCAACATATCTATCCCATGTAATCAATTCTTCCTTAGTACAAAAACTCATATTTGTTATAAAATGTTCCCCCACATCCACATGTGGTTGTTGAGGAATATCTCCATAAATCCACAATTTTACCACTCCACCGTGCATTTCATTCTAAAAAAAACAATCACAAGCTAAAATTTATCAGCGCCACTGTGCATCAATGCTAACTATAAAAAAAAACAATCACATGCAAAAATTTATGAACTCTAATACCTCATAACTGGGAGATATTGTTGGAGATGAAGGGTTTGATAACTTCAATTAATTTGGGAGGTTGATAGAGACACCCACAATTTGAATTCAAAAATTCACCAAAACATTGCCGCTGTTGCTTCTTCTTGTACTGTACTATAATTGCTATAGTTTAACAATGGTATGATATAGGAAATATGCATTAAGAAAGTGCATCTAAGAAGTGGAAGTAGAAAGTTAACATGCTTAATTAAGGGTAAAAGAGTATTTCAAATATGAGCAATAAGAAGTGAAAGTAGAAATATGCAATTAGGAGGATTTGTTAATAGGAGTATCATGAGATTAATTAGAGGCGTTAACAAACAAACATGATTATGGCCAGATCAAAGAAGGTATAGTATAGGAAATATGCACTTAGGAGGATTTGTTAACAGGAGTATCATGAGATGTGATTAATTGGAAGCATTACCTGTGTCGGTAGCAACGATCTCTTCGGCAAAGGAGAGGAATGAAGGAGAGCATAGGTGTACGCAAAAACTTCAGATGGCATCGGTACGGTAGTAGAAGTGGGCGATGAACTTCAGATGGCGTCGGTCCGGCAGCAGATGGCGTTGGTCCGGCGGCAACGATCTCCAGGTGGCGGCGCCGACAGCAAAGAGCCTTTGGGGCGGCACCGATAGCATTGGGGAGCACCGAAGACGGTGGGGAAGGTCGGACCAGGCGTGCAGAGGTGGGAGATGAATGTTCCAATGGCGGCAGAGGCTAAAATCGTGAAATTAGGGTTGGGATGAGGGGGCGGTAATTAGGAGCTTTATTGAAAAGGAAGAAATTGTTTCTTTTTCTAATAAATGGCCCTGCAAATATCGGTTATAGGCCTGCAAAAATCAACGCCCTTATTTTAATTCAAGGAAAGCATCATAATATATATGATTTACGTCGGTAACATCAATTTTATTTTTTCACGAGGAACTATATTTTACCATATTAATATTATTTAACAAATGAAGTATGTGTTTTTCAATTGGTTTAGGTTTAGATATTGATTGTTTTCTTTTTAGATGAAGTATAAGTTTATGCAAATCTGTACTTATTGTTTGTAATTTGTTAATTATAAAATTGAATATGCTATTTCGAGCATTCAAATTTTCATTTGTTCTATTTGTTGGAAGATGGATGTTATGATCATATTCTGGGTAAGTTAGATTATAAAGACAATAGTAGTCGTCTTATACCGAAATTATTGGTGAACCACCGATATTTTGCATGGTTGTGTAATAGATCCGTCGATACGAGAAAAATAATTAATTTGCGTAGTAGAAGTAAATTATATTTTAAAAATAATTTTATCTTGAGAAATTTGCGGCTGTAACTGGAGAATTACAAAGTTTATCATTTAAATTCCGGTTTTGACCCTATTTTCTACGGCTGGATGCTGGACCCCAATCCTTGGATTTCTGGATGGATTAAGCGGCAAACTCATACTAAAGGCTTATCCGACCGCTTCATAGAGAGAGAGAGAGAGAGCACATCTTTAATTCATTTTCTACCTTAAAGCGTAGCGGAAAATACATGAAAAAATGCTAATTTTTGTGAGGAAAAAAGATTTAAAACAACGTCTTCTACATGGCAAAAAAATTTAATCATCAAGCAAAGAGCAGATCCAGCGGAACTTAGAACATTTAAAAAAACTTACGAAAAACCCTCGGGGGGGGGGGGGGACGAAAAATGACCCTCTGATACCAAGTATCTCTCTTACTTATGAATCTGCCACCTACTACCAGACTGAGAAGGAGCTCGCCCTCTGCTGTGCGAGCTGAGGAGCTCGCCTGTTGTTTGGAAGAAGTGAGTCTGCCACCTGCTGGCGGACTGAAGTTGAGTCCGCGCTATGCTGGCGGACTGAAGAAGAGCTCTTATGCCGCTGGGCATAGCATGTCCGCCTCCTTCAGGTGAACTGAGAATGAGTTCACCACCTGCTTTCGGATAGCAGATCGACCACTACTTCTTGGATAACTGGAGGCAGGTCATCTACAGTTGGGCGACCTGGAGGCTGGTCACCTACTGCTGCTGTTTGAAGCGAGTTTGCCACCTGCTGGCGGACTGAGGTTGAGTCTTCTTCTGTTAGCAAACTGAGCGAGTCCGCACCATGCTGTGTAGACTGAAGTTAATTCTGCGTCATGTCGTGCAGACTTAGGATGAAGTCGTCGCAGACTAAAAAGTGAGGTCACCTATTGTAGGAGGACTGGAGAGATGCTTGGT
Source organism: Platanthera zijinensis (assembly GCA_039513925.1). NCBI lineage: Eukaryota > Viridiplantae > Streptophyta > Magnoliopsida > Asparagales > Orchidaceae > Platanthera > Platanthera zijinensis. Next base: position 247,897,203 of record CM077079.1, on the reverse strand, counting down.
CTAGGCAGGTTCTTGGGAGGAGAGTCCGTCCATTAGCGGTGGGCTGGAGAAGATACCGCTACCTGCCTTGCTAGCCGTGTAACCTGATTGTGGAGACTTGGAAGCAGTCCATTCCATCACATAGCTGGTGACTATCGGGTGATTATAATCCTAGCCGCACGGACAAAAAAGTCTATCTGCGAGGTTAGCTGAAAAAATAGGTCGCGAACCCCCCGGATGAGACAGAGCAGTTTGTGGCTTTCAAGCTAGCCATCTTGGAGAGGATCGTGGATTTATGGGTTAACATTATCCCTGCATGAAAGACTTAATTCAAGAGCCTAAACACCTAGAGGGGGGGGGGTGAATAGGTTCTAATTTTTCCTTTAATATTTTAGGCAATTAAACAGATCTTGCTTGGCACAAACAAAATAAAACACAGCACAGAACATTCACAACCCAGAGAACACCCGATTTATAGTGGTTCCCCAAGATATGGGTACGTCCACTTTCCCCCTTCGCCTATCCAGTAGAGTACTGGATTCAGCCTAACTTCTTTCCACTTTCTCAGATCCAAAGATCCTACAACTCAGAACCAAAATGGTTCCTACACCTCAGACTTTTGCAAGTCCTACCTCAAATCCTTCCCAGAATCCTACCTCAGGCCTCATCCCAACCTCAGCCCTTATCTCTAGGCTTACAACTCAGACTTCACAAGTCCTACCACTCAGGCTCATAGCCCTACTTCAGCCTTTATAATTATAGGCTTACAACTCAGATCTACAACAGATCCTATAAAAAATTATGTAATAAAAGAGATACAAAAGATATCACCAGATAGATCCCTCTATTGATGTTCTTCTTGATCAGTTCTTGATCTTCAGTTCCAACCAGACTTGGCTATTTCAAAGCTTCTTGATAGAACAAAATAAGGTTGGACTGTTCTTGATGTAGAAGTTGATCCACTATCAGCTCCTTCATTGAATTCAGAATGAGATCTGAATCTACTCTGGAGACGGTTTTGGATCTGCCTTCTTAAATGGTTTCCCCTTTTCTTGTTGTGAATTTTCTCTCTCTTAGTTGATGGATTTTCTGGCCATCACTGTGTTAGTTTGGTTATCAGAGATCAGTCCTTTATATAGATTTTCTTCATGGTTACCGGCTTATCCGATTTGTAATAACCTTCTGACAGTTCAAACAAAGGTGTCAGACCTGTTGGTAATGACAGTTCTCGACCCACCAGTCATGACACTTGATTCCATAGAGATTCTACAACTCAGCACAATCCACTCAGCAATCTGCTTCACATGTATCGACACAAGTAGACAAAGTGTCGACACAAGTCTTGATGACGTCGACACAATACTCCAAGTGTCGACATAGTCATTCTTCTCCTCCTCGATACATATTCTATTTGTATGTGTCGACACAAGTTCAGTGTGTCGACACAACTGCTCCTAGTCTCGACATAACTGCTGCAGACAGATGGCGTTGAGTGTATGTCTAGCTGTTGACACAAGCCTTCAGACCCAGTATAATTGTTGTCGTAAAATGGCGTTGAGTGTGTGTCTAGCTGTTTCTACAAGATGGCGTTGAGTGTGTGTCTAGCTATCGACACACACCTTCTTCAGGTGTCGACACAATTCCTAAGTGTCGACACATACCTTTCTTCTGGTGTCGACATAACTCTTGGGTGTCGACACAGCCTCTGCTTTAGGTGTCGACACAATTCCTGCCTTAGGTGTCGACACAATTCTGGGTGTTGACACAACTTCTTCTTTAGGTGTCGACACAATGCCTGGGTGTCGACACAACTTTTCTTCTAGTGTCGAAACTTATACTTGGAATATTTTTCTTCCACTTCTTAAACCTGCACAAGGAAACTTAAACATACATCAAATACATATTGATGTATATCATTGACTAGGATGAATCTTCTCTAAATCTGGTACATACTTCTAGTGTACCCAACACCGCACTTTTTTTAAGTTTGTGGGAAACTTCGAAAAAGTAGAGATAACCCCCGAAATCGCGATCTGCACCTCAGGGAACAAGTAGGAAAACAAAGACAGAGAGGGAGAGATATAGAACCTGACGTCTCTCCCTAAAGAGTCTGAATATTCTTACTTTTTCTTCTGCAAAGGAGAAGAGTTAGAGTAAGCAAAAATGTATATTTTGTGAGTACCTGAATTGTTCCCGCAAGGCGATGAAGACTTGTAAACGTCTTTCGCAAAATTCTACCAAATAAAGATGGGAGGAGGTATAGAAGAAAAAACAACTTGCAAGTACCTGATAGGAACTCACAAGTATCTGCTACTCTCTGCATAAGATGAATAAGAAGCAGATATGAAAGAAAAAATTGAGTGCGAGTACCTTAAGGGAACTCGCAAGTACCTGCTATTCTTTGCAAAATAAGAGTAAGAAGCAGATATGAAAGAAAAATAGAATACGAGTACCTGAAGGAAACTCACAAATACCTGCTAATCTCTACAAAAGAAAAGTAAAAAGCAAATATGAAAGAAAAATAGAATGCGAGTGCCTGAAGGGAACTCGCAGATATCTACCAATCTCTATAAAAGAAGAGTAAGAAGCAGACATGAAAGAAAAATAGAATGCGAGTGCCTGAAGGGAACTCGCAGATATCTGCCAATCTCTGCAAAAGAAGAGTAAGAAGCAGATATAAATGAAAAATAGAATGCGAGTGCCTGAAGGGAACTCACAGATATCTGCCAATCTCTGCAAAAGAAGAGTAAGAAGCAGATATGAAAGAAAAATAAAATGCGAGTGCCTGAAGGGAACTCGCAGATATCTGTCAATCTCTACAAAAGAAGAGTGAGAAGCAGATATGAAAGAAAAATAAAATGCGAGTACCTGAAGGGAACTCAAAGATACCTGTCAATCTCTGTAAAAGAAGAGTAAGAAGCATATATGAATGAAAAATAGAATGCGAGTGTCTGAAGGGAACTCGCAGATACCTACTAATCTCTGCAAAAAAAGAGTAAGAAGTAGATATAAAAGAAAAATATAATGCGAGTGCCTGAAGGGAACTCGCAGATATCTGTCAATCTCTATAAAAGAAGAATAAGAAGCAAATATGAAAGAAAAATAGAATGCGAGTGTCTGAAGGGAACTCACAGATATCCGTCAATCTGTGTAAAAGAAGAGTAAGAAGCAGATATGAAAGAAAAATAGAATGCGAGTGCCTAAAGGGAACTCGCAGATACCTGCCAATCTCTACAAAAAAGAGTAAGAAGCAGATATGAAAGAAAAATAGAATGCGAGTGCCTGAAGGGAACTCACAGATACCTATTAATCTCTGCAAAAGAAAAGTAAGGAGCAGATATGAAAAAAAATAGAATGTGAGTGCCTGAAAGGAACTCGCAGATATCTGCCAATCTCCGCAAAATAAGAGTAAGAAGCAGATATGAAAGAAAAATAGAATGTGTGTACCTGAAGGGAACTCGCAGATATCTGTCAATCTCTGCAAAAGAAGAGTTAGAAGCAGATATGAAAGAAAATTAGAATGCGAGTACTTGAAGGGAACTCACAAATGTGTATGTAGTAAGACAGATATAATTAGATAACATAAAGAATATCCAACAAACCCAGCTATTAACCGAGTAAAAGAATGAGCAGAATCAAGTGGAGATTAAGCCATAACAATAATATTCTTGTACAGTCAGATATGATATCCTCAATATGAAATCCATACCAGTCAAAAAAAACCATTTTGATTAGACCGCAAGGTTTGTAGGCAAAGAGAATCAGATTCTTCAATTAAACAATTGGTGCAAAAAATATTTAATAAGCATATTAGAGGCATGATTAACTGATAGCAGATAGAGTTTTATATAAGATGAGTATATAAGGAGAGTATAAGCAAGAAATATGACGTCTCGAATCATTCAGATAGGTCATATTTTGCATGTTAACCTTAAAAAGGTAGCTTACACAAAAGAGGTCTACACCCGAAGATGATCATCAAGGCCGGGAGTACCCCAGGTGTTTCCTGGGGGACTAAAGCACTGCCCGCTCAAGAAAAATCATCAAAAGTGCATTCCTACCAAGAGAGGATTAACCGCGCTCCCCTGGAAGGGCACAAAGAAGAAAAAACAAAATCCTAAGAAGAAACGATGGATGCACTGCTCTCATGTCTTGGGCTACAAGCTACGCTGATCAGTTAGGTCTAGTGTGCCAAACGGTCTATAACATTGCTTGCCCTAAAAGATCAGCGATGTTGTGGGTCCCCTGATGGAACGGCTTGAGAGTACCTTGGAGTGTTTGATTATCACAACATGTGATGATCACAGAGATAAGGATACACCCGGGGGCCATTGCTTGCCAAGCAATGATCATCATAGCTGTAATGTATCCCTAACGAAGTGTAATAGAGCTAACACACTGGGACCTCCCTTGATGTGCATTGTGTTTTAGATACCGGTTAGGATCCAAAGCCCTGAAGTCCGCCTGCACAGATTGGACTTCTCCCACTACACATATGTGAACACTCCCCGCTATATGTGGTCGTCATGGTGTTACGCCAGAAACCAACCTATGGGGGGGGGGGGGTCAAGCAAGACTCGGCGATATCTCCTTGGTTACGCGATCCCTTTGGCAAAGAGAAAATAAAAAGGAGACACTCCAAAAAAGGAAAAGTGTCAGTACGTGATCTCTAATGTAAAATATTGAAATGAATGAAAGAGTACTTATGTATTCCAGAGAAAATGTTTAAAGAATAAAAAACAACCAGCTATGATTGCAAAGAGTTTTTGGGACTTTGCAATGTCCCCTTTTGTCCTAAGCATTGTAGTTCTCCAAGAGTGCCTTCGTCATCGGCATCGATGCACTCTCTAATATTGAAGTTGACATCGCTGCTGATTTGGCTCACTCCCTTTGAGCCGAAAGGTGTTGGGTATTGTATCCACAATTACCTGGATTTGAAGAAGACTCCAGTCAAGCTAAGATGGATTCACAATGTATTTGACGATCTTCTATCAAGTTGTGCTTGCAGCTATTCCATGCTAAGTACACACAAATGTCAGGGTACAGTGGGTCAATATACATGGGTCTGCGCAACGTAATCCCTCATTGAACATATCAGTGTGTTGACTCACGTGTGCTCTCTCTATTGGAGTGTACTTATTTTCAAGTATAAGGTTAAGGCAGATCAAGAGCAGAAGAAGGAGCAAAGAGGGGTCAAAGACCAAGTCTTCAAAGGAAGGAAGAGAAAATTCGTCTAAGTCAAAATTGACGGGAATCACTAAGTGATTCTCGCTGACTTTGACGAGAATCGTTTGTGATTCCCGCCGATTCGACGAGAAACAGTCTGCATTCCCGTCGACTTCTTCCAGCTATCAGTTTTCCAACAGGAATTCTGCCAAGGCAGAATCGACGGGAATCATTAGTGATTCCCGTCAATTCGTCGAGTATCAGCTAGCCTCTCTCGCCGATTCGTCGAGCATCAGCTAGCCTCTCCCGCCGATTTTCTCCGGCTGACAAGGTTTCTAACTGGAATTCGGCCAAGGCAGAATCGATGGGAATCGTGAGTGATTCCCGCCGACTTCGACGGGAATCACCAACGATTCTCGCCGATTTTGCCTTAGGCAAATTTTCTTCTTTCGCTGGACCGAACCACCTTGCCATGCGCTGTTTAGGCCGGGGCAAGGTTTTCTCCTTGTGGGCACCACAACGGTCATTAGGGTTGGCTCTGGTATATATAGTCACATATTTTGAACATGAACATGAATCCATTCTTGGAAATCAAAAGGAGGCCGAGCGTGACCTAGCGGATCGCGGAAAACCGCCGATTGCCTGTAGCCGCTCGCAAGGAAGTCGTCGCTGATAATCTCCGATCATCTTTGATCTTTCGGCGACAGTACCGAGGCTAGAAGTGCGTCTCACGCATCTCTCTTGAGATCTCTTATCTCTCGATTCGTTGAACAAGACTAGTTCTTCATTCCGAATCGGTGGAGACGATTGATATGACTGAGATCATTGGTAGACCTTGCTTGCTTTGTCAAGAAGTTTGGATCCTCAAAGCATCGCCGCCGCAATCACTTGCTGCCGCCGATCTTGACATGATCCTGTCCAAGAGAGAACTCCGGTTGTGGACTCTTCATATCTTTCAAGAAAGCTTCAACGAACGAAGAAGAACATCGGAATCTCCAAAAGCGTTGTTTGTATTTTCTTATACATTCTATTTTGGTTTTGTTGTAAAGGAATTTTCATTCCTTGTTGTAAGGGTTGGGTGCAACCCGTGGTGGTGGAGTTGTGACTCCTTTGTTGGAAGGGTTCCTTCCGTAGTGTGAGGATTGGATTTCAATCCGTTTGGTGAAGTGACCGAGTCGTCCCTTGGTGGGAGATAGGTTAAAGGGGGAAAGTGGACGTACCCAAATCAGGGAACCATTATAACTCTTTGTGTGTTTTCTGTGCTGTGTTTGTTAATTTGTGCAGGTACATTTAATTCTGCAAAAGACTGCACGACACCTATTCCCCTCCCCATAGGTGGATTTAGTCGACACTAGAGACTTTTAAGTGGTATCAGAGGCAGGTTACTCATCAATAAGGTTAACACCTTGAGTAAGATCCCGTGTCTAGTGTCAAGAAGAAAACAAGACTCAAGCATGGAGCTGTACACTGATGTCTCTCCCCTGAGTCTGCCTGCATGCACAAAAGAATATTTTCCCATCTGGAAAATGAGAGTTCAGTTTCATCTGGAAGCCATTGACCCCCGTGCTTTATTCATTGTGGAAGAGGGTCCCTTCATTCCCATAAAGGCTCTTGACTCTGGAGAAGATCTCCAAATCCCTAAGAGTCCCGCAGAGATGTCTGAAAATGAGATCTCACTATTCAACTTGGACAAGCTGGTATGACAGATCATCTCTGATATTTGGTCAGGTTCTTCTCTTACAAAATTGGATAAGTGCAAGACTGCAAAGTCCATGTGGGAGACAATCTCTGACCTCATGGAGGGAAAAAAGATTGCCGGGACTGAATGCCAGCAAGAGGATGAAACATATGTGGGGGTTCTCGTCTCTGATGATGAAAGTCAAGAACAACTTCTCAAAATTAGGACTCTAGTGTCTCTATCTGAGACTGAAGAAGAGATTGAGGAATGCAGTTGTGATGAAGCTGAAACCTCAGTCTCTGCAGACCATAACTCTAACCCTGATTAGCACAATCAGGATCAGGTATCTTCCTCTTCTTGCTCCCTTCCTCTTGTATCTCTTGAAGAAAGGAGAAGTTCAGAGGTTTGTCCATCTTTTGATGCTAGGGAAATAGACAGTTTCAATCAAAAGATTGAAACTCTTGATTCCCTTCGTAGTGCCTTTCAGAAGAGCAACTTGCTTGTTGTAACATCCCATTTCCGACTAGACCCCTGGGAGTTGTTTTGTCTTAACAGAACCCTGGGAAGCCCAGGAATTGAAGTTTATCGACCAAGATTTCGAGTCAAGGAGTGGTCACGCCTGTGACCAACCCGTCACGCCCGTGACCTAGGGCGTGACCCCTTCGACGATCGCCGACCTCAGGAAGACGATCGTCGAGCTCAGAAATGTCAACATGGGCCTGACACGCCCGTGACCAATCTGTCACGCCCGTGACCTTGGAATGGCGTTGAGTGAGCTAAGCTCACTTAATACCGTGGTCTGGATGGCGTTGAGTGAGCTTAAGCCATAAGTGGAATGGCATTGAGTGCACTGACTACACTCAACACCATCTTGTGTTGTCAGGTTGGCGTTGAGTGAGCTGAGCTCACTCAACGCCGTAGACTGGATGGCGTTGAGTGAGCTTAGCTCACTCAACGCCGTAAGCTGTCAGGTGAGATGGCGTTGAGTGCATTGAGTGCACTCAACGCCATAAGTTGAACGGCGTTGAGTGCACTGACTGCACTCAACGCCATTTGGTGCTGTCTGGATGGCGTTGAGTGAGCAGAGCTCACTCAACGCCATAATCTGGACGGCGTTGAGTGAGCTAAGCTCACTCAACGCCATAACCTGGACGACGTTGAGTGAGCTAAGCTCACTCAACACCATAACCTGGATGGCGTTGAGTGAGCTAAGATCACTCAACGCCATAATCTGGACGGCGTTGAGTGAGCTAAGCTCACTCAACGCCATCGTTTAAAAGGGGCTTATTTTGGATGGCGTTGAGTGAGCATAGCTCACTCAACGCCATGATCCGGATGGCATTGAGTGAGCCTAGCTCACTCAACGCCATAGTCTGGGAGGCCATTCTGACGGCGTTGAGTGAGCAGAGCTCACTCAATGCCGTATCTGGGATGGCGTTGAGTGAGCTAAGCTCACTCAACGCCGTAGCATGGATGGCGTTGAGTGAGCAGAGCTCACTCAACGCCATTTTACTTAGTTTTTTTTGGCAGATCTGTTTTGGCTGGGTGCTGGTTCAGCTGAACCGGGCCGGTCTAGGAAGTGGGACAGAATACATTATTGGGCCGTTTTCTCTTATTAAGACTTAGTTATGTCTTATTTTATGAAGTTTGACCGGCTGTGCCACGTGGCAGCCGTTTCCTCCTCCTCAAGCCATGACCGAGCCCCAGCCTTCATGGCCGTCAATGACATCTGATGCCATGACCTTCCCTCTTCCCCTTGAAATGGCTGGATTCAACTCCTCTCAGGGAGAGGAGGAGTTTCCAGCCCTCCTCCAGCAGTTACAAAGCCGTTTCAGCTCCCCTCCACCATGACCGAGCTTGCTCTTGAAGAGGCAATAATGGCTGGACAGCCTATAACCGCCCACTCCCCATTTCTTCCCTTTAAAAAGGCCCCTTAGGCTCAGAGATGAAGTTTCCCACCCTGACTCGACGAATTGAAGCTTGTGCTGCGCTGTAGAAAGATTCTGGCGACGCCACTACCGCGCAAATAGCATCCCGACGATCGGCTCGACTCCAAACCTCGAATAAGGTCCTCCTCTACTGTTGAAACCAAAAACTTGGTCTCTGTGGAGTTCGACCCTTGGGGAAGGGGTGACCTCACACCTACTACACTCGGAAGAACGTCACGGACCAAAGACTTGAGAAACTAGGAATAGACCCTCGGCTCTAGCGCGGAGGTCCCACCACACACCCAGAAGGTCACAAGAACACTTCCCCTCCCTTACCAATGAGAGCTGGGTACCTTGGAGAGTTCTCTCAACTCTACCAAGAAGAAAGCTAGGGAGGAGGAAGCCAAAAGCCAATGCCTCTCTAAAGGTACCCATGAGGGTCTATTTATAGTTTTTCCAAGTTTTGAGGTCAAAATGACCAAAAAGCCCCTAAGGCAAATATGCCTCAAGCCAATAGAAAACTTCCACACTGATGGGCAAAGAGCACGTCTCAAAGAGGTCCAAGGGCGAGAGGAGGCCAAACCACACCCCCAACCTCCCCTGGACACCCGAGACGAGGGAACTGGCCGTGGGGGGCGAGGGCCTGGCCGGCCGGTCTCGCCCCGCGAGCTGGCCTCGCGGGCGAGAAGCCGCCTGGCCGGCCGGTCTCTCCCGACGAGCTGGGCGCGCGGGCGAGAACATGCCTGGCCGGCTGGTCTCGCCCGGCGAGCTGGGCGCGCGGGTGAGAACTTGCCTGGCTGGCGGTCTCGCCCGGCGAGCTGGGCCTCGCGGGCGAGAACCCGCCTGGCCGGCGGTCTCGCCCGGCGAGTTGGGCCTCGCGGGCGAGAGACTGCCTTGCCGGCCGGTCTCGCCCCTGCTCGGGGCTAAGGGGCAGGGGGGACGAGTCCTTGGTCTCCAGTCGACCCCGCTGCCCTCACCTCGCACTTCATCCCGTCGGGGGGTGCCGGCCAACTTGCCGCACTCAACCCTCAAAGAATGGGGCAAGGGGGGAGGCAAATTTTTCCTCCCCCTACTAGTATATTTCCAAGCTATAGCCAAATTTGGCCCCCAAGAGTGCAAAATTGCTTAAAAGCTTAAAACTTGAAAACAGGCCTTACGCCCTGCTTGGGATCCTCACTCCGCGAATACGGGGTTGTACACAATCCCCGCTCTTTTCGAGATTGGCACAAGCTCGGAAAGAAACATCCAACCCAACGTATTCACTGAGTGTGTCTCGCTCTCGCGGTGTCGAAAGATTATGAGGCCTCTTTCGAGGGGTCAACCTGTCATGCCAGCTAATGGGAGCCTGGGTGATGAGACTGCCTCGGGGTGAAAACACTTAGCCTCCCGAGGGGTCAACCTGTCATGACAGCTAATGGGAGACTGGGTGACGAGACAGCCTCGGGGTGAAAAGTCAACCTCCACGAGAGATCAACCTGCCCTGCCAGCTTGTGAGAGCCTGATAGCGGAATCATCTCGGAGCTGAAAGAAGCTTGGCTCCCACGAGAGATCAACCTGCCCTGTCAGCTAGCGAGAGCCTGACACCGGAATCATCTCGGAGCTGAAAGAACTTAGCCTCCACAAGAGATCAACCTGCCCTGCCAGCTAGCGAGAGCCTGGTTAGCAGAATCATCTTGGAGCTAAGGGACTTGGGCTCCATGAGAGATCAACCTGCCCTGCCAGCTAGTGAGAGCCTGGCAGCAGAATCATCCCGGAGCTAAGGGACTTAACTTCCACGAGAGATCAACCTGCCCTGCCAGCTAGTGAGAGCCTGGTCAGCGGAATCATCTCGGAGCTAAGGGACTTAACTTCCACGAGAGATCAACCTGCCCTGCCAGCTAGTGAGAGCCTGGTCAGCAGAATCATCTCGGAGCTGAAAGGACTTGGGCTCCACGAGAGATCAACCTGCCCTGCCAGCTAGTGAGAGCCTGACAGCGGAATCATCCCGGAGCTAAAGGACTTAGCTTCCACGAGAGATCAACCTGCCCTGCTAGCTAGTGAGAGCCTGACAGCGGAATCATCCCGGAGCTAAAGGATTTAGCTTCCATGAGAGATCAACCTGCCCTGCCAGCTAGTGAGAGCCTGGCAGCGGAATCATCCCGGAGCTAAAAGACTTGGGCTCCACGAGAGATCAACCTGCCCTGCCAGCTAGTGAGAGCCTGACAGCGGAATCATCCCGGAGCTAAAGGACTTAGCTTCCACGAGAGATCAACCTGCCCTGCCAGCTAGTGAGAGCCTGACAGCGGAATCATCCCGGAGCTAAAGGACTTAGGCTCCACGAGAGATCAACCTGCCCTGCCAGCTAGTGAGAGCCTGGTCAGCGGAATCATCTCGGAGCTGAAAGGACTTGGGCTCCACGAGAGATCAACCTGCCCTGCCAGCTAGTGAGAGCCTGACAGCGGAATCATCCCGGAGCTAAAGGACTTAGCTTCCACGAGAGATCAACCTGCCCTGCCAGCTAGTGAGAGCCTGACAGTGGAATCATCCCGGAGCTAAAGGACTTAGCTTCCACGAGAGATCAACCTGCCCTGCCAGCTAGTGAGAGCCTGACAGCGGAATCATCCCGGAGCTAAAAGACTTGGGCTCCACGAGAGATCAACCTGCCCAGCCAGCTAGTGAGAGCCTGACAGCGGAATCATCCCGGAGCTAAAGGACTTAGCTTCCACGAGAGATCAACCTGCCCTACCAGCTAGTGAGAGCCTGACAGCGGAATCATCCTGGAGCTAAAAGACTTGGGCTCCACGAGAGATCAACCTGCCCTGCCAGCTAGTGAGAGCCTAACAGCGGAATCATCCCGGAGCTAAAGGACTTAGCTTCCACGAGAGATCAACCTGCCCTGTCAGCTAGTGAGAGCCTGACAGCGGAATCATCCCGGAGCTAAAAGACTTGGGCTCCATGATAGATCAACCTGCCCTGCCAGCTAGTGAGAGCCTGGCAGCGGAATCATCTCGGAGCTAAAGGACTTAGCTTCCACGAGAGATCAACCTGCCCTGCCAGCTAGTGAGAGCCTGACAGCGGAATTATCCCAGAGCTAAAAGACTTGGGCTCCACGAGAGATCAACCTGCCCTGCCAGCTAGTGAGAGCTTGGCAGCGGAATCATCTCGGGGCTAAGGGACTTGGGCTCCACGAGAGATCAACTTGCCCTGCCAACTAGTGAGAGCCTGGCAGCGGAATCATCCCGGAGCTAAAGGACTTAGCTTCCACGAGAGATCAACCTGCCCTGCCAGCTAGTGAGAGCCTGACAGCGGAATCATCCCGGAGCTAAAAGACTTTGGCTCCACGAGAGATCAACCTGCCCTGCCAGCTAGTGAGAGCCTGACAGCGGAATCATCTCGGAGCTAAGGGACTTGGGCACGGGGCATGTCACCTGGACTGCCAAAATTCAACATCCTCAAAAGGGGAAACAAGTTGGGTTACATGACCCTCCCGACCTTACCGGTCGGAGGCTGGACTCATTACAACATAAAGAAAAACAAGATACATGACTCCGCCGAGGCGAGGCTTCTTCAGGGGGTCCGGGCATGGTGGTCGCCATCGGGCTCTCTCCCACTAGACACCTCCATCCTGCTCAGGCTCTCCATGATCTTCTCCATCTCCTCCGCCTTAGCCAACCAAGAGATGGTGTTAACTGCCGTGATGTAGCACTGCCTCGCCATCCTGGAGTCTCCCTTGATCCTGACCTGGATCCCATCTGAGTTGAACTTGAGGCACTGGTGGAAGGATGAGGGCACGCACCGGAAGGCGCTGATGAGGGGCCTTCAGAAGATGGCGTTGTAGCTTCTTAGAGCATCAACAATGACGAACCTGCAGTTCCTTGAGGTCCCTCCTAACTTTACTTGGAGTCTGACTCCACCTTCCACCTCCTTCCTCTCCCCTGAGAATCCAAACAGGGGTCCATCCAACGCCACTACCCTCCTTGGCTCCACCTTCATCCCCTCGAACGCCTTCTTGAAAATGATGTTGACAGAGCTTCCGTTGTCAACCAAGATCCGGGAGACGGTGAAGCCTTCGACGGCTGCCTGGATGACCAGGGAGTCGCAGAATGGGTCCTCATGCTCCGGCATGTCTTTTGATGAGAATGTGATCTTTTCTTCCATGGGAGGGGTCTGGGACATCGAGGCAACGCTCCGACGGTGCATTACATGGAGACTTGCCTTTCGAGAGGCTTCGATCCCCACTCCCCCATGGATCACAGCTATGCCACCTCGGGGTCCTACATCGACTCGGTCCTCGCATACATCATCCCCTCCACCTCCTTGGGGAGGAGCTTCGATCCGCTCCTGCTGCTGCTGGGCTGGAGCTCTTGTCCCCCTCATTTCCAGGAACTCGGGGCAGGTAGCCGTAGCGTGACCCTCCAACTGGTGGAAGTCGCAATACGGTAACTCTACTCTCCCCTCCCCTCTCCCCCTGCAATTCCTCCTCTCCCTTCGGCCAATCACCATTGCTTGCTGGGGTGGGGGCAAGAGCTGTCTTGGGGCTTGCCTCTGGAAGTTGAACCTCCCTTGACCCCCATGAAAGTTCCCCCCCATCCTGGATGAGAGCTCTCCCTGGACCATGGGCAGGTCCTCCCTGCTGCCTCCAGCCTGGCTCCGGACCCTCCTGTCTCTGGAACCCCTGGGCTCTCTGCTCCTCTCTCCGCCTTCCTTCCTGGTGCCTTGAGCCACCTTGCTCTTTCGACTCCACCTCCATCAACTTAGCCAACTTCTTTACAAAGGCCGGGTTGGCTGCCTCCATGGCTATCTCCTCTGCCGCCCTTTCCATCAGCTCCTCGAAGGAAAGGGGGGTCTTTCGGGTCAAGCTCATCTTGAAGAACCCTTCGCGCAACCCTACCGTGAATGCCATCTGGAGGGCATACCCTGGCACCTCTTGGATGTCAAGGACCTCTTCCTGGAACCTGTCAATGTAATGGGCCAGCGACTCCTCGGCCCTTTGCTTTATCAGGAAGAGGGACTCATGACCTTTCTTCCTCTTCTTGGAGGTGGAGAAGCGAAGCTGAAAGCTCCGGCTCAAGTCTTCGAACCCGAAGATGGACCTTGGAGGGAGTTGATGGAACCAGTCCCTTGCCTTCTCCTTCAACGTGATCGAAAAGAGACGACACTTGAAGGCATCCGTCATTGGTATGATGGAGAAGGCATCCTCGAACCACTGCAAGTGCTGGATGGGGTCATCCTGGTATAGTATGCCTTGTCAAGTTCCCTGAACCCCTCGGGAACGGGAGCTGAGATGATCAACTCGCTGAATGGCGATCCCCTGAGGGGTGCTCTCGCCACTTCTACTCGCGCGACCTGCTCGCCTGGAGGGCTAGCACTCGACGGGCTGGGGAACAACTCCCGGCCGAGGAGGTCTTGCTCGACCCCCTCTCCCATCCTCTCCTTCCCAGGTCGCCTCCCTAGGGAACTTCCTTCTCCCTCTGCTGGGGTGATCTCGTTTAGATCCCTGGGGGGCAGCTCATTGAGACCCCCGGGAGCCGGTCCCTGGGGGGTGGGGGTTGAGCTGTCAGCCCGAGGGGCAATGCTTCGCAACATCTCCATGATGCCAGAGATGGAAGCCATGAACTCTTCCCTTCCTATGAAGGGTCCTGGGTTGGGGAGACCACCGAGGTCATCACTACCTCCCTGATCTCCAGCCATGACACTCTCCCGAGATCTTCTGTGCTGGTCACTCTCCACGCTCACAGCACCAAATTATTGAAACCAAAAACTTGGTCTCTGTGGAGTTCGACCCTTGGGGAAGGGGTGACCTCACACCTACTACACTCGGAAGAACGTCACGGACCAAAGACTTGAGAAACTAGGAACAGACCCTCGGCTCTAGCGTGGAGGTCCCACCACATACCCGGAAGGTCACAAGAACACTTCCCCTCCCTTACCAATGAGAGCTGGGTACCTTGGAGAGTTCTCTCAACTCTACCAAGAAGAAAGCTAGGGAGGAGGAAGTCAAAAGCCAATGCCTCTCCAAAGGTACCTATGGGGGTCTATTTATAGTTTTTCCAAGTCCTGAGGTCAAAATGACCAAAAAGCCCCTAAGGCAAATATGCCTCAAGCCAATAGAAAACTTCCACACTGATGGGCAAAGAGCACGTCTCAAAGAGGTCCAAGGGCGAGAGGAGGCCAAACCACACCCCCCAACCTCCCTTGGACACCCGAGACGAGGGAACTGGCCGCGGGGGCGAGGGCCTGGCCGGCCGGTCTCGCCCCACGAGCTGGCCTCGCGGGCGAGAAGCCGCCTGGCCGGCCGGTCTCGCCCGGCGAGCTGGGCGCGCGGGCGAGAACACGCCTGGCCGGCTGGTCTCGCCCGGCGAGCTGGGCGCACGGGCGAGAACCTGCCTGGCCGGCGGTCTCGCCCGACGAGCTGGGCCTCGCGGGCGAGAACCCGCCTGGCTGGCGGTCTCGCCCGGCGAGCTAGGCCTTGCGGGCGAGAGACCGCCTGGCCGGCCGGTCTCACCCCTGCTCGGGGCTAAGGGGCAGGGGGGACGAGACCTTGGTCTCCAGTCGACCCCGCTGCCCTCACCTCGCACTTCATCCCGTCGGAGGGTGCCGGCCAACTTGCCGCACTCAACCCTCAAAGAATGGGGCAAGGGGGGAGGCAAATTTTTCCTCCCCTACTAGTATATTTCCAAGCTATAGCCAAATTTGGCCCCCAAGAGTGCAAAACAGCTTAAAAGCTTAAAACTTGAAAACAGGCCTTACGCCCTGCTTGGGATCCTCACTCCGCGAATACGGGGTTGTACATCTACCTCTTCTTCTATGGATAGATCTTAGAAATCATTAGGAGAGATATCGGGCTCAAAAGAGCTGGATCGGGTGAGCTTTTCCATGGTTTTTTCAAAATTAAATGGTGGTCGGGTTCGCCGGAAACCACCTCTCCGGCGGCCGTGCCGCCGCCCGACGGTAGCCCTCACCTCAACAGAGGTGGTGGTGGTGGTGGCCGGCCAAGGAGATGGCTGGGTGGCCGGGAAATAGCTTTAGAAAAGCTATAGGTTTTAAGCACTTTAGGTTGCTTGTTCGGGCTTTTTGAGAAGATGAACAGTAACCTATAATACTAAATTATTATATATATATATATATATATATATATAAATGTAGTGATTTATCAAGCTCTATTTTATGCTATTTAATGAGGTACTTAGAGGCTTTTTATGTAGAAGTGACCAACATGAAATCTGTAGCCCTATGGGTCTACAATATTTCAAAATTAATTTGGGCCAATTTGGTCAACTGGTTTGACCAGGGCTCTTCTTTTGGTGGGATCTAGACCTAGAGCTAGGCAGAGACAAAAAGGTGTGCCCACCTTTCATCTTTTGCCCAAATGTTTTGAAATTTGGGCAGGGAGTCTATCCTAACTATACCTAGGGACTATTTAAAAATGAGAATTTTTGGAGAATATTTTTTTATAGTTTTTGTAAAAATTAAATAATTCATGTATAATTTAATTAGGTGTCCTAAACACCTCAAAATCCCCCCAAATTTGGGTGGGAGGTCTTAGGGTGAATGTTAGAACTTTGGTAAAAATTCCACCTCATTTAGAAGTGTTTTGATTAAGTTTTAACTCGACCCTAGGTTGACCCTTATAGGGTTAATTAGGTCAATTCATTCCTTTTGGGATTTGAGTGGTCAAACAACCTCAACAGAGGCTGATATTTTGTCCACTAGCTGTTTGGGGGGCATGACACACCCTCCAATGTAATTTGGGGTGGTTTGGGATAGGGTAGCCCTAGAACCCTAGGGTAGGTACCTTAATGGGGACTTGGTGAGTTGTGAAGTCCATGGGGTCAAATGACCTTGGACTGACTTGAAATTTGGTGGAGAGGACCATGGGGACATTAACGTCCTCTGGTCAAAGTTTTAGGGTATTTGGAGACATTTAGCCCACCTAAAACCCTAACCCTAGTTTATGTCACCAACCTTAATTTGAATTATTAAGCTATCAATTGAACTTCAAATCAAGTAAAGTTTGGGCAAAGTGATTTTCTGCTCTAAATGGCCATAATATAATTTTGTTGAGGCTTTTGGGTTAATTTATACAGAACTTCATTTACAACTCTAGTTGTGCCCTAGATATTTATTTTGATGATTCTGGAATATCTGTTCACTGGAATGTTATGAAATCTTGGATTAGGGCATCTTATAGCATGTTAAACCTTCTGTATTTTTCTTGGGAGTTTTATTCGATTATTTTGGGTACTTACTTCTTTAATTTACTATTTGGGATATGCAGTCAAAAAATACAAATGATGCCCATTTATTATTTGGAAATTTATTAAATTTTTTCAATGGGTGTTTCAGACCATGATTGTCATCTTGTAAGTATATCTGGATTTTTAGACAATTAAAAATAGTACCTCCCTCACTAAGCTAGGAAAATTAGTGTTTTACATTAAAATAAATTCAAAGCCCAAAGCTTAGAGAAAAATTATGGGACTTAGTTTCTGATGTTTTTAGGTCACCATGAAGCTTCTATAATTTTTTGGTGATTTTTAGATACATATTTAAAGTACTTGCTTCATAATATAGTAAAAGTGGCTTAAAATGGTCAATTAGGAAATGTAGGCCTAAACACCTCTTAAATTTCTCAAAATTTGGAATTACTGCTTAAATGCCACATAGGATTTTTACTGATTTTATGGTGATTTATTGTTGCTCATTAGTTCACTTAATGTTCATACTAGGGCATTGGGAGACTGAGAATAAATAAATTAAATGCCAGATGAAATAGGAAAATTATTATTTTCTGGATTTAGACTAATTATGTCATGGTAGACCTCCAGTAAATATTATAAGAGATTTAGAAGACAATTTGGTGTACCACCCCTTGCATACCTCATAAAGCTTAGGATGGTCTGCGTTTAGTAAAACTACAGAAGCTGAACTAGAGTGGGTAATGAACTTGGGAAATGGAATTTTGGTAGTTTGCTGGTTTGGATAGGGTGAGTTAAACCAAGTTCATTATTGGAAGTCAGGACGGGTAGGGTGTGAGATTGACTAGTGTTAAGTGGTGTTCGGGTTCGACAGAAGATCGTCCTCCCCGAGAAGAGGAAGAGTCAAAGTCACCTTAGGATTAGCCCACTGTAATATGAGAAGGGAATGGGTTAAGGAAACCAATCAATTACAATAAGTGCCTTGGAAAGGGAGCTTTGGGATTCACCCCATCATTGTTCCTAGTACCGCTGCGAGCCCTTCATCAGGTAAACCTCGGGAAGTCTAAGGTTAACCTTAAATCTTAGGAATACAATGATCAAGAGTAACCCTAATAATAGTTACACCTCACACCTACACTTGTACGCTTAGGAAGAAGAATTGGCATGGAATGGGTAGAGTAGGTCCGTGGTCTAAGGGCCTACTAGTAATGTCAATGGTTTGGTTTATGATTGGGAAGTCCGTGGAGCGGGATGCTCGGGGACTTGGTATATGCTTGGTAGCCTAGAGAGCTGGAAGCTTGGTAACATGAGAACTTGTACAAATATAACTATCATGATTGCATGTGCATAAAAGTGGTGGGTCATCGGTACTGGACGATCGATCACACCGACGTCAGTACGTTGACTTGGCGGTGTGGGACACTTAGCCAAAGAAAGCCTAGTAGATATAGCTAGCACTAGTATGCGGATACTCGAGGTTGTGTTCTTCTAGGGGCGTACGGAAGGGCTAGGCCTGGTAGTGTGGTTACCCGCCTAGGAGTGGGGGGCCCGACCCACTATCTCCGTTTTCCACTACGGAGGTTCCTAGGAGTGAAGCTAGCTGCCCGAACAGGGGGAACTAAAGGTATGTGCGCATGGATTCGTGTGGGTGTGTTGCACTTGCTTGTGCATTCCATAGCATATTTGTGTGTCATAGCATAAACATTGCCACCTATCGTATAAAATGGTATGGGACGTTTTATACGATAGGCCCTGCAAAACGACCCCTTGGTCTATAGGGGTAATCCCTATAAATCAATGGTTATATTTCTTGTGCTTTTACTTACTTGCTACTCCTTACCGTTTACCTTTGATAAGTTTATAAATTAGAGTTAAATTCTATATATGTATGCTTCTGTTTGATAACCGACACCCCAACGTATAAGTGGTATGAGACACTTTATATGATGGGAGCCCTGCAAAAGATCCCTTGGCTTATACGCTTCTGCACATAAGTTAAGGTTACATTTCCTATTTTCTGCTTCTGTCATATTTACTATGGAATTGCTAGCATAGGTCCGCTGTCACCTGCTTTTGGCTTATTCTCCACCTTCATGTCCTTCCCTTTCTTCCTCTCCGCTCGGTACCTAGGAGCCATAGGAGAAGGGGTAGGGGATGATAGGGCTTAGTCTTTTAGACTAACGGTTTTTTTGAACCACAACATTTTAGGTGTACCATATAGAAGGGTCACGGGTTTTGCAGTTTCTGACAGAGTTGACCCCGCGACCATTTTACCATTGTCACCTGCCGGGATATACACGGGTCAAATGCCCCTTGATGGGTGGGATCCCACCAGCTCAGCAGCCAAGAGGCCGAAGACGTAGACGCAGACGTGGATTGTGAGGTGGCGACTGCAGGCCGAAAAGGAAGAAGCACCCAAAGATGCAGCACAAGCAGAGTACGGAGTCGGTGGAGATGGGCCAGTCTAGCTTGGGTGCTCTCGGTTCATTGACAGTTACGGTGACACTTAGTTTTAGTTTTGCTTCCGCGAGTGACTTGTAGTGAGAATTACATGTACTGGGCACAAGCCCTCCTTTTGTACTCTGATTATTATTATTATTGTGGACTCTCCCTTCGTGGAGATTTATTTATATACATGTGGTTATGGTGGACTAGATTTATATTTACTTATACTACTGTTCTGCGATCGATTTGGCCGGCAGGATCGGCGTTTTGTAGTGACGACCTTCCCGGGCGTGATGGTGTCACCACAGAGCGGCGGTTCTGGGCCTAAGACCCCGATGTTTAAAAGAAAAAAAAGGGGTCTTACACTTGTTGAGAAACAAGCTATGGAAATTGCTCAGTTGAGGACCATGATGGACCTCCAATTGGAATCCATCAAGGTGAAGGACTCAAAGATATCAGATCTAGAGTTTTCTCTAGAGATCGAGAAGAGAATAGTATTTAACTTTTCCAAGGTAGATGCTATTAAGAGAAAGGGAGAAAATGGGTGGATCTCACGAATTATAAAATCGTGGAGAAATGGGGAAACTGTTTTCAGACCCCCCACACCGAGTAGAAAGGGCACACATAATTCCTTCAGGTATGACTATAAGAACAACTATGGTCACTACAAGAATGATCGGCCCTCATGTGGAAACACCCATAATGCAAGTACTGTTATGGCTACCCATGAGAAAAAACACACGGCTCATCATGAACCGTTTGTATTTACGGCCTCAGCCCCCTCACTTCATGATATTGCTGGAACCAGCTCTCACAAAACATCTTCCCACCCTAGGACAAAGGAAAATGGAGTTGGCAAACATGTAGCAAGCATCAATGGGGCCCCCGGATGTGTGTTGGCTGAAAAGAAAGCACCATCCCCCATGCCTCGTGATATTCACCACATGTTCACCATCAGACCCCCCTCGAGTCTCGGTGGAAAGGGTAAATCTGAGAGCAGTTCCAGCTTTGCCTCTTTCAGACCTAGGGTCATGACTAACTCGTTAATAGACTTGGTCAGAAAAGGAGGTACAATATTCATGAGTGTTGGTGCTGTGGTAGAGTCGGTCACTTTGCTATAGATTGTTGGCACAATCCTTCTGTGCCAAGGGCAAGGGTATGTCCACATCCTTTGGCAAGAGATAGCCTTCCTGACAGAAATCCTGTAGGAAGGCATGCTGTATTTTATGCTGACAAGAACCTAGGACCCAATACATATTAGGTTCCTAAGGTAATGTAATTCTTTTTTGCAGGATAGTCTAGGTACCCATGAACCTGATGGGACCTAGACAAGAGATGTTCCAGGCTTGCTATGGAACAAGTATATGGGATAAGAGATAATGCTAACCACAGTGTCCTACTTGTACATAATACCCTTCGTATTTCAAATTGTGGATCCGAATGATCAACCTAATAATCCCAGGTACGCGCATTCAGTTTCGAAAATTGAATCGCATTACATAGATATATATATATATATATATCCAAACACATATGTAGATTCCCCGTCAAGATTTACATATATATATATATACACACCTGATATGGAAGGACACGCAAGCTAATAACCGTATGATCCTTATTGTGGAAACTGATAAACTATCAAAATCTTGATATGATGAGAATGTGGGTGTCAATTAGTCCGATGAGTCTCAAAGGACTTGTACCAGTAGTTGCAACTACAATTATTACATTTTGAACTCAACAAGAAAAAGCCGGTGACTATTTCAAGTGTTAACCTTCCATGAACTCAACTTTATTATCATGACATGAAAAATTAACATCCATTGTTTAAAGTAAAGAGGAAATGAACCATACCCTGTGATGTTGCGAATTCAAATAGGTTCCCTAGGTCATCACATATTCGCGGAAATCTGCATCTAACCCGTTGACCCGGTGGCCTTTAAATAGCGGAAATAGCGGCGAATTCCCGTCGATCAGTATAATCGAACGGAAATAGCGAAAGAGTCTCCCGACCGTTCACACTCCCGTTGACCCTAGTCGAAACCCGTCAGCTTCCCTGCGAATCTTGCGGAAATGAGCCTCCCGTCGCTCCGCAATCATCGATTCATTGACGACTGTCATCTCCTGGAAACTTACGTTCCCGTCATCAGCATCAGCTAAACGTGGGTGTCTCGCCGATCCATCACTGACCCTTCAGCCCCGACTCTCATCGGCTTAGGGCTACTCTCCTCTCACAGCCTGCTACGCGTATCCTTCCCTGCACCCTCCATGTGAAAGGTAACTTTGGTTGCTCCCTTGAGATTCACCATTTTCAAGGATCACTCCCCCTTTAGTTCAGTTCCTTCAAACTCTAGATTTGGATAGAGTTAATTCCTTGAGTGTAACTCTTTTAGGTTCATAATGGCTCCTCGAACAACGGTCGGGATCCTCACTGGAAGTGAGTTGGTTAGGACAGGCTTTGCCCATGCTTCAGATGAATTTAGGAACATCATTTTGATGCTAGAACAAGACGGGCTCTCCTTCATTCTCGAGCACCCGTGCAAGGTCCTATACAAGGAAGTTCTCGAGTTTTACGCAAACTCCAAGCTGTGTCACGAAGACACCCTGATAAAGAGTAAGATAGCAGGGCTAAGGATCAAGATGACGGCTGCAAAACTATCACATCATCTCCAGCTCTCCAGCTCTATACAAGAGGACTATCTAGATGAAAATGATCGTACGAGGACACTACTGTTCTGTGGATTAACTCGAGGGACCAAGGCTATTAAACACAAGGACATGAACGAAGAAGGAAAGCTCCTCTCAGATATCATAGGGAAGGTTCTGATCTGCAAACCTGGCTCCCATGATCATATTTCAGGTGACATGTTTAAGATCCTGATGGCTATAGTGTGCATAAAGAAATTCAACTGGGGGGCCATGTTATTTGAGAAGATAAAAGATACCCTACGTTCTCCTAACTTTGGGAGAATCATCAGTCTATACCTGAATCAGATGGACGGAGATAGATTTGATATGACTAAGGGAGTTCCCCTTCACTACCTAAAGAAGATGGACTCGAGCGTCTTTGATAGGTGGGAAAGAAGAATTGCCCAAGGGGGTGCGTCTGGAGCACATGTTGATGAAGAAGACAGAGACCCGGAGTTCAGAAATCCTTCGGATGAGCCCAGTGAAGTTCCTGATCTACTGCATGCAGGAACTGAGGGGGAGTCGTTACCCCGTCCTTCTGCTGCCATCAGGATGGAAGCCTCTGTCACAGGACAAGTAAACGCTGTTACTGACATTACCCTCATCGCTAAGGAGGCAGTGGGGACTCTCGCTACTGATCAGACTGATGAGGAGGAAGAAGAGGATGATGTGGAGAATGTTGCTGCTAGTGAGAATGATGTGGATTCCCCTGAACTGCATGTTGCTGAGGAACTTGATGATGAGCAAGCTGGAAATGATATGGCCATGAGGGAGATTGATGTTTACCTCCCTTTTGAGGAACAGATTCAGGTAAAAGTTCCTGATGTATCCGGCGCATTAGTTGAGGGGGAGACCTCCCGACCTCAGGAAAAACTTGATACTATGCTGAAGGGGGTGATGAGTATACATGGACACTTGGTAGATGCTGCCTCTATCCCTCCACAGGAGATTGTAAATTTATCAAGCTCCACAAGTGTATCTAAAGAAGAAACTCCTGACTCACAGAGTCCTATCCCCCCAGAGCACGACCAGGCCATACATCAGGATCATCCGTTAGGACTTAGCCTGGCAAATCACACTGTAAATATCATTCAAGGTATAGTGGATGAATTGAAGACCTCCTTTGAACGATCTCACAACAAGGTACTTAAACGAATTAAGCAATAAGAGGATCTGATGCTAAAGAATGTTGTGGAGATAAATCACAAGCTGGATATGATGGAACAAAGATTTGAAGCTAAGTATGTTGAGGCTGACACTGTCGTCAATCTTCTGATGCAAGGGCTACAGAAAAATACAGCTGATCTGGTAGTGGTAAATCAAAATGCACATGTTGTGGCCAACAATATCAAGTTGTTCGATGCCAACATGGTCACACTCAACACAAATCAGAAAACCCTGCTGGACTATTTTACTCGGAATGTAAAGCATATAGATGAGTCACTGCATTCTTATGCAAACTCAATTGTTCAAGAAGCCAAAAAGGGGGAGGAGGAATATACAGCTAAGATGGCAGGGTTAGAGCAAATCATGGTCGAAAACTTCAAGCAATCAAACGAGTATGTTTTTGACAGTTGTCATTGGCTAGTTCAGCAAGCATCAGGTATACATATTCCGTTTGCTCCTACTGATGAGGTTACTACTGCTGCACATGAGGTTGCAAGTGCTGAGGAGTTTCATTTGAGTGAAGCTGATGCCAAGTAGGCTGCCAAAGCCGCTGCCAAAGCTGCTCACTGTGCAATGTCTAATCAAGAGGCCATTGCGAAAGGGAAAAGAAAGCTTCAAGAAGGAACTTCTAAAGAAACTCCAGCAGAGAAGAAATTAAGAAGGAAGGAAAGTGAAATTAAGAATGAACGATGGAGTCCTGTATCTAGGAACATCATACTGGATACATTCATGCTACAACAGCGGGGAGAGATTAATAGAAATGAAGTATATAGTCAGTATGAGTGGGAAATGCACAAAGAATATGAAGCTAAAAGAAACATATTCTTCAGGACAAATACTGTGGAGAATAAAGCTCCTCCCCTCGGTACTACCCGAAGCCAAAGGAATTCTTTGAAAGGCAAAGCAAGAAGTACCTGGCTAAACAACTAAGAGATGCTGAGGCAAAGGAGGGATAGACTTGAAATCTAAACTTCTTATTTTTTAATATGTGTGTATGTATATTCTTGTAATTATAAATGAACAACTCTTTGGATATATATATACATATATGATCATATGTTGATTCAATTTTTGCTTTGAATGCGTGAAATTTTATTATTCTGACTTCTTGCCTCGCATATTTTTTATATATATCTTTCTGGTTGGTGTAATTCATCTTAGCTAGTAGGATTTTGGCTTCTTCAAATATGGGGAGATTGTTGGGTATTGTATCCACAATTACCTAGATTTGAAGAAGACTCCAGTCAAGCTAAGATGGATTCACAATGTATTTGACGATCTTCTATCAAGTTGTGCTTATAGCTATTCCATGCTAAGTACACACCAATATCAGGCTACAGGGGATCAATATGCACGAGTTTGCGCAACGTAATCCCTCATTGAGCAGATTAGTGTGTTGACTCACGTGTGCTCTCTATATTGGAATGTACTTATTTTCAAGTACAGGGTTAAGGCAGATCAAGAGCAGAAGAAGGAGCAAAGAGTGGTCAAAGACCAAGTCTTCAAAGGAAGGAAGAGAAAATTCATCTAAGTCAAAATCGACGGGAATCACTAAGTGATTCTCGCTGACTTCGACGAGAATCGTTTGTGATTCCCGCCGATTCGACGAGAAACAGTATGCATTCTCGCCGACTTCTTCCAGCTATCAGTTTTCCAACAGGAATTCTGCCAAGGCAGAATCGACGGGAATCGTTAGTGATTCCCGTCGATTCGTCGAGTATCAGCTAGCCTCTCTCGCCGATTCGTCGAGTATCAGCTAGCCTCTCCCGCCGATTTCCTCCGGCTGACAAGGTTTCCAACTGGAATTCGGCCAAGGCAGAATCGACGGGAATCATGAGTGATTCCCGCCGACTTCGACGGGAATCACCAACGATTCTCGCCGATTTTGCCTTAGGCAAATTTTCTTCTTTCGCTGGACCGAACCACCTTGCTGTGCACTGTTTAGGCCGGGGCTATGGTTTCTCCTTGTGGTCCCCACAACGGTCATTAGGGTTGGCTCTGGTATATATAGTCGTGTATTTTGAACATGAACAGGAATCCATTCTTGTAAATCAAAAGGAGGCCGAGCGTGACCTAGCGGATCGCGGAAAACCGCCGATCGCCTGTAGCCGCTCGCAAGGAAGTTGTCGCCAATAATATCCGATCATCTTTGATCTTCCGGTGACAGCACCGAGGCTAGCAGTGCGTCTCACGCATCTCTCTTGAGATCTCTTGTCTCTCGATTCGTTGAACAAGACTAGTTCTTCATTCCGAATCGGTGGAGACGATTGATCCGACTGAGATCGTTGGTAGACCTTGCTTGCTTCGTCAAGAAGTTTGGATCCTCAAAGCATCGCCACCGCAATCACTTATTTCTCTAATTTTCATATCATCCTCAAGGCACGACTTCATTATTTCTCTAATTTGCAAACTGTATGTAATACATATAAATGAACCGTAATTTATTTGCTTATGGAAAATATTATCTAATGGATGTGGGTTATCCAATACAAAAAGGGTTACTAAAGCCGTATCCTGAAACTAGATATCATTTGCCGGACTTTACAAGGAGTGAAAGGTCGATTGAAGGATGTCATGAGATGTTCAATAAATCTCACTCTTTGCTTCGAAACCATATTGAAAGAACATTTGGGGTGTGGAAAAAAGATGGAGTATCATTTGAGGGATGTCATAATACAAATTTTCCAAACAATGTGTAATTGTGCTCACAACAATGACTCTACACAACTACATTCAAAGACATCTGACACACGTTAATCTAAAGTTCGTCCTTGTGATGAAGATGAGACCTTGGTTTACCCAGAAGCTTATGAGCATAGAACATGGTATAACCTAATGCAAATCTTTGTTTGATCCTGTTAACACTGAAGGGTTTGGGTAAACTGCTATGGCATCATTAAGAGATTTCATAGCCAATCAAATCCAAAAATCATAGATGATTGCGATGATTAGGTTGTTGCATACGTTGATGTTAGAGGAAAAATGTATTTAGCTATGCTATTTGGTTTTAATTTTGTATGACAAACACTGCAATAGTATCATTTTTAACATGGTTTTTATTTGTTTTATGATAAAAAATGCTTGTTCATAGACAATGTTTTAAATATCGGATGTCGGCAATATTTTTGATTGAGTTTTTAAATGTCGTAAGTTAGAGATATTATAAAATATCGGATTTTCATATTTTATAAATAATTTTTTTATTTTATGTATACTAACTATATATGATTATATGTTATAAAAATAGAAAAATAATATAACAAATAAATAAATAAGTCATTTATATTAAGAAATAAAATCAATTAATATCTAAGATAAAAAATATTGACAACTACAAAATTATAGATTCAAGTTTAAACAATAATTTTATTTTGATAACAATAAGTTCATTATAAATAAATAAGATTTAAAAGTTAAAAAATCTTTGATTGATTATAAGTTTTTTCAAACTTTTAAATTTATACTAAAAACATACAAAAAATCAACTAATAAATATATTAAATGTTTTCTTATTTTTTGTAATATGCAATTAAAAAATGTGAAACAATTATACAAAATTGGTTGTATGAATAAAATGTTACAAATATCAAAATAATAAGTCTAATCGATTTAAATATACATAATATAATATATAGGTGATTTAAACATATGATGCTTGTCTACTAATATAACATAATAAAAAAGCAGGCAATATTTAAAAATCACGTCGGCCGATATATCAGGAAAAAATCAGACATGTCGGCCTATATTTTACAAAATGATATAATCTATTTTTTTTAGAAAAACATATCATTTTGCCATAAAAAGGACATGTCAGGAGACAAGTCAGACATATAAGAGGACATTTAAAATAATTTTTTTACATCATCTCACCACTGTTTCTTCCAAACAGTTGAAATAGTTTTCTTTTTTTAAACAACACTGTGAAATATGCTCTTCCAAACAATTTTGTGATTTTCCCACAATTTTTTATAAAAGCGGATTTTCTCACCACTATTTCTCACCACTGCTTCTCTCATCGATGCAGCCGAGCCAAATAGGGTCTTGGTTAAGTAATATTTAAGAATCGGCTCACTTTCCAAATTTATGTCTAGTTTAACTATATGTGATCATTTTAATATTCTTTTAAAAAAATTTGGACAACTCCGTCTTCTCTCATATGATTCTCCTAGGATATCAATTGGACGCTCAATTCTCTCAAGCGATTCACCAATGATATTTGTGAAATTTTTGGTTCGCGTTTTCCTCCAAAATCACTAGCATTCATCTTCCTCTAATTATTTAGAGGTAAGTGCTATTTTCTAGTTTAGGATTTGTTCTTTTATGTTTGTGAGTAAGTTGTGTCGGAGATTAGAATGGTCTTCATATTATAAGAGATCGTTGTTAACCTCCTAGGAGTTCATTATTGATCCCTTAGGAGATCATTTTGGATGTCCAAAGAGATCACTTTGGATCTCCTAGGAGATGTGGGACTCCTAGGAGTTCCTTGTCTTTGATCTCCTAAGAGATCGTGTTGGATCTCCTAGGAGATGTCAATATTCTACAAGTTCATTGTTGATCTCCTAGGAGATCATTTGTGATCTCCTAGGAGATCAATGTGGATCTCCTAGAAGATCATTTTGAATATCCTAGGAGACCATTTTGAAACTGAAGGACCTTCAATTGCATAATATGACATTGTATCGTACATTATATTCAGGTGATAATTCAATTTTGATTATGTTGGTTGAAAGATTTTTTGAAGTATAAGGGGAGCTACATTATTTGGCCATAGTTCTTTTTTGACATTTTTGTTGTTGTGTGCTTCAAGATCATTCATCAACAATTAATTTTGTATGTTTTTTTGAAAATTATTTCTTGTAGGTTGTGCACTTTAACAACATTCATCTTCAGCGTATTTCTGGTTGTGTGCTTTATTCACTTCTTTTTCATATTTTTTCCTATAATGTTGGTAGGTATGGTTCTAACGCAGTATTTGTAACATGGCAATTTCAGAATAAATTTGATGATATTTTTGCTTATCTGGCCGACAGATAGAACAATGGAGAAAAACAAAATTGAGAATTAACATTATCTGAACTCTAGATGCAATCTCTCAAACTTTATTGGCCGAGTTGCAAATATAGTTGAGAGGTCGAAAGGGAACCATCAAAGATCTTGAAGGATTTCCATGTTTGGTCTTTATTTCTTGCTCTCAAGGCCCCATAAAATATACTACTATTATATTTTTTGGTGGCATGGTATTATGGAAGTCGGGTCCTAGATATGAATGGTGTTGAAATATTAAGTATGAGTAAACTTTAATCACATTAACTAAAAGTGAAACTTGTAGGTTCTGATTTCAGGGTCTCCAGGCATGGAATTGGGGCTTGGGCATGGGGATATTCCACTACTGGAATGATTTCCAATGGGATGGTAATACTCTTCTCTCATTGTCATAACTCTGTTTGTTTTAATGTTTTGTTCAATGTTATTGGGAGTTCATTGAGATGTTTATACTCTTCTATGTTGGTATCTTGTAAAAGCGAGAGATGCCAAGGGGGGCGAGAGATGCCAATGGATTATACAAGCATGCACGTTCTAGAAAGATAAAAGGTATTGATGGAGTTACCCTAAAATTTCTAAGTCAAATCGGCAAGACTCGGACCGAGTACGCGTGAGCCCGACCAGACCAACTCCGCACATCAAAGCCACAAGCTCCGAGAGTCCTCAAAGAGGAAACTGAACTAGCAAAAATAGAAAGACAGGGCCGTGCAGGTGCGCCCGGCAGGCACGCGCGGCTAGCACGCACGCGATCGGGGCCTCTCAGAAATTTTGGCGACCAATCTGGTTGATATCAACAACGACTTTACTATTCCGTCAATCGGCAATTGATTACCACCTCTCCTATCTCTCCCGCTCTGACTTCCTGTTCGAAAACATGATTCAGCCGCAGAAGGAAACTTTCTCTCCAGTACGATACGTGCTTAGAAGGGACCTAATCCTCTTATATAGTCTTGAGGTATCTTTTCTTCAATTCAGTTGTGTTAATTTTATGTGTCCAAATGAATAATCATAAGCTTGCCTCTACGTTCTTATTATTTTTATTTCAAAAATGAATATTCCTAAGCTTACCTCTATGTTTTTATTGCTTTTGATTTCCGTTAAGCCATAAATTATTTCTTGCAAATTAGCTTGTGGTTGTTTTGGTTTCATTTTGGTTCGATTCATCCGACACAAAAAAACACGTCCTCGAAAAAGGAATAACGACTTTAGTGAAATGCTTTGTGAGAGAGTTGTTATGCTCACGAATATGATTTTTGGGCACGGTATTTTCCAGACAGTGATAGTGGTGGGATTCCGGCGGCAGTGCACCCTACGGATCCTAACGACGCCCTTTATTCACGTCGACAACATTCCCCTTGTTCCCATCTATCTCCACGGAGGTGATTTTCTCCATTGATCACTTCAAAGGTATTATCAAACCTGTTTGAGATTTTTTTTCTATGATATTTATAATAATATTGGAAGATTTCATTTGATAATGTTTATCCTATCACATTCACGTGGATTTATGAATTTCTACTAGATGTCATTTTAATCAATCCGCTGCATTTACTTATGCTTTCTTTAATTAGAAATGGGTGGAAACACAAGAACTCAAAACAGTCTGAAATGATTTAGCAAAGTATTAAACTATAATTATCTGAGCATTATCATACAGTGTTGCAACACTAAAGTTTGCATTGAGATGGGTTGCTGACCTTCTAGACATAGTGAAGATTAGAATAATAACCTGTAGAATTGAAGGAATATAAGGCTTTGTTTGGGGGGATTTATTTTCACCAGTCAAGCGGTTACGACTGCATGAACTAGACCATAATTAAGGTCCAGTTCATGCAGTCGTAACCGCTTGACCTGTGAAAATAAGTCCCCTGAAACGGATCCTTAATATGATTATTTATGCATACCCCTGTATTCTAATAAATGTATACCTCCATCCTGGATATAAAATCACAAACATTATGGGGGACATCCAGCAGACGTTGAAGGGGAAATAAAAACCTAAAAAGGCTAATGTATTTAATGAGATGATAATCTAGAACAAATGAGGCGTGCATTCATGCAATGAATAAGAATATCAAATTTTCAAAAAACACTTAGTGCAAACCTGAAGGAGAAAAAATAAATGCATGAACAGAAGTAACCAATCCAATTTTGTTTATTACAAAAATATGAATGTACATATCAATGATGTGCACAAAAAGAAGTTTTTTGAACCACATTATCAAAAACTATGGCCCCGTTTGGCACGGTTGTGGCGGGTGTAAACGTATGGGTTAAACCGTCATTTGTTAAGGATCACCTAACAAACATCATCCGTACTATGCACACTTTCATGGGGTGATTATTTATATGCTATTTAATATGTTTTATTGTCCAAAATGTTGAAGTTAGTTGTACAACATTATAAAAAGGTTTTGGCCGAAGTTGAATCAGCCAATTAGGAGATTCAGTCAAATTAAATAAATTATCATTGACATAAACTCCTCCCAACATTAGCTCACTGAAGTCATGCTTTTTGAATCAAAATCATGTCATTTTCTATGTTTCTGTTTCAATATTGCCGTGAGTATTGGATTACCATACAATGTACCATTGATAAGAAATATAATAATTTGTTTACCTTAGCAATAATTTTTTCAATAGTTGATATATCATTATTATGTTTATTTATATACTTCCAATGACGGTGTTACCTTCGACATTCTATAATTAATTCTCATTAAAGTGGGACATGCATTAAGAGAGACTACATGGGTACTAATTGCATGTCACCACTCACTGTGCACAAGTGTATCTTATATGGAGCAGCCATGCATGCATCTTCCATCAATAACTTTATATATGTAGTTTCTTTTCCTTATGTACTCAATTTATAGAATAATTTGCTAAGACATAACATTTAGTCACAATCAATTTCTTGTTCAACGGAATGCAATGCAACTAGGCCCTTATTTGAAAGCAGATTGTGCACCCTGAGACATGCAATATATGTATCACCAAAGTAGTTGCATAAGTGCACTTCCAATAAGGGTTTATGCATGTCCTAGGAATAATGGTTAGAATCCATGCTAAGATTATACGTTATCCTCTCTATTTGGATTTATTGGTCATAGTATTAACAATGCCACTAGTAGTTCAAAATTAGTGGGTTCATTGTTAAGAAATCTCCCATTTGTACTATCATGGTGCTTTTGCGGCACACAAGTCGGCCGTCAATACCGTCGGTAAGTCCATGGATAATTTTGACAACTCCATGTAGTACGGTACTGTTGAAATCATTTTTTAGGGTAAGGGCAAAGAAGGATAAGTTTTTTTCTTATATTATTGTTTGTAATAGTCCCTTCCTAATTTATATTTGGCATCTTGTAGCATGATTAATTTTTACGCTTCCTTCATTCCATTTGTTGAATTGCATACATGAACAATCAATTCAGGTTTTGTTGAATCTGGTTTGTAAATGGGTTTTTCCAACCAAGGTGGATAACATGGACTCATTGGAACCTTGGGTTACTCCCGAGCAGGCAATGAAGATCTTCAATCGCAACTTTGGCATTGGTGTCAATGGTGTGATCTTTGCAATGCCAGGGCTCAACAACACTAATTACTCGATCTATGAGGATCTTCAACTCCGACGGTAGTGAACCTTAGGTATTCCCATAATGAATTGCTCCCCTATAGTTTTTGTGAATCACGCTCCTTGAATTTGCAAAAAAAAATGGTGTCAAAGAAAATAAAAGATCAACAAATTTATAATATACATTAATGTAATGTCAACTTATACTTGTTATTACAAGAGAAACTGAAGTTGAGGCAATTAAACCAAGGCAAAGATAAGGCTCCTGCTATGGTAATAGAGAATTTTTTTTGGCGAGAATAGATAACACTAACCATGTTGGAGGAAGATTTGCGAGAATAGATAACATGATGGGAAGGGAGCAGTTAGAAGGGATAACACTAACAAAAATATTCTTGGAGATGTAGTAGTATAAGATTTGCCATTATTGTTTATAGTAAGACATGTAACTATTTGACAGGGATTAAAAAATGAACATGATGGTCTTGCATAATAAAAAATTAAAGGTAATTTTACTTGACATTTATCTTTGAACCTATACACCAAATTTCATTTAAATTTTTTTGCAAGAAAGACTAAGATATTTGAGAATATGGGTGAATGAGACTAAAATATTTTGGTGCAAAACAAGCATTCTCGATTCCAAAAGTGGAGATGAATTGATTTCTAATTTGAACAACAATCATCTGAGAGCTTGATTTTTATATTATATTATTGTGCTTGAGAAATTTTATTGATTTTAGATTTGAGTTGTGCACTATGATTTTCCTAGTTTACTCCAAAACAACGCCTGCTGAGTGATTCTGTTTAAAGTTATGATATTCTTAAATTATTATCATAAATATTATTATACCATTCTTTTTTCCCAATGCATGTATTGGATTAGAATGGTGTAATACTACATATGATGTTGGCAAAATGAGATGGTTGGGACAAGTCTAATGATTATTTCTAATTGTGATTTGAGTAGAGATATTTTTTTGCCCCCAGTTTGTTTCATATAGTATTGTGTAGGTTGAGGTTGTGTATGAAAATCATATAAAATTGGAGTAGAAATCCAACTCTGTAGTGATGATTCAAATACAAAATTTGTCGTCAATGGAAACTGGCAAACCATGTCTACCTCAATATTTGACATTTTATTGTTACATACTATTGGGTTATACGTTAAGGATCTCAGCTAACAAACATCATTTGTTTGAACATAAAAGTGAATGAAGTTTCTTAAGTGGATGCTAACGAATGACAATTTTCTTTGGTTACATCATCGTTTGGCACAGTGGCGGCGGTGGTGAAAGTGGTGGTTTTGAATTATAGTTCGTGAATGCTTGAACTAGTTTTGAATATAAAAATGGATGAAACTCTCTTGGGCTCCTCCGTCTATAATCAATTGGTTTAAGATTGGATACACTGATACACATATTCTAATATGATATCAAAATGGGCTAAGCTAAACAACACACTCAGACGTCATCAAAAGGAGGACCTGGTAGGGGCTTGATTGCTTGAATATTAGGCACTACCAGTCATGACTCCCTCATTATAATAATCCTACCGATCAAATTTGGTTACTAATTTAAGCTTAAAATAAATTTAAATATCCTAAGTTTTTTTGTTTTAAATTTTGTATTGGTTTGAGAGAAAAAAAATATGATCATATAACAATTTTCTTTTTATTGTGAGCTGCGAATAGTAATCAAATATCATTATTAACACATGATAATTTTTCATATTTTATCACTCTAGTTGATTAAATTCCATGGTGCATTAATTCATAGTGTTACTGCTATTTAAGATGATATTTATTTCATTTTTATGGGGTTGAGTTGAGTTCTAACTCTATGGCCTATTCTCTTGATCCATGAATGCTTTGATTATTGCTCCATTTGGCATGAGAGCATCGGTCGTGATCGCATTGGTTATGAATTGTTGTACGTAATAACGTGAAGGCCAAACCTCGCCTAAGGATCTCGATTTACTCTTTTGTTCGAAATTATTAGGCTCTATTTGGTATGGTGGTGGTGGTCGTAAATGCATGGTTTAAACCATCATTCGTTAAGGATCTCATCTAACAAACATTATTTGTTTGAACATAAAAGTGAATGAAGTTTCTTAAGTGGATGCTAACTCTCTTTCTGCCCCTTCTTCTCCCCCCTCTTTTTCTCTCTTCCCTCCCCCTCCCCCCTTTTTTCTTCCTCATACTAGTGTAGAACCCGACGCCCCCCACCCCCGTGCCCCGTACGACAATACCTGGGAGCCCACAGCTAGCTTCGTCCGCCCCCTGTGGGCTTTGTAATAAATTTTTAATCATGTATATATTTTAATATTTTTAAAAATTATTAATTTATTTTTTACATTGAAAAGTTAAAAGAGAAGCCCAAAAATTAAAATACATATTTGTGTACATGTATGTGTTGCATGTATTTTTATATAATGCACGTCATAGATAAAATAAATCTAGACAGAGATATGGTTTAATAAAATATAGTTTTTAGATAATATACAAAAGTGTTTGTGGCCTTTTGAATAAGGCATCTGACTTCTAAGCAGCTGATCCATTATTTGAGTTCCATTAGGCCCATTTTAACTTATTTTTATTTTCTTCATTCCTTTTTAATTTTTAATCCCACATTGTAAGTTTAACATTCTTATAGGTGTTTAAATAACATGAGAAGAAAGTAGTGTTTGAAATTTGACATAGTGCAGGCGGGCTATGCAGAGTAGGCCAGCATATGGGCTTTATTTGGGAGATTATAAGCACATTAGACAGGTCTGCTAGACAAGGCAAATTATATGCCCATCTGATTGAATTTTTTAGAATTTAAAAGGTAAAATGGTAATTTCATATTTTAGGGTAGGAGCCCTACAAAAAATATAGGTTTAGGCCACCCTACCATCCTAGGTGTAGGAGACCTAGGAAAATGATGACAAACGGTCTTGATTTATTTGCGTGATCAAATGAATGAGATCTTATGATCTAACAAAATCAGACGGTCCAGATTTATTTAGTGGGCATCAACATTACACCATTGTTACACCATGAATTATGTTTGGTTGTTGATAAATCTTTGAATATATAGTATAGATATATATGATGGGTTTCCCAAAAGATGTGTGCGAACAGAAAAAAGAGACCGAAAAATTGGAGCAACAAAATTTTTATTATCCAAAAAAGGTATCTATTACAAAAGTATGACCTCCCTTTTATAGAATGGAGGAGAGAAGAGAGATTACAAATAAGCAATATGAGACTAATAATTACAGGAACACACATCTATACAAGTCGCATAAGCCACACGGTTAGACTAGCCGCATGGTTAGACTAACCGCACGACCACTACACTGTGGAGGACAACCTGCAAATATCTTCAACCCGCCATAGACAAGGCGCCAGACCGCCAGACACCAACTAGCAATAGCCCGACTACCAAGCTGCTGGGAGGAGCCTCCAGACCGCAAGACAAACTGCCAGACCGCCCAGTCTCCAACCCGACTACCAAACTGCTGGGACAAGCCGCCAGACCACCAGACTGCCCGATCTCCAAACTACAACACTTCCCCTCAAGCTGGAGCATAGATATCAATCATGCCTAGCTTGTCGCAAATGTGAAACAAGGGAGCGGACACCGGCTTGGTGAAGATATTTGCCAACTCATTGTCAGAAGTGACGAATGGAGAACAAATCTGTTTCTTCAAAATCTCTTCTCGAATAAAGTGATAGTCGACCTCTATGTGTTTTGTTCTCTCATGAAAGACCAAATTTTTGGAGATGTATATCGCGGCCTTGTTGTCACAGAACATAGGAAGAGGATAGTTGTAAACCTCTCCTAAGTCAAGCATGAGAGCCTGTAACCACTTTAACTCCCATGTGGTCGACGCCATACTACGATATTCTGCTTCTGCACTAGACCTGGAGACAACAAACTGTTTCTTGCTCTTCCAGCTCACAAGATTTCCTCCAACAAATGTGCAAAAGCCCAATGTTGACTTGCGGTCTTCTTTATCATCAGCATAGCTCGAATCTGAGTACGCTTCAACCCTCAACTGACCATTCTTCTAAAAAAGCAATCCTTTCCCTGGTGCTGCTTTAACATACTCCAATATCCTTAGGGCAGACTGTAGATGACACTCCCTAAGAGCTTGCATGAATTAGCTAACCTTGCCTACAACATAAGAGATGTCGGGTCTGGTCACTATGAGATAAATGAGTTTGCCCACCAGACGTCGGTACCTCGTAGTATCGGATAGAGGAGGTGAGTCATCTATCCAAGTTTTGTCTTCCCCAATAGCCATGGGCCATCTGGTAGGTTTAACACCAGTCAACCCTGCCTCTTTTAGTAAATCAAGAGCATACTTCCGTTGGGAGAGGACTAAAGAGTTTGGCTTCCGAGAGATTTCAATCCCCAGAAAGTATTTGTGGGAGCCCATATCCTTAGTGACCAGGTGTTGTTGGAGGTATTTCTTTGTCAAAGCTACCCCAGCCTGGTCATCGCCAGTTAGAATAATATCATCCACATATACAGCAAGAACCACCATACCAGAGGAGGTTTTGCGGATGAATACAGAGTGATCGGCTGAACTTCTTGCAAAACCAATGGCCGCAACAATGCAGTTAAACTTATCAAACCAAGCCCGAGGGCTTTGCTTTAGGTTATATATGACCTTCTTCAGATGGCATACTCGTGTCTCTCCTTGAGCAACATACCCAGGAGGTTGCTCCATGTAAACATCTTCCTGAAGATCACCATAGAGAAAGACATTCTTAACATCTAGTTGGGAAATGGGCCAATCCCTGTTGACAGCCACAGAGAGAAGAACCTGAATGGTGCTGAGACGAGCAACGTGAGAGAAGGTGCTAAAGTAATCAACACCATAAGTCTAAGTAAAGCATTTGGCGACTAAGCGGGCCTTGTATCGATCCACGCTACCATCCAGATGGAACTTCACAACGAATACCCAGCAACAGCCAACCATATCAGTGCCCAAAGGGGGAGGAACAAGGGTCCATGTACCCCTTTCAGTGAGGGTAGCAATTTCCTCATCCATGGCTGTCTTCCAATGAGGAATAATAAGAGTTTCCTGATAGGTGCAGGGAGTGGCAGTGGAAGAGATAGCCAAGGCAAACGTCCTGTGAGAAGGAGTTAGACGATCATAGGAAACAATAACAACAACAACTAGCGGGTGTTGAGTACACGTTTGCACCCCTCTGAGGGGATAGATCTATTTAACTCTAGAGGGGGGGGGGGGGGGTGAATAGAGTATTTTAAAAA
The DNA here is from genome assembly GCA_039513925.1 of Platanthera zijinensis. Taxonomy (NCBI): domain Eukaryota; kingdom Viridiplantae; phylum Streptophyta; class Magnoliopsida; order Asparagales; family Orchidaceae; genus Platanthera; species Platanthera zijinensis. The sequence goes on along the minus strand of CM077079.1, from coordinate 247,860,082 downwards.
CTTAATTGGTTTTTATAGCAAAATTAAAAATAGTGATGTATATATCTTAAGAAAGTGCAGGAATAAAAAGCTAACTAACACAGCACATAACACACATCAATAAGTAAAAAGCAAGCAACCAGACGACACAAGAAATTTATAGTGGTTCCCCTAAACTTGGGTACATCCACTCTTCTATCACCATGGTAAGAATCCACTACAGGTTTTTGATCAGGTGCCCTATCACCAACAGGTTTTTGCTCAGGTGCCCTGTCACCACAACATCTATTTTCTAAGGGAGATATAACAACCCTTTAGGCTTTTGATCAGGTGCCCAAAAACCAAGCTAAGTATTTTGATAAGGAGACTTAAGAACCAGGTGGTTAAATTTTAAAGGGAGTTAAAATCCTGTATACAGTGGGGGGTGAAAAATGTGATATTTTCTTCTCTTTCTCAAATAGCTGAGAAGACTTTAGTGGATTGCTTGATGTTATCAAAGCTCCCCCTGAGATGATTATTGTTCAGGAATTTGCTGGAAGCTTTGCAGGGTGTAGGTCTTCTTTGGTGATCTCTAGATGCTTTTAGACTGATTGTGTTTTGATGTCTCTTGAAAGCTTGGCAAAGAGTTGAAGATGATGAAGACTGTATGAGTATGCAGACTGAATATCTTTCTCTGTCTGCCTGTAACCCTTAGTCAATTCTATAACTTCTTATCTTCAATCTTTTTTAAAACTCTTTTATATTTCCTATAGAAATTCTATCTCTGAATTTGAATTCTACTCCTTGATTGACTGCTGAAATCTTAGAACTCGGACAAACGGCTAGAAGGGCAATAAATTGATTCCTTAACTGTCCCAGTTATTAAGCTGAATATTGATTCTGTGAAATCCAGTAATTAATGCTGCCAATGAATGACTATATTCATAAGAATATATGCATTTAATTACTCAGAGCAATATAGATAATAATATATTATATAATCCTTGGTCAATCCGGAAATTAACTGCAGAGAATAGAAATAATGAACTAACAGATTTCGTCGTTCAGAGATCCAAGATCGTCGAACTCAATCCTCAATTTCGTCGAGCTGAGCCCCAAGAACTTGGAACTGAGTTAATGCTATCCATTCTGGGATCCAAGTTTGTCGAACTGAGATAGTTATTCATCGAAATCAACAAATGATAGGAGATCAGAGTTCTTCGAACTCAGTTAAACTTTCGTTGATCTCAACTTCAGAGAAGAAACTTTGAAATCATTGAACTGAGAACGAAGATCGTCGAACTCCATTCAAATTTCGTCGAACGACTTCTTCAACATAAAAAAATTTGTCTTGTTCTGAAATATTCAGTCTTCTAAGTCTTCTGAGGGATTAGTCCAATCAAACTGACTTGTTTACCTACCCTTAGATCTAATAAAGACCTATAACCCTATACTATATATTGTTGGTCAATCTATGCAATCCTAATAGTGAACCTAGTCAAAATCAACCCTAAAATAGGTGGGGTTCCAACAATCTCCCCCTATTTGGGTGAGGTCACTATTTACAATGCATTAAAACAATAAAATACAATCACAAAGCATAACAACAAATATTTGGCAGAAAGTAAAAGTATAGCAGATATATACACATCAAGTGCTTTGTGACAAATTAGCCAAAACAAATAGTTCAGAGGGAAAATAAGATAATCAAAACGCTATTTAAATTTCTTAGACTTGTCTTTCTCTGATGGATGCCTGAAAATGATTTCCCTATTGGGATTTGCTGCTTCTCTTTTAGACAGTCATATCAGCTGCTCCAATGATATTGCTTGAAGTTGCTCTTGGAACAACTGCCTCTGGATTAAGCTCATATAAGTATCAACATTAAAAATGTGTTTAACTTTGTCATTCCTTTTCAATTCTTCTCTTCTGTAAGAAGACATTGTAGTATATTGAGAAGCATCTTTGCCTTCTTCTTTAGCTTTATTTATCTGAGAAAGTCCAACAAGCTCTTTAAATCTAGCCATTTCAGAAATGTGTTCCTGTTCTGGATCAATAAATGGAACTGGTGGAGAGTAAGTTCTTTCCTTATATTCAGATTTGGAAGAGTGCTACCTTCCACTACTGCTGTGGCTGCTTCTGTAGTCACTCTTGGCAGATTTGTCATATTTTTGATAAGAAGATTGCCTTGAGTGCTGAGAAGATGTGGTTCTGAGGCTAGATTTCCTGAAGCACTTGCAGCTGGTGGAGGAGGAGGAGGTGGATCCTTTCTGAATTTCTTAGTGGGAGTAGATCCAAACTTCTTCTTATTCTTTTGTGCTTTCGTCTGATTCCTTGAAAGCTTCATCTAGTAGGGAGTAGTTGGAGTCAGAGGAATATTATACAAGACATAATATGGAATGCCATTCTTGGGATTAGGTGGTTGCTCTGTTGTTGCCTGAGAAACTGCCTTCTTTTTCTGAAATTTTCTCTTCTTAGACTTAGTATCCTCTGAATCATCTGAATCATCTAATTCATCTTCACTGGATTCACTTACAGGATTGTCATATAAAGCATCAATCCTCTTCAGTTGATCTGCAGACAAGATCTCTCTGAAAGATGCACTTTGAATTGGAACTTCCTATGAAACTTGAACTTCAGCTTCTTGCATTGGAAGAACCTCTGCCTCTGTAATCATATCTTCCTCAAAAAGATGATCCATATTTGGAAGAGGAGATTCTGCCCAACCAAAAGTTGGAGGAGTGGAAGCCTTTGGCTCATCCTCTAGTCCTGAAGGGGAAAATGAAGGTTCTGCAAAACTACATCTAATTTGATCTATAATCTCTGAGCTGATAGGGGAAGTATAACATACTATAGCCCTATAAAAAATTTGATCAGGAATAGGAAGAGAATGATAAAGAATATAAAAGTCTCTTAACAAATTAGCTAAGTCCAAAGAAGGGACTAGGAAGAAGAATGGTGCAGCCTGAGGCTCTACAATCTCAATATCAAACTCTGAAAAATCTTTCTCAAGAAAAGCTAACAACTCTGTATCTGTATTTACAAGCTCTATAACTACTATATCCATATTTACAATTGCTTCTACTGATTCACAAACTACTGTTGCTGCTGGAGAGGAGACCTCATCATAGAACATCTCCCCCTGCATGGTATCAGGAATTCCTGAGGCCAGGCCCCTGAATGAGGAGGGACTAGTAGAGGTAGCAAGTTGAGAAGAGAGAGCATTGATAGAAGAAATTAGAGGTGCAATGACAGACTCTATTAGAGATTTGATGGTGGGAGTTAGTAAAGAAATGATGGTGGATGTGGGATCAGATGATGATGATGAAAAAGAGGTGGTTGTGTTACCACAAGAAGTGCATATGTTAAAGGTGGTAGATGGAGTTGGAGGTATAGATGGTGGTAAGAAAGGTGTGGTGATGACTGGAGGGGTGACAGTTTGAGGGATGTCAATTGGAATGTCATCATGATGTGGAGATGGTGGTGGACTGTGGGTTGGAGATGGATATGGTGTAGGTGTTGGGATGAGAGTTAAAGAAGGTGATATCTGGGTGTAAATAGATGTTATGGATGGAATATCAGGAGGAGAAGGCACTCTAGGAGAGGGAGGAGGAGAGACTGGAGCCTCTATATTAGGTTGGGGAGTGACTGTTTCAGTCCTTGTGTCCTTAGAGGTCCTGGAGGAAGAGGAGGCCCTGGATGGCTTGACAATGGTCCTCTCCCATTTGCCAAAGAGGGTTGCTGTTAACCTCTTTGAAGCATTAATAAAAATGGTCTGGGAGACCAGCAGGTGAGGGCACTTTTCCTAGAGGAAAAGCCCTAGTACACGTCCAAAACTAACTTCTCTTTTATTAGTCTTCTTCTTTATCAAATCAAACAATAAAATACTCCAGTTGACTTATTTTCTATTCACCAAGGCACCCATCACAAGAAACTGATGCCTTGTGATATAGTCATGTGCAGTGTGCTTTCCTAACAAGACTTTACCAACAATATCAACAAGGAACTTATATTCAATAGATAAGTCCTTCTTCAATAGCTTGTTAGGGTTTCTAGAGGAGTGACCCATTGATGACTAGTTTTAGTCATCCTTTTTTGGGGTAATTAAGTAGTCAAAATTCCTAAGTTTTATTATAATTTTGTGTTTTTGTATTCTTGTTATGATGTTGTTGTGTTATTTTTATAATAGAAGAATCTATAGTTTTATTTTATGTTTTGTTGTTATTCTATGTTTTATGTTATTGTTATGTTTAGTTTATTTATAAATATTATTATCTTTGTTATAGTTTAGTTTCACACAACTAATGTTATGTTATAATGATTAATGTTATGTTTATTTTGTTTATTTTTTATAACTAATTAATAGTATGAATTATTATGTTTTATGTTTAGTTTTATTTAGATTTTATATCATGATATGTTATGGTAAAGTGTCTAATGTTTTAATTATTATTTTGTAGGTTCAAGAGCAACATGGTGCAGCCCTCCTCCATTTGGTGTAGCCCACAAAGACTACAAGCAACCTACCACTCCAACCCGAGCTTCTCTCCAAGCCTAACCCGAGCACATGAAGAATAAAGCCCATGCAGCCCGCCACCTTTGCATGACTCCTCCTCCAACATGTTCAAGCCTACTTGGAGCAGCCCACCACACCATGCAAGCCCAAGAAGCCCCTTCATGTGGCCGGCCCCCTTCTTCCTCTAAATACATTGAACCCCCCTCTCTTTCTCCCTTCTACATACTTCCATTCATTCCCCTTGACATTTTCCATTTGCATCCTCATTAATTAAATACAATGAACCCACCTTTCTCTCTCTCCCTTCATTAATGCCATACATGCACCCTTCCACCTACATGGCCGACCACATCCATGTCCCCTCACTTTTGCCTTCATTCTAGAATATTCCCTCCTCATCTATAAAAGGAGCCCATGGTCTCATGTTTTGGAAGTTGGCTTTTGGAGAGAGCAAGTGGAGAGTACAAGTCAAGAGAGCTTTTGTAATTGTATTTCCTAGTTTGCCTTTTTGTAATTTCATTTTGTTTAAGAGATATTAATATCGTTTTGTTTTAAGCATTGTGTACTTCTCTTTTTATAAATTGTTATTAATGAAATTTTCTTCTCTTTTTATAATGGTTTTCCTTTCAATTATGCATAGCTAATTTCTCTTAGCCTTCGATCGTGAGGATCCATAAAATGAGATGAGGGTTTCTTTTATTTCATAGTTTTATCTTTGCTTAATTTTACTAGATCCTTCTTTGATTTATTTTGTGTCGATTCCGTATTTTCGGTATACGGTAGTTGGCTTAGGATCTCATATTTGAGTAGCTGAGAGGCTCGTGAATGTGAAAGATCACTCAAATAAGGAAGGAGTTGAACACAACCCTAGAGATAGGATGACGTAAATCTTCCGGATTGGAGTCAAATCCAATAGTGCGGGTCACCTCGATAATGCGGCTTTAGGCCTTTTTGACTTGAAAAAGATTTCGGCCAAATCGTCTATAAGTCAGGGGATTTAATTCTCTAGCGAGATTATTTCCTAATATCGGATCCGTCACGGTCGAGTATGATTTGCAAATTTAAAACTATACCTTTTTATCCCTCTCATTTCATTTTATGGTGAATCATTGATCGAATGCTATCTTTTTAATATAAGTTTTTCGTCTAAAAATTATCGTTTATTTTACTTTTAAAAAATTCTCAAATCCCAACAATTTTCCGGTAGGATAATAGTTCAAGCGTGAGTAGCAGTACTTGACAACCCTGAGTTTAAATACGACCTTGATACTACGATTCGACAGGTACACTTGCCTGTTCGGGTTTTAGCCCATCAAGTTTTTGGCGCCGTTGCCCGGGATCTTCTTTGTCAATATTTTGAAAACGCTTTCGCTATTACTTCTGCAAAAAAAAAAAAAAATCTTATCTTCTCTTTTTCTTTCTTCAAGTTTTTATTTCCATTCCCTTTCGTTTTTTTTCTAGTGCATGACCCGCACGAATCCGTCACTACTTGTTGATTTGGACCCAGAAATCGAACGCTCCTTTGGGAGACAACTACGATTCGGGGCTTCCACTTCTCAAACAGCGGTTGAGGATTCCTACGGTGATGGTAATTTTAATTCTGAAATGGGAGATCCCAACCTAGGAATGGCTCAGTAAAGGACCATGTCTGATTATGCTCGACCCAACCTAGAGGGAACAGAAATAAGTATTGTTCGACCTGCGATTGCGAACAATAACTTCGAGCTTAAGCCTAGCATCATACAAATGGTGCAGCAATATGTACAGTTCGACGGATTACAAGATGAAGATCCGAACTTACATATTGCTAGTTTTCTTGAAATCTGTGACACCTTTAAAATCAATGGTGTTTCAGATGATGCTATAAGGCTAAGGCTCTATTTGGTTGGGCTGTTGCTGATGGAAAGCTGCTGATGAACTGTTGCTGATAGAATAAGTGCTGATTCTGGAAAACAGAGTTTTGTTAAAAAACTATTTGGGTGAAACAGAGTTTACAAAACGGAGTTTTCAAAAAGTTGTTTGGATACAAAATGGAGTTTTCAATAATTTTTTCCCCCCAAATATAACACAAAATTAAACTTCATTCATACATTGTTGCAAATAAAATTTCGTTCATACATTTATCAAATTCTACGTAACGTAACACCCAACGCTGAAATTATGCTCTAGATTCGAACACCTGATCTGCAATAATATCACGCAGTGCGATCATCTCTTCTACACCAGCCGCAGTGTCAGAGCAATCTTCTTCCCGCCTTTGCGAGGTCATCCCAAGACATGGATCCCTTTGTTCAGACTCAATGAAATCTATATCTACACGCGAAGGGTGGCGACGTATGAAATTATGCAGTGTCATCGTGGCGATCACAATACGTGCTTGTTTGTCGAAACTATAGCTTGGCATGTCTCGTAGTATGGCCCACTTCTTCTTCCAAACACCGAACGAGCGCTCTATCACACTTCTAAGCGATGAGTGTGCATGATTGAACATCTCCCGACGTCCTTCTGCTCGACGACCACCACGAGCAAAGTCTGGTAGATGATATCGTGTGTCCTGATATGGTTTTAAGTAACCTCTTTGCATTGGATAGCCAGAGTCAACCAAGTAATATTTTCCTGCACGTTAATAATTATTATTTAGTTGCCCAAATATTATTATGAATGAATATATAAATGCAAAGTCAATAGTTACCAAGAGGTGGATGAGGGAAATTATAACGTGGATCACTCAGAGCAAAATTGAATATACGGCTATCGTGTGCTGATCCTTCCCAACCAGCCATAACAAAAGTGAAGCACATATTAAAATCACAAGCTGCCATGACATTTTGAGTTGGACTACCGCGCCTCCCAATGTACGGTACTTGACTTCCAACTGGCACGCATGCGTGAACATGTGTCCCATCTATCGCTCCAATGCAATTTTTAAAAAACGGCATGTAACGTCTGTCATATAGAATCTCTGGTGGTGTTACACTGAAATTTCTATCTGATGGTTGTATCACTTCCTTAGATAACTGCATTAATGCGCGAAGACCATGAGAAAAAAATCTGCTAATTGTCTCTGTTGAATGCTGAAATCGCTCGCACGTTTTTCTCATTGATTCATTATGAGACAATATGTACACCATCAATGCTAAGATTTCCCTTGATGCAGTTCTTCGAGATCCTTGGAAGCCACATTTCTCCTCCAAAGACCCTAGTAAATCCATAAAAATTTCTTGACTCATCATGAAAGAGTCATGAAATCGAACTCGAGGTGCACGTAGTAGCTCGGCAACCCATTTGTCTCCTGTTTGTTTTGAAGTCATTCGAGGAACTGGACCGGTTAACAGACCAGTATATTCTGAAACCAAACATACCGCCAATACCACATACTGATGACTTGCAATAGCATAATTTCTTCTCGTACTCTCCTGCTCCTCCGTCGAATATCCAGAATCATCGGTAGACATTTCCTATTAATAAACACCAGAAATAATTATTGTGGATGCCAAAAAGAGATAAACACAGCCATGAATACTAGCATAATGATATCCACATACACGAATGAGATAAACAGCACATAACAGATAAGATAACATGAGTCCACGCATAACACATAATACTAATAAACACAACCATGAGTACGTGCAACAGATAATATAAGCTAACATATAACGAAATCCAAAAACAGAACAACTAAGATAGTATCATAGGCTCCATTTTTAACCCCCACGAAGGAAACGGTTACGCAGCCACTTGACATTCTGGGATTCCGGAAGTCACAGAAAAGTCTCTCTATGACTTTTATCCATAAAATATGTGATGGCGAAGTCATTGAAGTCTTCCTCAGCTACCACTTCCGGGTACATGGCTAATTTGTCTAATGCTCGCTGAATGCTAAACTCAGAAGAAGCTTTTGGTGGTGGCTCTTGGATGCATCTGCTGATTGTCTTAGAAGACTCCGCCAAATCTTGTAATACAGAGCTAACAGGTTTGTTTTTCCATTTCCTTCTTTTTTTGCAAACTTCTGACGTACCGTCATGAGACGCAGGACCCTTGTTCACCTCAACGTCTACATGTTCACCATCTGACATCACTCTTTCATCAAAAGACTCTAGTGGATCATCGATGGTGTTGGGGGTACATGAATGATGTCCTGTCGCGACAACAGCACTGAACATCAGGTTGAGCTTCTCCTCTAACTCTGGATGGACCCCTGAATACCGAAATTTCTTGGCGGTCGGGACAACCTGAAAAATTGTACATTTTAGTAATTCTGAATTAAGAAAAATTTAATTCACAAAATTAATGACTTTAAAAATAAAATACCTTCAATCGCTCATCCCACCACTCGTCGAAGGCGTCGATAGTTTTCCTTGACGTATTCCAACCTAACCCGGTCTCACCGCGTTTCAACTCCATCCAAAGTTTCCATTCCTTCTTCAGATGATCCCATTTATTTTTGAATTGGACCTTATCGTATTTCTTCCCTGTTGAGTCTTCAAATTTCTTCATAACATTACTGCAGCCCTCCTTATTAAAATGCGTTGTTGGTCGATTCCCGAGTTCTATCTCCTTTATGCAAATATCGCAAAAGAGCAGAACATCGGCATTATCCCACATTGCGGCAACACCACCATCTTTTGTTTTGCCCATCTTTATGGGGCAAACATACACAAATATACAAAGAGAATTCAAAAATATTAGAATGTAAATCTAAACAATATATGGTCAACTATAAACACACATAAATACACAAATATACAAACAGTATAATCCTTGGGCTTGATATGTCTGCTCCATCTACTAAACAGTTGCGCATTCAACCTTTTCTCTAGGAGTATGTGAACCCCTTCAGAGGTACAAATACATGAAAAGGAGTTCTGGAGCACCATGCTCAATATCCTTCCATAACAAATTTTTTTAAGACCATTCAGTATGTATTGGATTAGCTTAACAATACACTTGCCCCAGTCTATCTTGCTCACACCATAATCTTGCTCACACAAAATACACACACACACAAATATACACATACAACTCCTCAACACACACACATATATACATACAGGAATTGCTTTAGGTGACTCAACATGATCATTAACTGCTTGTGAATCAACCTACAGAACAGGAATCCTTCAACTTGACAATATCTCATAAAACTTATCAAAAACCATAATATTGAAAGGCACATCCAAAAGTAAGCATTTTTTTTATTTTATCCACTAATCCACATCAAATTGCAAATAAAAACTAAAATCAAGTAGAAAATTACATACAACTTCAACATCAAATTGCGGAGGATTACAGTACTACCAGAATGAGATTTTTTGTGTGCTAGTAAATAATCACCAATTTTATTTATAACAACCCTTCAACACTATCAGTCTCACTTCGTTTTGCTGACACCTTCCAGCCTAATCCTAGTTCTGTGAGCTCACATTCCCACCACCACAGTGAGCCCACAGAGCAATCCAACTCTCCCAGCTCTAAACCACCAAAAATTCAACAATAATTCAACAAAAAGAACAAAATCTAGAACTAATCCAACTCTCCCAGCCCTAAACCACCAAAAATTCAACAGAAATAACAGTGGACTTACAGAAATAACAGAAATTACAGAGATGGCCATCAGAAAAATAGCACACTACACAACTACTCACAGAAAAAACGTGCAAATAAGCAACTACTCACAGAGAGGATCTGGAGAGATGGCGCCACTTGAGCAGTGGGGAACAACGTCGGAATCTGGAGGCCCTGGCGAAAACGGCTTCGGCTGGACACAACCAGGTCGGGATCTGGAGAGATGCCGGTGGCCGTCGATGAGGAAGATGGATCGCCGGTGGTTGTCGACGGGAAAGAAAGGATCGCCGGTGGTCGTCGATTGGGAAGAAGGACCGCCGGTCATGCTCGATGCGGAAGAAGGATCGCCCTAGGTTTTCCGCGAATAGGGTGAAATACGGCAGCGGCTAGACGCAAGATAATATTGCGGATTGGGGGCTAATGAAAACAGCGGAATTTGAAAACCGCAGTATTCATTATAAGCCGGTCCAAACGCCGCTTTTATTGAAAATAACGGTGCATTTCCACCGCACCGCACGGAATAAGCCGCGCCAAACGCCACCTAAGACTCTTCCCCTTCTCCTTAAGGACCAAATCCAAACAGTGGTTGAGTTCTCTTCCAAGAGGATCAATCACTACTTGGAACATATTAGTTGAAAAATTTCTTGCAAGATATTTCCCCCCGCCAAAACTGCTATGCTGAGAAATGATATAACTTCATACTCTCAAATTGCTTCTGAGACCCTCTATGACACTTGGGAGAGGTTCAAAGAACTTTTGAGAAGATGCCCACATCATGCTCTGCCTGTATGGTTACAGGTCCAGACATTTTACAATGGGCTAAATCAAGAAACTAAGCAAATGATAGATGTCACTTCCGCTGGTTCTTTGGACCGCAAAACTCTGGAAGCCGCTCTTGAGCTTATCGAGGACATGGCGATGAACACTTATCAGTGGAATTCGTCTAGGACTCGCCCATCTAAACCTGCAGGTATCTATGAAGTGGATTCAGTGTCGCAACTAGCGCTGCAAGTGGAAATGCTGAACAAGAAGATTTCAGAGATGACTGCTGCCTCCGCTGCTAAGGTATTTGAAAATGTGAATGCTGCTGCTGCTGAGCAGGTGGATTATCTGGGGAATATACCCAGGCCTGCTCAAAATAATTCTACAAACAATTTTTTTGCTTTTTCGAATTTTTCTTCTCCGCCATGTTTTAATTCTTCTTCGAACTCTTATCACCCTGGATGGCGTAACCATCCTAATTTTTCTTGGAGTAATAATGCTAATGTCGTACGCCCACCACACGATTTTACACCACCACCACCACAACAAAACCAAAACTTTCAAAAACCTTCCCCTTTGGAAGAGATCCTTTCTAAATATATAAGTTCGAACGAAGCCAATATTAGAAGTCTAACTGGGTCCGTGAAAAGTTTAGAAAACCAGGTCGGACAACTTGCCAAGGCTTTTTCCGAGAGACCACCTGGAACTCTTCCCTCGAACACTAAACCTAACCCAAGGGAGCACGCAAATGCAATTTCCCTTCGAAGCGGTAAGGTTGTTAACGAGCCCACCACAACGTAAGAGCCAAAGGTGATTGTCCCTCCTGTTTTGGAAACAATTATACCCACGGAAAATAATAAATCAACTTTTGGAAATGAAAAATCTACTTTTGATAAAGAAAAAGATATTTCTGTTTTTTCTGATTTTAGAAAAGAAAAAGATGACGTTCAAAATGATGCTCCGGTTGTTATAAAGGAATTTCCGCCACCTCCTTATCCGGCTCGACTTAGGAAAAAAAACTAGACGATCAGTACCAACGCTTCCTTGAAATGTTCAAACAAATTCACATTAATTTGCCATTTCATGAAGCGATTAGTCAAATGCCTAAGTATGCAAAATATCTTAAGGATTTATTAACAAACAAGAAGAAATTAGAAAATTTATCGCATGTAACGTTAAATGAAGAATGCTCGGCGGTCGTTAAGAACTCTAATCTTCCTAAAAAGATAAACGATCCGGGTAGTTTTTCCATTCCTTGCGTTTTTGGTGATCTGTTTGTTAAACATGCGTTAGCGAATCTAGGAGCGAGCATCAATTTGATGTCTTTTTCTTTATTCAATAAGTTAGGTTTGGGTACTCTCAGCCCTACAAGAATGAGTATCCAGTTAGCTGATAGGTCAATAAAGTATCCGTTAGGTATCGTTGAAGATGTGCTAGTGAAGGTCGACAAATTCATCTTCCCGGTGGATTTTGTCATTCTCAATATTGAAGAGGACGTCGAGGTCCCTCTTATACTTGGTTGACCCTTCCTAGCCACCTCTTGAGCGGTCATCGATGTTAGTAACAGAAACTTGTTTTTGCGTGTAGGAGATGATGAGGTCACATTTACTATCAATCAATCAATGAAAAACTCTTCAAAAAATGATGATTCATGCTTCTTTCTTGATGTTTTAAATGAAGATTCTTCACTTTCTCTTTCTAACATCTCTTCAAATGAATTTTCCTCTTCTTTTTCTGAAATTTCTTCATATGATTTTGAAAACACGGTTATGTCATTACAAGCAAATTTTGAAAATGATTCCATCTTTGGTAGAAAAAAGTATGAAAATCATATTTTTGAAAAAGAAAAGAATTTGAAAAACTCTTATGATGAACCACCCCATATTGATTTAAAACCACTCCCTGATCATCTAAAATATGCCTTTCTTGAAAAAAAATTTCTAAATTGCCCGTTATAGTCTCGGCCTATCTTTCTCAATCCGAAAACGATCAGTTGATCGAAGTACTACAAAAGGATCGCCGAGCTATAGCGTGGCAAATTTCCGACATTTCTGGCATAAGCCCTTCTTTTTGTACCCACAAAATATTTTTTGAAAATAATCCTAAGGGCGTAGTCCAACCACAATGTCGTCTTAATCCGAATATGAAAGAGGTTATGAAGGGAGAGGTGCTTAAGTTATTAGATGCGGGGATAATTTATCTTATTTCCGATAGTCAATGGGTAAGTCCGGTCCAGGTTGTTCCTAAGAAGGTTGGGATCACGGTAGTAACGAACGAAAATAATGACTTAATTCCAACTAGAACGATAACGGGATGGAGGATGTGCATCGATTACCATAAGTTAAACGATGCAACTCGAAAAGATCACTTCCCCCTACCCTTTATCGATCAAATTTTAGAACGTTTGTCCGGGCACAATTTTTATTGCTTCCTCGACGGTCTCTCGGGATACTTTCAAATCCCTATCGCACCCGAGGACCAAGAGAAGACGACATTCACTTGCCCCTTCAGAACTTTTGCTTATCGTAGAATGCCTTTCGGGTTATGCAATGCACCCGCTACCTTTCAGCGGTGTATGCTTGCTATTTTTGATAAATATGTAGAAAATATTATGGAAATATTTATAGACGATTTTTCTATTTTTAGCGACTCCTTTAACTTATGTTTAGAAAATTTGAAAAAAGTTTTACAATGCTGTGATGAAACCAACTTAGTTTTAAATTGGGAGAAGTGCCATTTTATGGTGCATGAAGGCTTAGTCCTTGGCCATAAGATTTCCGCTAAGGGAATTGAAGTGGACAAGGCAAAAATTGAAGTAATTGAAAAGTTACCGCCGCCTACAAATATTAAAGCGATTAGAAGTTTTTTAGGGCATGCGGGTTTTTATTGACGATTCATTAAAGACTTTTCAAAAATTACTAAGCCTCTCACCCACCTTCTTGAAAAAGACACTCCTTTTGTTTTTGATGAATCTTGTCTCGCTGCGTTTGAATTAATTAAATCAAAACTTATAAATGCTCCTATTATGATCGCCCCAGTTTGGGATTTACCATTCGAAATAATGTGTGATGCGAGTAATCATGCGGTAGGTGTGGTTCTATAACAATGAATTGCTAAGAACTTTCATCCGATTTTCTATGCTAGTAAAACTCTAACTTCTGCTCAAGAAAATTACACCACGACGGAGAAAGAGCTCTTAGCTGTAATTTTTGCTTTTGATAAATTCTGACCGTACGCTACTCTTGCTAAAGTTATTGTTTTTACGGATCATTCCGCTTTGAAGTACCTCCTTTCTAAACCGGATGCCAAGTCGCGTCTTATTCGCTGGATCCTCTTACTTCAAGAATTCGACTTGGAGATTCGGGATAAGAAAGGAGCGGAAAACCTAGCGGCTGATCATCTTTCTCATCTTGAAAATCCCAAACTTGATTTTTTAAATGAAAATTTTATTAATGACTCTTTTCCAGATGAGCGAATTTTAAACATTTCTTCTTCTACCCCCTGGTTTGCCGATCTGGCCAATTATCTTGTGGCCCGGGCCCTTTCAAAAGAATACTCTTCTCACCAAAAGAAGAAATTCTTTTCGGAGTTGAAGTATTATTTTTGGGATGACCCCTTTCTATTTCGCATTTGTGCGGATCAGGTGGTTAGAAGATGTGTTTCCCGGGAAGAAGGTCAACAAATTTTAAAGCATGTTCATGAAGGTCCAACTGGCGGGCATTATCAAGCGAACCGCACCGCCCACAAAGTGCTTAGTGCTGGCTTTTACTGGCCAAGCATATTTAAAGATACGCAACTCTTTGTGAGCGGGTGTGATCGATGCCAACGGACTGGAAATTTATCTAATAAAAATGAAATGGAACAAAATTATTTTCTGGAATGCGAAGTTTTTGATTTATGGGGCATTGACTTTGTAGGCCCATTTCCCTCAAGTTTAGGAAATAAATATATTCTAGTTGCAGTAGATTATGTTTCCAGGTGGGCGGAGGCCCAAGCTTTACCAAGTAATGATGCTCGCGTAGTAGTTGCTTTTCTTAAAAAATTATTTGCTCGTTTTGGTTTTCCTCGAGCGATCGTTAGTGATAGGGGAAGTCATTTTTGCAATGCTCAACTCGCTAAAGCTTTAACTAAATATGGCGTTACGCATAAACTATCAACTGCTTATCACTCCCAAACTAACGGTCAGGTTGAGGTAGTTAATCGAGAACTTAAAATAATTTTGGAAAAAACCGTTTCTACTTCTCGTAAGGATTGGTCTTTAAAGTTAGACGATGCTCTTTGGGCCTATCGGACAGTGTACAAGACCACTATTGGTTGTACTCTTTTCCGATTAGTCTACGGAAAATCATGTCATCTCCCGGTAGAAGTAGAGCACCGTGCATATTGGGCGTTAAAGTTTTTTAATTTCGATCCGCACTCGGTCGGTGAGCATAGAAAAAACCAACTAAATGAGCTTGACGAGTGGCGAGCGTACGCTTATGAAAATAATAAAATTTATAAAGAATGCACGAAACTTTATCACGATAAGAACTTGTGCCATCCTAAAACGTTTAAACCTGGCGATCACGTTCTTCTTTTAATTCTCGCCTACGTCTTTTTCTTGGCAAACTTAAATCTAGATGGTCTGGACCGTTTACGATCAAAGACATTTATTCTTATGGAACTGTGTTGCTTTCGCATCCTGATAAGGGTGATTTTTAAGTGAATGGACATAGACTTAAACTTTATTTTTCAAATGATTCTGTGTCTCCTGCAATGGAGGATCTTGTCTTGGACTCTTAAATATTTATCTGTTTGTGGAACATTTTTATTTTATTTTTGGACTCATTATTATTATTATTAAAACTTTTAGGGTCCGTTCGACGCGCAGGTATTGGCTTTCTGGAATTGGCTTTGGTCAGAAAACCAATATCTGCAGGAATTGGTTTTGTGCTGAAAACCAATTCTACTGTTTGGCTGCAGGAAGGTATTCAGTGAACAGAATTGACATTAATATGTTAAAGCTATTCGGCTGCACAATGGAATTGGCTTTCTGAAATTAAAATTTTAATAATTTAAACAAGCAAAGCTAACTAGTACTGATAATTAAAGTTCAAAATTACAAATCAAAATGCAAAGAATAAAAAATAAATCAGTAAACACTCAACACATACGCTCACACTCGCACATAACTCATACACATACACTCAACACATAACACAACACAAAAACACACACATACACTCATTTAACACACAACACTTAACACACAACACTTAACATACAACACTTAACATACAACACTCTTAACACACAACACAAACACATACACTCACACTAACACAAAACACATAACACATACACATACACTCAACACATAACACAACACAAAAACACACACATACACTCATTTAACACACAACACTTAACACACAACACTTAACATACAACACTTAACATACAACACTCTTAACACACAACACAAACACATACACTCACACTAACACAAAACACAAAACACAAACACATACACTCAACACATAACACAACACAAAAACACACACATACACTCATTTAACACACAACACTTAACACACAACACTAACATACAACACTCTTAACACACAACACAAACACATACACTCACACTAACACAAAACACAAAACACATACACATACACTCAACACATAACACAACACAAAAACACACACATACACTCATTTAACACACAACACTTAACATACAACACTTAACATACAACACTCTTAACACACAACACAAACACATACACTCACACTAACACAAAATACGCACATACACTCAACACATAACACAACACAAAAACACACACATACACTCATTTAACACACAACACTTAACACACAACACTAACATACAACACTCTTAACACACAACACAAACACATACACTCACACTAACACAAAACACATAACACATACACATACACTCAACACATAGCACAACACAAAAACACACACATACACTCATTTAACACACAACACAAACACATACACATACACTCATACACAAAACACACAACACTCAACACACACACACACACACACACACACACACACACACACACACACACACACACACACACACACACACACACACACACATACACACACATACACACACATATACTCAACACTTATTACACTCAACACATACAACACTCAACACACACACACAACACACACATACAACACATAACACAAAACACATACACACAACACATAACAAAAAACATGAATTATACAACACTAAAATCTCCATCATAAAAAAATTATGAACATATAACAAGTCTACATTAATTAAAAAAACCAAAATTAGTAGGGCTAACAACCATGTAAGTAAACCTAGATTATCATAATCCACACATGCATTTCACACCATACACAAAGAAGAGAGGAGGAAGAATAAGGGAGAAGGAAGAAGTGGAGAAGGCAAACCCTACATCGTGTACCCATTCGGCCTAAGAGAGGGAACTTCGGCCTAGTTGCAGAGGAGGAAGAAGAAAGGTGAAGAAGAAGAAGAGCGGGGAAGGCAAACCCTAGATCGGGGAAGAAGAAATGTAATACATGTGTTCGACGGCTTCTATTGAGTGGATCTATAATCCGAATGGCAGAGAAGAACAAGGCAAGAAGATGGTGCAGAAGTAGAGAAGAGGAGGAAGAAGAGGAGGAGGTATACCTGTGGCGGAAGTTGGGGAGGATGACTCGCCGGAGGATTGCCGCTGGTTTCGTCGGGTGCGAATCGGGGGCGAAGGAGTTCCGTCGGGGGAGAGAAATATCGCGAATGCCGGCCGCAAGAGGTAAGAATTGGGGGCTCGTGATTTTCTCCTAGGGTTAAAACCGACGGTTTTAACTTAAAAACCAATTCCCTCCCAATTCCGTCCCGCCGAACACATGTATTGGTTTTACTGTGGCCCAAAGCCAATTCCAGAAAACCGATTCCGTCCTGCCGAACAGACCCTTAATTTTATTTGGACTTTAAATTGTTGTAATAAAGAACAATTTTGGGCACCTGCCCACGGACTCTATTTTTTTCTGCTTTTATTTTGCTCTTCCTTCCGGAGGCCAACCAAGCAAGTTCGTGATAGCCGCTCCAACATTGCTGATTTCAAGATGGATCAAGTCAAACATACTATAGATCAAGTGCACTACAAAGCAAGCATGGGGGAGCGACATCCGCCTTCATCTCACAACCCCGGGGAAGTCCTGTTTTGTTTATTTCATTTACTTTACTGCATTTTATTTTTCTCTCCTTCTCAGTCTCCTTCTCTTTCTCGTTTTTTGTTTCTTTCATTGAGGACAATGAAGAATCTTAGCATGGGGGAGGGTTTAGTTAGTTCCTTTTTCTTCCTAAAAAAATGTTTTACATTCCCAAAAAAATTAGTATAGTTATTCTTAAGTTTTTTTTAGTATTGCTTTTTATTTTAACTTCATCAAAAATTCAAAAAAATTATAAAATAAACCCAAAAAAATTAGAAAAACAAAAATAAAAAAATGTGCTAAAATCTATTTGAAAAACAAAAACAAAAATTATTTTCTATCTTCATTTTTATGTTTCTTTTAGTGATGTGTAGGCCCGTGCGGTTCCTTAGTTCTATTTAGATTTCTTTGAAACGGTTTTTCTAAACTTATCATTTTAACATAGCTTAGTTTTACTAGTTTCTTGTTCTTAAATATAGGCATCCGTTTTAATGTTATAAGTTAGCAATTTATAGTTATGTCTTTTTATTCGGTTAGTTGCTTACGAATGGTTGCTAGGTAATATTAGCTCTTTTTCATTTGTGGGGTAGTTTTTCTTGGTGTCTAGAACTTGTCCCAAGCTACTCTCGAAACATTTGCATCATTTTTACGTACTTTAGAAATGATTTAGGCCACCATTTGACTAGTTTGAGCTTTTCTTGCCCACCAAAAAAATTACCATTGCAAAACAATTTTGGGCCTTTTCCATGTTTTTTTTTGATTTAGCTCCACCTTTTCTTCATTTTTTTCACCAAAGCCAAAAATGCCCTTCTTATTGCACACTAAATCTTGAGTCTCATTTTAAAAATCATTGTGTGATGGGTTGTCTCTTTTTTGAAAAAAAAAGAATATGAAATTTTAAAGCCTATTTTTGGAGCTCTCCTTTATGAAAAAAAATATTATTATCAGAATATTATCAAATCAATCAAAAAAAGAAAAAAGAAAAAAGAAAAAAATGAAGTTTATTTGTGGCCAAATTTATAAAAGAAAAAATGTATGGCCTTGTTTTGTGTCTTTGTTTTAATTGGAGAAATGACATACTTGTCATTTCTCATTTTGGTTATGGTTTATTAATTTTGAGCTCAACCTTGGTTTAGTGTTTAAGCCCTCATGTTTATCCTTGTTTTCATTTCCTAATCATTTACCTAAGCCAAGTCTTAACACCTATTAAGTCCTATTAATCTTTAGAACGTAAATTCACGTAGTGGAGAAAGTGTGAACGAACAAGCCTATGGCCACCATCATTGATGGATTTCTTTGGAGGTTACCTTGAGGTGTTTTAGGGTTAATTTTTATCTAGCAACCTAGTAGTTCGTCAATGCGCCGTTTATTTAGAACCTCTACTTTTGTTTTCCTTATTTTCATTTATTTTGGATGTCTTATTTTAAGATTTAGAAATGTGTAAACTTTTCTTATGTTTTAATGAGATTTTTAGGCCTCCACTTTCAAGTTTTCTATTGTGCACTTCTCACCCCACTAGTTGATAACATGGAAATTAGGATAGTTTAATTTTTCATGTTTTGTTTTTCTTAACTATGTAACCTAAAATAAACAAAAAAAAATATCTTTTGCTTTCTTTTTGATTTTTCCCTAGTTTTTTATTTCTATTTGCTTGAGGGCAAGCAAATGTCTAAGCATGGGGGAATTTGATGACTGGTTTTAGTCATCCTTTTTTGGGGTAATTAAGTAGTCAAAATTACTAAGTTTTATTATAATTTTGTGTTTTTGTATTCTTGTTATGATGTTGTTATGTTATTTTTATAATATAAGAATCTATAGTTTTATTTTATGTTTTTGTTGGGTATTGTATCCACAATGTACCTGATTTGAAGAAGCCCCTGAACAAGCTAAGTTGAATTGACAATGTATTTAATGATTTTCTATCAAGTTGTGCTTGCAGCTATTCCATGCTAAGTACACACCAATGTCAGGGTGCAGTGGGTCAATATACACGGGTCTGTGCAACATAATCCCTCGTTGAGCAGATCAGTGTGTTTACTCACGTGTGCTCTCTCTATTGGAGTGTACTTATTTTCAAGTACAGGGTCGAGATAGATCAAGAGCAGAAGAGGAGCAAAGATGGGTCAAAGACCAAGTTCATAGGAAGGAAGAGAAAAATCATCTAAGTCAAAATCGACGGGAATCACTAAGTGATTCTCGCCGATTCGACGAGAATCATTAGTGATTCTCGCCAAATCATCGAGAATCAGTCAGTGATTCCCGCCGACTTCATCCGGCTGACTGTCCTCCTACAAGAATTTTGCTAAGGCAGAATCGACGGGAATCACCAAGTGATTCTCGCCGATTCGACGAGAATCACCTTGCATTCCCGCCGATTCCCTCCAGATGACCAGATTTCCAACTAGAATTCTGCCAAGGCAAATTTGATGGGAATCGTGAGTGATTCCCGCCGACTTCGATGGGAATCACCAGCAATTATCGCCGATTTTGCCTTAGGCAAAATTCCCGTTTGCTGGACCGAACCAAGTTCGCTGTGCGCCGTTTTGACCGGGACTAGGGCTTCTCCTTATGGGCCCCACAATGGTCATTTAGGGTTGGCTTCCAGTATATATACTCGCGTATTTGAACATACCGAGGCATCGATTCACGGAAAAGAAAAAGCAGCCGAGCGTGCCCTAGCAGATCGCAGAAACCGCCGATCGCCGATCGCCGCTCACAGTTCATCGTCGACATCTTCTCCGATCATCTCTGATCTTTCGACGACAGTACTGAGGCAAGCCTAGCATCTCATGCTTCTCTCTTGATATCTCTTGTCTCTCGATTTGTTGAACGAGGTTAGTTCTTCATTCTGAATCGATTGAGACGACTGATCCGATTGAGATCGTTGGTAGACCTTGCTTGCTTCGTCATGAAGTTTGGATCTACAAAGCATCGCCGCCGCAATCACTTGCCACCTCCGATCTTGACAAGATCCTCTCCAAGAGAGTACTCCGGTCTTGGACTCTTCGTCTCTTTCAAGAAAGCTTCAACGAATAAAGAGGGACATCGGATTCTCCATAAGCGTTGTTTGTATTTCTTGTACATTCAATTTTTGATTTGTTGTAAAGGAATTTTTATTCCTAGTTGTAAGGGTTGGGTGCAACCTGTGGTGGAGGAGTAGTGACTCCTTTGGTTGGAAGGGTTCCTTCCGTAGTGTAAGGATTGGATTTCAATCCAGTTGGTGAAGTGACCGAGTCATCCCTTGTTGGGAGATAGGTCGAAGGGGAAGAGTGGACGTATCCAAATCGGGGAACCACTATAATTGCTTGTGTGATTTTCTGTGCTGTGTTTGTTTATTTGTGCAGGTAATTTAAATTCCGCAAAAGACTGCACGACACCGATTCACCCCCCATAGGTGGATTTAGTTGATACTAGAGACTTTCAAGTGGTATCAGAGGGAGGTTACTCATCAATAAGGTTAACACCTTGAGTAAGATCCCACATCTAGTGTCAAGAAGAAAACAAGACTCAAGCATGGAGCTATACACTGATGTTTCTCCCCTGAGACTGCCTTCCTGCACAAAAGAATATTATCCCATCTAGAAAATGAGGGTTCAGTTTCATCTGGGAGCCATTGACCCCCATACTTTATTCATTGTGGAAGAGGGTCCCTTCATTCCCATGAAGGCTTCTGACTCTGGAGAAGATCACCAAATCCCTAAGAGTACTGCAGAGATGTCTGAAACCGAGCTTTCACTATTCAACTTGGACAAGATGGTATGACAGATCATATCTGATATTTGGTCAGGCTCTTCTCTTATAAGATTGGATAAGTGCAAGACTGTCGAGTCCATGTGGGAAACAATCTCTGACCTTATGGAGGGAAAGAAGACTACCTGGAATGAATGCCAGCAAGAAGATGAAGCATATGTATGGGTCCTCATCTCTGAAGACGAAAGTCAAGAACAACCTGTCAATATCAGGGCTCCCGTTTCTCTATCAGAGACTGAAGAAGAGATTGAGGAATGCAGTTGTGATGAAGCTGAAATATCAGTCTCTGCAGACCATAACTCTAACCCTGATCAGCCCAATCAGGATCAGGTATCTTCCTCTTCATGCTCCTTTCCCTTTGTATATCCTGAAGACAGGAGAAGTACAGAGGTTTGTCCGTCAATTGATGAGAGGGAAATTGATAGTTTTAATCAAGAGATTGAATCTCTTGATTCCCTTCGTTGTGCCCTTCAGAAGAGCAACTTGCTTGTTGAGGAACAAGCTAAGGAAATTGCTCAGTTGAGGACCATGATGGACCTCCATTTGGAATCCATCAAGGTGAAGGACTCAAAGATTTCGGATCTAGAGTTTCATCTAGAGACCGAGAAGAGGATAGTATCTAATTTTTCCAAGATAAATGCTATCAAGAGAAAGGGAGAAAATGGGTGGATCTCACGAATTATAAAATCGCGGAGAAATGGGGAAACTGTGTTGAGACCCCCCACACCGAGTAGGAAGGGCACACATCATTCCTTCAGGTATGACCATAAGAACAACTATGGTCACTGTAAGAATGATCGGGCCTCATGTGTAAACACCCATAGTGCAAGTGTTGTTATGGCTACCCATGAGAAAATACACACGGCTCATCATGAACCGTTTGTATTTACGGCCTCAGCTCCCACACTTCATGACATTGCAGGAACCAGATCTCACAGAACATCTTCCCACCCTAGGACAAAGGAAAAGGGAGTTGGCAAACATGTAGCAAGCATCAATGGGGCCCCCGGATGTGTGCTGGTTGAAAAGAAAGCATCACCTCCCAGGCCTCATGACACTCAACACATGTTCACCATCAGACCTCCCTCGAGTCTCGGTGGAAAGGGAAAATCTGAGAGCAGATCAAGCTCTGCCCCTTTCAGACCTAGGATCGTGACTAACTCTATTAGTAGATCTGGTCAGAAAAGGAGGTACAATATCCATGAGTTTTGGTGCTGTGGCAAAGTGGGTCACTTTGCCATAGATTGTTGGCACAATCCTTCTGTGCCAAGGGCAAGGGTATGTCCGCATCCTTTGGCAAGAGACAACCTTCCTAACAGAAATCCTGTAAGAAGGTATGCTGTATTTTATGCTGACAAGAACCTAGAATCCGATACCTATTGGGTTCCTAAGGTAAGGTAATTCTTTTTGCAGGATAGTCTAGGTACCCATGAACATGATGGGACCTAGACAAGAGATGTCCCAGGCTTGCCATGGAACAAGATTATGGGAAAAGAGATAACGCTAACTATGGTGCAAGGCTTGAACAGCTAAGTTTAGATGAGAATGCTAAAGATGAATCTCCCAAGTACGTCAAGGTCTCCACCTTAATGCCAACTGAAGAAGAGGACGATCAGGACGGAGAAATTCTCCCAGAAGAGGGAGGAGCCTGAGAAGCTATTAGAGCTCCAGATGCCAGACTCTTAGAGCTCTGACACGTGAGGGATCATCCAAGAGATCAGATCATAGGAGATCCTCGTGACGGTGTCAGAACTCAGAGAGGTACAATTAACGAGATTCTGCACCTTAGTTTTCTATCACAGGTTGAGCCAAAGAAGTTCGACGAAGCGAACAAAGATGCGTCATATATATTGGCCATGCAAGATGAACTGCATCAATTCGAATGATGCAATGTCTGGACGCTTGTTCCCAGACCAAAGAACAAGAATGTGATCGGCACCAAGTGGATCTTCAGAAACAAACTGGATGAACACGGTGTCATCATAAAGAACAAGGCCAGATTGGTGGCTCAAGGTTACAGACAGGAGGAGGGGATTGACTTCGACCAAACCTTTGCACTAGTTGCAAGGTTGGAGGCGATCAGATTGTTCCTGGCATATGCCTCTCACAAAGGATTAACTGTCTATCAGATGGACATGAAATCTATGTTTCTAAATGGAAATTTGAAAGAGGAAGTATATGTCACGCAACCCCTAGGTTTTATCAATCCATCGCTCCCTAATCATGTCTATTTTCTTAATAAAGCATTATATGGCTTAAAACAAGCTCCTCGAGCTTGGTATGAGACTCTGTCTAGTTTTCTTCTTGAGAACAAGTTCTCGAGAGGAAAAATAGATAAGACATTGTTTCTTAGGGAAGTCAAAGGCAAGATCTTGTTGGTGCAAATCTATGTCGATGACATAATATTCCGCTCAATGGACAACAATCTTTTCAAGAAGTTTTCTAAACTTATGCAAGGAAAGTTTGAAATGAGCAGCATGGGAGAGCTAAAGTATTTCTTGGGACTTCAAGTGAAATAGTCTGAGGATGGAATTTTCATTTCTCAGACGAAGTTTACAAATGAACTCCTCAAGAAATTCGGAATGGAGAATGCAACCTCTATGAGGACTCCAATGGGATCCATTGTGTCTCTGGACAAGGATGAGAAAGGGAAACCTTTTGATGAAACCAAATACAGAAGCATAATTGGATCCCTGCTCTACCTTACTATTAGTAGACCAGATATTATGTTTTCCACGTGCGTTTGTGCCAGATATCAGGTGAACACTAAGGAATCTCATTATGTCACTGCAAAGCGAATTATTAGATACCTTAAAGGTACACCAAATCTTGGCTTGTGGTACCCAAGAAACAATGATGTCGAGCTGATAGGCTTTTCAGATGCTGACTTTGCAGGAAGCAGGGATGATAGGAAAAGCACTTCCGGGACGTGCCAATTCCTTGGAAGAAGGCTTATTTCATGGAATAGTGAAAGTGAGGGTAAGATCTATCTTAACTCTAGGGGGGGGGGTGAATAGAGTATTTTAAAGTAAATTTACAAATTAAAATTGCATAACAGTAAAGGCTTAATTTATGTATAGGTGTAAGGTGCTTTGATGTAGAAATAAAACTAAAACAGTAAAAATAAAAACCACAGCACACAGCAAAGAATATGCACAAGAAACTAGAAGACACAAGGAGCTATAGTGGTTCCCCAAAAACCTGGGTACATCCACTCTTCTACCACCCTTGGTAGGAATCCACTGCAGGATGAGTTGATCAGGTGTCCTGGGAACCAATGAGCTTTTGATAAGGTGCTCAAAAACCAAACTGGATTTTTTGATCAGGTGTCTTTCCACCACTGAGTTTTGACAAGGCTCTCAGAACCAGAATCAAATCTTTTAAAGGGAGTCTTGATAACCCTTTTACAGCAGGAAAAGAAAAAGGAAGAGGTGAAGTTGTCTTCTCTGTCTCAATCACTGAGAAAAGACTTAGTGGATTTATTGTGTTGTCAAAGCTCCCTCTGAGATGTAGATAGTTCAAAGATGAGAGCTTTGCTAGGGTGATAGGTCTTTAGAAGCTTCAGATCTCCAGCAGAAGATGGTTTCAGCAGAGGCTAAAATATGAATTGTCTGGAGTCCTTGATGTTGAAGCTATGATCACTTTTCAGTATGCCAATATTCAACTAATTTTCCATGATTGATCACTTGATTTTTCTCTAAGTTTTTCTGACTATCTGTGTATGTCTGTATTGAGTGATAGATGGATTGTCTTGATCTGCTGTCAGATGTTTTATTCTCTGATGATCCTTTATCCAAGATAGCCGTTAGCAGTTAATAAATGTCTTCCATAAATGTTTTGTCTTCTAGAGGAAAGTCCAATAAATATTCTCTGATAAATCCCTTGAAACTTGCTCCAGAATAAATGAAAACGGCTAACAGATCTCTTGAAATAAATGCTGAGAGAATTTGAAAAACATTCCAAAAGCTGACTGAATTTGAATCCTCAAAGTCGTCGATCTCTCAGGAAAAACGTCGATCTGAGCTCTACGATCGTCGACCTGAGCTCAGAGATTGAAATGATCATCAGACAGAAAACATCGACCTGAGCTCGAAGATCGTCGACCGGAGCTCAGCGACCTGAAGAATAAGCTGAAGGCAGATCATCGATCTGAGCTTAAAGATCATCGACTGGAGTTCGACGACTTAATAGAGTTGAGCTTAGAGAGCGTCGAACGGAGTTCGACGTTTCGTCGACCAGAGCTCGACGATAATTGTCTTTGTCTCAGCTCTAAGTCTGAATCCTTGAATGGTCCTGGGGGCAGCTTCAAATCTAAATTCTAAGCCCTAGACTCATTCTAACTTGACCTTTTCAACTATACATCTAGGTCAAACTGATTTCCTAAAAACATAGTGATCCTTGCCCAAATTAGTAATAGGGTGTTCCAACAATCTCCCCCTATTTAGGTTAGGATTACTATTTACAGAACTCAGTAATAAATATAAAATCAACATACAGAAAAACAAAAAAAAACTAACACAATAGAGCAGATCATGCAACATAGCAACAATCAGATGGAAAATCAGCAAATGATCAAAATGAGTATACTGTCTGCTTACAAATGTCATTTCTTTTCACTTCCCTTCTTAAATAAGATTTCCCTATTGGGATTTAGAGCTTCTTTCTTTGACCTTCTATCATCCTCTGCACCTAAGGAGGTTTGAGATCTAGCCCTGGGAACCACAGCCTCAGGATGCAGCTTCATGTAGTCCACTGGGTCAATGAATTTCCTTGATGCATACCTTTCCAGTTCTGCCTTTCTTTGATCTGACAAGGTTGTAATGTTGGAAGTGTCTTTCCCTTGTTCTCTGGCCTTCTTCAGCTGATCTAAGACAGCCAGTTCTTTCATCCTAGCAGTCCATGATAAAGGATTGTTCTCTGGATCTTCAAAAGGAACTACAGGCTCATATCTGTTGACAGTTTCTGAAGCAGTAGGAGTTCTTGTATCAACAGTTTCTCTGAGTTTATAAGGGAAAGGACCTTGAGTTGAGTCCATGTGTCGTTGTCCTTCCCTTGCTTGAAATCTGTGTTCTCTTTGATTTCCTCTATATTGTCCCCTTCTGGACTGATAACCTCTTTGATATTGCCCCCTGGAATGATATCTTTGAGAGGATTGGGAGGAACTTTGCTTTGGAGCTGAGGTTTGAGAAGCTGAGCCTCCACCTGATCCTGAATCTGGAGGAGGAGGAGGAGGAGGAGGCTGAAACTGGGATGAACCTTTCTCATACTTATTAAACTTTCTTTTCTTCTTCATGGCCTTTAGTTGGTTTTTAGAATATTGCATCCATGGTTCAGTTATCTGGCAATCATGCAGAATATAGTAGGGTATATCATTACCATCCTTGGCCTTAGCAGGAGGGACCTTCATCATGGCCTTGCTTCTGGCCTTCCTTTTCATTGTAATGGTACCAGAAGAGTCATCAGAGTCAGTGTGAAACTGATCACTTTCTGAGCTCTGGGGTCTATCATATAGATCATCAATGCTTTTGATGTACTTCTCTTGTTGTTTCAGTTATTCAGGAGTCAGAGCAGGAGCAGCAACAGCAACAGCAGAAACACAACTTATTGAAGCAGCAATAGGAGCAGAAGTAATTGGAGCAGCAGGTTCAGGTTCTTCCAGATAAGTAGCAAGTTCGTCAATAGTAGCAGCATCAGCAACAACAGACAGCATTTAAATGTCAGAAGATCCAATAGATGTAACATCAGTAGCAGCAGCATCAGTAAAAATAGAAGCAACAACATCCTCAGCCTTGAAAGAGTTGACATATGATGCAATCAGGCTGGGATCACATTCTAAAATAGGCACAATAGCCTTAGTAAGGTCTGAAACTTGTTGAACTGGTAGAGAATTGAAGTACACAGTATCAAAAACTGACAGCAGGCTCTGAAGATCCACTGCAAATACTAGAGCAGGTTCTGAAACTTCAACAGCCTCAGGCAATTCCAGAGCTTCATTAGGCATCTCCCCCTGCCTGGATTCAGTGAAAACTAGATCAAGGCACCCAGAGGAAGGGATTGCCTGAGAGGAGAGGAAGGGAGATAGCCTGGTAGACAGCTCCTAAACATTTTTCAGAAGTGGAGCCAAGGTGGTCTCCATCAATAAGGTTAGCCTGGGGCTAGCAGCTCATACAACCTGTCTGCCAAAGCTTAAAGATCTACATGCTCAAGAGGGGCTTGAGTAGAGGTAGGAGTTGATGTAGCTGGAATGATGTTGGCTGGAACTAATGGAATGGATGGTGTGGAGGTATGAGGTATAGGGATGGATGGCTCAGTAGCAGGAATTATTGAGATTGATGTTACTGAAGTGGAGATGGATGATATGGGAGAGGAAAAGGATGGGGTGAAGGATGATTGAGAGAGAATGTCCTGTAGAAGTTGTTGGTAGGAAGATGTAGATGGAATCTCAGGAGGAGTGGGAGGAGAATCATCCATGAAGGAGCCATCCAGAAGATGAAATGATGGAGTGGTGACAGGTGGATAGTAGTACAAAGGATGCAATGGTTTTGAGGTAGTGGCTGGAGGAGGTGAAATGGGTGATGAGATTGTAATGGGGGAAGATATGGCTATGGTTGAGATGAGTGGTGAGGTTGATATGACTGGTGTGGTTGATATAGAGACTGAGGCAGAGACAACTGGAGGAGGAGGAGAAGCAGGAAAATCTTCTGCTGGGGCAGAGACCTGAGGAGGAGTGACTGAGGCAGTCCTTGTGCCTGAAACAGATGTTGCTGCAGCAGCCCTGTTGGGGTTGATAATCTGCCTATCCCACCTGCTAAAAAGGGTACAGGTGAGCATTTTGGATGCATTGATGTGCATCCCACTTGAAACCAGCAGATCAGGGCACCTGTGATGTAGGTAAACCCCTATAATCCTCCCCAAACTGACACAGCTTTTGCTAATTTTCTTCTTGATCAAATTAAAGAAGATAGATCCCCAATCCAGATGTTTCTTATCAACTAAAGCTCCCATTAAGCATAACTGATACCTTGAGATTGTATCATGAGCTGAGTGCTTTGCCAGAAGCACTTTCCCAACAACATCAGCCAAAAATTGAAATTCAATAGACAAATTCTTTTTTAGCAGTTTATTAGGGTTCACAGCAGAGTGACCCATTCGATCTAACAACGAATCATATTCCTCTCTAGACAAATCAATGGATTCATTCCCAGTACTTAAGGCGAATACTTCTGTCAAAAGAGTGGGGGACATTTGTACCTGAGTTCCATTGATGGTGCCGACTATAGAATTTTCATTCTCATTAGTGGCAGTAAAAACCCATTCTCTTACTTCATCTGCTGCAATCTTTATTCTGGTGGTCATCAACTGAACCAACTGCTGTTCGCGGAAGAGATTAAGAATATCTTTGAACTGCTGATCGCTGCCATCGAAGGAGTTCATATCTATGTCAAAACCTGTGTCAAATTTCATTTTAGAAAGAGCGGCGACCGACACTACCATCTATACCTGCAAAGATTCAACAAACACGACCAAGTGTAGAGAGTTTGGAGGGAAAGAGAAAAATTTGCAGAGAGTATGAAAGCGTAAACGAAGAGCGGCGGCCGAAAAATGATTTTATATTAGGGTTCGACGCGAAAAAGGAAGGATCGTCGATCTCCGTTCGACGATCAGGACTCCTAAGGGAAGCGGAAAGGTCTTCAACATCGTAGATCTCAGTTCGACGATCTAGAGAACGTCGAGCTCAGTTCGACGATTGAAGGCCTGAAAGAGATAGTATACAACTATCTGACAAGCTCTGAACTCCGGTCAACGTTTTGGGAAAACGTCGATCTCCGTTCGACGTTTTTCGGGAAACCGTCGATCGACGTTCGACGATTTCTAGGGAAAACGTCGAGCGCAGTTCAGAGACAGAAAGTATCCTACAGACACAAAAAGAGATGAGTTTTTAGCCTAATCTTGGTATGTTTTTAGCTTTTCAAAATCTTGTAATTTATTTTAGGCTTCCTCCATCTAACATGCCTAACTGATTGAGGAAGAAGTTGTGTTTCTTTTCATCCAAAGGCTTGGTGAAAATATCTCCCCTTTGCAAATCAGTTGGAATATATTGAAGTTCAATTTTATTTTTCTCAACATTATCCCTTAGAAAATAATGACTTATTTCTATGTGTTTTGTCCTACTATGGAGGACTGGATTTTGTGCAATGGAAATAGCACTGGTGTTGTCACAAAATATTTTAGACTTCTCTAAGTTGTAACCATAGTCTAGGAGTTGATTTTGAATCCACAATATTTGTGAACAACAACCGCCTGCAGCCATATATTCAGCTTTAGCAGTTGAAGTTGACACAGATGTTTGTTTCTTACAAAACCATGAGACAAGTCTATCACCAAGAAACTGACAAGTTCCACTGGTGCTTTTCCTGTCTATTCTGCATCCAGCATAATCAGTATCTGAAAATCTAGTTAAGTCAAATGCTGAATCTTTTGGATACCAGAGTCCTAGATTTGGACAGCTTTTAACATACCTAAGAATCCTCTTTACTAAAGTTAAGTGTGACTCTCTAGGGCTAACTTGGAATCTAGCACATATACATGTAGCAAACATTATGTCAGACCTACTAGCTGTAAGGTACAATAAAGAGCCAATCATTGCTCTATATGTTGTCTGATCAACTGGTTTCCCATGTTCATCAGCATCCAATACAGCATTGGTAGGCATGGGTGTTTTCATACATGATGCATCAGACATACAAAATTTCTTAACCAGTTCTTTTGCATACTTGGTTTGAGAAATAAATATGCCTTCAACATGTTGTTTGACTTGCAATCCTAAGAAGAAGGATAGCTCACCCATGCTACTCATTTCAAATTTAGAGTGCATAAGCTTGGAAAACTTTTTGCACAAGTTTGAATCAGTAGAACTAAATATAATATCATCTACATAAATTTGTACTAGTAGGGTATGGGCCTTATGGGTTCTAATAAAAAGAGTTTGGTCTACTCTCCCCCTAATAAAATCATTTTCTAGAAGAAAGCATGCTAGGGTCTCATACCATGCTCTAGGAGCTTGCTTTAGACCATATAATTCTTTATGCAGTTTGAAAACATAATCAGGATGAGTTGGAGAGACAAAACCTGGGGGTTGTCTGACATAGACTTCTTCTTTGATCTCTCCATTGAGAAAAACACTCTTCACATCCATTTGGTAGACTTTGAATTCCTTGTGAGCAGCATAAGCCAGGAAGATTCTTATGGCCTCTAACCTTGCAACTGGTGCAAAGGTCTGGTCATAGTCTATCCCCTCTTCTTGAGAATATCCTTGAGCAACTAGCCTTGCCTTATTCCTTACAATAATTCCTTGATCATCCAATTTGTTTATGAACACCCATTTTGTTCCAATAATGGAATGATCCTTTGGCTTAAGCACTAGTTCCCAGACTTTGTTTCTTTCAAATTGATGCAACTCCTCTTGCATTGCAATGATACAGTGTGGATCTTGCTCTGCATCTTGAATGGATTGAGGTTCAATTTGAGAGAGAAAGCAAGTGTGCATCAGGTTTTGGTTGACCTGATTTCTGGTTTGCACACCAGCTGAGATGTTTCCAATCACTTGGGAGATTGGATGATCTCTTGATGTTACTAAGTCAACAGGGGGTGTTGATTGTTCACCAACCTGTGTTGCTGTTTCCTCTTGTGGAACAGCAACTGGCTCTTCAAGAAGATTTTCTTCCAGATGTGGAGCAGCTTCTTCATCTTCACTACTTTCATCCTTTTGAGTAACTTGCAATCTGTCCAAGTCTTCAGCTAGAGAATGTACCTGCAAATGTTCTATGGTAGAAGCATTCTTCTCTTTGAAAGACATATTAGTTTCATCAAAAGAAATATGAATAGATTCTTCTATTTTTAGAGTAGTTTTATTATAAACCCTATAAGCTTTACTGATCATGGAGTATCCCAGAAACACTCCTTCATCAGCTTTTGCTTGAAATTTTGCTAAATATCTCTTGTCATTATTGTGAATATAGCAAGTGCAACCAAAAACTTTAAAATAGTCTACTTTAGGTTTCTTCCCTTTGAGCAATTCATAGGGAGTCTTGCCCTTCAGTTTATGTATTAGACTTCTATTCAACACATAATTGGAGGTGTTCACTGCCTCAGCCCAAAAGGATAGAGGAAGGTGAGCATCTGTCAATAATATAGTTACAGATTCAATTAGGGTTCTATTTTTCCTTTCAGCTACCCCATTCTATTGAAGAGTTCTAGGAGCTGAGAATGTTTGCCTGATCCCTTCACTCTGACAGAACTCTTGCATAAGAAGAGAATCAAACTCTATCCCATGATCACTTCTGATCAGGGCAATGTGAGTGTTGAACTCAATCTGTATGAATTTGAGAAACTCTGTCAAACACTTGAAGTTATCAGACTTCTTCCTCAGAAAGAACACCTATGTGAATCTTGAGAAGTCATCTACAACCACTAAAGTATAGGATTTCCCTCCTAAGCTTTGTACTATAATGGGTCCAAAAAGATCCATGTGTAACAGATACAAAATCCTAGGTGAATCACTCTTGTTAATTGATTTAAAACTATTTTTAGTTTGCTTGCCTAATTGACAAGCCTTGCAAAGTCCTTCCTTCTTGTAGGGGCCAGAAGGTAGTCCTCTAACAAGGTTGTCCTTGGATAGCCTAGAAATGGTTCTAAGGTTAATGTGTCCTAGTCTCTTATGCCATAGTATATTAGGTCTAGATATGGAATTGAACAGGCAAATATCTACCTTAGATGAATGAAAATCTACTAAGTAAATGTTACCTTTCCTGTTTCCTGTTAACACAGTTGTGTTGTCTTCTGACTTGATCTTGCATATTACTTTGTTGAATGTCACTTGATATCCTTCATCACAAAGTTGACTGATACTTATCAAGTTATGCTTGAGTCCTTCAACATAAGCTACTTTCTTGAAGGTGACTGTTCCTATTTAGACTGCACCATATCCTTTTGTTGTTCCAAAGTTTTAATCACCAAAGATTACTTTGGGTCCAAGCTTGGCTTTAAAGGATGTGAAGATGTCCTTGTTCCCTGTCATGTGCTTTGAGCACCCACTATCCAGATACCATGGCTGGTTTGATGTTGGATAGGTCTTCACCTACACATAAAATAGCTTATATGTTTTTGACCCAGTTTACCTTGGGCCTAGGTTGATATCCCTTAAATTCAGAAATGAAAGACATCCTAGGTTGACTCTTATAACCTTCAGGATGGTATCTCCTAGGAGGTACTATCTATTCAGCATATGGGTTTAAACCTTGGGATGTAGGACTTCTAGGATTGAATCTAGATGTACCTTTGAAGGATTGTTAGAAGTCCTGATCTCTGTTCAATGATCGTCGAGCTGAGGTCGACGATCTTGGGTCAGATCGTCGATCTCTGTTCGAAGATCGACTGTCCTGGAGTTCAGAGTTCAGGTGTCGTCGAGCTGAGTTCGACGATCGTTTCTTGGATCGTCGAGCACCGTTCGACGATCGTCGAGCTCTGTTCGACGCATTCTGTTGAACTATATCTTTCTTTGGCAAATCTGCATTCTTCCTAGCTACCTCTACAACTTCCTTCCCTTTATCAGAGATAAATTTGATTGGAGTTGTCAGAACTATAGGCTGGCTGGATGAAGCTCCCAAGCCCAGTGTACTATTAAGTTTAGAGTTCACTGTGCTTGTGATATCCATCAGTTTGATGCTTCTCCCATTAAGGGATTCTTCTAACTGCTTGGCCTTGGATAGTTCACTCTTCAGTGAAGCTATCTCCTCCCTATAGCATTCTAACTCTTCAGAGAGTTTGAGGTTCTCTGATTTTAAAGTGCTATACTCATACAGTTGTTTTCTGAGGGAAGTGATTTCCTTCTCAGACTCCAACAGATCTAGGCATAATACTTTAAACTCATGTCTAAAGTCCTCAGAACTGAAATCAAATGAATTGATTACCTGATCTTCTTCTAGTTGAACTTCTGAATCTGATTCTGACTCTTCTGCTTCTGAATATGTTTGAGAGGCATTGATAGCCATCATGCAAAATTCCTTTTCATCAACATCATCCTCATCATCACTGGAGCTGGATGAGGCTTCAGAATCCTCTTCAGTTTCACTCCATATATCAGCAACAAATCCCTTCCTTGTATGTGTGTTCTTGCTGTAGGAGGGTTTGTCTGAGGTGTTCTTCTTGAAGTCTTTCTCCTTTCTTCTTTCTCTTCTATCTTTCTTGTCCTTGTTTTTGTTTTCTGGACAGTCAGGCACAATATGGCCTGGTTTCCTGCAACCAAAGCATATAATTTCTTTGTTGTTATTTGATTTATCATACCTTGTCTTATCATGTCCCTTGTATGATCTCTTTCTGAAGTCTTTTCTGGCCATTTTGTAGAATCTTTTGGCCAGTAGACTTAGGAGCTCATCATTTCCTGTAGCTTTATCTTCAGGCTCCTCTTCTGTAGCTTTGAAGGCTATGGTCTTCTCCTTCCTTGTGGCTGGTGAGGCAGCCTTCTGTTCTTCTTCTCTATTTTTAATGAGCAGCTCATAAGATTTGAGCTTGCCCAGGAGAGCTTCAGTTGTAATCTCATTTAGACTTCTAGCATCTTTGATTGGCCAGATTCTTGAATCCCAAGTGCTGGGGAAGCACATTAGGATTTTGTCATTCAGCTCAGTCAATGAGATTTCTTTATCCAGAGTCTTTAACTCATTGACAATCAGACTTAGTCTGTTATACATGTCTGCAACTGATTCAGCTTCTCCTTTCTTGAAGTTCTCATATTGGGATATGAGATGGGATCTTCTATCTTTTCTCTCATCAGCAGATCCTGAGACAATCTCAGAAAGTTTGTCCCAAATTCCTTTGGCTGAGTTGTATTCAGCTACCTTCTGAAATATCTCATCAGACATTGTCTGAGCTAAGATATTCATAGCCTTGGCATCTGCAGTCTTACACTTCTTTATTTCAGCATCTGTTCCTGAAGGTGGTGGAACAGCATTTGTACTTGAGCTTGCTGGTGGACTTGGGCACACTGTCAAAACAGAATTAAATATGTCTTCATCAATAGAGTTCATATACAGTCTAATCCTTGCTTTCCAAAGTGCAAACTTGGATAGATTGCACACTGGAGGCCTGGTGCTTGCATAATCTTTGTTCTGTGCCATGTCTTTATATAAAATTAAATATAATGAAAATAACCCTCTTAAAAGATTGATCTTATCAGGGATCTTTTGGTTCAGGTGTTAGCCTGTATGAACAACCAACCTCCCTCTGATACCAATTGAAAGTGAGGGTAAGATCTATCTTAACTCTAGAGGGGGGGGGGGTGAAAATTAAAATTGCACAGCAATAAAGGCTTAATTTATGTATAGGTGTAAGGTGCTTTGATGTAGAAATAAAACTAAAGCAGTAAAAATAAAAACCACAGCACACAGCAAAGAATATGCACAAGAAACCAGAAGACACAAGGAGCTATAGTGGTTCCCCAAAAACCTGGGTACATCCACTCTTCTACCACCCTTGGTAGGAATCCACTGCAGGATGAGTTGATCAGGTGTCCTGAGAACCAATGAGCTTTTGATAAGGTGCTCAAAAACCAAACTGGATTTTTTGATCAGGTGTCTTGCCACCATTGAGTTTTGACAAGGCTATCAGAACCAGAATCAAAACTTTTGAAGGGAGTCTTGATAACCCTTTTACAGCAGGAAAAGAAAAAGGAAGAGGTGAAGTTGTCTTCTCTGTCTCAATCACTGAGAAAAGACTTAGTGGATTGATTATGTTATCAAAGATCCCCCTGAGATGTAGATAGTTCAGAGATGAGAGCTTTGCTAGGGTGATAGGTCTTCAGAAGCTTCAGATCTCCAACAGAAGATGGTTTCAGCAGAGGCTAAAATATGAATTGTCTGGAGTCCTTGATGTTGAAGCTATGATCACTTTTCAGTATGCCAATATTCAACTAATTTTCCAGGATTGATCACTTGATTTTTCTCTAAGTTTTTCTGACTATCTGTGTATGTTTGTATTGAGTGATAGATGGATTGTCTTGATCTGCTGTCAGATGTTTTATTCTCTGATGATCCTTTATCCAAGATAGCCGTTAGCAGTCAATAAATGTCTTCCATAAATGTTTTGTCTTCTGGAGGAAAGTCCAATAAACATTCTCTGATAAATCCCTTGAAACTTGCTCCAGAAAAAATGAAAACGGCTAGCAGATCTCTTGAAATAAATGCTGAGAGAATTTGAAAAACATTCCAAAAGTTGACTGAATTTGAATCCTAAAAGTCATCGATCTCTCAGGAAAAACGTCGATCTGAGCTCTATGATCGTCAACCTGAGCTCAGATATTGAAATGATCATCAGACAGAAAACGTCGACCTGAGCTCGAAGATCGTCGACTGGAGCTCAGCGACCTGAAGAATAAGCTGAAGGCAGATCATCGATCTGAGCTCGAAGATTGTCGACCGGAGTTTGACGACTTAGCAGAGTTGAGCTCAGAGAGCGTCGAACGGAGTTCGACGTTTCGTCGACCAGAGCTCGACGATAATTGTCTTTGTCTCAGCTCTAAGTCTGAATCCTTGAATGGTCCTGGGGGCAGCTTCAAACCTAAATTCTAAGCCCTAGACTCATTCTAACTTGACCTTTTCAACTATACATCTAGGTCAAACTGATTTCCTAAAAACATAGTGATCCTTGCCCAAATTAGTAATAGGGTGTTCCAAATCTTGGCTCGTGGTACCCAAGAAACAATGATATCGAGCTGATAGGCTTTTCAGATGCTGACTTTACAGGAAGCAGGGATGATAGGAAAAGCCTTTCCGGGACGTGCGAATTCTTAGATACCTTAAAGGTACACCAAATCTTGGCTTGTGGTACCCAAGAAACAATGATGTCGAGCTGATAGGCTTTTCATATGCTGACTTTGCAGGAAGCAGGGATGATAGGAAAAGCACTTCTGGGACATGCCAATTCCTCGGAAGAAGGCTTATTTCATGGAACGGTAAAAAGTAGAACTGTGTCGCAACCTCCACGGCTGAATCTGAGTACATCTCAACAGGCAGCTGTTGTGCACAACTTCTATGGATCAGAAATCAACTCGAAGATTATGACTTGCAGTTCAGAGAAGTTCCTATGTATTGCAACTCCTCGAGTGCAATAGCAATTGCGAACAATCCTGTGTCGCACAGCAGAACAAAGCACATTGAAGTGCGCTACCACTTCATTTGGGAGCATGTGGAAAACAAAGATATCTCTTTCTGCTATATCCCCACGGATAAGCAGATTGCAGATATCTTCACAAAGCCCCTAGACGAGGCCAAGTTCAGTCTCTTCAAAACTGAACTCGGCATGCTGAACTATGAAGATTGAAGGGCTCAAGGCTCTTGGATTAAGGGGGAGCATCAACAAGGAACTCAAGATCGAGCATGGATGCAAGAACTAAGGGGGAGCATTTGGCTCCAAGTGAAGTCCCAGATTTGCAGAAGCCAAAAAGGGGGAGATTACCCTCTCGGCTAAGGATAAGGTGGCTGCCAATGTTAAGTATTTTCTCAGGAAAATGGTAATGAATTTCACTCTCAACTGAATTTTTAGTTTATGATTTTCATTCCCATCTGTTCTATTCACCTTAGCTTGTAGGGTGTAGGATTCTTCAAATAGGGGGAGATTGTTGGGTATTGTATTCACAATGTACCTGATTTGAAGAAGCCCCTGAACAAGCTAAGTTGAATTGACAATGTATTTGATGATTTTCTATCAAGTTGTGCTTGCAGCAATTCCATGCTAAGTACACACCAATGTCAGGGTGCAGTGGGTCAATATACACGGGTCTGCGCAACGTAATCCCTCGTTGAGCAGATCAGTGTGTTGACTTATGTGTGCTCTCTCTATTGGAGTGTACTTATTTTCAAGTACAGGGTCGAGATAGATCAAGAGCAGAAGAGGAGCAAAGATGGGTCAAAGACCAAGTTCATAGGAAGGAAGAGAAAATCGTCTAAGTCGAAATCGACGGGAATCACTAAGTGATTCTCGCCGATTCGACGGGAATCATTTGTGATTCTCACTGAATCTTCGAGAATCAGTCAGTGATTCCCGCCGACTTCATCCGGCTGACTGTCCTCCTATAAGAATTCTGTTAAGGTAGAATCGATGGGAATCACCAAGTGATTCTTGCCGATTCGACGAGAATCACCTTGCATTCCCGCCGATTCCCTCTGGATGACCAAATTTCCAACTGGAATTCTGCCAAGGCAAATTCGACGGGAATCGTGAGTGATTCCCGCTGACTTCGATGGGAATCACCAGCGATTCTCGCCGATTTTGCCTTAGGCAAAATTCCCGTTCGCTGGACCGAACCAAGTTCGCTGTGCGCCGTTTTGACCGGGACTAGAGCTTCTCCTTTTGGGCCCCACAACGGTCATTTAGGGTTGGATTCCAGTATATATACTCGTGTATTTGAACATACCGAGGCATCGATTCACGGAAAAGAAAAAGCAGCCGAGCGTGCCCTAGCAGATCGCGGAAACTGCCGATCGCCGATCGCCGCTCACAGTTTGTCGCCGACATCTTCTCCGATCATCTCTGATCTTCCGACGACTGTACCGAGGCAAGCCTAGCGTCTCACACTTCTCTCTTGAGATCTCTTGTCTCTCAATTTGTTGAACGAGGTTAGTTCTTCATTCCGAATCGATTGAGACAACTTATCCGATTGAGATCGTTGGTATACCTTTCTTGCTTCGTCAACAAGTTTGGATCTACAAAGCATTGCCGCCGCAATCACTTGCCGCCGCCGATCTTGACAAGATCCTCTTCAAGAGAGTACTCCGGTCGTGGACTCTTCGTCTCTTTCAAGAAAGCTTTAACGAACGAAGAGGGACATCGGATTCTCCATAAGCATTGTTTGTATTTCTTGTACATTCAATTTTTGTTTTGTTGTAAAGGAATTTTTATTCCTAGTTGTAAGGGTTGGGTGCAACCCGTGGTGGAGGAGTAGTGACTCCTTTGGTTGGAAGGGTTCCTTCCGTAGTGTGAGGATTGGATTTCAATCCGGTTGGTGAAGTGACCGAGTCGTCCCTTGTTGGGAGATAGGCTGAAGGGGGATAGTGGACGTACCCAAATCGGGGAACCACTATAATTGCTTGTGTGCTTTTCTGTGCTGTGTTTGTTTATTTGTGCAGGTAATTTAAATTCCGCAAAAGACTGCACGACACCTATTCCCCCCCATAGGTGGATTTAGTTGACACTAGAGACTTTCAGTTTTGTTGTTATTCTATGTTTTATGTTATTGTTATGTTTAGTTTATTTATAAATATTATTATCTTTGTTATAGTTTAGTTTCACACAACTAATGTTATGTTATAATGATTAATGTTATGTTTATTTTGTTTAGTTTTTATAACTAATTAATAGTATGAATTGTTATGTTTTATGTTTATTTTTATTTAGATTTTATATCATGATATGTTATGGTAAAGTGTCTAATGTTTTAATTATTATTTTGTAGGTTCAAGAGCAACATAGTGCAGCCCTCCTCCATTTGGTGCAGCCCACAAAGACTACAAGCAACCTACCACTCCAACCCGAGCTTCTCTCCAAGCCTAACCCGAGCACATGAAGAATAAAGCCCATGTAGCCCGCCACCTTTGCATGACTCCTCCTCCAACATGTTCAAGCCTACTTGGAGCAGCCCACCACACCATGCAAGCCCAAGAAGCCCCTTCATGTGGCCGGCTGCCTTCTTCCTCTAAATACATTGAACCCCTCTCTCTTTCTCCCCATCATTTATTACATGCATGCATTCTCCCCCCTACATGGCCGAACCCCCCTCTCTTTCTCCCTTCTACATACTTCCATTCATTCCCCTTGAAATTTTCCATTTGCATCCTCATTAATTAAATACAATGAACCCACCTTTCTCTCTCTCCCTTCATTAATACCATGCATGCACCCTTCCACCTACATGGCTGGCCACATCCATTTCCCCTAACTTTTGCCTTCATTCTAGAATCTTCCCTCCTCATCTATAAAATGAGCCCATGGTCTCATGTTTTGGAAGTTGGCTTTTGGAGAGAGCAAGTGGAGAGTACAAGTCAAGAGAGCTTTTGTAATTGTATTTCCTAGTTTGCCTTGTTGTAATTTCATTTTGTTTAAGAGATATTAATATCGTTTTGTTTTAAGCATTGTGTACTTCTCTTTTTATAAATTGTTATTAATGAAATTTTCTTCTCTTTTTATTATGGTTTTTCTTTCAATTATGCATAGCTAATTTCTCTTAGCCTTCGATCGTGAGGATCCATAAAATGAGATGAGGGTTTCTTTTATTTCATAGTTTTATCTTTGCTTAATTTTACTCGATCCTTCTTTGATTTATTTTGTGTCGACTCTGTATTTCTGGTATACGGTAGTAGGCTTAGGATCTCATATTTGAGTAGCCGAGAGGCTCGTGAATGTGAAAGATCACTCAAAGAAGGAAGGAGTTGAATGCAACCCTAGAGATAGGATGACGTAAATATTCCGGATTGGAGTCAAATCCAATTGTGCGGGTCACCTCGATAATGCGGCTTTAGGCCTTTTTGACTAGAAAGAGATTTCGGTCAAATCGTCTATAAGTCAGGGGATTTAATTCTCTAGCGAGATTATTCCCTAATATCGGATCCGTCACGGTCGAGTATGATTTGCAAATTTAAAACTATACCTTTTTATCCCTCTCATTTCATTTTATGGTGAATTATTGTTCAAATGCTATCTTTTTAATATAAGTTTTTCGTCTAAAAATTATCGTTTATTTTACTTTTTAAAAAATTCTCAAATCCCAACAATTTTCTGGTAGGATAATAGTTCAAGTGTGAGTAGCAGTACTTGACAACCCCGAGTTTAAATACGACCTTGATACTACGATTCGACAGGTACACTTTCCTATTCGGTTTTTAGCCCATCACCCATCACAGCCAGCATATTGGAAAATTCATCACTGTTCATCTCTATATCATCTTCTCCATTAATAAAACCAAAAATTTCAGTCAAAATTACAGGAGTAAGAGTGACTTGTTGTCCTGCAATGGTGCCGATAAGGGTTTGTACGTCAGGAGACGAGGACGAATAAACCCATTCCTTGATCTCGAGCACTGGAAGTTTTATTCGTGTTGTCATGAACATCTATAAATGCGGCTTCTCAAACAATTTCAGTATATCCTGGAAGACTTGATCAGTGTGACTGAATGATTCCAAATCAATGTCAAAGCCTGCATCAAATTTCATTGCAGAGAGAATGACCGTCGGAATCTCCATGGAGGTTTTCTTGCAAAGAAAGAAACAACGATCAAGTGCAAAGAGAACTGAAAGCGCGGGATAGATTTCGTCAAAAACCTAGTAATAAGGTTTTTAGAAGATGAAAAGACGATCTCAGGCCAACGAAAAGAAAAAAAATATTTGATCTGAGTTCGACGAAATATTTTATTAATAAATGAGTTCGTCGATCACAGTCTGAAGATAAGAATAAATCGTCGATCGCCGTTCGACGAAGTACTCACTGAAGTAGGGATCGTCGATCTCCATTCGACGAAATCTGTTTCACTAAGAAGTGTTCGTCGATCTCCGTTCGATGAACTCTTTACGGAGAGTTCACAGATCGTCGATCTCCGTTCGGTGAACTGTGCCAAATCGTCGACCATAGACAAAAATTAAGTTAATTATTCCCCATTTATCATACCTAGCTGATTTAAGAAGAACAGATGTTTCTTCTCATCCAATGGCTTGGTGAAGATGTCTGCTCTTTATAAATCAGTAGAGATAAAGAAAAGATTAATTTTCATTTCGTCTACACAATCTCTAATGAAATGATGTCTAATTTCTATATGCTTGGTCCTACTATGATGCACTAGATTTTGTGCAATAGATATTGCATTGGTACTATCACAAAATATAGTTGAATTATTTAAGTTGAGACCATAATCCATCAATTGATTTTGTATCCACAAAATCTATGAACAACAGCTGCCTGCAGCTATGTATTCAGCTTCAGTAGTTGATGTGGATACAAAGGTTTGCTTCTTACAAAACCAGGACATAAGCTTATCACCAAGAAACTGGCAAGTTCCTGATGTGCTCTTCCTGTCCACTCTACATCCAGCATAGTCAGCATCATGAAATCCAGTTAAATCAAATTCGGACTCTAATGGATATAGGAGTCCTAGATTTGGACAACCCTTTATATATCTCAAAATCCTTTTTAATAAAATATAGTGAGATTCTTTAGGGTTCACTTGGAACCTAGCACAAATACATGTGGCAAACATTTTGTCAGGACTACTTGCTGTGAGATATAATAGAGACCCAATAATGGCCCTATAAGTTTTCTGATCAACAGGCTTGCCATGTTCATCAGAATCAATCATAGCATTAGCAGCCATAGGTGTTTTCATTGCTGAGGCATCACACATCCCAAACCTTTTAACAAGCTCCTTAGCATACTTGTATTGGGAGATGAAGATACCATCAGGTGATTGCTTCACTTGGATACCAAGGAAGTATGAAAGTTCACCCATGCTACTCATCTCAAACTTTGAATGCATTAAATCAAAAAATCTTTTGCATATCTTGGGATCAGTAGAGCCAAAAATAATAGCATCTACATATATTTGAACTAACAAAATTTTACATTTATGATGCTTAATAAAAAGAGTCCTATCTACTACGCCCCTAGAAAACTTATGCTCTATAAGAAAGCTAGATAAGGTCTCATACCAAGCTCTTGGAGCTTGCTTTAAACCATAAAGAGCTTTATGCAATCTAAAGACATAAGAAGGATGAGTTGGAGAGATAAAACCTGGTGGTTGCTCCACATACACTTCCTCTTTTAATTCTCCATTTAGGAAAACACTTTTTACATCCATCTGGTAGACTTTGAATCTTTTATAGGCTGCATAGGCTAAGAAAATCCTTATAGACTCAAGCCCTGCCACTGTAGCAAAAGTCTTATCATAATCTATTCCTTCCTCTTGTGAAAAGCCTTGAGCTACCAGCCTTGCTTTGTTCCTTATAATATTTCCTTCAACATCCAGTTTGTTTCTGAAGACCCATTTGGTTCCAATGACTGGATAGTCATTGGGTCTAGGTGTAACACCCCAAAATTGTCGTAGGAGCGACGGAGATCGATTTTGTCCAAGTCGGGTTTTTGGTGCAGGTGACACGGGCCCCGACACGGGCGTGTCGGAGGCCGTGTCGGGCGTGTCGAGCTCGAGTCGTCGAACTGGCCGTGTAGTCGACCAGTGTAGGTCGACGATGGTCGTGTGGAGGGACACGGCCTAGGACACGGGCGTGTCCCAGGCCGTGTCACTCAAGGGAATCGTCGAAGTGGTACACGGGCCGTGACACGGGCACAGACACGGGCGTGTCAGATGTGACACGGGCGTGTCCGATGCCGTGTCGCAAGGCCGTGTACCCCTCTGACTGCAAAGTGGTGATTTATTGCACACGAGGGGCGTGACACGGGTCCCGACACGGGCGTGTCGCAGGAGACACGGGCGTGTCGGAGGCCGTGTCACATGCCGTGTGCTGGTTTTCAATTTGGGTCGAGACGGCGAATGAGCTACACGGCCAGGCACACGGCCGTGTGGCAACCCGTGTTCGGCCCAGATTTTATGATTTTGGATTTAATCCGGGCCGTTCGTTTCCTTGGCTTTGGATCCGACGGTGGGGGGCTGCTCCTGGGTGGTTATGGCCGGGAAATAGGGTTTAGAAACCCATTTTTCTTTGGCCCACCTCTCTCTAAAAGTTAGAGAGAAGGGAGAGCAAGGAGGAAGGAG
Organism: Platanthera zijinensis; assembly: GCA_039513925.1. Taxonomy (NCBI): domain Eukaryota; kingdom Viridiplantae; phylum Streptophyta; class Magnoliopsida; order Asparagales; family Orchidaceae; genus Platanthera; species Platanthera zijinensis. Next base: position 247,816,507 of record CM077079.1, on the reverse strand, counting down.
GAGTCCAAGATCCGGCCGCCGGAGGAGCTTCGGAGTTCCGAATCGCGATCCGAGTCCAGATCCGCGGAGGCGACGCCGTTGCGGTGCTTTCCAACCGTATAGTTTTCGATGGCGCCGTGGAAGAATGCAAGGGTAACGATTTCTCATCCTTGGGCATGTGAAGCCCTCTTTTCCTTTGCATAGGAAGCCCTCTCTCGCGAGTGAGCGAAGAGTTGGAGCGTTCCTTGGGGTAGATATGTGAAGTCCCCCTTGTGTAGAGTCCGTATGCGTAAACAGACATAGGCATTGTGTGTGAAGCCTATCCGAACAAGTAGAGCCGGATCGGTGATGTTGCATTGCATATGAACCGGGGAAGACTCCGGGTGTTTGGGTGTTTTTCGGGTTTTCTACGTGGTAGATTGCATCAGGGAGCCTTGGAGATTAACTCCAAGGTGCACCCGGAAAACTGGGCAAAAGCGGGTTTTGCCAACACGGTGGCCGGGGAGCCAACGTGAACATAACCGGGTTATGTGATTGTTGTGGCGGAAACGGGACTCGGTGAGTCTTGACCTGCGCATATGGCTTAAATTGCCGTTGCGATATGAGCACGGGTCAGGCGGAACCGTACCCGGTCTATGTCGTTCGGTAGGACCGTTGGCATGGATGAGGGTCTTCGGCGGTCTATGGCTTAAATTGCCGCGACCAAGGCTAGGAAGGCAAAATGCTCATATGGATGGCCGTCCAAGAGGCCGTGGTGGATTGGGAACGTCTATGGCTTGAATTGACGTGACGTTGGCCGGTTCGCCGAGAATGTGCCCTGAGTGCACAGGGTGTGTGGCCGTGCGAGCCTACGCCTGTGTTGATGTGTGTTCACATTAATATATTGCCTATACTAATAAAGTGCAGGGAAAGAGCATCGCCGCCCCGATTTTGGGGGCAGGATCGTTATAATTTGGTCAGCATTGCTGACCGTTGCTATTGTTTGCCACCGGGCGGTGGTTTGTGGCTTGCAGGTGTTGCGGAGCAGAGCGGGAAATAGCGGGCTAAAGCCCTTGTTGCGGCGCTGGCCCTCGAAGGCCTAACCCTTTTTATGCTTTCCGCTTATTTCATGTATGGCCGGCCTGCGAGCCGAAGTATGAAAACACTATTTTTGTTAAGTGAACAATGTAAGGCCTTAAGGCCAGTTCTCTTTTGTGTATGATTACATTCCTGAGTTGGTAGTGGACATTCATGCTTTGTAGCAGGGTTCTTGTTTCTTTTGCAACTTAATAATTTGCTTCCGCTAGGTGTTGTGTAGGACGACATGATTGGTTGAATGGTTTCAACGCGTAACCAACCGGTCTGTCCGTAGTATATGGCGTCGGGCCCCGGCCGGACCTACTGCTATATGCTATGTGACGGATATGGGTGTTACAAATTGGTATCAGACTACTGGTTTCGGTCGAGCTTAAATGAATTCGTGGACGAATTCACTTTAAGGGGTGGTGAGCACATGTGTGCGTCATCGTTATAACATGAAAAGAACCCATGAATGTCCACTTAGGAATGAATATATACATGTTTGAGGAACCTGCGTGTTCCTATAATTGCTGTTTACAGTAATTTTTGGGTCGCTTATCGGTGTTTTGCACGATTATAAGTGACCAGAAGTGGTGCTGGGCCGTCTGAACGGCCAGGTTCTGAGGCGAGCAGTGCGCCAAGCGATGCGCCTGCAACACCTCCGTCTGCCGAGACCATTAGGTTGGTGGCAGAAGCGGTCATGGCAATGATCAATGCGCAGCCTGCAAGGCAGGTGCAACAGCCCGCTCCTGCTATGGAGCAAGTACCGCTTCAGACGGCAAAGCAAAGGAGGGCTGAGCAAGTAGTGTTGGAGCCAGAGTTGCCTCGGAGAGCAACGGAAAGACAACTGAAGCACGTGATGGGCTTTCACCCACCTATATTCACGGGGGCAGAAACCCCGACCCAAGCAGAGGATTGGCTCTCAAGGGTCAACAGGGTGATGACTGCGACAGAAACGGAAGAGTGGCAGAAGACCACTATAGCGACGTTCCTTTTGGATGGGGACGCAAGGTTATGGTGGGAAGGCCTAGAGCTACATCAGTTGCGGGGAAGGCCATTGGCCGAAGTTTCGATGGAGGAGTTTGCGAGACTGTTCATGGCTCGATACCTCCCCTCGGCGCAGAGGATTGCGCTAGAAAGCGAGTTTCAGAAGTTGGTGCAAGGGGATTGCACCGTTGATGAGTACCTCCACGAGTTTACTCGGTTGGGGAGATATGCCGGCGCTACCTTCGCAGACGAGGAGCGCAAGACGAGCTGCTTCTACGAAGGGCTAAGAGATGATCTAAGATTGCTACTGTCGGGGCCCAAGACGCAGGGTTTCATGACCCTGGTCAGTTCGGCCCGGTCCTTGGAGAAGGACATGAAGAATGTCCAAGCAAAGAAGGAATCTGGTAGCAAGAAAGCGGAGTTCAAGGTACCGAATACGTCGAAGTCGGGCTACCGCAGATTCTATAAGAAAGCTAAGACGTCGGGTCCAGCTGCTTCAGGTGCCTCGGCGGCAACTACCAATCGAACCCCGGGCGCTTGTTTCACGTGTGGAAAGCCGGGGCACTTTGCCCGTGATTGCTGGAGTGGACGCTCAAAGTCCGAAAGGAAACAAGGAGCTACCTACGAGGAGAAGGGCAAAGCGGTGGAGTCGACCGCGTCCCACTATGCTCCGACTCAGCCTAGAGTCTATAACTTGGGCCAGCAGGAGGCCATCAAGCAAGCGGATGTGGTGACATGTATGAGTTAATTTATAGCAAGTTAGCTTTAATACCGTTATCTATTGCTTGTTAGCCTAACATTATTTGTATAGGCTTTGTTGTGATTAGCGATAGTCCGGCACAGGCACTGTTCGATACAGGAGCTTCACACTCCTTCTTGTCCGAAAGCTTTATATCGCGCATCGGAGTCCCTTCTTCGATGGCGAAGGACAAGTTGGATGTGCTGCTACCAAATGGGTGCTCGATGCGTGCGGACAGGGTGTGCGCTGTAAAGGTTCACATTGGGAGCAAAGAGTTCGACTTGTTAGCGTCATTGCTGTCGCTAGTAGAGTTCGACGTGATCTTTGGAATGGATTGGCTGTCAGAGCAGAAAGCTTTGATTGACTGTGACCGAAAGGAGGTCAAGCTGGGTGTAGGGCGGGAGACTACATTCGAGGGGCTAAAGGGGTCGAGCAAGACACTGATGTCTGCTCTTCAGGTGGTGAAGGCGGTTCGTGCTGGTGCAGAGTTGTTCTTTGCAATAGTGGGGGCTGTGGAGCCAAAGTCTCCGTTGGATAGCATCCCCGTGGTTTGCGAATACCCCGATGTGTTCCTAGATAGTCTTCCCGGAGCCCCACCGCAGCGGGAAATTGATTTCACCATCGAGCTCGTACCGGGGGCCAAACCGGTGTCACGTGCTCCGTATAGGTTGGCGCCTAAGGAGATGGCAGAGTTGAAAGTTCAGCTAGAGGAGCTGATGGAGCAAGGGTATGTGCGTCCAAGCTCGTCGCCTTGGAGCGCACCGGTCCTCTTCGTTAAGAAGAAGGACGGGAGTATGCGGCTGTGTATCAACTATAGAGAGTTGAACAAGCTAACGGAGAAGAATAAGTACCCGATCCCGAGGATTGATGATCTCTTTGATCAGCTAGTCGAATCGTCGGTATACTCCAAGTTGGACTTGAAGTCGGGGTACTATCAGCTGAGGATCAGGGAGTGTGATATCCCGAAGACGACGTTCAGTACGAGGTATGGGCATTTCGAGTTCACGGTCATGCCGTTTGGACTGACGAATGCGCCATCGGTATTTATGGATCTGATGAACAGGACGTTCAGAGATTTCCTGGATCGCTTTGTGATCGTCTTTATTGACGATATTTTGGTGTACTCGCAGTGCGAAGAAGACCACTTCAAGCATTTGCATTTGGTGTTGGAGACTTTGAGGAGGAATGAGCTTTACGTAAAGTTCTCCAAGTGCGAGTTCTGGCTACCCTCGGTAGGTTTCCTTGGTCATATAGTGAGTGGGGAAGGTATAGCGGTGGATCCGGCGAAGATTATTGCGATACGGGAGTGGCCTGCGTTATCTTCTGTCGCGGAAGTCCGGAGTTTTCTTGGGCTTGCCGGATATTACAGGCGCTTCGTAGAGAACTTCTCGCGGTTTGCATTACCTCTCACGAAGTTGACAAGGAAGGATCAGAAATTCTTGTGGACGCAAGAGTGCGTGCAAGCTTTTGAGGAGCTGAAGAGACGGTTGACCACGGCGCCAGTGCTTAGTTCGTCGAGTGGGACCGAGGGCTTTGAGGTGTATAGCGACGCTTCGGGTAATGGCTTGGGCTGCATGTTGTTGCAGCATGGGAGCGTGATAGCGTATGGATCGCGTCAGCTGAAGGTGCATGAAAGAAATTATCCGGTGCACGACTTGGAGTTGGCGGCCGTGATATTTGCACTCAAGTTGTGGAGGCACTACCTATACGGCGTAAGGGTCAATATATACACCGATCACAAGAGCCTGAAATACTTGTTGGATCAAAAGGACCTTAATATGAGGCAGAGGAGGTGGATGGAGTTCCTAGGGGACTACACCTTCAAAATACATTATGTACCCGGGAAGGGCAACGCAGTTGCGGATGCGCTGAGCCGCAGGGCTCCCGCCCAAGCCAACTGGTTGTCGGTGCATGATGAGCGGCTAGTACGGGAGTTGGAGGAGCTTGAGATCTGTTGCATTGACAGGCAGACGAGCGCCAAAGCAATATTAAACTGGACGGAAGTGCAGTATGACTTGGCTGACTGGGTTCGGCAGGCATTGGAGTTAGATGACTCCATGAAGGAGCTTATGGAGGCCGCTCTGGATGGGTCAAATTCCCAGTTCTCGGTGGAAGATGGTTTGTTGAGGAAGGATCATCGGTTGTGCGTCCCGAGTGGGGGTAACCTCCGGGCGGAGTTGATGTACGAGGCTCATCATACCAAGTACTCAATCCACCCAGGGAGCACGAAGATGTATCGTGATCTCAAGAAGCTGTTTTGGTGGCCGGGGCTCAAGAAAGATGTGGCGTTGTACGTGGCTAAGTGCCAAACGTGCGCCTTGGTGAAGGCGGAGTGCCAAAAACCGGTAGGATTTCTGAAGTCCTTGCCTATACCGGAGTGGAAATTCGACGACATATCTATGGACTTTGTGCACGGGTTGCCAAGGTCGCAGAAGGGGAACGATGCCATCTGGGTGATCGTAGATCGGCTAACCAAGGTGTCGCATTTCATTCCGCATAGGAAGGATGATCCAGTGGAGAAGTTGGCAAAGTTGTATGTTGACAATATTGTTAGGCTGCATGGTGTGCCTCATAGCATTGTGAGTGATCGCGATGGGCGGTTCACGTCAAATGATTGGAGGTTGGTGCAGCAGATGCTGGGAACGAAGTTAAAGTTCAGCACAGCTTTCCATCCGCAGACGGATGGGCAGACCGAGAGGGTCAATAGAACGATGGAAGACATGCTACGCATGTGTGTTCTGGATTTCGGTAAGCATTGGGAAGACCACCTTTATTTGGTGGAGTTCGTGTACAACAACAGCTACCAAGCGAGTATACAAATGACGCTCTTTGAGGCCCTGTATGGTAGGAAGTGTCGCACGCCGTTATCATGGCTTGAAACGGGTGAGGCAAGGTTGTACAAGAAGCAGGAGGTGGAGAGTGCTACCTCGTTAGTGCGGATATTCGGGAGCGCTTGTTGATCGCTCAGGACCAGCAGGTGAAGTATTACAATGTCAAGCACCGAAACGTGGAGTTCGCGGTAGGCGATTGGGTATACCTGAAAGTGAAGCCGTTCAAGGGGGTTTTGCGGGTGAGACGCTTGAAGAAGCTGAGCCCAAGATACCTTGGACCTTTTGAGGTTCTGGAGCGAGTCGGCGAAGTTGCGTACCGTTTGAAGTTTTCGGTGGAGTTGAGTGGATTACATGATGTGTTCCACATTTTTGTGTTGCGAAAGGCGGTGCAAGAGCCTTCACAGGTGATCGCGGTTGACCAAGTGCCGGTGGACGAAGGGTTGACGACAAGGGTCAAGCCCGTTCGTATTGAAGATGTTGAGTTCAAGAGGCTTCGTAACAAGGAGATCCGGATGGTTAAGGTCCGGTGGGATAACTGCGGGCGTGAGGAGCTCTTTTGGGAACGGGAGCAGACTATGCTCGAGGAGTACCCGGAATTATTCCGCTCAGGTACTGTTTTACGTTAAGTCCTGTTTTTCCTTTATTAATTTCGTGGACGAAATTCTTTAAGGGGGGTAGAATTGTAACACCCCAAAATTGTCGTTGGAGCGACGAGGATCGATTTTGGCCAAGTCGGGTTTTTGGTGCAGGTGACACGGGCCCCGACACGGGCGTGTCGGAGGCCGTGTCGGGCGTGTCGAGCTCGAGTCGTCGAACTGGCCGTGTAGTCGACCAGTGTAGGTCGACGATGGTCGTGTGGAGGGACACGGCCTAGGACACGGGCGTGTCCCAGGCCGTGTCACTCAAGGGAATCGTCGAAGTGGTACACGGGCCGTGACACGGGCACAGACACGGGCGTGTCAGATGTGACACGGGCGTGTCCGATGCCGTGTCGCAAGGCCGTGTACCCCTCTGACTGCAAAATGGTGTTTTATTGCACACGGGGGGCGTGACACGGGTCCCGACACGGGCGTGTCGCAGGCGACACGGGCGTGCCGGAGGCCGTGTCACATGCCGTGTGCTGGTTTTCAATTTGGGTCGAGACGGCGAATGAGCTACACGGCCAGGCACACGGCCGTGTGCCAACCCGTGTTCGACCCAGATTTTATGATTTTGGATTTAATCTGGGCCGTTCGTTTCCTTGGCTTTGGATCCGACGGTAGGGGGCTGCTCCTGGGTGGTTATGGCCGGGAAATAGGGTTTAGAAACCCATTTTTCTTTGGCCCACCTCTCTCTAAAAGTTAGAGAGAAGGGAGAGCAAGGAGGAAGGAGGAGTCCAAGATCCGGCCGCCGGAGGAGCTTCGGAGTTCCGAATCGCGATCCGAGTCCAGATCCGCGGAGGCGACGCCGTTGCGTTGCTTTCCAACCATATAGTTTTCGATGGCGCCGCGGAAGAATGCAAGGGTAACGATTTCTCATCCTTGGGCATGTGAAGCCCTCTTTTCCTTTGCATAGGAAGCCCTCTCTCGCGAGTGAGCGAAGAGTTGGAGCGTTCCTTGGGGTAAATATGTGAAGTCACCCTTGTGTAGAGTCCGTATGCGTAAACGGACATAGGCATTGTGTGTGAAGCCTATCCGGACAAGTAGAGCCGGATCGGTGATGTTGCATTGCATATAAACCGGGGAAGACTCCGGGTGTTTGGGTGTTTTTCGGGTTTTCTACGTGGTAGATTGCATCAGGGAGCCTAGGAGATTAACTCCAAGGTGCACCCGGAAAACTGGGCAAAAGCGGGTTTTGCCAACACGGTGGCCGGGGAGCCAACGTGAACATAACCGGGTTATGTGATTGTTGTGGCGGAAACGGGACTCGGTGAGTCTTGACTTGCGCATATGGCTTAAATTGTCGTTGCGATATGAGCACGGGTCAGGCGGAACCGTACCCCGTCTATGTCGTTTGGTAGGACCGTTGGCATGGATGAGGGTCTTCGGCGGTCTATGGCTTAAATTGCCGCGACCAAGGCCAGGAAGGCAAAATGCTCATATGGATGGCCGTCCAAGAGGCGGTGGTGGATTGGGAACGTCTATGGCTTGAATTGACGTGACGTTGGCCGGTTCGCCGAGAATGTGCCCTGAGTGCACGGGGTGTGTGGCCGTGCGAGCCTACGCTTGTGTTGATGTGTGTTCACATTAATATATTGCCTATACTAATAAAGTGCAGGGAAAGAGCATCGCTGCCCCGATTTTGGGGGCGGGATCGTTATAATTTGGTCAGCATTGCTGACCGTTGCTATTGTTTGCCACCGGGCGGTGGTTTGTGGCTTACAGGTGTTGCGGAGCAGAGCGGGAAATAGCGGGCTAAAGCCCTTGTTGCGGCGCTGGCCCTCGAAGGCCTAACCCTTTTTATGCTTTCCTCTTATTTCATGTATGGCTAGCCTGCGAGCCGAAGTATGAAAACACTATTTTTGTTAAGTGAACAATGTAAGGCCTTAAGGCCAGTTCTCTTTTGTGTATGATTACATTCCTGAGTTGGTAGTGGACATTCATGCTTTGTAGCAGGGTTCTTGTTTCTTTTGCAACTTAATAATTTGCTTCCGCTAGGTGTTGTGTAGGACGACATGATTGGTTGAATGGTTTCAACGCGTAACTAACCGGTCTGTCCGTAGTATATGGCGTCGGGCCCCGGCCGGACCTACTGCTATATGCTATGTGACGAATAGGGGTGTTACACTAGGAACCAAATCCCAAACTCTCCACGTCTCAAACTAATTGAGCTCTTCTTGCATTGCAATGATCCAGTGGGGATCTTGATCTACATCTTTGATGGAGTGGGGCTCAAGTTGAGAAATGAAACAAGCATGCATCACATCATTATTGAGTTGATGCCTTGTTTGCACACCAACTGAAATGTGTCCAATCACTTGAGATATAGGGTGATCTCTAAGTGTGACAAGATTAGTGGGAGGAGTTGGTTGAGCAATAACTTGTGGAATTAATTCCTCTTGTGGAATTATATTGGCTGTTAAAGGAAGTTCAGCCACTTCCAAACTTTCTTCTTCACTTTCTTCTTCAACTTGTGGAGAAGGATGTGATAGAACATCTTGGGTGAGGTTTAGATCATCCAATTTCTCACACAAGTGATGTACCTGCAAAATGTTATTGGTAGAAATTTCTTTCTCCTTATAAAATATGTTAGCCTCATCAAATGTAACATGAACAGATTCCTTAATTTTTAAACTGGATTTGTTAAACACCCTATAAGCTTTGCTAACTTGGGAATATCTTAGAAAAATTCCCTCTGCAGCTTTTGTTTCAAACTTTCTAGTGTATTTCTTGTCATTATTGTGAATATAACATATGCATCCAAATACTTTAAAATAGGTTTTTAGGTTTCTTCCCTTTAAGTAACTCATAAGGAGTCTTATTCTTAAGCTTGTGTATCAGACTTCTGTTCAGATAGTTCGCTGTTCTCATAGCCTCTGCCCAAAAAGATAGGGGCTTGTAAGCATCTGCAAGTAATGTGCCTGCAGATTCAATTAGGCTTTTATTTTTCCTTTCAGCAACCCTATTTTGTTGAGGAGTTCTAGGAGTTGATAAGAAGTGTCTGATACCTTCCTTATCACAGAACTCTTGCATAAGAAGATACTCAAACTCAGTACCATGATCACTTCTGATCAATGTAACTGGAGTAGAGTACTCAATCTGTATGTTCTTGAGAAAACCTATAAGAACCTTGAAGTTATCTGACTTAGATCTCAGAAAGAACACCCAAGTGAATCTTGAGAAGTCATCTACAATCACTAAAGTATAAGATTTCTCTCCTAGGCTTTGTACAACAATAGGGCCAAAAAGGTCCATATGTAGCAAGTATAATATCCTAGGTGAGTCACTTTTATTTACAGTTTTAAAGCTATTTTTAGTTTGTTTGCCTAACTGATAAGCCAAGCAGAGGCCTTCCTTCTTGTAGGGGCAAAGGCAATCCTCTAACAAGGTTGTCCCTAGATAACTTAGCAATATTTTTAAGATTTACATGTCCTAATCTCTTATGCCAAAGTTCATTTTGATTGCTAACCTGATTAAATAAACAAAGTTCTAAACTAGTTGATTGAAAATTTACTACATATATATTGTCTTATCTAAGTACAGTTAAAATAGGTTTGTTTTCTTTACAAGAAATAATACTGGAAGATGAGTTAAATGATACCTAATAACCTTCATCACATAATTGACTTATGGATATTAGGTTATGCTTTAAGCAACTCACATAGGAAACTTTCCTGAAGGTGATTACTCCAACTTTAACATCTCCATAGACTTTAGTTTGGCCACAATTGGAGTCACCAAAGATCACCTTTGGACCTAGCTTGGATTTGTAGTTTGATAGATTGTCCTTACAACCAGTCATATGCTTTGAGCATCCACTGTCCAGATACCATTGTTGATTAAAGACTGGACAGTCCTTCACCTGCATAGAAAGGAATTAGGTGTTCTTGACCCAGGTTACCTTGGGTCCTTGTTTCTTTTGATAAGAGAAACTTGAAATAACAGAAAATTCTGATTGATTTTTATATCCTAAGGGATGATATCTTCTAGGTGGTATTTCCCATTGAGTAAAAGGATTAGTAGATTCTCTGTATTGATTGAAGTTTCTAACAAAGTTATAGTTTTTATTAAACCTGACTGGGTTCAACGAATTATTATAAGTTCGTCGATCTGCGTTCGACGAATGGGGATGAGTTCGTCGAACTCTGCTCAGAGAATGAACATAGTCATTTTCTGTGCCCCAAGTTCGTCGATCGCTGCTCGAATAACCATATACAGTTCGTCGATCGTAGTAAGACGAATTATTATAGTTATAATTGAAGTTCATAAATTGTCGATCTGGGTTCGACGAACTATACACATTTCGTCTATTTGAGCTCGATGAAATCTGTTAAACACAGTTTTTATTCAGATTCTTATTCTTTTTCTTCTTATTTATAGATTTCTGAGAGACATTTGCTTGAGTAGTTTCTCCTATTTTCTTTTTGCCTTTTTCAGAGATAAATTTAATTGGTGTTGAAAGAATATTTTCTTTAATATGGGGGTAAGCTTGATGAAGCACCTAAGGCCAGCTTGCCATTTAATCTGGCATTGACTGTGCTTGTGATGTCCATCATTTTAATGCTTCTCCCATTGAGGGATTCCTCAAGTTTCTTTGCCTCACATAATTCAATTTTTAGTGAAATGATTTATTCATTAGCTAAGTATAAATCATTTTTCAGTTTGATATTTTCAGCAAATAGGTTATCAAATTCAAGCTGTCTATCTCTAAGAATTTTTATTTCCTTCTCTGACTTGATTAAATCATTGCACACGGATTTAAATTCAGCTTTAAAAGCTTCTGAATTGAAATCAAATGAAGAGATTACCTGATCTTCTTCAGATTCAGATTCCTCTTCTGATTTTTTAGCTTGTTCCTCAGCATCAAATTTACTGCTGGAGGCATTAATAGCCATAAGGCAAACTTCCCTTGCCTTTGCCTCCCCTTCATCTTCACTAGAGCTGGAAGATGAGGATTCTTCATCTGTGTCACTCCAGGTCTCAGCAATGAAGCCTTTCTCCTTTCTCTTGTGTTTACTGGAGGAGTGATTGCTAGAGTGCTTGCTTGATTGCCTCTTATTCTTCTTTTCTTTTCTTCTGTCTTTCTTCTGCGCCTCCGAGCATTCAGGTAGAATGTGCTCAGGTTTTCTGCATCCAAAACAAACAATTTCCTTGGTAGGATTCTTGTCATATCTTGGATTGTCATCATTCTTGGATGACCTTCTTCTAAAGTCTTTCTTTGCCATTTTATGGAATCTTTTAGCCAACAAGCTCAGTAGTTCTTCATTAGCTAGAAGAGCTTCTGATTCTTCTATTGCTTTGAAAGCAATACTATGCTCCTTCCTTGAATATGTAGAAGCCTTCTATTCAGCAACCTCCCTTATCTTGATCAACTGCTCATAAGACTTGAGCTTGCCAAAGAGAGATTATGTAGAAATCTCATTTAAAATTCTGGCCTCCTTAATTGGCCATATCCTGGAATCCCAAGTGCTGGGGAAGAACATTAGGATTTTGTCATTTATCTCAGTTAATGAGATGTCCTTATCCAGGGTTCTCAATTCATTTATGATGACACTGAGTTTGTTATACATCTCAGCAACAGTCTCTGATTCCTCCTTCGTAAAATTCTCATACTGTGATATGAGGAGGGATCTCTTGTCTTTTCTTTCATCTGCTGAGCCAGCAACTATTTGGTTCAGTGAGTCCCAAATGGCCTTTGTATAGGTGCACTCAGCCACCTTTTGAAAGATGTCATCTGACATTGTCTGTGCCCGAATATTTATTGCTTTAGCATCAGCCATCTTAGCTTTCTTTTATGAATCAGTCCACTCAGGTGGTGGAACTTCATGTGTATTGGTAGTTGTAGTAGCAGATGTAGGTTGAGGGGTACCTGTCAAAATAGAGTTGAAAATGTCCTCATCAATAGAGTTCATGTAGAGTTTGATTCTGGCCTTCTAAAGTACAAATTTATTTAAGTTGCATACTGGAGGTCTGGTGCTAGAATATTCCTTATTCTGTGCCATGTTGTAAACAAGAGGCTAGAGATAAAAAGATCTATCAAAGGATCTTGGTTCAGATATAAGTCTGTGAAATCAAAGAAACAGCCCTCTGATACCAATTGAAGGATGGTAAAAGCTTTACCACCTGAGGGGATAGATCTATTTAACTCTAGAGAGGGGGGTGGGTGAATAGTTTATTTTAAAAACTTAATTGGTTTTTATAGTGGAATTAAAAATAGTGATATATATATCTTAAGAAAGTGCAAGAATAAAAATCTAACAACACAGTACACAATAATAAGTAAACAGCAAGCAACCAGACGACATAAGAAATTTATAGTGGTTCCCCTAAACTTGGGTACATCCACTCTTCTACCACCCTGGTAGGAATCCACTACAGGTTTTTGATTAGGTGCCCTGTCACCAATAGGTTTTTGCTCAGGTGCCCTGTCACCACAATATCTATTTTTTAAGGGAGATATATCAACCCTTTAGGCTTTTGATTGGGTGCCCAAAAACTAAGCTAAGTCTTTTGATAAGGAGACTTAAAAACCAGGTGGTTAACTTTTAAAGGGAGTTAAAACCCTGTGTATAGTGGGGTGAAAAATATGATATTGTGTACTCTTTCACAAACAACTGAGAAGACTTTAGTGGATTGCTTGATGTTGTCAAAGTTCCCCCTGAGATGATTATTGTTCAGGAATTTGCTGGAAGCTTTGTAGGGTGTAGGTCTTCTTTGGTGATCTCCAGAAGCTTTTAGACTGATTGTATTTTGATGTCTCTTGACAGCTTGGTGAAGAGTTGTAGATGATGAAGACTATATGAGTATGCAGACTGAATATCTTTCTCTGTTTGCCTGTGACCCTTAGTCAATTCTACAACTTCTTGTCTTCAATCTTTTTAAAAACTCTTTTATATTTCCCGTAGAAATTCTGTCTCTAAATTTGAATTCTACTCCTTGATTGACTGCTGAAATCTTGAAACTCGGACAAACGACTAGAAGATCAATAAATTGATTCCTTAACTGTCCCAGTTATTAAGCCGAATATTGACTCTGTGAAATCCAGTAATTAATGCTGCCAATGAACGACTATATTCATAAGAATATATGCATTTAATTACTCAGAGCAATATAGACAATAACATATTATATAAGCCTTGGTCAATCCGGAAATTAACTGCAGAGAATAGAAATAATGAACTGACAGATTTCGTCGATCATAGATCCAAGATCGTATAACTCAATCCTCTCTTTTGTCGAGCTGAGCCCCAAGAACTTTGAACTGAGTTAATGCTTTCCATTCTGGGCTCCAAGTTCGTCGAACTGAGATAGTTGTTCGTCAAACTCAACAGCTGATGGGAGATCAGAGTTTGTCGAACTCAGTTAAACTTTCGTCGATCTCAACTTCAGAGAAGAAACTTTGAGATCATTGAACTGATAACGAAGATCGCCGAAATCCATTCAAATTTCGTCGAACGACTTCTTCAACATAAAAAAATCTGTCTTGTTATGAAATCTTCAGTCTTCTAAGTCTTCTGAGGGATTTGTCCAATCAAACTGACTTTTTGACCTACCCTAAGATCTAATAAAGACCTATGACCCTAGACTATACATTGTGGTTCAATCTATGCAATCATAATAGTGGACTAGTCCAAATCAACCCTAAAATAGGTGGGGTTCCAATAGAGAGAGCTGGCCCGGGAGTAGAGAAAGACGGCTGCGGAGAAGAGGGAGATATCTCGGGAGGTGGACACGGTGGAGGAGATGGTGGAGACGGAGGAGGTGGCAGAATCTTGGCAAGTGTAGAGAGGACTGAAGGGGTGGTATGAGAAGTAGGAACATCAGGAGGAGAAGAGTCATGAGAGAAGTAGGATGCATTTTCAAAGAAGTTGACGTCCACAAAGTCAAACTGCTTGCAGGCAACCGGGTTAAAACAACAATAGCCTTTCTGAGTGGAAGAGTACCCCAGAAAGACACACTTGGTGGCCCGTGGTGAGAGTTTGTCACGGGTGACTGAGGGAGAGTGCACAATGGCTGTGTACCCAAAGACACGAAGAGGGAGAGGAAACAGATCCTTCCCTAGATAGAGAATGGAGAAGGGCATTTTTCCGTGGAGAACGGTGGAGGGAATGTGATTGATAAGATGGCAGGAGATGAGAATAGCATAGCTCCAATAGGAGCGAGGAACCTACATTTGAGTCAGTAGAGTGCGCACGACATCAAGGAGGTGATGGTTTTTGCGTTATGCCACGCAATTTTGCTGTGAGGTATAGACACAGCTAGTTTGATGAACAATACCATGTTTCATACAGAAGGAGGAAAACTCATGACTAAGATATTCTTTTGCATTATCAAACCGAAGGATTTTGATAGAGACATCAAATTGATTCTTAATCATATAATAAAAAGATGTCCATACATGAAATAATTCAGAGCAATCTCGTAAGTGATACACGCAAGTACAGCGGGAGAAATTATCAATAAAAGTTACAAAATATGAACTACCCCGACCTATGGTGAGGGTAAGAGCGGGTCCCTAGATATCAAAGTGAACCAGATCAAGCAGTCAGGAAGATCCATGACCTTGCTTAGGTGAGAAGGAGGAGCGGTAAGTCTTTCCAAGCTGACATGTGGCACAGTTGAGGGGGGGGGGACTCTGCGGAGGAAGGTGGGGCATAAGCTGATGAAGAAGTCGTGGAGGAGCTTGAGCAAGGCGAAGGTGCCACTGGAGAAGATTAGTAGAGGAGAAGGCAGACAATGCAAAAACATTGTCGAGGAAGTAGAGGCTGCCACTCTCAATCCTAGTAGCAATCGTCCGTTGGGAGCCCGGATCCTGAAAAGAACAAGAAGTAAGAGTGAATGTGATAGAACACTATAGTTGCTTGCACAGAGAAGTAACAGATAGTAAATTACAAGGGAACGTGGGCGCGTAGAGGGTATCCTCCAAGAGAAGAGATGGAGTGACTTAGACCACTGCCGTTCCATTGACCGGTGAGGGAGAGCCATCCGCAATAAAGACCAGGGGCAACCGACCATGCTTTTCTAGGAGAGAAAAATACTAAGGATTGCCTGTCATGTGATTGGTAGCACCAGACTCGATCAGCCATTTACCTTGAGTAGCGACATGAGCACTACCTGAAGATGTGACCACCGAAGCGGATTACTTCGAAGAAGAGGTGAAAGCGTCACCAGTTGGTCAAAGATAAGGATGTTTCTTCCAGCAGCGATCAACCGTATGGCCGGTGCGGCCACTGTGAGAGCAGAGAAAGTGGGAAGCACCGTGTTTGCCTGATTGATGGCTGCGGACAACAGAGCCATTCCGTTGAGTGTGGTGAGCGTAGTTGTCCGGTTGAGGAGGGGAGGATAATAGTGGATGTTGTAGCAGAGAGGTAACAACGACTATGCAGGCAGCAGTGGCATCTAAGGTGGGAGACTCCACCTCTCCAAGGATCTGTTGACAGATCATACATAGGACTCAGGAAGTCGCAGAAGGTAGCACACAACTAGAAGCTCCTGGAAGTGTTTGTGTTGCTCAGTCAGATCCGCAGAGAAGGGGCGATTCTGGAGAATTTCGGCTCCGAGAGCCTGAACTTGTTGGTATGCAACAACATACGACATGGAGGGACGGGCAAAGAGGTCCGCATACAAAGTATAGATGCGAGACGTCTGAGCCCCCATGGAGTAGAGAGCGGCAAGATGAAGCCATATAGCCTTGACCATCTCATCATGACGGATGATGGGTAGGCATTCATTAGAAAGACTGTTAGCCAGCCATGTGCAGACAAGTGCATCGCTGGCATCCTAATCATCAAAAAGAGGGGAATCTTGCGGAGGAGGGTCATAAGTGAGATGATGGCATTTGCGTTGAGAGCGGAGAAGGAAGGTGAAGGAGTCACTCCAGTCCGAGTAGTTGGGACCGACAAATTTGGAAACAATGCCAAGGTTTCCCGAAGGAGTAGAAGGAGTAGAAGGAGGAGCAGAAACAGGAGTAGTGGTGGTATATCAGAGGTTGTCATAGAAGAGAGCAGAGAGAAGAACAAGGTGCAACAAGAAAAAGTAGGGCGCGACGACTAAGTATAGGTTGCGGTAAGAAGAACAGGTCGCGACGACTTAAGAACAGGTCGCGACGACTTAAGATCAAGAGAGTCTAGAAAAGGAGGGCGCGTCGACTAAGCGCAGGTCGAAGCAAGAAGAATAGGTCGCGATGACTAAATAACAAGAGCGGTTTGAAGAAAAGGGAGCAGAGAGGCCGCTCACACAAACGAGTAGCGACAAGGGGGGAAAGAAACTGCGCGAACAGGGCACAAACAGGCGGAAGAAACAAGTCGCGAGAAAAAGGAACAATCCACACGGACAGGTTGCGCAGACAGAGAAGGCTCCAAAAATCAGGAGGAAAAGATCGAGTCCTCTAATACCATGTGCAAACAGAAAACAAGAGACCGAAAAATTGGAGTAACAAAATTTTTATTATCCAAAAAATATACTTATTACAAAGGTATGACCTCCCTTTTATAGAATGGAGGAGAGAAGAGAGATTACAAATAAGCAATGTGAGACTAATAATTACAGGAACACACATCTATACAAGCCGCATAAGCCGCACAGTTAGACTAACCGCACGACCACTACAATGTGGAGGACAACCCGCCAATATCTTCAAGCTGCCATAGACAAGGCGCCAGACTGCCAGACACCAACCAACAACAGCCTGACTACCAAGCCGCTGGGAGGAGCCTCTAGACCACAAGACAAACCGCCAGACCCCCCAGTCTCCAACCCGGCTACCAAACCGCTGGGACAAGCCGCCAGACTGCCAGACCGTCAGACTGTCTGGTCTCCAAACTGCAACAAGAGGTTCTGATGAACGAATGATTTTTATTGCAAAATAGACAATGAATAGCAAGGGGAGGACCCACTTCTTCCTCTAGCTTAGTGGGGAGAGAGGATTTAACCAAAGTCAACACACTAACCCCACTCATTCAACCATCACCGAGTCGCGTGTACGTTTGTGCATGGTCGCCCTATTACACAAGACTCATGGTCGTGCATGCCCTTGCGTGCGGTCGCACACTATAGCACAGTCGCCAGACCACATATGCCCTCATACACGGTTGCACGTTGTCACACGATCGCAAGGTTGCACACGCGTATGCATAGCCGTGTGTGACCACACAGATGCACGACCCCCTGATAGTGCAGGCGCAAGGCCGCATGTGGCTTTGCACATGGTCATACAACTGTGAGGCCCCTTGACCACTCGTGTAGGAACACAAGGTCGCCTGAGCATTGCTGTCATAGCACGACCGCAATTCTGGGAGGCCGTATAGCTACGCTCGCCCGTGCGCATGGACGCATGGCTGTCATGCATGACCGCTTGGCCGACATCCTTTGCCCCATGGCTAGCTGCACGACCGACCACTACCCCTTTGCTGCACGACTAGCTACCCGACCGACGTGTACTAGTCGGTCACCCCCCCCCCCCCCCCCCCCCGACGACCTCCACCAGGAGGCCTCCATAGGTCGGCCCCTTAGTTGTCGCCCAACTTTCACTGTCCACTATCTCGGTTGTACAACCACCATGTCTTGTCATCCGCATGACCACCCATTATATGGTGTGTGTATAACTAAATCCCCATAATGGGTATGCACATATTTAGTTATATTAATATGCAGTGTTAGGGCACAAATAACAAAAATCCACATCATTGGTGTACGTATAGCTAAATTCCCATCATGGGTGTGTGCATATTAAAATTCCCAACACGGTGTGTGTATAACAAAATATCGCTTCATGGGTGCGCCTATAGCAAAATATCGCATCATGGGTATACGTATATCAAAATTTTCATCAGGTGTTTGCGCATAGTAAAATTTCTAACATGGGTGTGAATATCGTGAAATATCGCATCATGGGTGTGCATATGGGAAAATATCGCATCATGTGTGTGCGCATAAAGAAATTCCCAATATGAGTGCGCATATAAAAAAATATTGCATCATGGGTGTGCATATAGCAAAATATCACATCATGGGTGTGTGCATATCAAAATATCTCATCATGGGTGTGCATATAACGATAAATCGCCAATAATGGGTGTGCGCTTAATAAATTATATGGTTACAGGTATGCGGATAACTAAACACCCTAGCCACTTAATTACGGAAATGTCACCCTCGAAATCTATAAAAGGGCCCCCAGTTACTCATTTGAACTCACCTTACTTCCTATGCACGAGAGAGCTCCCGAAGAATCCTTCAAAGATCTCACTGTGCGTACGAAGAAATCCTCAAATTTCTTAGAAGACCTTCGAAGATCCATTGAAGCTTTCCGCCGAGCATTGGAAGATACTTTAGGGATTGCATCGAGCACATTGCATCTAGCACATTGCACTGTGCACATTGTGCCAAGCCCATTGCACCGTACACATTGCGCCAGAAACATTACACCATTCACATTCCTCTGAGCATATTGCATTGCGCACATCACACACAACACATTACTCCAAACTCTGCCGCTCATGACAAAAGAACCAACCACAGACTCCAAATTGCGTCGAGCGCTTCACTCCCGCTTCCAAGCATTTGTTGAAAACTCTAGAGAGCACGGAGCACATTGTTCCCCACTCCAACAGTCCATAAAGTACTTATTTTTTCAAGCGGTGACCTATCACCCTCGAAGCTTCTTCTTCTTCTCCTACTACTACTATAATGAGAGGCAGCCTATTGTCCTCGTCTTCTCAACTTATACTTGTAATAACACCAAGGAGATTGTAAAATTTGACTAACACAGTCTTGGCCCCGTGGTTTTTACTGTTTGCATGCTCGACCGCTCCCAAGCTAGGATGGTTCGATTTTTGACTAGTTTAAGAGTGCTTCGAGCTGATCCGTAACAATTTGACATTGTCTGTGAGAAAGACATTTCCAAAACTCCGAAAACATTTTAGAGACAGTACTTGCTTCGTTACGGTACTCGTGAATAATAGCAATGGAGATGAAAAGTGCACACATACCCAACGAGAGTCTGTTCGGAGAATATGCTAATCAAGGCTCCAGTAATACACATGTAAATAGCATGCCACTTCTCAAAGTAGTCATTATCGTGCAATTTACACGACTCGAAGAATGCAAACATTGGATAGAGGAGTGCCAAAATCATGCACTCATCATACTAAGGGATCTAGGGGCCCATCGCGCCCCTATCTACCTTCTGCACTAGGTTGTCAACTTTCACTATCATCGGATTGCATTACTCCTGAAGGGACCGCAAGAACCAAAAGCTTCATCAAATACAAATTACCCAACATCAAGAAAGTCGACGAAAGGATCATTCATTATGAACCATATCAACAACAAAGTAAGAAAAGGAAGAAAGAGCAAGGACTGCCACGAGCACCCGAAAGAGGCAGCGGACGTCGCATCAACTTGGAGAGCACTGCCAGCATCAGAACTTCACCCCCTCAACACCACTCGGGAAGAAGTTTTTCGGGCCATTCAAGATCACCCTACCCTTCAAAGGCCAAGGCCACTCACCCCGAATCGAGGGGATCAGTCTAAGTTTTGTCATTACCATCAAAGTTTCAGACATGAATAAAAAAACTATACGGGCTTGAAGGAAAAAGTTGAATTGTTCATTCATCTGAGATTTGTTGGAGAATTTCTGTGAACTCAAACACGTGGACAACACGACTAGACTATGCATGTATGGAGGTAGGAAGGGGAGAAAACGTGCTCATGGAAACAAAAGAGCCTAGACACTTCGAAACTCATGCCCCTCACCCCAACCACACTTATCGTAGCCTTATTAACAAGCCAGACTACTCCTAAGAATGCAATCTGCACTTCGGCCCGCTGGACATCATCATCGCCGTCAGAGAACCTCTCAAGAAGATTAATTGGATTCTCGTTGAAGACAACGCGATCGTCAATGTGATATTCATGTCAATGTTACTACGACTCAGACCAGTATATGGAAGCATCAACCTAAAGGGGTGCAAATGCACGTTTCCCAGGCGGTCCCCCTATCTCAGTCCTGGGAACCGTCATCCTTCCCATAACATTGGGGGAGCCCCCCATACAGGTAACCTATGACGTGCAATTCATCATCATGAAAGCTGGCTCTGACTACGATGCCATCCTCCAACTCTCACTTCTAAATACATTTCTGGCCAATGCACACTACTACCATTCCCTCCAAAGATAACTTTGAACCCATGATCGGAAATCACCTACAAGATCTTCATTCAACATCCTCACAATCAGGATAATATATGCTCATTCATTTTTATTATTACAACTAAAACTTGGGTAAGGCCACATAATTGATTCAAATGGGAGAGCCCTTCATCATCACTGCATGACTACACACTGCCAAAGCCAAGGCTTGCCCCTTGTGATCGACACCAATAAATTTTGGGCTACTCACCGTGACTGCACACTACCAGCTCTAAGCATCCGCCCTTTGTCAATGTAGTATATCACGACATCGCCAAGTCCTGCCTCCCTCATGGTCAACAACGGTTCGAAGCATCCGCCCTTCACCTGCTCACTTGGTCCAGTACCCTTGATTGCACATTATTGAATCAAACTGTCTGCCTTTTGACATCATAGTAAGTCACGACACTGCCAGGGCATGCCCCTTATGGTCGCCAACCCGTTCAAAGTGTTCGCCCTTCCCTGATTCCTTATAGCTAACCCCCTAATGCCCTTTGCCATCATAGTAGGTCATGATACCACCATCCCCCCTCATGGTCGCCAACGGTTCAAAGAATCCGCCCTTCACAAGTTATCTGGGGCTAGTCCCCTTAACTATACACTACCGACTTGAAGTGTCTGCCCTTTGCCATTATATCAGGTCAAGACCTTGCTAGGGCCTGCCCCCTCATGGTCACCAATAGTTTGAAGCGTCCTTCATTCACCAATTCTCTAGGGTCATCCCTCTTGACAAATCTCAAAAGACAACTGGAGAAGGAATTGATCAAGGAGTTAACCTTTTAGTGATCAACCTCCCTCTGATACCAATTGAATGAGTTCAGTTGTCTACCTAAATCACCTAGAGGGGGGTGAATAGGTGAGTTGTGCATCTTCTTGCGGAATAAAAAATTTAGCTATCTTTGCACATATATCAACCAAGCAATCACAGACGACAAAAGATTTATAGTGGTTCCCCAACCTTGGGTACATCCACTTTCCCTCACCGATCTAGCAAACAACTAGACTCGGCTACTCCACTATCTCGGACTGAAAAACAATCCTACGCCTCAGAACCAAGTTCTTACAATCTCGATCCAAGCGGATCTACACTCGGAAGATAAAACTTCCTACAACTCGGAGAGAAATCTCCTACAAGAATTGAATAGAGATAATATTTAAAATACAAACAAATGATCTTCAAATCTTGAAACAATCTGGCTGTATCTTCTTCTTTATAAATTGTGGCTCTGTCAGATTTATTGAAGAAGAACTCACGGCAAGAAAGAGATCTGAAGACTTCTTTTGATTTCACCCGATCAGAACGATGATGGAGAACGAACAACAATCACGATCTGGAAATCAATCTTGGTCTGAATCCTTTGAATCAAAAACCCTAGCTCTTGCACGATGAAGATCGGCGGTGTCGGCGGCTTTCATTTTGGAGAGAGAGAGAGAGAAAGATTCAGAGAACATAAAAAATTATGACGGCATGAAAATCCTTCTTATTAGGGTTAGTCGGTTGACAAGACCTTATATAAGATCTCCCTAATGGTCATAATTAATCTTAATGACGTACACGTGGACCAATCACATCATGTAATTTGAAAATCCTGTCAATTCTAGACTTAACAGAAATTCTGCAAAACTGAACTCCATTTCTCGAGTGAAGAAGTATTTCTCGAGAAGTAACGTTATTACTCGAAAAGAGAAATGAAGATTACTCGAGAAAAGAATTTCTGAAATTACTCGAGAAGAAGAATATATTACTCGAGTACAAGATGGGTTCTCGAGAAGTCAATTTGAATTACTCGAGAAGAAGTTTAACAGAAAGTATTCGAGACAGAAGAATTATTTCTCGAGTACAAAGGAATTACTCGAGAACTAGAAATCTACTCGAGAAGTAGAATGATACTTCTCGAGAACAAAGACTTAGAAAAATATTTCTGATTCTGGAAGAAAGTTACTAGAGAATAAGAAATGATTTCTCGAGAGAAAAGGAACTTCTCGAGAACAAGGTATAGGATTTCTCGAGAGAAAAAGAACTTCTCGAGAACTATACTTAGAAATTTTCTGAGATAAAAATCTGAATACTCGAGAGGTAGAGATAAAGTCTACTCGAGTGCTAAACCTAGTTACTCGAGAACTAAATTTTGTACTCGAGTAATAAGACTAATTACTCAAAAAATTTAACTTATGCTACTCGAGAACTAACAGTTTACTCGAGTAATGGACTTAGAGAATTTCTGACTTCCAGAAAGTTTTCCTTCTTGAATCCAATCATCACCAACACTTCATCCATTTGAATATGAAGTGTATCCCAATAGAGAGGATACATATGAGTCAACACCTTGGATCACATAATGAGGGATTACATTGTATGGTCCTGTGTTTATGACCAACTGTAGACTGACATTGGTCTACACTTAGCAATAGTGTCCTGCAAACACATAACTAAAATAGAAGATCACATACAACTTAATTCATCTTAGTTTAAGGGTGACTTCATGCAAATCTGGGTTATTATGGATGCAATACCCAACAATCTCCCCTTATTTGTAGAAGTCAAAACCCTCTACACTAAGGTGAATTATATCACAAGAGAAAGAACTGGAGATGAAAAGATAAGAACAAAATGAGATGCAAGAAATAAAGAAAAACACATAATCATAAAAACTAGAGATTATATAATCAGAATTGTTTTAAATTTTATTTCTACATTCATTCAATCCACAATCTCAAAAATCAAAAATTCAGTTCTAGCTCTGATGTTGTTGATGATGTTGCTTGTCAAACTTTCTTGTTGCCTCCTTTGATAGCTGAATGGCTCAGGATAGTACTTTGGAGGTCTTGGAGGTGCCTTTGAGTTGTTTCTTCCATATTCTCTCTCATAAATCCTTCTCTTCATGATAGATTTTTCATACATTTCCCATTCAGAAAAACTGTAATGGAGATCTCTGCTTTCATTATAGTCCATCACAAGTTTCAGAGTATCTAGAATCAAGGACTTTGAAGTTGGGCTCCAAACTTCAGTAAATTCTTGAGCTTTTCTCTTTTCTGATTCTGCAACTAGAACTGATCTGCTAGCAAAAGGACCTTCTCCATATTTCCTTTTCTTGGGGATCTGAACTTCAAGTAAATCTTTGGGGATGTCAGATTCCCAAACCTGAGAATAGGATTCTGGAGGAAGGGTTCCATCATCAGGCCTAGGAGAGAATGTTGGCATTTGAGGTGGCATCTGAGCTGGAGCAACTGGGTGAACTTCAGCAAGAGGATTGAGATGATGAGGAATGATGTTTGGATCTGCTTGAAAATCTGAAAAGATCTGGTTATGCATCCAAACTGTAGTGTCATAGGTATAAAACTTTACTGACTGGATCATGGCTAGCACAGTTTTTTTGATTTCAGTTAACTTCTAGGTCCAGAGAGTATTAGCAGTTGCATCAAACTTATCTACAAACATTTCTACATGTTCTTTCACTAGAGTCTCCCCTTTATGAATTCTACACAGAGGGTATCTATGGTGTCATCTTTGAAAGTTCCAACTTCTTCACAAACTTTCATAACATGTTTTTGGGCTTTCTTCTCAAGTTGAATTTGATTGTTGTCCAGAGTTAAAGATTGATTCATCACTTTACCAACACTGGTAATAGTGTGGTCTAATGCCTTACCACCTATTTTGAAGAGATTGATAGTTTTACTTTCAAGACAACCTAAACACCTAGAGGGAGGGGGGGGTGAATAGGTTCTAATTTCTTGTTTATACTTCTAGGCAGAATTCAATTACAAATTAAGACATCTAGCACAGCATTCACAGATAATTAAGCATCACAGATTGCACAATGTTTTATAGTGGTTCCCCAAGGTCTGGGTACATCCACTTTCCCCCTTCACCTATCTAGCAGTATGCTAGATTCGGCCAAACTTCCACTATTCTCAGATCCTCAGATCCTACAGCTCAGAACCTGGATAGGTTCCTACAACTCAGGCTCAACAGCCCTACCTCAGCCTTGCCTCAAGGCCTACCACTCAGAGAATAACTTTCTCCTACACTCAGGCAAATAGCCCTACCACTCAGAGATCACCTCTCCTACACTCAGCCTTTATAACACAGGCTTACAACTCAGATCTGTATAAACAGATCCTACAGAAATTTAGAAAAGATATTTTAATGTCTTGCCTTTGTTGAGAGAGAAGATGACAAGACACTTCTTGATCAGCTGATGAAATCAACTGAATCTGAGCTTTCTTCAAAGCTTCTTGAATCTGAACTTAACTGAGTTGATTTCCAAACAGCTTCTTGAGAAACCACTGATGGCTTCCTTCTTCTTCTTCAAGATGACTGGATCCCTCTCTATCCAACACCTTTTCTAATACTTCAGACTTCTTCTTCTTCTTAGATCTACTGATGAAGATCTTCTTTAGAGCTTAGCACTTTCTTGAATTGAAGCTACAATAGGATTGTAATCCTTCTGTTTCTTCTTCTTAGATCTTCTTCAGTTATCTTTTTTTAATTAATTTTTCTAATTTCCTTCTGAATATGTCTATTTATAGACTTTCTTCATGGTAACCGGCTGATCCGGTTTCTAACTGATTTCTGACAGGTCTGACAGCTTCAGTTAAACGGTGGCAACCCACAGCTGTCAAGTCTTCAAACAGTTCCTGTACCTTAGCCTTGGACAGCAAAATGTCGAGACAGTCAGTTAGAAAGTGTCGAGACCAATCTGTCTATCTGTGTCGACACAAGTGACTTTGGTGTCGACACAGTCTTTGATGATGTCGACTGAGTTGCCTTTAAGTCGACACAGCTTCTTCAGAAAATAACTTGGTCTAGACTCTGCAGTGTGTCGACACAAGTCCTGTGTGTCGACACAGTTGTTGTAGATTCAGAACTCAGTATGTGTCAACTCAGCCTTCAGGTGTCGACACAGCAATATTCAACTCTGCCAAAATGTGTCGACTCAGTCTTCTGGTGTCGACACAAGCATAGTCGACTTCTGCCAATATGTGTCGACTCAGTCTTCTGGTGTCGACACAAGCATAGTCGACTTCTGCCAATATGTGTCGACTCAATCTTCTGGTGTCGACACATCCACCCAGTGTCGACACAGTTGAGGTCGACTATCCTCTTTTGTGAGTCGACACACTTTCTCTGGTCGACTATCTTTCACTAGTCGACTATTTTCTCTGGTCGACTATCTTTCACTAGTCGACAAACTTTCTCTGGGTGTCGACTATCTTTCACTGTGTCGACACTGCTTCCCAGTGCTGAGGTCGACGATTTTCTTTATGTGTCGACACTGCTTCCCAGTGTCGACATAAGTGTGGTCGACTATCTTTCTCTGTGTCGACACTGATATTCTGAAGTGTCGACACAAATATTCTGAAGTGTCGACACAATTTCTTCAGGTGTCGACATGTGGACTTAGAATATTTTTCTGCATTCTTTAATACTTCTTCACCTGCACATGTCAACTCAAAACAACATCAAATACACCTTGATGTATATCATTGAGCTAAGTTGGGCTTCTTTAAATCAGGTACACATTTTCCAATGTACCCAACAATCTCCCCCTATTTGGAGAAGTCATAACCCTATAGCCAATGATATACACCATTTATAACAAGTATAAACTGATGATATATGACATAACAGGAATACTTAATATAAACAAAATAAAAACAATCCATCATAGAATGAACATTATTTGATACCAACCAACATTTTGTTTATAACTTGATAATGTTTGAATACAGAGATTTACATTTAATGATTTAATCAAAACATTACATGTTGGGATTTGTCTCCACAATACCTCAGATTTGTAGGAGGTCAGACCTTGAACTAAGATGAATTAAGGTGTATTTGATGTTGTGTTTAAGTTGTATGTGTGCAGGTTCTAATTGCCAAGTGTAGACCAATGTCAGTCTATAATGGGTCACCAAACACAGGACCATACAATGTAATCCCTCATTGTGTGATCCAAAGTGTTGGCCCATGTATAGCCTCTCAATTGGGATACACTTCCTATATGCACTTGGATTGATGGACAGAAGCATTGGAACTAATTTCCTCAAAAATTTCTAAGTCTAAAATACTCGAGTAACCCCTTTGTTATACTCGAGTATCAGACTTAATACTCGTGTATATATTTCCATACTCGAGTAGTTAATTAGACTTACTCGAGTAATCAGTTAGACTTACTCGAGTAGGCTCTGAATACTCGTGTATATACTTCTATACTCGAGTAGGTAGTCAGTCACTCGGGTAAGGTATTTTCATACTCGAGTAAGTAAGTTAATCACTCGAGTAAATCATATATCATACTCGAGTAGATCCTTTTTTTTCTCTTTTCTGCAAGTTCAAGTATTGATACTCGAGTAATTGATTTTGATACTCGAGTAAATTATTCGATACTCGAGTAGTTGGTTTTAATACTCGAGTAAGCAGTTGATACTCGAGTAATTGATTTTGATACTCGAGTAAATTATTCTATACTCGAGTAGTTGATTTTAATACTCGAGTAGGTGAATGTTTCCTGGATTCATATGCTGATACTCGAGTATATCTTTGCTGATACTCGAGTATATCTTTTCTGATACTCGAGTATATCTCTTCTAATACTCGAGTAGTTCATTTCTCTATCAAGTAAATTTCTATTCTCATACTCGAGTATATGTCTCTTTGTCACTCGAGTATCTAAACTCCCATACTCGAGTATATCTTCTCTTACTCGAGTATAGCTGTACCCTATTCCAGAATTCTTCTAAGTTCGAATTCGCTAAGTATTTTTGAATCCGTCATTTCTGATTGGTCCACGTGTCATCCTTAATTAAGATTATGACCGTTGGAGTCCACCTATAAATAGGTCATTTCAGAATTGACTAATTAACAAGATTACAGAGATATTCTTTTGAAGAAAAAGGAAATTCCGTGAACCCTAATTCTCACGCCGCCGCCGCCGCCATCGTTGTTCACGGAAGAAATTCTGGATCGTCGATCTCCGTCTTCAAGGAACTATTTCTCCAGCGATCCAGACAAGAGTGAATCACTCGATCTCGCCGAGCCTCAAGGATTTCAGATCTATCTTCTCGATCGAGGTGGTTCTAGTTTTCAGATTTGTGGATCTTTCTCTCAAGTCATCTTCAACCTTTTCTGATCAAGTCAAAGCTCTTAAAGAAGAAGACTGTCAAAGATCCAGATCTGAAATTTGTTGTGTTGATTTTTATTCTCAAATCTAAATTTCATTGTAGGAGTTTTTCTCCGAGATTTATAGGAAGATCTTTCTTTCGAGTTTTGTAGATCCAGTTGGATCGAGATTTGTAGGAACGTGGTTCCGAGGTGTAGGATTGTTTTCAATCCGAGATAGTGGAGTAGCCGAGTCTAGTGATTTGCTAGATCGGTGAGGAAAGTGGATGTACCCAAGGTTGGGGAACCACTATAAATCTCTTGTCTTCTGTGATTGCTTGATGTGCGCTGCGTTAAATTTTAATTCCGCTTTTGACACGCATTTCACCTATTCACCCCCTCTAGGTGATTTAGGCTAACAACTTAGACCTCGCAATTGGTATCAGAGGGAGGTTGATCGTTAAAAGGTTAACACCTTGATCTTATCCTTCTAAGTTGTTTTCTGAAAAGTATCAAGCATGAGTAAGACCAAGGATTTTGCTAAACTCCCTATCTGCACCAAGAACAACTTTCCTATGTGGAAGGAAAGAGTAAAGTTCTTCATGGAAGCAGTAGATCCCCGGATCTTCATGATTGTTGAAGAAGGTCCCCACATTCCTATGACTACTTCCACCATAGACCCTAACAAGCAAGTTCCCAAGAAGTTGATGGATCTAGACAAGGATGAGATTGCACTTGTCTCTCTAGACAAGAAGGCTAAAAACATTATAGCAAGTGCAGTCGATGACTCAATGCTGCAGAATCTAATTCATTGCCAGTCTGCCAAGGAGATGTGGCAATCCCTGGTGACTCTGATGGAAGGCACTGAAGAAGTGAGGGATGATCGGAGATCCCTTCTGAATCAAAAGTATGAAGCCTTCCGGCAAGGTCACAAGGAAGCCATAGCTGACACATTCGAGAACTTTTTCAAGATAGTGAACGGCCTAAGAGTTTATGTCCGAGTCTTCACCAACGGGGAACTCAATGACAAATTCTTAAGATCCCTAACCAAGGAATGGGACAATAAGGTATGTGCCATTCGGGAGTTTGGAAGGTTAGCTGAGACGGACCCGCAAAATCTGTTCGGAAAGCTTATGTCTTACGAGCTACAAATCAACTCAAGAAAAGCTGAAGAAGAGACAAGCAGGTCTGCATCCAAGGTGAAATCTGTCGCTCTAAAGGCAGATAGTTCAAGGAAGATAAAGGCTAGCTCTCCTGCCCCAGTTCCTGAGGCTGACGAAGAAGAATCATCTGAGCCCAGCTCTTCTGGCTCAGAACTATCTGATGGAGAGTTCTCCCTACTCTCAAGGCAGTTCAAGAAATTTTTGAACAAGAAGAAGCAATGGAGAGGCAAGGATGCCTCATATAGAAAATCACGACATGACAGTGATCATTGGAAGAAAGGCTCAAGTAGCCATGATAGGTATAATTCTAAACCGAACAAACAGATTTCTACTGACATCATTTGTTACTGTTGCAATAAGCCAGGTCACGTCATCGCCGATTGCCCTCACAAAAAGAAAGAGGGTGGAAGAAGAGAGGAAAAGAAATCCTCACACCACAAGAAGAGGACAGAGAAAAGCTTAGTAGCCAAGAAGAGCAAAACTCTCAGCGACTCTGACTCATCTGAGTCGAGTGAAGAAGAGGAAGCTTACTTTGGGCTCATGGCTCATTCGGATGATGAACAAGTCCCCCAGTTTACTGGGGAGGTAAAATCTCACACTCCTCTCTCTGATTCTGATGATGACAATGAGCAAGAGGGATATTCCTCTGAAGATGAATCTGAGCTCATGGGTCAGTATAAGGAGTTACTCACCGCTTACGAAAAATGTCGTAGATTAATGAAAACTCAAGCCAAAGAGATAAATTCTCTACGAGCTACTGAGAGCAGCTTGAGAGAAGAAGTCGATAAGACTAACTCTCTTCAAGAGAACCTCAATGCAGCTATGGAGGGATACAATAAAGCTCTCAAGCACATCGACCTTAAAGAGGAAATCATCAAAGAATTGGAACGACAACTCGAGGCTGAAAAGAAGCTTGTTGAGAGTTTTTCTAAGCCTAAGACAGTTCTTCCAATCGTTGCTGAATTCTCTGCTAAGGCCAAGGGTGCTGGTTTAGGCCACATTGTCTCTTCTAGTAAATCCTCTAGGAGAAACAAGGCCAAGAGAAAGAATAAGGCTGCCCGGAAGGCTCTAGCTGAAGAAAAAGGGAAAGCTCCCTTGGAACCTGTTGCGTTCATGAAAGTTATCTTTCCCACGAACGAACTCGATTATGAGTCCACCTACGGACACTTTTCTAGGCCGATCCCTGAGAAGCCTAAGTCAAGATACCAAGGTTGGACTCGTCCTCGTAACTTTGGCGAGAGTGTCTTCAAGGCACCTTATGAGGAGATTCAGCTTCAAAGCTATGGACCTTATGCTCATGGTCATAATTTCAAAAAGACACCAAAAGTAAAACCCATTGTAGAAAAGCCTATGAAGGAGAAGACCTCATGTAACTGCCATCATCATGAAGCCTCCTCCTCCAAGAGTAAAGCTCCTGCCAGACCTTCATTCCAGAAAGTCAAGCAGGACTACACAAGGCAAAGATACAACAGGTTCAACTGTTGGTGCTGTGGCAGAATTGGTCATTTTGCCAGTGATTGTTGGTTCAATCCTGAAAATGCTGCAACCCCTAAGGTTAGCAACGTGAGAGTGACCACTCATGAGGCTAATACTCGTAGGGGGAGTATTCTAACTCGAGACCAAGGACCCAAACTTGTTTGGGTTCCTAAGGCTAAATGATTGTAATTGCAGGTATGTCCAAAGGCCACCAAAATGCCAATCTGGTACTTGGACAGTGGATGTTCTCGGCATATGACCGGGACAAGGAGCCTACTACAGAATTACACCTCAGTCTGCAACGGACCAAAGGTCATCTTTGGAGGTTCAGATCGAGGAATAACTAAGGGCTATGGTATGATCTCTAACGGTAGTGTATCCTTTTCGGATGTAGCCTATGTTGAAGGATTGGAACACAATCTCATTAGCATAAGCCAACTATGCGACAAAGGATACGTAGTTGAATTTCATGCTGACAAGTGTTTAATAAAATCGGTTAACAATATGGAAACTATTTTATCAGGCACTCGAAGCAGAAATATTTTCTTTCTGAATTTTATTTGTATAGACTCTTCGACACCAGTGTGTCTTTTGGCAAAAAGTAGTGCATCTCCTGCTGACTAATGGCACAAGAGACTAGCACATATTAATTTCAAAACTATTAATAAATTATTCTCTCAAAACTTAGTGCGTGATGCACCCAATGTCAAGTGCGTTACGGACAGTCCTTGTCACGCTTGTATCAAAGGCAAGCAAACAAGAAGTTCGTTTAAAAGCATAATAGGCAAGGACTCCAATAGAAGTTTGCAGCTTCTCCATATGGACTTGTTTGGTCCACTGCAGGTTAGAAGTTTGGGAGGTAAGGAATATACGTTGGTTATTGTGGATGATTACTCGCGCTTTGCGTGGGTGTTCTTTCTGAAACACAAGTCAGATACCTTCGGTATTTTCACTAATTTTGTGAGGCAGATCCAGAATGAATACAACTGTTCCGTAGTCAAAATCAGAAGTGACAATGGAACGGAATTCAAGTCTGGAGCCATGACAGAATTTTGTGAAAGTCAAGGTATCTTTCATGAGTTTTCCTCTCCTCGCACTCCACAGCAAAATGGAGTAGCTGAGAGAAGGAACAGAACACTCATAGAGGCTTGTCGGACTATGTTGAGTGATGCCTCACTTCCGGAGTATTTCTGGGCTGAAGCAGTCAACACCGCTTGTCACGTGCAAAATCGAGCACTCATCAACAAGAACCATGATAAGACTCCTTACGAACTTCTAAAAGGCAGGCAACCAACCATTTCATACTTTAGAATCTTTGGTTGTAAGTGCTTCGTACTTAACAATGGCAAGTATCACTCTACCAAGTTTAGTGAGAAAAGCTTTGAAGGTATTTTCGTAGGATATAGTAGCCATAGTAAAGCCTATAGAGTATTCAATAGAAAAACTCTGGTGGTGGAAGAGTCGATACATCTTGTATTTGATGAGACGAGTCTGTTGCAAAGCAACTCGTCTAGTGTGCCTATTGTAGATGCAGGTACAAAGTTGAAGGAACTTAGCTTGGATGAACCTAGTGAAGATAAAAATGAGACATTCATCAAGGTCCCCTCTCCAACCACCATTGGAGAGGTGGATGATCAAGATGAAGAAGACATCCCAGCTAAAGATGCAACTCCAGTGGCGGAAGAGATCCCAGATGCAAGAACTCTAGAGTTCAGACACTTGAAGGATCATCCTGTTGACCAAATAATAGGAGATCCTCGGGATGGCGTCAGAACTCGTCGAGGTACAACTAACGAGAATTTACACTTAAGCTTTCTCTCACAGGTTGAACCAAAGAAATTTGAGGAAGCCAACTCCGACGCATCCTGGATTCTAGCCATGGAAGAAGAATTGAATCAGTTCAAACGATGCAAGGTTTGGACACTTGTTCCTAGACCCAAAGGTAAGAACGTCATCGGGACAAAGTGGGTCTACCGGAACAAGATGGATGAAGATGGAACTATTATAAAGAATAAAGCCAGACTTGTCGCCAAGGGATATCGTCAAGAAGAAGGAATCGACTTCGACCAGACTTATGCTCCAGTAGCGAGACTGAAAGCGATCAGGTTATTTCTTGCCTACGCTGCACTCAAGGGCTTTACCGTCTATCAAATGGACGTTAAGTCCGCCTTCCTAAATGGTGACATAAAGGAAGAGGTGTACGTAGAGCAACCGCCAGGTTTTATTGATTCAACCTATCCTAATTATGTATATTTATTACAAAAAGCACTATATGGTCTTAAACAAGCCCCTCGAGCTTGGTATGAGACTCTGTCTAGCTTCCTTCTTGAGAACAAGTTCACAAGAGGAAAGATAGACAAAACATTATTTCTTAGGGAAATAAAAGGCAAGATTTTGCTAGTACAGATCTATGTCGACGATATTATTTTCGGCTCTACGGATAACAACCTCTGCAAGAAGTTTTCTAAACTTATGCAAGGGAAGTTTGAAATGAGTAGTATGGGAGAGCTAAAGTATTTCTTAGGGCTTCAGGTGAAACAATCTGAAGATGGGATTTTCATCTCACAGACCAAGTTCACCAAAGAGCTACTTAAGAAATTCGGAATGGAGAATGCAACCTCCATGAGGACTCCAATGGCCTCAGCTATGTCTCTGGACAAGGATGAGAAAGGGAAACCTTTTGATGAAACCAAGTACAGAAGCATAATTGGGTCCTTGCTCTATCTCACTGCAAGTAGACCAGATATAATGTTCTCAACATGTGTATGTGCTAGATTTCAGGTGAACTCTAAGGAATCTCACTACATCGCTGCAAAGCGAATCTTGAGATACCTCAAAGGTACACCAAATCTTGGCTTATGGTACCCAAGAAGTAATGATAGTGAACTAATTGGATTCTCAGATGCAGATTTTGCAGGTAGCAAAGATGACAGGAAAAGTACCTCCGGGACTTGCCAATTTCTCGGAAGGAGACTCATTTCCTGGAGCAGTAAGAAACAAAACTGTGTAGCCATCTCAACGGCTGAATCAGAGTACATCTCTGCAGGCAGCTGTTGTGCACAGCTCTTATGGATCAAGAATCAATTTGAAGACTACAACATACAGTTCCAGAACATTCCCCTGTTCTGTGACTCTTCCAGCGCTATAGCAATAGCCAACAATCCAGTCTCCCACAGCCGGACCAAGCATATAGAGCTTCACTATCATTTCATCCGGGAGCATGTGGAAAATGGAGATATAGATCTACAGTATGTCTCCACAGACAGGCAAGTTGCAGATATTTTTACAAAGCCGCTGGACGAGTCCAAGTTCTCGTTCTTCAAAACTGAGCTTGGACTGCTCAACAAAGAAGACCAGTGATGGACTCTCAAATTAAGAAGATATCAGTAATGTTGGCTGCTCAGAGGTATAGTTTCTCAGTGGAAATAGACATCTACCAGGGCAACTCCTTCAAGTATTAGAGACTCGAGCATCGCTACACTTACACGAGTAAACGGCTAATACTCGTGTATGCTGATTACATACTCGAGTATGTATGATTGATTACTCGTGTATGATGTGCCTACTCGAGTATACTAAACCTAATACACGTGTATGCTGTCATCTACTACTCGAGTATTCGGAAGTATTTTGGATTTTCAAAATCTCTACTCGCACCCAGCAAATTGCCGCCTTGTTCAGGTATGCCATTATACTTAATTCTCTTTAAACCTAATTAGGATTATTTATATATATATTCAAAACGAAAAAGTCCTTTCCACTTCTCATTCACTCAAGTAGCCGCCGACCTCTCGTATTCCCGACTACTGTTCTTCGTCTTCCTTCACCGCAAGATTTCCGAATCGCTGATGGCTCCTCCCTCCTCCAAGTTTGGAATCGGCTCTGAATTAGTGACAGATGGCATTGAAGATATCTCGGATGATTTCAAGAACCTACTGATTCTCCTGGACACGGCCGGATTGACCTTCGTTCTTCAAGAACCCTGCCGCCTCTTGCTTCCTGATGTTGAAGAGTTCTACAAAAATTTGAAGGTTAGACACAATGGTACAGTTCTGAAATCAAAGGTCAGGGGAGTTGAAATTCGGTTAGATAAAACCTCTGTCGCCACTCTGCTTCGGATGCCAGTGGTCGACGAAGAAGATGACTTAGACAAGGCAGATGCCGATCGCACCTCCTTATTCTGTGGTCGAGATCCAGAAGATGGAGGTGAAACCCTGAATCGTTCTTTGTTCAATTCAGAAGGAAAGTTTCTCGTTGACATCATTGCCAAAATCCTCTAGTGCAAGACTTACTCCATTAGAGATGTCTCCCAAAATCTATTTGACGTTATGCAAGCTATTGTCTGCAGGAAGAAGTTCCAGTTTGGAATGATGATACTGGATAAGATCAGAGAAAGCGTCAAACATCCCAGTTTTGCCAGGATTATCTCCCTCCTCCTCCATGAGATCAATCCTACAGTGTTTGACTTCTCTAAAGGGACTCCTCTTCACCACATGAAGAAAGTTTCAATATCTTCCATTCAGAGGTATGACCTCAAGATCATGAACCCTGCCCAAGCCTCCAAGGCTGATGCCATCTCAGCACAACACCAAGACAGCAGTTTACCTGAAGTCAGGATCCCATCTCCTCCTCTACATCAAACTATTGCTACCTCTGGTGCTTTAGTTGAGGGGGAGCCTGCCTCTTCTCTTTCTCAGCTTCAAGTTACTTCTGAATCAGTTATTCCAGCATAAGAAGAAGTCAGAGTTGCTACTCCTCCAGTTTCCCCTACTCCAGCTCATCTTCAATCAGAAATTCCTGAATCTGAGATTCCAGATTCAGCTCACCTACTGTCTACAGCTGAAGATATAGACAGATTCATTGATGAGCTAAGCTCAGATGCTCCTCCTTTTCAAAATGATTCAGCTGCCAAGTCTCCTGCCCAGTCTCCTGCTCAGTCTCCAGCTCTCTCCCCTTTGGGTGCCACAGATCTTCATGATGATATCATTCTTTCCGATGATGAGGAGGATTCCCCAGACCCTGTTGACCCTCCTCTGAAGACACTTGATTTCTCTCTCCCTTCCTTCACTGATCCCTGTGACTCCATTGAGTTAGTCCAAACCAAGAGAGTTGTAAGCTCAGTGGTTGTGGAAGAGATCGCCCCTTGGACTGCTACTGCTCTACCAGTCCCTGGATTAACCTCAGCTCCCTCTTCCTCCTCCTCTTCAGATCTAGTCAGCAAATTTGAGCTCATGCTCAAAGAACAGAGAGATTACTTTGATGCCTCTCTGCAGTCAGTCAGCTCCAAGGTCTCTGCTCTTGAAAAGGAGATGAGCAGAGGCTTTGCTGAAATCCAGGCAAATACTGATGAACTGAAACGATTGTTCCAGATAGGTGGCAAGGCCATAGATCACACCATCACGAGCATAGGTGAGCTAAGAAACCAAGCAGAGACAGTAGCTCACAATCAGCTCAAGCTAGATGAGAGAGCTGAAACCAATGTTGTGAAAGTATGTGATGAAGTGAGCACTTTCAAGGATGAAGCTATTGCCAAGCTATCCTTAGATATCAGCAAGGGGGAGAAGATTGTAAAAGAACAAGTTGAAAAACTTTCTGCACAAGCTGAAGCCCAGGTCAAACAACAGTCTACCCAATCTCAAGAGGCTATAAGTGATCTAGTAAAAGGATTGAAAGAATTCATTCTTTCCCAGCTCCAGTCAGTCAAATTCTATACCTATGACACTGCTGTCTGGCTGCATAATCAAAACTTTCCTGAGTTTCAACTGGACCCTACCATTATTCCTCAGCATCTAAATCCTCTTGCAGAACAGCCTCCAGCAGATGTCTCAGCTCAAGCAACCCTTCAAGGAGGTGTGCCAGTTTTCTCACCTAGAGCTGAGGGTGATGTGACTGAGCCTCCCCTATCCTATACTGAAGCATGGCAAGATGATTTCCCTTCCAGTTCTCAAGGCCCTTCCAAGAAGAAAAGAAAATATGGTGACGGCGCTTCTGCCAGCCGTTCTGCACCAAGGAAAGAGCCAGCTTCTGAAGATAGACCACCTGTTGTTCATGCT
The DNA here is from genome assembly GCA_039513925.1 of Platanthera zijinensis. NCBI lineage: Eukaryota > Viridiplantae > Streptophyta > Magnoliopsida > Asparagales > Orchidaceae > Platanthera > Platanthera zijinensis. The sequence continues at coordinate 247,780,287 of CM077079.1, read as the reverse complement.
GAAGTGTGGAGTCCTACCTCTAAGTCCCTAATTCTTGATACTCTGAGGTTAGTGACTGATCTTGGGGAGAACAGAGATAATTACTACAATTATTCAGAGTGGAAAGCCTACGAAGCATCTCAGATAAAGATCAGGCTGCATGACAGAAATTGGGGGCATAACAACCCAGCTGCTCCTCCCAGGCCCAGGACTTACTTTCCAAAACCCTTCAGCTACCTAGAAAGGCAAGACTTGAAAAGAGAAAGGATGCACAAGGATGCCCCATCTTGAGCTGAACTAAGAATGTGGAATTGGACTTTTGTTTCTGTGCTTAAAACATTTCTATATATATATATATATTTAATTCTGGTTATGGCTATTTCATTAACTAACCTGCTTTAACTTATGTTTTGTTTTTCAAGTATATGTGCATTGTTCTTTTTACTCTGTATAATTCACCTTAGTATAGAGGATGCTGACATCTACAAATAGGGGGAGATTGTTGGGATTTGTCTCCACAATACCTCAGATTTGTAGGAGGTCAGACCTTGAACTAAGATGAATTAAGGTGTATTTGATGCTGTGTTTAAGTTGTATGTGTGCAGGTTCTAATTGCCAAGTGTAGACCAATGTCAGTCTATAATGGGTCACCAAACACAGGACCATACAATGTAATCCCTCATTGTGTGATCCAAAGTGTTGGCCCATATATAGCCTCTCAATTGGGATACACTTCCTATATGCACTTGGATTGATGGACAGAAGCATTGGAACTAATTTCCTCAAAAATTTCTAAGTCTAAAATACTCGAGTAACCACTTTGTTATACTCGAGTATCAGACTTAATACTCTTGTATATATTTCCATACTCGAGTAGTTAATTAGACTTACTCGAGTAATCAGTTAGACTTACTCGAGTAGGCTCTGAATACTCGTGTATATACTTCTATACTCGAGTAGGTAGTCAGTCACTCGGGTAAGGTATTTTCATACTCGAGTAAGTAAGTTAATCACTCGAGTAAATCATATATCATACTCGAGTAGATCCTTTTTTTTCTCTTTTCTGCAAGTTCAAGTATTGATACTCGAGTAATTGATTTTGATACTCGAGTAAATTATTCGATACTCGAGTAGTTGGTTTTAATACTCGAGTAAGCAGTTGATACTCGAGTAATTGATTTTGATACTCGAGTAAATTATTCTATACTCGAGTAGTTGATTTTAATACTCGAGTAGGTGAATGTTTCCTGGATTCATATGCTGATACTCGAGTATATCTTTGCTGATACTCGAGTATATCTTTTCTGATACTCGAGTATATCTCTTCTAATACTCGAGTAGTTCATTTCTCTATCAAGTAAATTTCTATTCTCATACTCGAGTATATGTCTCTTTGTCACTCGAGTATCTAAACTCCCATACTCGAGTATATCTTCTCTTACTCGAGTATAGCTGTACCCTATTCCAGAATTCTTCTAAGTTCGAATTCGCTAAGTATTTTTGAATCCGTCATTTCTGATTGGTCCACGTGTCATCCTTAATTAAGATTATGACCGTTGGAGTCCACCTATAAATAGGTCATTTCAGAATTGACTAATTAACAAGATTACAGAGATATTCTTTTGAAGAAAAAGGAAATTCCGTGAACCCTAATTCTCACGCCGCCGCCGCCGCCATCGTTGTTCACGGAAGAAATTCTGGATCGTCGATCTCCGTCTTCAAGGAACTATTTCTCCAGCGATCCAGACAAGAGTGAATCACTCGATCTCGCCGAGCCTCAAGGATTTCAGATCTATCTTCTCGATCGAGGTGGTTCTAGTTTTCAGATTTGTGGATCTTTCTCTCAAGTCATCTTCAACCTTTTCTGATCAAGTCAAAGCTCTTAAAGAAGAAGACTGTCAAAGATCCAGATCTGAAATTTGTTGTGTTGATTTTTATTCTCAAACCTAAATTTCATTGTAGGAGTTTTTCTCCGAGATTTATAGGAAGATCTTTCTTCCGAGTTTTGTAGATCCAGTTGGATCGAGATTTGTAGGAACGTGGTTCCGAGGTGTAGGATTGTTTTCAATCCGAGATAGTGGAGTAGACGAGTCTAGTGATTTGCTAGATCGGTGAGGAAAGTGGATGTACCCAAGGTTGGGGAACCACTATAAATCTCTTGTCTTCTGTGATTGCTTGATGTGCGCTGCGTTAAATTTTAATTCCGCTTTTGACACGCATTTCACCTATTCACCCCCTCTAGGTGATTTAGGCTAACAACTTAGACCTCGCATTACAAAATACTTTGAAAGAACTAAAAATTAAGACTGATCAGGCTCTTTAATGACAATCCCTTTGCCAGATAGAACTTGAGCCTTCACAGGAGCTTCAGAATCTTCAGCTGGCTTCTTGCCTTTTAGATCAGCCTTCTTCTTTGCTTCTTCCTTGAGTCTTTGCCTTTCAAAATAATGAAAGGGCTTTGGGAAGTACTTGCTTGGCTCCTGAGCATCTGGAGGCAGCCTACCCATCTTTGCTTTTCTTCTAAACTGTACTATGGCCTCTTGCCTGGCTTCATACTTCTGCCATTCCATCTCATTGTACCACTTGCCTCTTTCCTGCACTTGGTCTTTGACAGCCTTCCATGCAGTGAGTATTATATTTCTAGAAGTAGGACTCCACTGCTCAAAGTCTGGCTTAAGTTCAGCCTGCTCTCTAAATCTTTTCTTAGAAAGTAGAGCATCTTGCTGGTCTTTCAAAGTAGCCTCAGGCTTATCAACCTTCCCAAGAACAACATTAGTAACCTCCTTTGGAGGACTATACATTCCTTGAACTTGCTGATCAATCATGTCAAAATCTGGAGGAGGGTAAATGACTTGGGCAACCTCAGGTTAATTGCCTTCAAGTAGACTTGTTTGTATTCCTGACTCAGCCACCATAGCATCATCACACAATGGTGGATATCCCAATGTGGCTCGAATACTATTGGTCACCCATTTAGTGTACTCTGAGCCTGCATGAACTAACATCCTCTCCCCCTTTATGGCTTCTCTAGTAACATGATCTCTCAGATCTTCCTTCTGAAGTCGAATTTGGCCATCCAGATAATTCACACCCTCTTTAAAAAATGGTTTTAACTTTTGAAGCTTGTCAGATATTTCTTTTTGAGAGGAAGTGATAGCAGTTTTAACAGAATCAATAGCAGCTTGAAAGTTCTTATCAAATTCTTCCATTTCTTTTGCTCTAGCTGCAGATAGGCCTGGAACAATCTTTTTCAATTCCTCTATGATCTCATGATGAGATTCAGTTAAATTGTCATTCATTCTTAACTGATTTTCCAAGACATAGCTTTGCTTTAAAGCAATATCATCCACCTTAGGAATGATAGTCTGCTGTTGTTTTGCCAAATACACCACAGCATTACCTCCCTTATGGAAGCAATCTGTCATCTCCTTTTTATGCATATTGACCTCAAACCTAATAGATTTTATATCTTGAGCTAAGTCAAACTGCAGGGACTTGTTGTTCTCATCAACATATTTTTCAATGGCCACCCTGTGTTCATCCAATTTTACTTGTAAATCAACCAAAAACTTGTTATAATCAAAGTCAGAAAGAGTGTGATGTGCTGTAGACTGTAGAGCCTGCTTATAGCTCTTGCTCCTTCTCTGGAAGACCATAAGTTTTCTCTTCTTAGCCACCCTGGCTTCTTCATTCTCAGAATCAGAAGTACTATCAATTTGAACTCTTTCTTTGGGAGGAGGAGGAACAGCTGCTTCAGTGCCATGTTGTACAGTCTCAATATGCACTGGCTCCCCCTCAATTTCTTGCTCCACTTCCAGGCTATCAGTAATTATTTCATCATTTGGTAATAACTCCTCCAGAGTATATTCCTTCTGTGCTGGATCATTTGCAGTATTCAAATTTGAAGATAGATCAATTTGAGCATCTTCTTGCACTTGCTCCCCCTGGACCTGTGCAGAAATAGAAATATTAGAAATCTCTTCTGTAGGAAAATACACCAGCTCCCCCTGCACCTGTACCTGGTCATGAGTATATACAGTTTGTGTAGGTGAATAAACTTGCTGAGCTGGTATTCTTACTTCTTCTTCTTGGATTCCAGGTATTGTGGCATCCTGAACTTGTGTAGAAGCAGGCTGATCTTCAACCTCTTGTCTTACTTGCTCTTCTTGTTGGTGCTCAGCACTGGTAGCATGACCTGGGGATCTCTCAGGTGAATCCTGCCTTTCCACTTCAGGCATCTCTTTGGTCAGCACCCTATCCTATCTGGAGAACAATCTCATGTCCATCCTTCTCATGTGATTGATTTTTGTTCCAGGTTGTTGTTGCATAACAGCAGGAATCTCCTTACTTAGGTATATACTCATTATCCTAGCCAGATTTGGCTTCTTGATTCCTTCCTTAATCTTTTCAAAGATTACAGATGACCAATCTGTTGGAATTGTAAACACAATCCTGGTCATTAGGCTGAACATATAGGCAGAAATCCTATCATGTCCACCTGGCTTGCACAGAATAACTTTTCCAACCACTTCTGACAGAAATTTGCCCTGTTGATTCATTCCTTTCTTATTGAAAGCAGCTCCAATTTTCATGGTGGAATCCAATCCACACCATTGAAGAGCCTCCCTTGATTTAGAAGCAGGGACATCCTCTTCATTCTCAATTATAGGTAATTGCAGAATTGTTCTTAACTTACTTGGTGTAATCTCCACTGGTGACCCATGAACTGTGGATTTTATCTCTTGACTTTCAGAGACTACAGATGCAGAAGTAAAGAACTCATGCACCTCCTTCTTCCATATCTTTGATGGTTCGGAGACCAGAAATTCTAAACCTGAGTCGGAGAGGAGAGAGATAACCCTGAGAACATCTGGAGGGGCAGCAGCAAAGGCCTGGCGCACCAACTCATATCCTTCATTCATATTATCTTCAATCTTTGGCGCCATTGATCAGTCGAGAAAGCTTGAAAGATGAGAGAAAGAGAGAGAGAGAGAGAATGTCGACACAGGGTTTCGAAAACCTTGTAAGCGTGTCGACAGAATGGGTTTTTGACCTATTTATACCTTCTGTTTAAAGAAGATCAAAAGTCGCCAAAAACAGACAATAAGTGTCGACACAGATGGAATGTGTCGACACAAATGTCTATGTCTCGACTTCATGTCCGTCTATTATGTGTCGACATCAATTTGCTGTTTTGTCGATACCAGAGATATATAGTAGAGCTTCAGAAATTCTGTGTCGACTCTTAGTATAAGTGTCGACACAAAATCTGTAAGTGTTGACACCACTATCCTGGTGAAGTCGACACTACATTCCTGGATAAGTCGACAATAAGATTCTTAAGTGTCGACACATATTTTCTGTGTCGACACAACATCTCTGACTTGTCGACATTACTACCCTGAGTCGACACATTATTACTGAATGTGTCGACACCAACTTACTTAGCCAATTTCTGTTTGTTCAACACAACTTATAAGTACTACTAAGTACTTGATACTACTTCAATGTGTCTTTATATCACTTGAATGTCTTGTTACCACTTCAACTCCATTGTTGATGATTTTGTGATTACACTAATCAATGGTTAACATACCTAATTCAATTTTGAATTTATTGAATTTGGTTTCATTTAGGGGCTTAGTAAATACATCTGCTATTTGATAATCTGTTTTCACAAATTCCAATGAAATGTCTTCTTTTTCTACATGTTCTCTAAGAAAATGGTATTTTATTTCTATATGCTTAGTTCTACTATGAGAAACAGGATTATTAGCAATAGAAATTGCACTCTTAGAATCACACAGAAGAGGTGTTCTACTTACTTGAATACCATAATCCTTAAGCTGATGCTGCATCCATAATAGCTGTGCATAGAAGCTTCCAGCAGCAACATACTCAGACTCAGCTGTGGAAATTGCCACACTGGTCTGCTTCTTACTACTCCATGATATTAGTCTTCCTCCCAGGAATTGACAAGTACCTGTAGTACTCTTTCTATCCTCTCTACATCCTGCAAAATCTGCATCTGAATAGCCTGTTAGTTGAAAATCTCTATTCCTAGGGTACCAAAGACCTAGATTAGGTGTGCCCTTAAGATATCTCAGAATCCTTTTGACTACAGTATAATGAGATTCTTTAGGGCAGGCTTGGTACCTAGCACAGACACATGTAGCATACATAATATCTGGTCTACTAGTAGTGAGATATAGTAGTGAGCCAACTATCCCTCTATACAAAGTCTCATCAACAGGTTTACCTGCATCATCTTTGCATATAGGCATACTTGTTCCCATAGGAGTTCTCATGGTGGAGGATGACTCCATACCATATTTCTTAATCAATTCTTTGGTGAACTTAGACTGTGATATGGATAAGCCATCATCAGTCTGTCTTACTTGGAGTCCCAAGAAGAATTTCAGTTCTCCCATACTGCTCATCTCAAACTTCCCTTGCATAAGTTTGGCAAACTTTTTACAAAAGTTGTTTTCAGTAGATCCAAAGATTATGTCATCAACATAGATCTGTACTAAGATGATCTTGCCTTTGGATTCCCTAAGGAATAGAGTTTTGTCAATTTTTCCTCTTGAGAATTTATTCTCAATAAGGAAAGTAGACAGGGTTTCATACCAAGCCCTTGGGGCTTGCTTTAACCCATACAGAGCTTTCCTAAGCTTATAAACAAAATCAGGTTTAAGAGGATCTACAAAACCTGATGGCTGCTCTACATATACTTCTTCTTTAAGATCACCATTCAGAAATGCTGACTTCACATCCATCTGGTATACTTTGAAGTCTTGATAGGCTGCATAGGCAAGGAATATTCTGATTGCCTCCAGCCTTGCTACTGGAGCAAAGGTTTGATCAAATTCAATCCCTTCTTCCTGCCTGTATCCTTTTGCAACCAATCTTGCTTTATTCTTTACTATTATTCCACTTTCATCTAGCTTGTTCCTATAGATCCATTTTGTGCCAATTATGTTGTGGCCTCTTGGTTTAGGAACAAGCTCCCAGACATTGCACCTTCTGAATTGATTCAGCTCCTCTTGCATAGCATCAATCCAGTGCTGGTCTTGGATAGCTTCTTCAAACTTCTTAGGCTCCAATTGTGACAGGAAACTTGAATGTAGAACTGTGTTTTGATTTCTGCTTCTAGTTTGCACCCCCTGTCTCGGATCACCTATTATCTGATCAGCTGGATGATCTCTTAAATGTCTTGTAGCTGGAGGAAGATTCCCTTCTGGTTGAACATCTCCAGCTCCTTCATTTAGTTGAATCTCTTGGTTTTCTTCAGCTTCTATAGTGTCTTGTTCTCCCCCTTGACAGAAGTCTTCATTTTCCAATGCCCCATCTTCCTTTGATACTTCAGTAATGGTGAGCTTGTCCATACTTTTGCTTATATCTGTTGAGTCATTTGATCTACAAGACAACTCACAGTTGATTAATCTTGTTTCATCAAACACAACATGCACAGATTCTTCAACAACTTGAGTAGTCAAGTTGAAGACTCTATAGGCCTTACTATTTGTGCTGTACCCAACAAATATCCCATCCTGGGATTTGGCAGCAAACTTAGTCAAATATGACTTGCCATTGTTAAGTATATAACACTTGCAACCAAAATCCTTAAGTAAGATAGATTTGGTTTTCTTCCTTTCACAATCTCATAGGGAGTCATTTTGTGGCTTTTGGTGATAGTAGCCCTATTGATCACATGACAAGCAGTGTTAACTGCCTCAGCCCAAAAATATTCTGGGAGAGAGGTGTCACTCAATAGAGTTCTACCAGCTTCAATTAATGTTCTATTCTTTCTTTCAGCAATTCCATTTTGCTGAGGTATTCTAGGTGAGGAGAACTCTTGGAAAATCCCAAAGTCTTTACACAATTTTGTTATGCTTTCAGATTGAAACTCAGTACCATGGTCACTTCTGATTTTGACCACTGTACTATTTAGTTCATTCTGAATTTGCTTTACAAAATTCAGTAATACACTTGGGGTTTCAGATTTTTGTCTCAGAAAGAACACCCATGTAAATCTTGAATAGTCATCTACAACCACAAAAGTGTAGACTTTCCTACCTAGACTGTGAACTGGCATAGGACCAAAAAGATCCATATGCAAGAGGTATAAGCACCTCACAGAATCCTTGATTTCAAGGCTTTGAAAGGAGGATTTTGTCTGCTTGCCCTTTTGACAAGCTGAGCATATCCCTTCCTTTATACACTTAACTTGAGGTCCATTCCTCACTAACTCTTTGCTAAAGAGTTGGCCAATTGTCTTGTAGTTTAGATGAGCCAATCTCTTGTGCCACTTAACACAATGGGAAGCATTGTCATCAGCTACAAGACAGATGGGTGAACCCTTATTCTCACATTCAAAATTAAGACAATATACATTTCTCTTCCTATACCCTGTCAGAATGATCTTTTGATCACTTGACCTCTTGATATGACATCCATCTTTAACAAATGAAATGTCATATCCTAAATCACTTAGCTGGCTTATGCTTATTAGATTATGTTTCAAACCTTTTACATAAGCCACTTGAGTGATAGTAATTAGGTTAGAAGAAATGTTACCAAACCCTTTGATGACTCCTTTTTCAGATCCACCAAAGATCACTTTAGGTCCATCTTTGACAGATGAATACTCCTTCAGCAGCCCCTTTGTTCCAGTCATGTGCCTGGAACAACCACTATCCAAGTACCATATAGGGGCATGGTTACTTGGATTCACCTGCAACACAGAATTACTTACCCTTAGAACCCAAGTAAGTCTTGGGTCCTTGGTTCAGGTTAGCATAAATAAAGCTACCATAACCTCTTCTAACAGGTAGACTATTGTTCTTTATAACACTTGGGTTATACCAGCAGTCTAGTGCAAAATGGCCTCTCTTGTCACAGCACCAACACTCAAACTTATTGTATCTAGATCTAGATACATCCTTATTAGAAGAATTTCTGTTCATTGCTGGTGCTTCAGCAACTTCACCTACTGATTTCTTAAAACCATTGGGTTTATGACCATAGGTAGGCCTGCTTGCATTTACACCCTTGTTCTTCAGAACATTAGTCTTAATATGACCTTGAATATCTTTATGATCATATTTGTTAGAAGGCACTTTCACCTTACTAAACTTTATGGGGACTGAAAGGTTTAGTGGCTGAGCAGGAGCTTTGCCTTTCCTCTTGAATCTGCCAGCCCTGAAGTTACCTTTTAATCCTAATCCAGCCTTACCCTTTTGAGTGACAAATTCATCTATCAAGGGTAAGACAGATTTTGGCTTAGAGTAACTAGCCACTAAATCCCTTTCAATTCTAAGTCTGGCCTCCAGACTCTTCACTTGATCATTAGTATAATTAATTGTGCCCATCTGAATAATAGTTATATTCTTCAGCTTGGCAATTTCATTTAATTTTTGATCAATAACTTTCTCTAACTCAGTTGTAGCAACCCTTAGTTCAGCAATTTCCTGAGCCTGAGATTTAACCAAGTTCTTACTTTTCTTAAGGGCCTGCAACAAGTCCCCATACTTGTCTATCAATTGATAGACATCTCCTTCAGATTCAGATGCATCTACATCACTTGATGCAGATGTAGCTGATTCTTCACTGGTACAACAATCAGATGTAATAGAAGGACATTGTACCTTATTAGGACCAGACTGATTCTGGCATATGTCCTCTTCTTATCCTGCCATCAGCCCCATACACTGATGATTCTTTTGTTCATTGATGGAGTCTAGCAACTGCAGAAACTCCTCTTCTTCAGATGCAGCATATAGTCCAATATATGCTTCAGCTTCAGATTCTGACTCTGAAGTTGACTGGTCTGTTAGACTCTTATCGTTCTTTGCAACAAAGGATTTCTCCTTCTTGCCTTTCTGATGAGTCTTCTTCTTGTCTGAAGACTCCTTTCTCTTATCAGGACAGTCAGCTACTACATGTCCAGGCCTATTGCAACAATAGCAGACAATCTTTGAAGTAGAGGCTTTGCTGGGCTTTGATCTGCTCTTCTCTTTCCTTGATGACCTTTTCTTCTGATAATAGTCATCAACTTGCTGTGATGTGGAAGGCCTAGACTTCCATTGCTTCTTTTTTAAGAACCTCTGGAATTGCCTTGTGAATGCAGCAAAGTCTGCATCTGAATCATAGCTTTATGAACCCTTATCTGAATTTTCAGCACTATCTTCTGCAAATTCCTTAGGAGGAGATGGTGATTTCCTCCTATTCTTTCTAGTGGCTTCTGCATTAAATGCCACAGTTTTTTCTCTATGCTCTCCTCTTGAATTCTTTTCCTCCTCCTTCCTCACCATAAGTTGCATTTCATAGGATAGCAACTTTCCAAACAAGGTGGGAGGAGATATCTCTGCCAATTTAGCCACTTTTCTTATGGCACAGATCTTTGTGTCCCAATCCTTTGTTAAGGATCTCAAGAATTTGTCATTCAGTTCATAAGTATTGAAGACTCTTCCATAGGATATAAGCTCATTCACAATTCTATAGAATTTCTTGTAGCACTCAGTTATGCTATCAGATTTTCCTTGTCTAAAACTTTCATACTCCCGATTGAGCATAGATTTCCTGTCCTGCCTTACTTCTTCAGATCCCTCCATGTAGACAATCAATGTGTCCCACATCTCTTTGGAGGTCTTGCAGTGAATCAGATTCTGAAATGTTGAATCATCTATGGCACTAACAATAATGTTCTGAGCTCTTTTGTCCATGGTTGCCAAGATGATTTCATCCTTGGTCATTTCTGAATAACTCTTTGGAGTTTGGATATTTGCATCAAGAACTGATACCTTCATTGGAATGAAGGGGCCTTCCTATACAGTGATGTAAATCCTTGGGTCAGATGCCTCCATAAACAGTCTGACTCTTTCTTTCCAAATTCCAAAAATTTCTTTCTTGCATATGGGTAATTTCATAGACCCTAGCTCCTTATGATTCTCACCAGAACCCATCTTTTTGAATCTTGATTCTGCATTTCAGATCTACCTCAGACTGTTAAGTCCTTTTTGAGGAACCTCCCTCTGATACCACTTGATAGTTTTACTTTCAAGACAACCTAAACACCTAGAGGGGGGGGGGGTGAATAGGTTCTAATTTCTTGTTTATACTTCTAGGCAGAATTCAATTACAAATTAAGACATCTAGCACAGCATTCACAGATAATCACAGATTGCACAATGTTTTATAGTGGTTCCCCAAGGTCTGGGTACATCCACTTTCCCCCTTCACCTATCTAGCAGTATGCTAGATTCGGCCAAACTTCCACTATTCTCAGATCCTCAGATCCTACAGCTCAGAACCTGGATAGGTTCCTACAACTCAGGCTCAACAGCCCTACCTCAGCCTTGCCTCAAGGCCTACCACTCAGAGAATAACTTTCTCCTACACTCAGGCAAATAGCCCTACACTCAGCCTTTATAACACAGGCTTACAACTCAGATCTATATAAACAGATCCTACAGAAATTTAGAAAAGATATTTTAATGTCTTGCCTTTGTTGAGAGAGAAGAGGACAAGACACTTCTTGATCAGCTGATGAAATCAACTGAATCTGAGCTTTCTTCAAAGCTTCTTGAATCTGAACTTAGCTGAGTTGATTTCCAAACAGCTTCTTGAGAAACCACTGATGGCTTCCTTCTTCTTCTTCAAGATGACTGGATCCCTCTCTATCCAACACCTTTTCTGATACTTCAGACTTCTTCTTCTTCTTCTTAGATCTACTGATGAAGATCTTCTTTAGAGCTTAGCACTTTCTTGAATTGAAGCTACAACAGGATTGTAATCCTTCTGTTTCTTCTTCTTAGATCTTCTTCAGTTATCTTTTTTTAATTAATTTTTCTAATTTCCTTCTGAATATGTCTATTTATAGACTTTCTTCATGGTAACCGGCTGATCCGGTTTCTAACTGATTTCTGACAGGTCTGACAGCTTCAGTTAAACGGTGGCAACCCACAGCTGTCAAGTCTTCAAACAGTTCCTGTACCTTAGCCTTGGACAACAAAATGTCGAGACAGCCTGTTAGAAAGTGTCGAGACCAATCTGTCTATCTGTGTCGACACAAGTGACTTTGGTGTCGACACAGTCTTTGATGATGTCGATTGAGTTGCCTTTAAGTCGACACAGCTTCTTCAGAAAATAACTTGGTCTAGACTCTGCAGTGTGTCGACACAAGTCCTGTGTGTCGACACAGTTGTTGTAGATTCAGAACTCAGTATGTGTCAACTCAGCCTTCAGGTGTCGACACAGCAATATTCAACTCTGCCAAAATGTGTCGACTCAGTCTTCTGGTGTCGACACAAGCATAGTCGACTTCTGCCAATATGTGTCGACTCAGTCTTCTGGTGTCGACACAAGCATAGTCGACTTCTGCCAATATGTGTCGACTCAATCTTCTGGTGTCGACACATCCACCCAGTGTCGACACAGTTGAGGTCGACTATCCTCTTTTGTGAGTCGACACACTTTCTCTGGTCAACTATCTTTCACTAGTCGACTATTTTTCTCTGGTCGACTATCTTTCACTAGTCGACAAACTTTCTCTGGGTGTCGACTATCTTTTACTATGTCGACACTGCTTCCCAGTGCTGAGGTCGACGATTTTCTTTATGTGTCGACACTGCTTCCCAGTGTCGACATAAGTGTGGTCGACTATCTTTCTCTGTGTCGACACTGATATTCTGAAGTGTCGACACAAATATTCTGAAGTGTCGACACAATTTCTTCAGGTGTCGACATGTGGACTTAGAATATTTTTCTGCATTCTTTAATACTTCTTCACCTGCACATGTCAACTCAAAACAATATCAAATACACCTTGATGTATATCATTGAGCTAAGTTGGGCTTCTTTAAATCAGGTACACATTTTCCAATGTACCCAACAGAGATGTTTCAGCTGATCTGTGTTATGCTATATCTCAGCAAATCCTCTGCTCATTTCTTTCTCAAGAGTAGTAACTTTATATTGCCCAAGTTTCAGAGAGTCATCAAAATGCTTTCTTTGATCAGTCAACATCTGTTTAATCTTACTCAAAATATCAGAAGAGGTGGATGTAGCAGACACAGTAGCAGGAGGAACAAGAGCTGGAGGAGGAGGAGCTTTCCATGGAACAATTTCCTCAATTACTACTGAGCTTTGAGCTCTTGTAGTATGGTCAAAAACAACTTCATCCTCACCAGTGAAGGTGTGAATAAAGAAGTCTAGGTTACTCATGGGAGCATCAATAGGCTCTGGAGAACATTTATCTTCATCTGAAAGTAGAACAGTATCTGGATTTCTTTCTCAGCAGCTGGAGAATTAGCAGAAGGTGACTTGGGAGATTGCACAGGTGATGGAGTAGGTGTTGGGGATGGAGAATGAATAGGAGTGGATTGCTTGGGTTGCTCAGCTGAGGTTGATTTGGGAGATGGTGCAGGAGATGGAGATTATATAGTAGTTTGTACTTTTGGTTGCTCTTCAGCAGGTTCAGAATGGAGTGGAGGTATGGGCTCTTTTGAGGTAAGCTCTTCTATCATCTTGTCTATATCCTCTGCTGTAGATAAGATGGTTTCTTGAACTTGTTCATCTATATGCTACTCTGTTGAGATGGCTGGAAGGGGTGATCTGACTGGAGGAGGAGAGGGAATCCTTACATCTGGAACAGAAGAGACAGGCTCCCCCTCAGTTACTGCACCAGCTGTGCCAGCAATTCCATGAAGAGAGGGAGATGGGGTCCTGTCCTCTAAAGCAGGAGCTTCAGGAGCCTTTGCAGCTTGAGTTGGATTATTTAACTTTACTTCTCACCTCTGAATGGAAGAAATAAAAACCTTCTTCATATGATGAATGGGAGTACCTTTGAAAGTGTCAAATACCTGAAGATTTATCTCATGAAGCATCAAAGATATAATCCTTGCAAAACTAGGAGTCTTGATGCTCTCCCTTATCTTATCAAGATTTATCATTCCAAACTGAAATCTCTTCCTGCACACTATAGCTGTGTGAACAGTAAATAAATCATAAGATATGAACCCTATAGAACCTGTCTTGCACCAGAGGACTTTTCCAATAATGTCTACTAGAAGTTTGCTTTCAGCATTCAAGTCTGGTCTTCTAACAGAAGTAACTTCAGTAGAGATTCCACAGAAACTGTAAGCCCTTTCATTTTCTTCTGTAGTGAGATCATCTTCTTCATCCACAACTGGCATCCTTTGAAGTTGAGATACAATGGGCTTGTTCAATTTAATCTTAATACATTTTACCCTTGACTTTAGGACTTTGCCATTTCTCCTCACCTTGATGTTCTTGAAGAATTCAACCTATGGAAATAAGATTTTGCAATGTTCTTGTAGAACGAATGTCAAACCGGCACTATCGAGGAGTATCACCAGATTCTTGAAGTCGTTCGAAAGTTCAGTGATTCCAGTAACTACTAGCTCACTTCCAACACCTATCTTGGACTATGATGCCATGGATTCTTCAGAAATGGATGTGAGACAGACGGAAGAACGACAGCAAAGAATTGCTATGGTTCAGCGGCAGAAGATGAAAAGGTTTTTCGAGAAAGTGGATTTGAACTCGAGTAGATTTAATGAAATCTAAGATTCTCTATTTATATAAGTCTAGTAATGATGATAATTAAGCCTTAGATTTGGACGGAAATCAAGCGTAAAGCGAAACTGAAGACATTAAAAAATTTCGAAATGTGATATGTCATTTCTCGAGTGGAGACTTAGTTCTCGAGAGATGGATGTTTAGCTCTCGAGAAGTTAAAATTGATTTCTCGAGTGAATTCTTTACTTCTCGAGAAGAAGGTTATTACTCGAGTGAGTAGTACTCGAGTGAGATTTCTTCATTTCTCGAGAAAAAAGGAATTACTCGAGTAGTCAGAAATTACTTCTCGAGAAGTCATTCTATGTCTCGAGAAATGAAGTCCACTTAGAGAAATTTCTAACCTTTTTGACTTTTCCTTGATTTCCGAGCCTAGAAATGATTCCACCTTGTCTATTCTTCCTTGCTGAGCATGCCAAGCTCAGTTTTGAAGAAGTTGAACTTGTCCTCGTCCAGTGGCTTCGTGAAAATATCTGCAACTTGCCTATCTGTTGGAACATACTGCAGATCTACGTCCCCTTGCTCCACATGCTCCCGGATGAAGTGATATCTTAGCTCGATGTGCTTTGTCCGGCTATGCGAGACTGGGTTGTTGGCAATTGCTATTGTGCTGGAGAAGTCACAAAATAGTGGAATGTCTTTGACCTTCATGTTGTAGTCTTCCAGCCGATTCTTTAGCCACAGCAACTGTGCACAACAACTACCGGTAGAAATATATTCAGACTCAGCCGTTGAGATTGTGACACAGTTTTGCTTTTTGCTACTCCATGAAATAAGTCTTCTTCCAAGGAATTGACATGTCCCGGAAGTGCTTTTTCTGTCATCTTTACTACCTGCAAAGTCAGTATCTGAAAAACCAATCAGCTCGCTGTCATTACTTTTTGGGTACCATAAGCCAAGATTCAGTGTACCTTTAAGGTATCTCAAAATCCGCTTTGCAGCAGCGTAGTGAGATTCCTTACAGTTCACTTGGAATCTAGCACAAATACATGTAAAAAACATTATGTCTGGCCTACTGGCAGTAAGGTAGAGCAAGGATCCAACTATGCTTCTGTACTTGGTTTCATCAAAAGGTTTACCTTTCTCATCCTTGTCCAAAGACATGGCTGAACCCATTGGAGTCCTCATAGAGGTTGCACTGCCATTCCGAATTTCTTATTTGAAAGTGAAGGGATAGATACTACTCTAGAGGGGGGGTGAATAGAGTTATCAAATTTTGCACTAGACAAAACTTAATAGTCTACCCAACTCCCTTGGAGTGAAATGCGGAATGAAAAGATTATAGATATAGAATTAACCCTATAGCCTAACACAAGTGTTGTGCACAAACTCAAGCTAACTGTAATTACAGTTAAGGCTTGGAAAACCTAATCAGCAACTAGCAAACCTAGTTATATCTATTCACAGCCACAATGCAGGAATTAAACAAGGCAATCCAGACGACACAAGGAATTTATAGTGGTTCCCCAAACAACTTGGGTACGTCCACTCTTCTACCAACAAGGTAGGAATCCACTCAGGTTTTTGATCAGGTGCCCTGCCACCAACAGGATCTGCTTCAGGTAGATCCAGAAACCCTTTAGACTTTTGATCAGGTGTCTAAAAACCGAACACAGGTTTTTGATCAGGTGCCCTGCAACCAAGGGATACTTTTGAAGGGAGTAATAACCCTGTACAGGAGGGGGAAAGAAGGTTAAGATGTCTTCTCTATTTTACAATAGATTAGAGAAGCACAAAAACTTGCACTGAGCTAGAAAGCTCAAGGAATCAAGGCTCCCCCTGGCTCAAAGAATGTCCAGGTGAAGTCTTGCTTCAGTGCAGAAAACTCTTCAGAAAGATCTGAAGGAAAAACTAGAAGAAGATAATAAATAATAAAATTAGAAATCTTCAAGCAGCTGTCTTCTTCTTCTTCTTCAAAAGAACTCTGAGTCTAAACTTCCTGGAAGCAGGAGAACTCAGGTTGAAGAAGAGCAGAAGAGCTTAACACTTCTCAGTTGGATGAGTATTGCTGAGAGCAGAAAACTTGGTCTTGATGAAGGCTTGAATGCTTAAATGAATAACTGGT
This sequence comes from Platanthera zijinensis, assembly GCA_039513925.1. Classification (NCBI taxonomy): domain Eukaryota; kingdom Viridiplantae; phylum Streptophyta; class Magnoliopsida; order Asparagales; family Orchidaceae; genus Platanthera; species Platanthera zijinensis. Next base: position 247,763,642 of record CM077079.1, on the reverse strand, counting down.
TAGCTAGCTAGCTAGGTTGAATCCTTCTTCAAAGGATCCTTTTTATAGCAGCAACAAGCAACGACTCTCTTCAATTTGAATTGTTTGTCTTCTTCTGAAACTTGAGACCAGGGCTGCAAATATCAAAAGGACAAACAATCTCTGCAGCAAAAACATTCTATAAAAGGAATAAACCTCTTTCGAAGAAGCTGCAGGAAGCAATCTGATAATAAAGTACTAAATAAAGTCACATCAGAAACAAACTCTTTATAGCAGAAGAAAGACTTTTCAGTCTAACGGCTATAAAGGACTGACAGCAGATAAAGTAAAATACAATGTCAGCTAATAAGACAAACAACTTTATCTGAAAAGATTTGACTCAGGCAAAAGGGATGGAGCAGATATTGCCTGGAAATATTATCATAAAACAACTGAAATAACATGCCAGATAATGTATTAATTAATTAAATATAATAAATAAATACAAAATAAAAAGGCAGACAGAAAACGTCGAACGACCCTCGGAGATCGTCGATCGACGCACGGAGATCGTCGAACTATCGGACAGATAGTCGAACGATCCAGATAGTCGAGCTATCAAAGGAGATAGTCGAGCTATCACAACAGATAGTCGAACTATCAGAAGATAGTCGAGCTATCAGATAGTCGACCTACCAACAGATAGTCGAACTATCAAAACGAAACAGATAGTCAAACTATCAATAGATAGTCGAACTATCAAAGACAAACAGATAGTCGAACTATCAACAGATAGTCGAACTATCAGATAGTTGAACTATCAAAGCAGATAGTCGAACTACCGAGCGAAAACAGATAGTCGACCTATCAACAGATAGTCGAACTATCAACGCAGAACAGATAGTCAAACTATCAACAGATAGTCGAGCTATCAACGCTGAACAGATAGTCGAACTATCAACAGATAGTCTAGCTATCAACGCAGAACAGATAGTCGACCTATCAACAGATAGTCGAACTATCAAAAGAAAGCAGATAGTCGATCTATCAACAGATAGTCGAGCTATCAGATAGTTGAACTATCCAAGCAGATAGTCGAACTATCAAAGCACACAGATAGTCGAACTATCAACCGATAGTCGAACTATCCTTGCAGACTGAAAGTCGAACAACTGATAGACGATCGTCGAACAGTTAGTCGACGATAGTCGAGCGGCATTCGACTATAGTCGAACGAAAAACTACTTAACCAAATTCTTCATCTGGAAAAGCGAGGACTCTACAGCTAGACCACTAACCATTGACCATAGATATTTCTTGGGTCAAGGAACAAAAGGAGAAGACTAAACTCAAATCAAACTAGGGTACCAACAATCTCCCCCTATTTGAGTTAAGTCTCTCAAAAACTAAAACATAGAACTAGCTATAGAACAATAAAATTAATACTGGAAATAGATAAACAATTAACAGCAATCAGATAAATAACAGTCAAACAAAATTAAGAGTCTACAGAGTTTGGCTTAGGGTTAGAAGAGCTAGGAACAAAGGAAACTTTCCGCAAAGGATCAATGGCCTCTTTCTTAGACATCTTCAAGTCTTGCATGCCAATAATCTTTAATTCTGCAGCCCTTGGAACACCGGCTTCTGGGTGCTTTTCCATATACTTTGAAGGGTCAAAGACCTCAGGGCTAACCTGGAACTTTTTGAACTCCTTCTTTCTGAATGTAGACATTGTGGTTAATCCAGTAGTGTCCTTTCCTTCAGCTTTTGCTTTCCTGATTTGAGCTGCTCCAACCAATTCGAGAAAACGAGCCATCCTAAAGTTAGGATCAAGCTCAGGACTTTCATAAACTGTCTCAGAAGGAGTATCATCTGGTTCTTTATCTTGATTTACTAGATAAGACAGGGGAGCAGACTTAGCAAAGTTCTTGCTAGAATTTTTAAACAAAATAAACTACTTACCTTTTGAAACAACTTTTTCAGAATGCACTGGCATTGGAGATGAAACCCTTTTCTTTGGAGAAGGAGGAGGGGAAAAAGTTGGTCTTTGATACACAACCTCCTTCACTTGTTCTCTCACTGTATCAGTTCTTTGATAGCCAGAATATGATTTACCTTGAAAACCTTGAGAGATTTTCCTTGAAGAAGACTGAGAAGGAGCAGATTTTGCTGACGGAGCAGAAGGATTAGCAGAAAGGTTGCCAGAGGCTCCTGCACCGGGAGGTGGAGGAGGAGGACCTCTGGGATTCCATCTGGGGGTAGGACTATCATATTTCTTAGATCTCTTTCTCTCTTTTTGTTGGTTCTTGGAGAACCACATCCAATGTTGAAACTCTTTTGACTTGGGGTCAATTCCTTTCAGAATATAATATGGAGTGTCATTATCTCGATTGAGAGGAGGAGGAGCAACATCTTTTCTTTTCTTCTGTGCAGCTTTCTTTTTCTTTGAATTTTCAGATAAATCTGAATCCTCTTCATCTTCAGAGTGAGATGAGGGAGGATTGTCATATGGGTCATAGGCTTCAGAAACAGCCTTTTCCTTTAATTTCAGATCAGCTTTCTCTTTTTCCTCTTCTATGGCATCCTGAGCCAGAAGGAAATCCAAATCAAGTCCTGGGGAATCATCCCAAACAGTTGATTTTTCAACTTGCAAATCCTTTTCTTTCTCTTTTAACAAAGATTGTACTCTTAATTGCCAAGCATCTCTTGCTTTCTCTTCTTGATTTCTAGACACATCTTCTATATCATCTAAAAAGGAATCCAGTTCTGGATCTACTTGAACATCAGGAACATCTGGAGCAGCTTCTGAAACAATTACTATAACCTGAGCAGCTATATCTTCTTTAATATAATCTGTAGATTCATGAACACAAATCTGCTAAATAAGCTAAAATCATTCCTTCTAGGTATTCACAAGCTAACAAATCAATTGACTCGTCAATAAAACGGATGAGTGAATTACCTTCATACTTTACCAACTCCCAGGATTCATCTAGATAGGATGTAATAATCCCTTCTAGGAAACGGGCAACCAAGGGAGTGGTGAGATCTTCTAAGCAAACTTTTACAGCAAATTCAGATAGCATAACTGCATCAGATATTTCTTTGTCAGATAACACTGAAACTGATTCATCTTGAACTGTCATCACTAAATCTGTCACCGCTGGAAGGGAGGCTGGAAGCTCTGAGGCTGGAGGCTCTGAGACATCTTCACAGAACATCTCCCCCTGCCTGATTTCAGTGGGAACTGAAACCAGGCCCCTGGAAGAAGAGGGCTCAGCAGATTTAGAAAGGGATTGGATGGTAGTAGTCAAGGTAGCAATAGAGGAGGCAAGTGGAGCAATTGCCTCTTCAATCATGATTTTGATTGAAGGGGTAATCAACTCCAAAATGCTGGAAATGAATTCTGGGGTTATCTCAAAAGATGATGGAATTGCAGTGGATGGAGATGCAGCAGAGATGGTTGTAGTGTTAGGATGAAAAGTGGTGTGGACTGGATATCGAATTAGAGATGGAGCATGATGTGGATAATGAATAGGGGACTGATGAGGTGTTGGAGTCCTCTCAGATCCTATCAAATCAAAGCTAGGAGCAGATATCCTAGCCAGATGAGAAGGAATGGGAGATGCAGGAGGAGAGGGAAGAACAACCGTGGTTGTTTCTCGAACAGGAGAAGGAGAAAGTCGTACTTCAGCTGAAGTTGATGGAACTGCAACTGAAGCAGACGGAACTGAAGAGGATGGAACTACTTCAGTAGAAGTTGATGGTAATGCAGAAGAAGATAATGGAATAGAATGAGCTGAGCCAGCTTCTACCGGGTGAGGAGCGACTGAATCAGTCCTAGTGCTCTCTGATGTCGCTGGAGCAACCCCTGTGAGAGCGGGCTTCACAAAAGTCCTCTTCCACTTGGAGAACAGATTCGGGTCCATCTTCTTACTCGCATTTATGGTTGTTGCAACGGAGACCAGCAGCTGAGGATACTTTTCCTTCAGGAAAATTCCAATAACCCTGCCTAGGGTAACCTCTTTCCTACTATTCTTTTTCCTTATCAGATCGAACATTACTCCTGCCCAATATATCCTTTTTTGATTAACAATTGCACACATCAGTGCAAATTGTTGCCTTGTAATGTTATCATGAGCAGAGTGCTTCCCAAGGAGCACTTTTCCAACTAACTCAGCAAGAAATTTAATCTTAAAGGGAAAATGACCTTGAGCAGCTTCGTGGGAATGCCCTCCGCATGTCCCAGCTCAGTCAGCATTCTTCCAAACTCTTGAGCATCTTGCTCATAATCTTCTTCGCCATTTATCAAGCCAAATACATCAGTCAAGACGGCTGGAGATAAAACAACCTCTTCTCCGCCAATAGTACCAGTCATCGAATCGTCAGAGGAGGACGAAGTGAAAGCCCATTCCTTAATCTCGGGAATATTTAACTTTATCCTTGTCGACATTAATCTTTCTAGACCTTGATCTCGGCATAACTGAAGAATTTCTACAATCCCTGCTTCACAGCAACTGAATGCGTCAAAATCGACGCTGAAACCTGCATTGAACTTTACAACAGCTAGCACTGCTGAAGAAATCGCCATTGAAGTGCTGGAGAGAGCGCGAGAAAGACGGAGAAGACGAAGGGGACGAAGCGGCAGAAAATCGCAAGCGGGAAGACAGAATGCGAAAAGTCATGCTCCGTCGACGATAAAACAAAAGATCTTTTAACCTAGGTCAACTATCGGCTTTATATTAGACCGGAGATAGTCGATCTATTTAAAAGATACTGGACCCGATGGTCGAACGGCCATTCGACGATCGGTCCAGAAGCAGAGTAGTCGATCAATCGTTCGACTATTTCTGGCTTCTCAAACAACACGCTGTCGTCATCCAGAGATCGACGATAAGCTCGACCTGTTCGATGATCTTCGAACGCCGGTCGACGATCTTCAAACAGATAAGCTATCATTAACCAGTGGTCGACGATAGGCTTGATCCGTTCGATGATCTTTGATCATCGTTCGACGATCTTCAAGCAGGTTTCAACATTGGCAGATATAGTCACACTTAGTCTCTTTCATTTATCATGCCTAGTTGAACTAAAAAGAACAGATGCTTCTGTTCATCTAAGGGCTTGGTGAATATATCACCTCTCTGAAACTCAGTGGATATGAACTCAAGACAAATCTTGTTCTTTTCCACACAATCTCTCAGGAAATGGTGCCGAATCTCAATGTGCTTCGTTCTAGAGTGGTGCACTGGATTTTGTGCAATTGAGATAGCACTGGTACTGTCACACATGATTTTGGTGTTCTTGTGTGAGTAACCATAATCCACAAGCTGGTTTTGAATCCACAGGATCTGTGAACAACAACTAGCAGCTGCTATATATTCAGCCTCTGCAGTTGAAGTTGAGACAGAAGCCTGCTTCTTATAGAACCAAGAGACCAATCTCTCTCCCAGGAACTGACAAGTTCCTGAGGTGCTCTTCCTATCAACTCTGCAACCAGCATAATCAGAATCAGAGTATCCAATTAATTCAAATTCTGACTCAGCTGGGTACCAAAGTCCTAGATTTGGACATCCCTTCAGGTATCTCAGGATTCTCTTGAGAAGAATCAGATGAGATTCCTTGGGGTTGACCTGGAATCTAGCACAAAGGCATGTAGCAAACATTATATCTGGCCTACTTGCAGTTAGATATAATAGGGAACCAACAATGGCTCTATAATTCTTTTGATCAACTGGCTTGCCGTGATCATCAGAATCAATAACTACATTAGTAGCCATAGGTGTAGGCATTGCTGAAGCATCAGCCATCCCAAATTTCTTTACCAATTCCTTGGCATATTTGGATTGGGAGATGAAGATACCATCAGCATCTTGCTTAACTTGGAGACCAAGAAAGTAAGACAGCACACCCATACTACTCATCTCAAACTTAGAGTGCATCAGGTCAGAGAACCTTTTGCAAAGTTTGGGATTAGTGGAGCCAAATATAATATCATCTACATACACCTGAACTAACAGGATTGTGTCCTTGTGATGCTTGACGAAAAGGGTTCTATCAACTACTCCCCTAGTAAAGTTGTGCTCTAAAAGGAAACTAGCTAGAGTCTCATACCAGGCTCTGGGAGCTTGCTTTAGTCCATAAAGAGCTTTCTGCAACTTAAACACATGTGAGGGCTGAGTTGAAGAAACAAACCCTGGTGGTTGTTCAACAAACACCTCTTCCTTAAGCTCACCATTCAGGAATGCACTTTTGACATCCATCTGGAACACCTTAAACTTCATATAGGCTGCATAGGCCAAGAAGATCCTTATTGCTTCTAGCCTTGCAACAGGAGCAAAGGTTTGGTCATAATCTATACCTTCCTCCTATCTGTAGCCCTGAGCTACAAGCCTTGCTTTATTCCTTACAATAATTCCATTTGCATCCAACTTGTTTCTATACACCCACTTGGTACCTATGATCAGTTGGCCTTTAGGTCTTGGAACCAAAGTCCAAACTTTACATCTCTCTAATTGATTGAGTTCCTCTTGCATAGCAATGATCTAGTGGGGATCTAGCTCTGCATCTTTAAAGGTGAGGGGCTCAACCTATGAGAGGAAACAAGCGTGCATCACATCCTGTCTTAGCTGATGTCTTGTTTGAACACCAGCTGATATGTCTCCAATCACTTGAGATGTGGGGTGATCTCTAAGTGTGACAATATCAGCAGGTGGGATGTGATCTTCAGCAACAGTTGGGATTAATTCCTCAGGAGGAATTTGATCTACTGTTGGTGGTACAACAACAGCTTCTGCAATGTCTTCATCACTGTCTGATTCAGTGATCTGAAGAGTTGATAGTTGAAGAATTTCTTGAGTAGCATCAGGTACCTGCAATGAACTAGAGGAAGGAGAATTTTCCTTCTCCTTGTAAAACATCTGAGACTCATCAAAAGATACATGCACAGATTCTTCAATTTTACAGGATGATTTGTTATAAACCCTATAAGCTTTGCTTACTTGGGAATATCCAAGCATGATTCCCATTGAAGCTTTTGCTTCAAACTTTCTAAGGTATTCTTTATTGTTATTATGAATGTAAACTACACAACCAAATACTCTAAAATAATTAATTTTAGGTTTCTTTCCTTTAAGCAACTCATAAGGAGTTTTACACTTAAGCTTGTGTATCAAACTTCTATTCAAGACATAATTGGCTATACTAACAGCTTCTGCCCAATAGGAGAGAGGCATGTTAGCATCTGCCAACAATGTACTAGCAGCTTCAATGAGTGTTCTGTTCTTCCTTTCAACTACCCCATTTTGTTGGGGAGTTCTAGGAGCTGAGAAGCTATGTTTGATACCTTCTCTCTCACAGAATTCTTGCATGAGAAGAGAGTCAAACTCAGTACCATGATCACTTCTGATCAAGGCCACATGAGTAGAGTACTCAGTCTGCACACATAGTAGAAAGTCTGTAAGGGCTTTGAAGTTATCAGCCTTAGTTCTCAAAAAGAAAACCCAACTGAACCTAGAGAAGTCATCTACAATTACTAAGGTGTAATACTTCCCTCCTAAACTCTGTACATTTATTGGGCCAAAAAGGTCCAAATGTAATAGATACAGGATTCTAGGAGAATCACTCTTATTTACTGATTTAAAAGAGTTTTTGGTTTGCTTGCCTAGCTGACAAGCCTTGCATAGGCTCTCCTTCTTGTAGGGGCAAGAAGGTAAACCTCTAACAGGGTTGTGTTTAGATAACCTAGATATATTTTTAAGGTTAATATGACTAAGCCTCTTATGCCACAAAGAATTATTATTAATTGTTACTTCATTAAATAAACAGATTTCAGAGTGAGATGAATTGAAATCTACTAAATAAATATTACCTATTCTAATGCCTACTAAAACAACAATATTATTTAAAGTAATATTACAAGAGGAGTTAGAAAATGAAACCTGGTAGCCAGCATCACATAGCTGGCTGACTGAAATCAAATTGTGCTTTAGTCCTGTCACATATGCAACTCTCTTGAAAGTAACATCTCCAATTGTGATCCTGCCATAGCCTTCTGTCTGACCACAGCTGGAATCTCCAAAGATAACCTTTGGGCCGAGCTTAGCTTTGAATTTTGACAGATGATTTTTATTTCCTGTCATATGCTTGGAGCATCCACTATCCAAATACCACTTATTTTGAGTGATTGGATAGGCCTTCACCTGCATGACATTTATTTAGATAGTGTGGACCCAGGTAACCTTGGGTCCTTTGTTTTTCACATAAGAAAAGCTAGAAATAAATGAAAATGCAGGCTGAGGGTGATAACCTAATGGGTGAGATCTCCTAGGTGGGATTCTCCATGCAGATGATGGGTCAACAAACCTAGGGTTTCTATTTTCATTTAGGTTTCTACGGGTTTGATTATGATTTTGAAAATCATATTGAAAACGTCGATTGACGTTCGACGATGGGCGCTCAGATCGTCGAGCTTCGTTCGACCATTGAGCTTCCGATCGTCGAGCGGTGTTCGACGCTCTTTGCATTTCTTTAAAAAATTTCTTCCTCTTTTCTCTCTTAGCTTCATTTAAAGTTTTATTAACTTGGTTTACTTGCTCAGTGTTCTTCATTCCACTAGCTGAAATGAAGTTCACTGGAGTTGAAAGATTATTTTTAAGAATAACTGGGGGTTCACTGGGAGAAGCTCCTAAGCCTAGTTTGTTATTACCTGACCTAGTGTTAGTCATGCTGGTAATTTCTAATAACTTAAGGCTTCTACCATTAAGTGATTCTTCTAACCTCTTAGACTTAGCTAACTCCATTTTAAGAAATTTAATTTCTTCACTACAAGTAGTGAGATCTTCCTTTAGCTTAATATTTTCTGTAACAATTAATTCTGAGTCAGCTAACTTATTTCTAAGTTCTTTTATCTCCTTTTCTGAGCTAATCAAATCTAAGCATAAAGATTTAAAATCTAATTTAAATTCTTCAGAAGTGAAGTCATAAGAAGATAGTACCTCATCTTCTGTTGGCATTTCTTCTTCTGAATCTGAACTCTCTGCAGCTGAGTGATTGCTGCAGGCATCTATTGCCATCAGGCAAACCTCTTTTGCCTTCTTCTCTTCCTCATCCTCACTGGAGCTAGAGGAGGAAGATTCTTCATCAGAATCACTCCAGGTTTCAGCAATGAAACCTCTCTCCTTTTTCTTGTTCTTGTAGGAGGATGGCTTGGAGTGCTTCCTGTGCTGTTCCTTTTCTTTCCTCTTGTCTTTGTTCTTCTCCTCTGGATACTCTGGTAAGATGTGTCCAGGCTTCCTGCAACCATAACATATAATTTCTTTAGCAGGTGAACGATCATACCTTGGTTTGTCTTCATAGCGTGAAGACTTCTTTCTGAATTCCTTTCTCCCCATCTTGAGAAACCTCTTGGCAAATAATGCCATTAGCTCCTCATTGGATTGGCTGCCTTCAGAGGCATCAGCAGCCTTAAGAGCTAGAGATTGCTCTTTTCTTGTTGGAGTAGGGGTCTTTGCTTCAGCTTCTGCTTCCCTTGTCTTCAACACTTGCTCAAAAGACTTGAGCTTGCCGAGAAGAGCATCAGTGGAGATCTCTGTGGTGCTTCTGGCTTCCTTGATGGGCCAGATCCTTAGATCCCATGTGCTAGGGAAGCACATAAGAATCTTATCATTGACCTCTGTCAATGATATGTCTTTGTCAAGGGCCCTCAGCTCATTGATGATTGAGCTGAGCCTGGTGTACATGGCTTCAACTGATTCAGCATCAGTTTTCTTGAAGTTCTCATATTGTGAGATAAGGTTGGACCTTCTGTCCTTCCTTTCATCAGTTGAACCAGCTACAATCTGGTTCAGTGTATCCCACATAGCTTTTGCTGAAGAGCAGTCAGCTACCTTCTGGAATACCTCATCAGACATTGTCTGAGCCAGAATGTTCATCGCCTTGGCATCTGCTATCTTTGCCTTCTTGTACTCATCGTTGTAATCTGGAGGAGGCACTGCACTCATATCAGATGATGAGGCAGTAGCAGCAGCAGGTGCTCTTGGGGGTCCTGACAAAATAGAAGCAAAGATGCTTTCATCAATAGAATTCATATATAATTTTATCCTTGCCTTCCAGATGCCAAACTTAGCTAAGTTGCATGTTGGAGGTCGGGTGCTAGAATAATCCTTGGACTGGGCCATGATAGTGAATATCTATAAGCTTTGGTATCTATCAGGATCTTGTGACTTAGGTGTTAGCCTATTCAGTCAGTCAACCTTCCTCTGATACCAATTAAAAGTGAAGGGATAGATACTACTCTAGAGGGGGGTGAATAGAGTTATCAAATTTTGCACTAGACAAAACTTAATAGTCTACCCAACTCCCTTGGAGTGAAATGCGGAATGAAAAGATTATAGATATAGAATTAACCCTATAGCCTAACACAAGTGTTGTGCACAAACTCAAGCTAACTGTAATTACAGTTAAGGCTTGGAAAACCTAATCAGCAACTAGCAAACCTAGTTATATCTATTCACAGCCACAATGTAGGAATTAAACAAGGCAATCCCGACGACACAAGGAATTTATAGTGGTTCCCCAAACAACTTGGGTACGTCCACTCTTCTACCAACAAGGTAGGAATCCACTCAGGTTTTTGATCAGGTACCCTGCCACCAACAGGATTTGCTTCAGGTAGATCCAGAAACCCTTTAGACTTTTGATCAGGTGTCTAAAAACCGAACACAGGTTTTTGATCAGGTGCCCTGCAACCAAGGGATACTTTTGAAGGGAGTAATAACCCTGTACAGGAGGGGGAAAGAAGGTTAAGATGTCTTCTCTATTTTACAATAGATTAGAGAAGCACAAAAACTTGCACTGAGCTAGAAAGCTCAAGGAATCAAGGCTCCCCCTGGCTCAAAGAATGTCCAGGTGAAGTCTTGCTTCAGTGCAGAAAACTCTTCAGAAAGATCTGAAGGAAAAACTACAAGAAGATAATAAATAATAAAATTAGAAATCTTCAAGCAGCTGTCTTCTTCTTCTTCTTCTTCAAAAGAACTCTGAGTCTAAACTTCCTGGAAGTAGGAGAACTCAGGTTGAAGAAGAGCAGAAGAGCTTAACACTTCTCAGTTGGATGAGTATTGCTGAGAGCAGAAAACTTGGTCTTGATGAAGGCTTGAATGCTTAAATGAATAACTGGTTAGCTAGCTAGCTAGGTTGAATCCTTCTTCAAAGGATCCTTTTTATAGCAACAACAAGCAACGGCTCTCTTCAATTTGAATTGTTTGTCTTCTTCTAAAACTTGAGACTAGGGCTACAAATATCAAAAAGACAAACAATCTCTGCAGCAAAAACATTCTATAAAAGGAATAAACCTCTTTCGAAGAAGCTGCAGGAAGCAATCTGATAATAAAGTACTAAATAAAGTCACATCAGAAACAAACTCTTTATAGCAGAAGAAAGACTTTTCAGTCTAACGGCTATAAAGGACTGACAGCAGATAAAGTAAAATACAATGTCAGCTAATAAGAAAAACAACTTTATCTGAAAAGATTTGACTCAGGCAAAAGGGATGGAGCAGATATTGCCTGGAAATATTATCATAAAACAACTGAAATAACATGCCAGATAATGTATTAATTAATTAAATATAATAAATAAATACAAAATAAAAAGGCAGACAGAAAACGTCGAACGACCCTCGGAGATCGTCGACTGACGCACGGAGATCGTCGAACTATCGGACAGATAGTCGAACGATCCAGATAGTCGAGCTATCAAAGGAGATAGTCGAGCTATCACAACAGATAGTCGAACTATCAGAAGATAGTCGAGCTATCAGATAGTCGACCTACCAACAGATAGTCGAACTATCAAAACGAAACAGATAGTCGAACTATCAATAGATAGTCGAACTATCAAAGACAAACAGATAGTCGAACTATCAACAGATAGTCGAACTATCAGATAGTTGAACTATCAAAGCAGATAGTCGAACTACCGAGCGAAAACAGATAGTCGACCTATCAACAGATAGTCGAACTATCAACGCAGAACAGATAGTCGAACTATCAACAGATAGTCGAGCTATCAACGCTTAACAGATAGTCGAACTATCAACAGATAGTCGAGCTATCAACGCAGAACAGATAGTCGACCTATCAACAGATAGTCGAACTATCAGAAGAAAGCAGATAGTCGATCTATCAACAGATAGTCGAGCTATCAGATAGTTGAACTATCCAAGCAGATAGTCGAACTATCAAAGCACACAGATAGTCGAACTATCAACCGATAGTCGAACTATCCTCGCAGACTAAAAGTCGAACAACTGATAGACGATCGTCGAATAGTTAGTCGACGATAGTCGAGCGGCGTTCGACTATAGTCGAACGAAAAACTACTTAACCAAATTCTTCATCTGGAAAAGCGAGGACTCTACAGCTAGACCACTAACCATTGACCATAGATATTTCTTGGGTCAAGGAACAAAAGGAGAAGACTAAACTCAAATCAAACTAGGGTACCAACATTATTCAACTCATTGGTGAACTTAGTCTGCGAGATGAAAATTTCATCTTTAGATTGTTTCACCTGAAGTCCTAAGAAATACTTCAGCTCTCCCATACTACTCATTTCAAACTTCCCTTGCATAAGTTTAGAGAACTTCTTGCAGAGGTTATCGTCTGTAGAACAAAAAATGATGTCGTCGACATAGATTTGTACTAGAAAAATCTTGCCTTTAATTTCCCTAAGAAATAATGTCTTATCTATCTTTCCCCTTGTGAACTTGTTCTCAAGGAGAAAACTAGATAGCGTTTCATACCAAGCTCGAGGAGCTTTTTTCAAACCGTACAGCGCTTTAGATAATAGATAAACATAATCAGGAAGATTAGAATCAACGAAACCTGGGGGTTGTTCTATGTACACTTCTTCATTTATGTCACTATTAAGGAAGGCAGACTTCACGTCCATTTGATAGACAGTGAACCCTTTTAGTGTAGCATACGCTAAGAAAAACCTGATTGCCTCCAGCCTAGCCACTAGAGCATATGTCTGGTCGAAGTCGATTCCTTCTTCTTGATGATATCCTTTGGCGACGAGTCTGGCTTTGTTCTTTATGATCATTCCATCTTCGACCATCTTGTTCCTGTAGACCCACTTTGTCCCGATGACATTCTTACCTTTGGGTCTTGGAACAAGTTTCCAGACTTTGCAGCGCTTGAACTAGTTCAGTTCTTCTTCCATGGCCAAAATCCATGATGCGTCTGAGTTTGCTTCCTCAAACTTCTTTGGTTCAACCTGTGAGAGAAAACTTAAATATAAATTTTCATTAGTAGTACCTCTATAAGTTCTGACACAATCCCGGGGATCTCCTATGATTTGGTCCATAGGGTGATCCTTTAGAAGTCTGAGCTCTAGAGTCCTTGCATCTGGAGCTTTAACCACTGGAGTGACTTCATCAACTTGGATTACTTCTTCATCCTGATCATCTACCTCTCCAATAGGGGTTGGAGTGGTGATCTTGATGAACTTTTCGCCTTCATCTTTATTTGGTTCATCCAAGCTAATTTCTTTTAACTTTGTACCTGCATCTTCAATGAGCAGACTAGAAGAGTTGCTTTGCAGCAAGCTCGTCTCATCAAATACAACATCTATTGATTCTTCTACAACCAGAGTTTTTCTATTAAATATCTTGTACGCCTTACTATGGCTACTATAACCTAAAAAATACCTTCAAAACTCTTTTCGCTAAACTTGGTAGTGTGATACTTACCATTGTTAAGCACGAAGCATTTACAACCAAAAATTCTAAAATATGAGACAGTCGGTTTCCTGCCCTTTAGAAGTTCGTAAGGCGTCTTATCATGATTCTTGTTTATGATTGCTTGATTTTGCACGTGGCATATAGTGTTGATGGCTTCAGCTTAGAAGTACTCTGGTAGTGAAGCATCACTCAACATAGTCCTGCAGGCCTCTATGAGTGTTCTATTCCTTCTCTCAGCTACTCCATTTTGCTATGGAGTATGAGGAGAGGAAAACTCATGAAAGATACCTAGGCTTTCACAAAATTCTGTCATGGCCCCAGACTTGAATTTAGTTATATTGTCACTTCTGATCTTGACTACAGAACAATTGTATTCATTCTGGATATGCCTAACAAAATTTGTAAAGACATTGAAGGTATCTGACTTGTGTTTCAGAAAGAACACCTACGCAAAGCATGAGTAGTCATTAATGATAACCAACGTATAATCCTTACCTCCTAAACTTCTAACTTGCATTGGACCGAACAAGTCCATATGAAGTAGATGTAGACATCTATTAGAATCTTTGCCAATAACGCTTTTAAAGGTAGCCCTTGTTTGCTTTCCTTTCACATATGCATGACAAGGTCTATCTTTGACATGCTTGACATTTGGGGTATCACGTACCAAATTTAGTGAAAATAATTTATTAATAGTTTTAAAATTAATATATGCTAATCTCTTGTACCATTGGTCACCGAGAGACGCACTATCTTTTGCTAAAAAGCACACTAGTGTAGAAGAGTCTATACAAATGAAATTTTAAAAAAATACTCCTGCTTCGAGTGCCTGATAGAATCATTTCCATATTATCAACAGACTTTATCAAGCACTTGTCAGCATGGAATTCAACAATGTATCCTTTATCGCATAGTTGGCTTATGCTTATGAGATTGTGTTCCAATCCTTCAACATAAGCTACATCCGAAAAGGATACACTACCGTTAGTGATCATATCGTAGCCTTTAGTGATTCCTTGGTTTGAACCTCCAAAGATGACCTTTGGTCCGTTCAAAACTGGAGAGAAGTTCTGAAGTAGGCTTCTTGTTCCGGTCATGTGCCGAGAGCATCCATTGTCCAAATACCAGATTGGCGTTTTGGTGGCCTTTGGACATACCTGCAATCATAATCAGTTTGCCTTAGGAACCCAAACACGTTTGGGTCCTTGGTCTCGTATTAGAACACTCCCCCTACGAGGATTAGCATTATGAGTGGTCATTCTCATATTGCCAACCTGAGGAGTTACAACAATTCTCAGATTAAACCAGTAATCGATGGCAAAATGACCAATTCTGCCACAACACCAACAGTCGAACCTATTGTATCTTTGCCTTAAGTTCTCCTGCTTGACCTTCTGGGATAGTGGTCTAGCAGGGGTTGCATTCTTAGAGAAGGAGGCTTCATGATGATGACAATCACATGATTTCTTCTCCTTCGCAGGCTTTTCCACAACGAGTTTTACCTTTGGTGCTTTCTTGAAGTTATGACCACGATCATAAGGACCATAGCCCTGAAGAATGATGTTGGGTACATTAAAAAATGTGTACCAGATTTGAAGAAGTCTCATCTTAGTCAATGATATGCATCAATTTTTATTTGATAGATGTTTGAGTTACATTGTGCAGGTTTAAGAATTTGAAGAAATTTTCTAAGTACAAGTGTCGACACTTGTGAAGAAGATGTGTCGACACCCAGGCGACTGTGTCAACACTTATGAAGGACTTGTGTCGACACCCAGAACTTGTGTCGACACTTATGAAGAAGTTGTGTGAAGGATCAAGCGCATACCCAACTGCACCAAAATCCCAGACTGTTGGAGAGGGCGCTACTTAATTTCTTAAATAAGTAGCAAAGCGCCACGGGTCAAGTGAAGGAACGTCGGACCCAACAATCCCCCCTAGCGTCAAGCACAACCCGTCGGCTCAGAGGTGGAGTTACCACATGGCCCACATGGCTCAGAGGTGGGGTTACCACATGTCCACAGCTTGTCTGACCCGCCTGACCCATACAGGTAGAAGGTAAAAATCGGGATTTAATAGCATCCCCCCAGTCTTGAACCCATAACCTCCCTCTGATACCAATTGAAGGATCAAGCGCATACCCAACTGCACCAAAAGCCCGGACTGTTGGAGAGGGCGCTACTTAATTTCTTAAATAATTAGCAAAGCGCCACGGGTCAAGTGAAGGAATGCCGGACCCAACATTGTGTCGACACCCAGAAGCTGTGTTGACACTAATGAAGAAGTTGTGTCGACACTCAAAGCTAAGTCGACACCTAAAGAAGGACCTGTGTCGACACCTAGAATTGTGTCGACACCTGAAGCAGAAGTTGTGTCGACATTTAAGGCTGAAGCTGTGTCGACACTCAGGAGCTATGTCGACACCAGAAGCAGTTGTGTCGACACACTGGACTTGTGTCTACACATCAACACTCAAAGAGCTGTGTCGACACCAGAAGCAATTGTGTCGACACATAGGACTTATGTTGACACACACTCAACGCCTTTTGGACACACTCAACGTTGTCGACACACACTCAATGCCATCTGCCAACAACATCTGTGTCGACACTTGAAGCAGTTGTGTCGACACACAGGACTTGTGTCGACACACACTCAACGCCGTTTGACAGACACTCAACGCCATCTTCCAACAACAGTTGTATCGACACTTGAAGCAGTTGTGTCGACACACAGGACTTGTGTCGACGCACACTCAATGCCGTTTGACAAACACTCAACGCCATCTGTCTGCAACAGATATGTCGAGACAAGAAGTTGTTGTGTCGACACACAGGACTTGTGTCGACATATACAACATAAGAAGTGTCGAGAATCAGAAGTATGACTGTGTCGACACTTGGAGTATTGTGTCGACACCATGAAGACTTGTGTCGACACTTATCCTATATGTGTCGACACATATGAAGCAGTCTGCTGAGTGATTTGTGCTGAGTTGAAATGACTTTGAAGAATCTACTGACATGTCTGGTGACTTGACAGCTGTCATATCCAACCGGTCTAACACCTCTGTCAGAACTGTCAGAAGTTTATTATAAACCGGATCAGCCGGTAACTGTGGAGAAATCTCTATATAAGAGTCAGATCTGTAACAACCAAAAATGATCGATTAAGAAAAAGGAAAAATGAGAGAATTTCTTCAATAAGAACAGGGGAAACCCTTACGAAGGCAGATCCAAAGATGTCTGCAAGTAAGATTCAGATTTCAATCTGAATTTAAGGAAGAAGCTGACTGAAGATCAACTTCAACAACAAGAGAAGATCCGCCTTATTTTGGTTCTATCAAGAAGCTTTGAAAAGCTAAGTCAGGTTGGATCAGAAAGGTCAGTTCATTCAAGAACTGATCAAGAAGGGTACACCAACAGAGAAATCTAGCTGGTGATTGTTTCTATTTCTTAATACATTCAATTTCTTGTAAGATCTATTATTAGATCTGAGTTGTAAGCCTGAAATTATAAAGGCTGAGGTAGGGCTGATAGCCTGAGGTGTAGGACTTGTGGTAAGTCTGAGTTGTAAGGCTAGTTATAAAGGCTGAGTTAGGGCTAAGGCCTGAGGTAGGATTCTGGGGAAGAATCTGAGGTAGGACTTGGTTAATTTTGAGCTATAGGAACCATTTTGGTTCTGAGATTATAAGATCTGCGGATCCGAGCCAGTGGAAGGAAGTTAGGCTGAATCCAGTTATCTACTGGATAAGCGAAGGGGGAAAGTGGATGTACCCATATCTTGGGGAACCACTATAGATCTGGTGTATGCTGTGATGTGTTTTATATTCTTTGTATTGAATAATCTATGTTGAAGATTCATCTAACTGTTAGCCTAAAAAGAATTTAAAAAGGATTAGAACCTATTCACCCCCCCCCCCTTTAGGTGTTTAGGCTCTTGAAATAAAATCTTTCAAATGACTTCTTTATAAGGTGCCTTAAAGACACTCTCACCAAAGTTTCTGGGGCGAGTCCATCCTTGGTAACGAGACTTTGGCTCTACATAAGTAGGCCTAGTGAAGTGGCCGTAGGATGAGTCAAGATCAAACTCATTAGTTGGAAATATGACTTTCTTAAAGATAGTCTGATCTTGAGGGGCCTTCCCCTTTTCTTTGGTTGAGGCCTTCTTGGCGGTCTTATTCTTTCTCTGAGCCTTATTCCTCCTAGAAGATTTATTAAGAGCTTCTACATGGCCTAGCCCAGCACCCTTGGCCTTAGCTGAGAATTCAGCAACGAGAGGAAGGACAGTCTTGGGCTTCGATAAACTTTCAATAAGTTTCTTTTCAGCAGCGAGTTGTTCTTCCAACTCTTTGATGATTTTCTCTTTTAAGTCAAGGTGCCCTAGAGCCTTATTATATTCTTCAATAGTAATATTGAAATTCTCCTTAAGTGAGTCAGTCTTAGCGACTTCCTCTCTCAAGGTGCTCTCTTTAGCTTTTAGAGATTTTATCTGTTTAGCTTGAGTTTTCACGACTCGTCGACATTTGTCGTAAGCCTTGATTAACTCTTTGTACTGGGCCATGAGTTCAGACTCATCGTCAGAAGAGCTGTCCTCATTATCATGCTCAGAAGCTTCGTATTCTGAAAGAGGAGTGTGAGAGTTTACCTCCCCAATAAATTGGGGCTCTTGTTCATCATCTGTCTGATCCATAAGCCCAATATAGGCCTCTTCTTCTTCACTCGACTCAGTTGAGTCAGAGTCACTGAGAGTTTTGCCCTTCTTTGCTATCAGGCTCTTTTCTGTCCTCTTCTTGTTGTATGAGGACTTCTTTTCCTCTCTCTTGCCACCCTCCCTTTTCTTGTGGGGAAAATCAGCAATAACATGACCTGGCTTGTTACAATAATAACAAACTATGTCAGTCGAAATATGTTTGTTGGGTTTAGAATTATACCTGTCATGACTACTTGAGCCTTTCTTTTGTCGATCACCGTCATGTCATGATCTTTTGTGTGATACATCCTTGCCTCTCCATTGCTTCTTCTTATTCAAGAATTTCTTGAACTGTCTTGAGAGCAGTGAGAACTCTCCTTCAGATAGCTCTGAGCCTAAAGTACTTGGCTCAGATGACTCCACTTCACTTTCTTATGGAGCAGGTGCAGGTGAGGCAGCTTTGCACTTCCTTGAACTGTCTGCCTTTAAAGCAACAGACTTTTCCTTTGAAGAGAATTGACTTTTCTCTTCTTCAGGCTTTATGGAGTTTATTTGCAGTTCATAGGACATCAACTTGCCAAATAGATTCTGAGGGTCTATCTCAGCTAGTTTGCCAAATTCCCGGATGGCACAAACTTTGTTGTCCCATTCCTTTGTGAGTGACCTCAGAAACTTGTCATTTAGCTCCCCATTTGTGAAGACCCGGCCATACACTCTTAGGCCGTTTACTATCTTGAAGAAATTCTCAAATGTATCAGCAATGGTATCTTTAGGTCCTTGCCGGAAGGCTTCGTATTTCTGATTCAGGAGGGATCTTCTATCATCCCTTACTTCTTCTATTCATTCCATCAAAGTGAGAAGGGACTGCCACATCTCCTTAGCAGATTGGCAGTGGATCAAGTTCTGCAGCATTGAGTCATCGATTGCACTTGATATTATATTCTTAGCTTTCTTGTCCAAGGAGACAAGTGCAATCTCGTCTTTATCTAGATCTATCAATTTCTTGGGAACTTGCTTTGTTGAATCTATTGTGGAGATAGTCATGGGAATGTAAGGACCTTCTTCAATACTCATGAAGATCCTGGGATCCACAGCTTCCATGAAAAATTTAATCCTTTCTTTCCACATGGGAAAGTTATTCTTTGTGCACAAAGGAAGCTTGGCAAAATCTTTAGCCTTATCCATACTTGGCAAATCTCAAAAGAAAACTGGATAAGGAATTGATCAAGGAGTTAACCTTTTAGTGATCAACCTCCCTCTGATACCAATTGAATGAGTTCAGTTGTCTACCTAAATCACCTAGAGGGGGGTGAATAGGTGAGTTGTGCGTCTTCTTGCGGAATAAAAAATTTAGCGATCTATGCACATATATCAACCAAGCAATCACAGACGACAAAAGATTTATAGTGCTTCCCCAACCTTGGGTACATCCACTTTCCCTCACCGATCTAGCAAACAACTGGACTCGGCTACTCCACTATCTCGGATTGAAAACCAATCCTACGTCTCGGAACCAAGTTCCTATAATCTCGATCCAAGCTGATCTACACTCGGAAGATAAAACTTCCTACAACTCGGAGAGAAATCTCCTACAAGAATTGAATAGAGATAATATTAAAAATACAAACAAATGATCTTCAAATCTTGAAACAATCTGGCTGGATCTTCTTCTTTATAAATTGCGGCTCTGTCAGATTTATTGAAGAAGAACTCACGGCAAGAAAAAGATCTGAAGACTTCTTTTGATTTCACCCGATCGGAACGATGATGGAGAATGAACAACAATCACGATCTGGAAATCAATCTTGGTCTGAATCCTTTGAATCAAAAACCCTAGCTCTTGCACGATGAAGATCGACAACATCGACGGCTTTCATTTTGGAGAGAGAGAGAAAGATTCAGAGAACTTAGAAAAATTATGACGGCATGAAAATCCTTCTTATTAGGGTTAGTTGGTTGACAAGATCTTATATAAGATCTCCCTAACGGTCATAATTAATCTTAATGACGTACACGTGGACCAATCACATCATGTGATTTTAAAATCCCGTTAATTCTAGACTTAACATAAATTCTGCAAAACTGAACTGCATTTCTCGAGTGAAGAAGTATTTCTTGAGAAGTAAAGTTATTACTCGAGAAGAGAAATGAAGATTACTCGAGAAAAATTTTTCTGAAATTACTTGAGAAGAAGAATGTATTACTCGAGTACAAGATGGGTTCTCGAGAAGTCAATTTGAATTACTCAAGAAGAAGTCTAACAGAAAGTATTCAAGACAGAAGAATTATTTCTCAAGTACAAAGGAATTACTCGAGAAGTAGAATGATACTTCTCGAGAACAAAGACTTAGAAAAATATTTCTGATTCTGAAAGAAAGTTACTAGAGAACAAGAAATGATTTCTCGAGAGAAAAGGAACTTCTCGAGAACAAGGTATAGGATTTCTCGAGAGAAAAGGAACTTCTCGAGAACTATACTTAGAAATTTTCTGAGATAAAAATCTGAATACTCGAGAGGTAGAGATAAAGTCTACTCGAGTGGTAAACCTAGTTACTCGAGAACTAAAGTAATACTACTTGAGAACTAAATTTTGTACTCGAGTAATAAGACTAATTACTCGAAAACTTTTACTTATACTACTCGAGAACTAACAATTTACTCGAGTAATGGACTTAGAGAATTTCTGACTTCCAGAAAGTTTTCCTTCTTGAATCCAATCATCATCAACACTTCATCCATTGATCCAAGTGCTTGAATATGAAGTGCATCCCAATAGAGAGGCTACACATGAGTCAATACCTTGGATCACACAATGATGAATTATATTGTATGGTCCTATGTTTATGACCCACTGTAGACTGACATTAGTCTACACTTAGCAATAGTGTCCTACAAACACATAACTAAATAGAAGATCAAATACAACTTAATTCATCTTAGTTCAAGGGTGAATTCATGCAAATCTGGGTTATTGTGGATGCAATACCCAACACAACTACCTCCGAGCTGTAAGCTCAAATACAATAATTGCCTCGAGGCAGCGCGCTCAGCTACAAAACCTTCCTCCAGGCAGCCTGCTCAGATGTAGCAACTGCCTCCAGGCAGCATGCAAAGCTATACCAACTACCTCTGGGTTGTACGCTCAAATATAACAACTGTATCTGGGCAGCTCGCTCCATAATAATAACTTCCTCCAAGCAGCATGCTCATCTACATCACATGCTTCCTAGAACCGCGCTCCAATTATATCAATCCCCTTAGGACAAAACACATATGATCACACAAACCATATATGGTGTCAACCTAGAGTAACATGCTCATTCGCAACCAGTAGAAAAGGACAAACGTCCCACCATGTTAAAATGTGAGCAAACTTTCAACATCAAACAATGAGTCCATAAGAACTAGCACAAAAGAACGGTCTAGTTGCTCAGACACTGACTAATGATACTAGAGTTGATAAATTTTGGGTATTACAAATCTCCCCCACTAAAATAATTTCGTCCCGAAATTACATATTGCAGGAAAATGAAAGAGTATCAATACTATGAAAGTATACCACAAATAAAAAGCTAGGAAAACTCCGCCTTCATGGTTTGTTCCCGCTCCCATGACCGCTCCTCTCAGCCACAATTGTCGCAACGGACCTTGACCATCTTGATAGAATAATTCCAGTTGCTTGACTTCCGAGTCTTCAATACGAATGAGCTTAATCTTCGTTGTCAACCCACCATCAATTGGTATCTGACCCTCCGCAATCACCTGCGTAGGATCTTGCACTGCCTTTCGCAATACAGATATGTTGAATACGTCACGTAGACCACTAAGCTCTATTGAAATCTTCAAACGATAAGCGGCTTCACCAACGCGCTCCAAAACCTCAAACGGCCCAAGGTATCTCGGACTTAGCTTTTTCAGTCGTCGAATCCTTGACACACCCTTGAACGGTTTGATCTTCAGGTAAACCCGATCGCCCACAGTGAACTCAACATTTTTGTGTTTGGCATTGTAATATTTAGCCTGTCTATCCAGCGCTATCGTCTGCCGCTCTATGATTGTCTGAATAATAGAAGTCGCATCCTCAACTTCCTTTCGCTTATACAACTTTGACTCGCCCATCTCCAACCATGACAACGGAGTACGACACTTTCTACCATATAGGGCCTCAAAGGGAACCGTTTGAATGCTTGTCTGGTAGCTATTATTATAAGCGAATTCGATCATATACAAATGATCTTCCCACTTTTTCCTGAAGTCTAAAACACACATACAAAGCATGTCCTCCATCTTTCTGTTTAACCTTTTGGTTTGACCATCCGTCTGCGGATGAAAGGCCGTACTGAACTTCAGCTTGATGCCCAATAGTTGATGTACCAACCTCCAGTCATCAGACGTGAAGCGCCCATCTCGGTCACTTACGATGATACGGGGAAAACCATGCATTCGTACAATATTATCCACATACAATTTTGCTAGTTTCTCCACCGAATCATCTTTCCTATTCGGGATGAAGTGCGACACTTTTGTCAAATGATCAACAATCACCCAGATAACATCGTTTCCGCTCTGCGATCTCGGCAAACCATGCATGAAATCCATGGATATATCGTCGAACTTCCATTTCGGTATAGGCAAAGACTTCAAAAATCCACTAGGATTATGACATTCGCCTTTCACCATGGCACAGGTCTGACACTTTGCTACATATAGTGTTATGTCCTTCAGACCTGGCCACCAAAACAACTTTTTCATGTCTTTATTCATCTTCGTGCTCCATGGGTGAATCAAGTACTTGGTATAATGCATCTCGTACATTAATTCTTCTCATAATTTACCCACCTTTGGGATGCACAAATGACTATCTTTCCACAACAACCCATTTTCAACAGTAAACTGGGTATTTGACCCTTCCAAAGACTCAGTCATGTAGCATTTCATGATGTCATCCAAATCCAAAGCCTGTCGAATCCGATCAGTGAGGTCATATTATACCTCTATCCAACTCAAATGTGCTTCAGCACTCGACCTCCTATCAACGCAAGAGATCTCTAAGGCCTCCAAATCTCGAACAAAACATTCGTCATGCATCACTAACCAATTGGCATGTGTGGGAGCTCTGCGACTTAACGCATCTGCAACCACATTACCTTTGTCAGGGACATAATGTATCTTGAAGGTGTAGTCCCCAAGAAACTCCATCCACCTTCGCTGATGTATATTTAAGTCCTTCTGATCTAGTAGATACTTCAAGCTCTTATGGTATGTGTAAATGTCGACCTTCATTCCGTACAGATAGTGCCTCCAGATCTTTAGCGCGAATATCATAGCCGCCAATTCCAAGTCATGGACCGAATAATTCCTCTCATGCACCTTCAACTAGCGCAAACCATAAGCTATTACTCTCCCATGCTATAATAAAATGCAGCCTAAGCCGCTGCCTGAAGCGTCACTGTAGATCTCAAAGCCTTCTGTCCCACATGGCGAGCATAGAATAGACACCGTGGTCAAAAGAATTTTCAATTCTTCGAAAGCTTGAGTGCACGCTGGCAACCAAACAAACTTCTGATCCTTCCTTATCATGGTTGTGAGGGTTAAATCTATCCACGAGAAGTTCTTCACGATGCCTGCAGTAGCTGGTAAGTCAAAGAAAACTTCGGACTTCCGCCACAGAAGACAATACAGGCCACTCCCGAATTGAAGCAACTTTTGCCGGATCCACCGCTATACCCTCACCACTAAAAATATGACCAAAGAATGCCACCGAAGACATCCAAAACTCACACTTGGAGAACTTGGCATATAACTAATTACTCATCAAGGTCTCCAAAACAATATGTAAGTTCTCTATATGATCATCCTAGGACTGGGAGTATACCAGGATATCATTGATGAACACTATCACGAACTGATCCAAATACTCCTTGAACGTCATGTTCATTAAGTACATAAACACGGATGTCACATTCGTCAGCCCGAAAGACATGACAGTGAACTCATAATGCCCATAACATGTACTGAATGCCATCTTGGGAATATCACTTTCCCTGATTCTCAGCTGATAATATCTAGATTTCAAGTCTAGCTTCAAATACACAATCGACCCAACTAACTAGTCGAACAGATCATCGATCCTCGGAATTGGGTACTTGTTCTTCTTTGTTAGCTTATTGAGTTCTTGATAGTCGATACACAGTCGAAGACTTACATCCTTCTTCTTCACGAAGAAGACCGGGGCGCTCCAAGGTGACGAACTACCCCTGCTTTATCAGCTCTTGAAGTTGTGCCATCAATTCCGCCATCTCTCTTGGTGCTAAGCGATAAGGAGACCGTGACACCGGCTTGGCACCTGGCACTAACTCAATGGATCACTCGATCTCTCTCTGATACGGGTCTCCAGGGAGATATTCGGGAAAACATCGACAAACTCCGACACTATAAGAATACCATCCAAGTCAAGCTTGGGCTTCTTTGCCTCTAAAAGAGTGAAGAACAACTTTGCACTCTCATGAACTGCTTTAACTACTTGGAAAGAAGACATCAACATCTTGCTCAATCCCTTCATACTAGAGAAAGTAGTTTCTTGTCTTGTATTTAACCCCAATTTAACAGTATTCGAACTACAATCGATGTACACACACTGTTCCAAGATCCAATCCAAGCCGAAGATCACGTCAAACTCTACTATCGATAATAGTGATGCTTCCAGTTCAAATGTTTGACTTCCTATCAGCACTTTAACATGACATACTCTATCCGCACGCATCGAACACCCATTAAGTAGCAGCACATCTAATCTATCCTTAGCTACAGAAGAGGGCACTCCGATACATGACACAAAGTTCTCAGATAGGAAAGAGTGTAAAGCTCCTATATCAAACAGTGCTCGAGCCAGATAGGCCATAACCATGACAAAGCCTAAAACACGACAGTCATACGACCAAAGCATAATACGCAAGGTATGCAAAGTATTATGGATAAAATCTAACACATACCCGTCACCACATCGCCCTGATTGATGTCCTACTGTTGGCTAAGGTTGTAGACTCTTGGTTGGACTGGAGCTTGATGGGATGCGGTTTACTCCACCGCCTTCCCTTTATCAGCATATGCTGCTCCTGCCTTCTGCTCTGATTTGCCACTCCAACAGTTGTGGGCTATATGCCCTCGGTTTGCCACAGTTATAATGTGAGAAGTAGCGAACAAACGACTAAAGTAGCGAACAAATGACTAAAAAACAAGCCGGAAATTTGAATAATTGAAAATTTTATTATCCAAAAAGATATCATTTACAAAGGTATGGCCTCCCTTTTATAGAATGGAGGAGAGAAGAGAGAGTACAAACAAACAATGTGGGACTAAAGCTATACAACAAATCTGGGCGGCTAGAACAACAGACCGAAACAGGCCGCGCGGTTAGACAATGTTCTAACCGCTCCGCAATACCAGAAGAAAGAGAGAGATGCGGTAGGAGACCGCTAGACCGCCAGGTTTCCAAGCCGCCAGAGATAAACCGCAAGACCGCTGGACTACACACAGCAACAGCCTGGATATCAAACAGCTGGAGAGTAACCGCCAGACCGTGCAGTCTACAACCCGCCAGGCTCAAACCGCCAGACCGCCCGGTCTCATACTCCAACACTCCCCCACAAGCTGGAGCATAGATATCAATCATGCCCAGGTTGTCACAAATGTGGAAGAAGGAAGTAGAAATCGGCTTGGTGAAGATATCTGCCAACTCTTTGTCAAAGGTGACGAACGAAGTGCAAATCTGTCTCTTCAAGACCTCTTCTCGGATGAAATGGTAGTCGACTTCTATATGTTTCGTTCTCTCATGGAAGACCGGATTTTTGGATATGTATATAGCGGCCTTGTTGTCACAGAATATAGGCAGAGGATAGTCGTAGACCTCTCCTAGGTCAAGCATGAGAGCCCGCAACCATTTTAACTCACACGTGGTTGACGCCATACTCCGATATTCGGCTTCTGCACTGGACCTTGAGACAACAGACTGCTTCTTGCTCTTCCAACTCACAAGATTACCTCCAACAAATGTGCAAAAGCCTGATGTAGATTTACGGTCACCTTTATCATCTGCATAGCTTGAGTCTGAGTAGGCTTCAACTCTTAGATTACCATTCTTTTGAAAGAGTAGCCCTTTTCCTGGTGCTGCTTTGACATACTCTAGTATCTTCAAGGAAGACTGAAGATGACATTCCCTGGGAGCTTGCATGAACTGACTGACCTTGCCTACAGCATAGGCGATGTCGGGTCTGGTCACCGTGAGATAAATGAGTTTGCCCACCAGACGTCTATACCTCGTGGCATCGGATATAAGAGGTGAGTCATCTGTCCATGTTTTGTCCTCTCAAGTGGCCATGGGATACCGAGCCGGTTTGGCACCGGTCAATCCTGCCTCTTGTAGAAGATCAAGAGCATACTTCCGCTGGGAGAGAAGCAACGAGTCGGGCTTCCGAGAGATTTCTATCCCCAAAAAATATTTCGGGGAGCCCATATCCTTCGTGATTAGGTGTTGACGGAGGTGTTTCTTTGTCAAGTCCACCCCAGCCTGGTCATCGCCGATAAGAAGAATATCATCCACATACACCGCCAAAACCACAAGGCCCGATGCGGTTTTGCGAATAAACAATGAGTGATCGGCCGAACTTCTTGTAAAGCCAATGGCAACCACAATGCCACTAAACTTGTCAAACCATGCCCGTGGGCTCTGTTTTAGGCCGTAGATGGCCTTCTTCAACTGGCATACTCGTGTCTCCCCCTGAGCAACATACCCAAGAGGTTGCTCCATGTAGACGTCCTCCTGAAGATCCCCATAGAGAAAAGCATTCTTGACATCAAGCTGGGAAATAGCCCACTCCCTGTTGACAGCCACAGAAAGAAGAACCCGGATGGTACTGAGGCGAGCAACCGGGGAGAAAGTATCAAAATAGTCAACTCCATAAGTCTGAGTAAAGCCTTTGGCCACCAGCCGGGCTTTGTAACTATCCACAGTGCCGTCTGGGCGAAACTTCACAACGAACACCCAGCGGCAGCCAACCACATCAGTACCTACCAGTGGAGGAACAAGGGTCAAGGTACCCCTTTCAGTAAGAGTGGCGATTTCCTCATCCATGGCAGATTTCCAATGAGAAATAACAAGAGCCTCCTGGTAAGTGCGGGGAGTGGTAATAGCTGAGATAGCCAAAGCAAAGCACCTGTGAGAAGGAGTAAACCGATCATAGGAAACAACAGCCGCAAGCGGGTGTTGGGTATACGCTCGTACCCCTTTGCGAAGAGCAATGGGAAGATCTATGTCGTCTCGTGCCTCAGGGACCGGAGTGTCCGTGGCGGAGAAAGCTGGCCCGGGACTAGAGAGAGACGGCTGCGGATAAGAAGGAGGGGGTATAATAGAGAGAGGAGGAGACGGAGGAGGAGATGATATAGGAGGGGAGACGTCGATATGCGTGGAAGGAACACAGAGAGTTGGTGGAGAGTCAGAGACAGCAGGAGGAAGCGAGGATTGAGAAGAAAAGTAGGATGCATTTTTTAAGAAGGTGACGTCCGCGGAAACAAACTGTTTGCACAGAACGGGTTCAAAGCAACAATAACCTTTTTGAGTGGTCGAGTATCCCAAAAAGACACATTTTGTAGAACAGGGGGAAAGCTTGTTACGGGTAGCAGACGGAGCATGCACAAAAGCCGTACACCCAAAGATACAGAGAGTAAGAGAAAAGGGTTCCTTGACCGGGTAGAGAATGGAGAAGGGGGTTTTGCCGTGGAGAACCGAAGAGGGAATGCGATTGATGAGATAGCAGACAAGAAGAACAGTATAGCCCCAGTAGGAGCGAGGCACCTGCATCTGCATCATTAGAGTGCGAGCGATATCGAGGAGATGACGGTTTTTACGCTCCGCCACCCCATTTTTCTAGGAGGTGTAAACACAGCTGGTCTGATGAATAAGACCATGTTGCATACAAAAAGACGAAAACTCATGACTGAAATACTCTTTAGCATTATCAGAGCGTAGTACTTTAATAGAAATATCAAACTGAGTTTTAATCATATTATAAAAGGATTGCCATACAGATAAGAGTTCAGAGCGATCTTTTAATAGATACACCCAAGTACATCTAGAGAAATCATCAATAAAAGTTACAAAGTAAGAACTACCCCGACCAACGGTGAGAGTAGGAGCATGACCCCAGACATAAGAATGAATGAGATCAAAAGGGCGGGAGGAACCACGGCCTTGCTTCAGCGGAAAGGAGGAGCGGTGATGTTTGCCAAGCTGACACGCATCACAGTTGAGCGGAGGACTGGTCTGAGGTAAGTGGGGAAGTGGCTGACGAAGAATCCGAGGAGGAGGATGTCCAAGGCGAAGATGCCATTGAAGCAGATCGGTAGACGAGGAAGAGAAGGCGGAGAAAGCGGAAACATTGTCGAGAAAGTAGAGGCCGCCGCTCTCAGTCCCAGTAGCAATCGTCCGTTGGGTCCTTGGGTCCTGAAAACAACAAGAAGTAGGAGTAAGTAATACAGAGCACTGAAGTTGCTTGCATAAAGTAGTAACTGATAGCAAATTGCAAGGGAACTTCGGGACATAGAGAGTGTTTGCTAAGCGAAGCGACGGGGTGACTTGAACCATGCCCGTCCCGTGAACCGGGGAAGGCAAACCATCCGCAACAAGAACCGGGGGTAACCGATCATGCGTTTCTAGGAGAGAGAAGCAGTGAGGGTTTTCGGTCATGTGATTTGTAGCACCAGAGTCAATCAACCATTTACCTTGGGTAACGACGTGTGCACTACCTGAGGTCGTGGCCACAGAAGCAGATGGCCGAGAGGAGGTGGAGGTTGAGGAAGAAGTATCACCGGAGGGACGAAGATGAGGATGTTTCTGTCAGCATCGGCCAACAGAGTGGCCGGTACGACCACAGTGAGAGAAGAGGAACCATGACGGACCGCGCGTGCCAGACTGGCTGCGGCCACTATTGCCACCCTGCTGAACTTGGTGAGCATATGAGTCCTGTGGAGGAGGGGAGGACAATAGAGGACGCTGGAGCAGCGAAGTAACAGCGGCGATGCGAGCCGCGGTGGCATCCAAGGTGGGAGACTCTGCTTCTCCCAAGATCTGCTGGCGGATCATATCAAAAGACTCAGGGAGCCGTAGAAGATAACAAACAACCAGGAGTTCCTGGAAGTGTTTGTGCTGCTCGGCCAAGTCCGCGGAGAAAGGGCGATTCTGGAGGATTTCGGCGGCAAGAGCCTGAACTTGCTGATAAGCCGCAGCAGGAGACATGGAAGGGCGAGCGAAGAGATTCGCATAGAGAGTATAAATGCGGGATGTATGGGCCCCCTTCGAGTAGAGAGCAGCAAGGTGAAGCCATGCAGTCTTGACCGTCTCATCATGGCGTATGACAGGAAGGCATTCATCGGAGAGGCTTTTAGGCAACTAAGTGCGGACAAGCGCATCACTTGCATCCCAGTCATCAAATTGATTAGAGTCTGGAGGAGGAGGGTCATCGGTGAGGTGATGACGTTTGCGCTGAGAGCGAAAGAGAAAGGTGAAAGAAACGCTCCAATCCGGATAGTTTGAGCCAACAAGTTTAGAAACCGTGCTAAGGTTTCCAGAGGGAGTAGGAGGCGGAGCCGGAGTGGCGATAGGAGTGGTGGTAGTTGAGGTTTCAGAAAGGGCCATAGGAGAAATCAACGAGAAGCCGCGCGGTTAGAATACAAGCCGCGCGGATAGGAAGAAGAAGAGCTGCAGCGGTCACGATGTCAGACACCAGCGGCCAGAAAAGCCACGACCAAGCCATAGATCCAAGCAGGGAAAGAAGTCGAACGGCTAGAATATAGCCCGTGCGAACAGAAGTGAGGAACAAACAAGACAAATAAGGCAGCAGGTCGTGACGAACAAAGTAACAGGTCGCGGCGACCTAAAGGCAGGGAAAAGGAGGCCGTGCGGACAGGGCGCAAGCAGGCGGAAGAGACAAACCGCGAGAATAGGTCGCTGAGAGGTCTAAGTTGTTAGCCTAAATCACCTAGAGGGGGGTGAATAGGTGAAATGCGTGTCAAATGCGGAATTAAAAAATTAACACAGCACACATCAAGCAATCACAGACGACAAGAGATTTATAGTGGTTCCCCAACCTTGGGTACGTCCACTTTCCTCACCGATCTAGCAAATCACTAGACTCGGCTACTCCACTATCTCGAATTGAAAACAATCCTACACCTCGGAACCACGTTCCTACAAAACTCGATCCAACTGGATCTACAAAACTCGAAAGAAAGATCTTCCTACAAATCTCGGAGAAAAACTCCTACAAAGAAATTTTGGTTTGAGAATAAAAATTCAAAATAACAAATTTCAGATCTTGATCTTTGACAGTCTTCTTCTTTAGGAACTTCGGCTTGATCAGAAAAGGTTGAAGATGACTTGAGAGAGATCCACAAATCTGAAAACTAGAACCACCTCGATCGAGAAGATAGATCTGAAATCTTTGAGGCTCGGCGAGATCGAGTGATTCACTTTTGTCTGGATCACTGGAGAAATAGTCGTTGAAGACGGAGATCGACGATCCAGAATTTCTTCCGTGAACAACAATGGCGGCGGCGGCGTGAGAATTAGGGTTCACGAAATTTTCTCTTTCTTAAAGAGAATATCTCTGTAATCTTGTTAATTAGTCAATTCTGAAATGACCTTTTTATAGGTGGACTCCAACGGTCATAATCTTAATTAAGGATGACACGTGGACCAATCAGAAATGACGGATTCAAAAATACTTAAGGCGAATTCGAACTTAGAAGAATTCTGGAATAGAGAACTGCTATACTCGAGTAAGAGAAGATATACTCGAGTATGGGAATTTAGATACTCGAGTGACAAAGAGAAATATACTCGAGTAAGGGAAGAGAAATTTACTGAGTGAAAGATGAACTACTCGAGTATCAGAAGAGATATACTCGAGTATCAGAAATATATACTCGAGTATCAGAAATATATACTCGAGTGAAAGAAAGATATACTCGAGTGAAAGGAAGATATACTCGAGTATCAGAATATGTATCCGGGAAACATTCACTTACTCGAGTATCAAAGTCAATTACTCGAGTATTAAAACAACTTACTCGAGTATCAGAATACTTACTCGAGTATGACTACTTGAACTTGCAGAAAAGAGAAGAAAAAAGATCTACTCGAGTATGATACATGATTTACTCGAGTGATTAAGTTACTTACTCGAGTATGAAAACAACTTACTCGAGTGACTAACTAACTACTCGAGTATAGAAATATATACACGAGTATTCAGACCCTACTCGAGTAAGTCTAACTGATTACTCGAGTATGTCTAACTAACTACTCGAGTATGTCTAACTAGCTACTCGAGTATTAAGTCTGATACTCGAGTATAACAAAGGGGTTACTCGAGTATTTTGGACTTAGACATTTTTCTGAGGAAATTAGCTCCAATGCTTCTGTCCATCAATCCAAGTGCATATAGGAAGTGTATCCCAATAGAGAGGCTATACATGGGCCAACACTTTGGATCACACAATGAGGGATTACATTGTATGGTCCTATGTTTGGTGACCCATTATAGACTGACATTGGTCTACACTTGGCATTAAGGACCTGCACACATACAACTTAAACACAGCATCAAATACACCTTAATTCATCTTAGTTCAAGGTCTGACCTCCTACAAATCTGAGGTATTGTGGAGACAAATCCCAACAATCTCCCCCTATTTGTAGATGTCAGCATCCTCTATACTAAGGTGAATTATACAGAGTAAAAAGAACAATGCACATATACTTGAAAAGCAAGACATAAGCTAAAGCAGGTTAATTAATGAAATAGCCATAACCAGAATTAAATATATATATATATATAAATGTTTTAAGCACAGAAACAAAGGTCCAATTCCAAATTCTCAGTTCAACTCAAGATGGGGCATCCTTGTGCATCCTTTCTCTTTTCAGGTCTTGCCTCTCTAGGTAGCTGAAAGGTTTTGGAAAGAAGTCCTGGGCCTAGGAGGAGCAGCTGGGTTGTTATGCCCCCAATTTCTGTCATGTAGCCTGATCTTTATCTGAGATGCTTCATAGGCTTTCCACTCTGAATAACTGTAGTAATTATCTCTGTTCTCCCCAAGATCAGTCACTAACCTCAAAGTATCAAGAATTAGGGACTTAGAGGTAGGACTCCATACTTGAGCATGAACAATAGGTGGTCTACCTTCAGGAGCTGGCTCTTTCCTTGGTGCAGAACGGCTGGCAGAAGCGCCGTCACCATATTTTCTTTTCCTCTTAGAAGGGCCTTGAGAACTGGAAGGAAAATCATCTTGCCATGCTTCAGAATAGGATAGGGGAGGCTCAGTCACATTACCCTCAGATCTAGGTGAGAAAGCTGGCATACTTTCAGGAATGGCTGCCTGGTCTGGAGCATCTGCAGGAGGTTGAGCTTCAAGAGGATTCAAGAAGTGTGGAATGATGGCTGGGTTGAGCTGGGCATTAGGGAAATTCATGTTGTGCAGCCAAACAGCAGTATCATAGGTATAGAATTTTACAGACTGGAGCTGGGAGAGAATTTCTGCTTTCATTTCTTTTACCAGACCATCCACAGTAGCTTGAGCTTGGAGAGATAGTTTGTCAACTTGTTCTTTTATAACTGCTTGAGCTTGTTCAGATAGTTTTTCCACTTGTTCTTTTACTGTCTTCTCCCCCTTGGTGATATCTACAGATAGCTGAGCTATAGCTTCATCTCTGAACTTGCCAACTTCTTCACAAATTTTCATAAGATTGGCATCAGCATTCTTATCCAAATGGATCTGATTATATGCAACAGTTTCTTGCTGATTTCTCAGTTCTCCTATGCTTGAGATAGTGTGATCTATGGCCTTGCCACCTAGCTGGAACAATCTTTTTAGTTCATCAGTATTTGCCTGGATTTCTGCAAAGCCTCTACTCATCTCTTGTTCAAGAGTAGTGACTTTGTTATTGACTGATGCTAGAGATTCATCAAAATAGTTTCTCTGTGCAAGGAGCAACTGTGCAATCTAACTTACCAAATCTGAAGAAGAGGGTGCTGAGGGTGGTGCAGGAATTGAAGGAGCAGGAGGAGGAGCAGTCCAAGGAGGAATTTCTGTTAGGACCACTGAGCTGACAGCCCTTTTGAAGGGTTCTATTACAACAGCTTCTTCTGGATTGAGGAAGGATGGCAGGGAGAAATCCAAAGTCCTCAGAGGTGCCTCCAGAGGATCTGGAGACATTTCCGCATCATCAGACAAGATAACATGATCAGATTTGGTTGGCTCACTATCAGCAGACTTGGCAGGAGACTGTAATGGAGATTTGGCAGGAGACTTGGCAGTTGAAACATTCTGAAAAAGAGGATCATCTGAGTTTAGCTCGTCAATGAATCAGTTGATGTCTTCAGCTGTAGACAGTAGGTGAGCTGTATCTGAAATTTCAGATTCAGGAATTGCTGATTGAAGATGAGCTGGAGTAGGAGAAACTGGAGGAGTAGCAACTCTGACTTCTTCTTGTGCTGGAATCACTGATTCAGAAGAAACTTTAAGCGGAGAAAGAGAAGAGGCAGGCTCCCCCTCAACTAAGGCACCAGAGGTAGCAATAGTTTGATGTAGAGGAGGAGATGGGATCCTGTGTTCAGGTAAGCTGCTGTCTTGTTGTAGTTCTGAGATGGCATCAGCCTTTGAGGCTTGGGCAGGGTTCAGGATCTTGAGGTCATACCTCTGAATGGAAGAGATAGAAACTTTCTTCATGTGGTGAAGAGGAGTCCCGTTAGAGAAGTCAAACACTATAGGATTGATCTCATGGAGGAGGAGGGAGATAATCCTAGCAAAACTGGGATGTTTGACGCTTTCTCGGATCTTATCCAGTATCATCATTCCGAATTGGAATTTCTTCCTGCAGACAATAGATTGCATAACGTCGAATAGATTTTGGGATACATCTCTAATGGAGTAAGTCTTGCACCATAGGATTTTGGCAATGATGTCAACGAGAAACTTCCCTTCTGAATTGAACAAGGATCGATTCAAGGTTGCACCTCCACCTTCAGGATCTCGACCACAGAATAGAGAGGTGCGGTCGGCATCTGCCTTGTCTAAGTCATCTTCTTCGTCGACCACTGGCATCCGAAGCAGAGTGGCGACTGAGGTTTTATCTAACCGAATTTCAACTCCCCTTACCTTGGATTTCAGAACGGTGCCATTGTGTCTAACCTTCAGATTTTTGTAGAACTCTTCAACATCAGGAAGCAAGAGGCGGCAGGGTTCTTGAAGAACGAAGGTCAATCCGGCCGTATCCAGGAGAATCAGTAGGTTCTTGAAGTCATCCGAAATATCTTCAATGCCATCTGTCACTAATTCAGAGCCGATTCCAAACTTGGAGGAGGGAGGAGCCATCAGCGATTCGGAAAACTTGCAGCGAAGGAAGACGAAGAACAGGAGTCGGGAATACGAAAAGTCGGCGGCTACTCGAGTGAATGAGAAGTGGAAAGGACTTTTTCGTTTTGAATATATATATAAATAATCCTAATTAGGTTTAGAGAGAATTAAGTATAATGACATACCTGAACGAGGCGGCAATTTGCTGGGTGCGAGTAGAAATTTTGAAAATCAAAAGGAATCCGAGTACTCGAGTAGAAGATGACAGCATACACGAGTATGAGGTTTAGTATACTCGAGTACGCACAACATACACGAGTAATCAATAATTCATACTCGAGTATGTAACCAGCATACACGAGTATTAAGTTCTTAACGAATTTTCATACTCGAGTATAAGAAGTTCATACACGAGTATCTTTTGGATTACTCGAGTATATGAAACTTTTTACTCGAGTATTAGCCGTTTACTCGTGTAAGTGTAACGATGCTCGAGTCTCTAATACTTGAAGGAATTGCCCTGGTAGATGTCTATTTCCACTGAAAAGCTGTACCTCTGAGCAGCCAACATTACTGATATCTTCTTAATTTGAGAGTCCATCACTGGTCTTCTTTGTTGAGCAGTCCAAGCTCAGATTTGAAGAACGAGAACTTGGACTCGTCCAGCGGCTTGGTAAAAATATCTGCAACTTGCCTGTCTGTGGAGACATACTGTAGAGCTATATCTCCATTTTCCACATGCTCCCGGATGAAATGATAGCGAAGCTCTATATGCTTGGTCCGGCTGTGGGAGACTGGATTGTTGGCTATTGCTATAGCGCTGGAAGAGTCACAGAACAGGGGAATGTTCTGGAACTTTATGTTGTAGTCTTCAAACTGATTCTTGATCCATAAGAGCTGTGCACAACAGCTGCCTGCAGAGATGTACTCTGATTCAGCCGTTGAGATGGCTACACAGTTTTGTTTCTTACTGCTCCAGGAAATGAGTCTCCTTCCGAGAAATTGGCAAGTCCCGGAGGTACTTTTCCTGTCATCTTTGCTACCTGCAAAATCTGCATCTGAAAAACCAATTAGTTCACTATCATTAATTCTTGGGTACCATAAGCCAAGATTTGGTGTACCTTTGAGGTATCTCAAGATTCGCTTTGCAGCGATGTAGTGAGATTCCTTAGAGTTCACCTGAAATCTAGCACATACACATGTTGAGAACATTATATCTGGTCTACTCGCAGTAAGATAGAGCAAGGACCCAATTATGCTTCTGTACTTGGTTTCATCAAAAGGTTTCTCTTTCTCATCCTTGTCCAGAGACATAGCTGAGGCCATTGGAGTCCTCATAGAGGTTGCATTCTCCATTCCGAATTTCTTAAGTAGCTCTTTGGTGAACTTGGTCTGTGAGATGAAAATCCCATCTTCAGATTGTTTCACCTGAAGCCCTAAGAAATACTTTAGCTCTCCCATACTGCTCATTTCAAACTTCCCTTGCATAAGTTTAGAAAACTTCTTGCAGAGGTTGTTATCCGTAGAGCCGAAAATAATATCGTCGACATAGATCTGCACTAGCAAAATCTTGCCTTTTATTTCCCTAAGAAATAATATTTTGTCTATCTTTCCTCTTGTGAACTTGTTCTCAAGAAGGAAGCTAGACAGAGTCTCATACCAAGCTCGAGGAGCTTGTTTAAGACCATATAGTGCTTTTTGTAATAAATATACATAATTAGGATAGGTTGAATCAATAAAACCTGGCGGTTGCTCTACGTACACTTCTTCCTTTATGTCACCATTCAGGAAGGCGGACTTTACGTCCATCTGATAGACGGTAAAGCCCTTAAGTGCAGCGTAGGCAAGAAATAACCTGATCGCCTCCAGTCTTGCTACTGGAGCATAAGTCTGGTCGAAGTCGATTCCTTCTTCTTGGCGATATCCCTTGGCGACAAGTCTGGCCTTATTCTTTACGATTATCCCATCTTCATCCATCTTGTTCCGGTAGACCCATTTTGTCCCAATGACATTCTTACCTTTGGGTCTAGGAACAAGTGTCCAAACCTTGCATCGTTTGAACTGATTCAATTCTTCTTCCATGGCTAGAATCCAGGATGCGTCGGAGTTGGCTTCCTCAAATTTCTTTGGTTCAACCTGTGAGAGAAAACTTAAGTGTAAATTCTCGTTAGTTGTACCTCGACGAGTTCTGACGCCATCCCGAGGATCTCCTATTATTTGGTCAACAGGATGATCCTTCAAGTGCCTGAACTCTAAAGTCCTTGCATCTGGGATCTCTTCAGCCACTGGAGTTGCATCTTCAGCTGCGATGTCTTCTTCATCTTGATCATTCACCTCTCCAATGGTGGTTGT
The DNA here is from genome assembly GCA_039513925.1 of Platanthera zijinensis. Taxonomy (NCBI): domain Eukaryota; kingdom Viridiplantae; phylum Streptophyta; class Magnoliopsida; order Asparagales; family Orchidaceae; genus Platanthera; species Platanthera zijinensis. The sequence goes on along the minus strand of CM077079.1, from coordinate 247,726,489 downwards.
AGAGGGGACCTTGATGAATGTCTCATCTTTATCTTCACTAGGTTCATCCAAGCTAAGTTCTTTCAACTTTGTACCTGCATCTACAATAGGCACACTAGACGAGTTGCTTTGCAACAGACTCGTCTCATCAAATACAAGATGTATCGACTCTTCCACCACCAGAGTTTTTCTATTGAATACTCTATAAGCCTTACTATGGCTACTATATCCTACAAAAATACCTTCAAAGCTTTTCTCGCTAAACTTGGTAGAGTGATACTTCCCGTTGTTGAGCACGAAGCATTTACAGCCAAAGATTCTAAAGTATGAAATGGTTGGTTGCCTGCCTTTTAGAAGTTCGTAAGGAGTCTTATCATGGTTCTTGTTGATGAGTGCTCGATTTTGCACGTGACAAGCGGTGTTGACGGCTTCAGCCCAGAAATACTCCGGAAGTGAGGCATCACTCAACATGGTCCGACAAGCCTCTATGAGTGTTCTGTTCCTTCTCTCAGCTACTCCATTTTGCTGTGGAGTGCGAGGAGAGGAAAACTCATGAAAGATACCTTGACTTTCACAAAATTCTGTCATGGCTCCAGATTTGAATTCCGTTCCATTGTCACTTCTGATTTTGACTACGGAACAGTTGTATTCATTCTGGATCTGCCTCACAAAATTAGTGAAAATACCGAAGGTATCTGACTTGTGTTTTAGAAAGAACACCCACGCAAAGCGCGAGTAATCATCCACAATAACCAACGTATATTCCTTACCTCCCAAACTTCTAACCTGCAGTGGACCAAACAAGTCCATATGGAGAAGCTGTAAACTTCTATTGGAATCCTTGCCTATTATGCTTTTAAACGAACTTCTTGTTTGCTTGCCTTTAATACAAGCGTGACAAGGGCTGTCCGTAACGCACTTGACATTAGGCGCATCACGTACTAAGTTTTGAGAGAATAATTTATTAATAGTTTTGAAATTAATGTGTGCTAGTCTCTTGTGCCATTGGTCAGCAAGAGATGCACTACTTTTTGCCAAAAGACACACTGGTGTCGAAGAGTCTATACAAATAAAATTTAGACAGAAAATATTTCTGCTTCGAGTGCCTGATAAAATTGTTTCCATATTGTTAACCGATTTTATCAAACACTTGTCAGCATGAAATTCAACTACGTATCCTTTGTCGCATAGTTGGCTTATGCTAATGAGATTGTGTTCCAATCCTTCAACATAGGCTACATCCGAAAAGGATACGCTACCGTTAGAGATCATACCATAGCCTTTAGTTATTCCTCGATCTGAACCTCCAAAGATGACCTTTGGTCCGTTGCAGACTGAGGTGTAATTCTGTAGTAGGCTCCTTGTCCCGGTCATATGCCGAGAACATCCACTGTCCAAGTACCAGATTGGCATTTTGGTGGCCTTTGGACATACCTGCAATTACAATCATTTAGCCTTAGGAACCCAAACAAGTTTGGGTCCTTGGTCTCGAGTTAGAGTACTCCCCCCTACGAGTATTAGCCTCATGAGTGGTCACTCTCACGTTGCTAACTTTAGGGGTTGCAGTATTTTCAGGATTGAACCAACAATCACTGGCAAAATGACCAATTCTGCCACAGCACCAACAGTTGAACCTGTTGTATCTTTGCCTTGTGTAGTCCTGCTTGACTTTCTGGAATGAAGGTCCAGCAGGAGCTTTACTCTTGGAGGAGGAGGCTTCATGATGATGGCAGTTACATGAGGTCTTCTCCTTCATAGGCTTTTCTACAATGGGTTTTACTCTTGGTGTCTTTTTGAAATTATGACCATGAGCATAGGGTCCATAGCTTTGAAGCTGAATCTCCTCATAAGGTGCCTTGAAGACACTCTCGCCAAAGTTACGAGGACGAGTCCAACCTTGGTATCGTGACTTAGGCTTCTCAGGGATCGGCCTAGAAAAGTGTCCGTAGGTGGACTCATAATTGAGTTCGTTCGTGGGAAAGATAACTTTCTTGAACACAACAGGTTCCAAGGGAGCTTTCCCTTTTTCTTCAGCTAGAGCCTTCCGGGCAGCCTTATTCTTTCTCTTGGCCTTGTTTCTCCTAGAGGATTTACTAGAAGAGACAATGTGGCCTAAACCAGCACCCTTGGCCTTAGCAGAGAATTCAGCAACGATTGGAAGAACTGTCTTAGGCTTAGAAAAACTCTCAACAAGCTTCTTTTCAGCCTCGAGTTGTCGTTCCAATTCTTTGATGATTTCCTCTTTAAGGTCGATGTGCTTGAGAGCTTTATTGTATCCCTCCATAGCTGCATTGAGGTTCTCTTGAAGAGAGTTAGTCTTATCGACTTCTTCTCTCAAGCTGCTCTCAGTAGCTCGTAGAGAATTTATCTCTTTGGCTTGAGTTTTCATTAATCTACGACATTTTTCGTAAGCGGTGAGTAACTCCTTATACTGACCCATGAGCTCAGATTCATCTTCAGAGGAATATCCCTCTTGCTCATTGTCATCATCAGAATCAGAGAGAGGAGTGTGAGATTTTACCTCCCCAGTAAACTGGGGGACTTGTTCATCATCCGAATGAGCCATGAGCCCAAAGTAAGCTTCCTCTTCTTCACTCGACTCAGATGAGTCAGAGTCGCTGAGAGTTTTGCTCTTCTTGGCTACTAAGCTTTTCTCTGTCCTCTTCTTGTGGTGTGAGGATTTCTTTTCCTCTCTTCTTCCACCCTCTTTCTTTTTGTGAGGGCAATCGGCGATGACGTGACCTGGCTTATTGCAACAGTAACAAATGATGTCAGTAGAAATCTGTTTGTTCGGTTTAGAATTATACCTGTCATGGCTGCTTGAGCCTTTCTTCCGATGATCACCGTCATGTCGTGATCTTCTATATGAGTCATTCTTGCCTCTCCATTGCTTCTTCTTGTTCAAGAACTTCTTGAACTGCCTTGAGAGTAGGGAGAACTCTCCATCAGATAGTTCTAAGCCAGATGAGCTAGGCTCAGATGATTCTTCTTCATCAGCCTCAGGAATTGGGGCAGGAGAGCTAGCCTTTATCTTCCTTGAGCCATCTGCCTTTAGAGCGACAGATTTCTCCTTGGATGCAGACCTGCTTTTCTCTTCTTCAGCTTTTCTTGAGTTGATTTGCAGCTCGTAAGACATAAGCTTTCCGAACAGATTCTGCGGGTCCGTCTCAGCTAACCTTCCAAACTCCTGAATGGCACATACCTTATTGTCCAATTCCTTGGTTAGGGATCTTAAGAATTTGTCATTGAGTTCCCCGTTGGTGAAGACTCGGCCATAAACTCTTAGGCCGTTCACTATCTTGAAGAAGTTCTCGAACGTGTCAGCTATGGCTTCCTTGTGACCTTGCCAGAAGGCTTCATACTTTTGATTCAGAAGGGATCTCCGATCATCCCTCACTTCCTCTGTACCTTCCATTAGAGTCACTAGGGATTGCCACATCTCTTTGGCAGATTGGCAATGAATCAGATTTTGCAGCATTGAGTCATCGACTGCACTTGCTATGATATTCTTTGCTTTCTTGTCCAGAGAGACAAGTGCAATCTCATCCTTGTCTAGATCCATCAATTTCTTTGGTACCTTTTTGGTTGGATCTATTGTTGATGCGGTCATAGGAACATGAGGACCTTCTTCAACAATCATGAAGATCCGAGGGTCTACAGCTTCCATGAAGAATTTGACCCTTTCCTTCCACATAGGAAAGTTATTCTTGGTGCAGATAGGGAGCTTGGGAAAATCCTTAGTCTTACTCATGCTTGATACTCAACTTAGAAGGATACGATCAAGGTGTTAACCTTTTAATGATCAACCTCCCTCTGATACCAATTGAGAGGTCTAAGTTGTTAGCCTAAATCACCTAGAGGGGGGTGAATAGGTGAAATGCGTGTCAAATGCGGAATTAAAAAATTAACACAGCACACATCAAGCAATCACAGACGACAAGAGATTTATAGTGGTTCCCCAACCTTGGGTACGTCCACTTTCCTCACCGATCTAGCAAATCACTAGACTCGGCTACTCCACTATCTCGGATTGAAAACAATCCTACACCTCGGAACCACGTTCCTACAAAACTCGATCCAACTGGATCTACAAAACTCGAAAGAAAGATCTTCCTACAAATCTCGGAGAAAAACTCCTACAAAGAAATTTTGGTTTGAGAATAAAAATTCAAAACAACAAATTTCAGATCTTGATCTTTGACAGTCTTCTTCTTTAGGAACTTCGGCTTGATCAGAAAAGGTTGAAGATGACTTGAGAGAGATCCACAAATCTGAAAACTAGAACCACCTCGATCGAGAAGATAGATCTGAAATCTTTGAGGCTCGGCGAGATCGAGTGATTCACTTTTGTCTGGATCACTGGAGAAATAGTCGTTGAAGACGGAGATCGACGATCCAGAATTTCTTCCGTGAACAACAATGGCGGCGGCGGCGTGAGAATTAGGGTTCACGGAATTTTCTCTTTCTTAAAGAGAATATCTCTGTAATCTTGTTAATTAGTCAATTCTGAAATGACCTTTTTATAGGTGGACTCCAACGGTCATAATCTTAATTAAGGATGACACGTGGACCAATCAGAAATGACGGATTCAAAAATACTTAAGGCGAATTCGAACTTAGAAGAATTCTGGAATAGAGAACTGCTATACTCGAGTAAGAGAAGATATACTCGAGTATGGGAATTTAGATACTCGAGTGACAAAGAGAAATATACTCGAGTAAGGGAAGAGAAATTTACTGAGTGAAAGATGAACTACTCGAGTATCAGAAGAGATATACTCGAGTATCAGAAATATATACTCGAGTATCAGAAATATATACTCGAGTGAAAGAAAGATATACTCGAGTGAAAGGAAGATATACTCGAGTATCAGAATATGTATCCGGGAAACATTCACTTACTCGAGTATCAAAGTCAATTACTCGAGTATTAAAACAACTTACTCGAGTATCAGAATACTTACTCGAGTATGACTACTTGAACTTGCAGAAAAAAGATCTACTCGAGTATGATACATGATTTACTCGAGTGATTAAGTTACTTACTCGAGTATGAAAACAACTTACTCGAGTGACTAACTAACTACTCGAGTATAGAAATATATACACGAGTATTCAGACCCTACTCGAGTAAGTCTAACTGATTACTCGAGTATGTCTAACTAACTACTCGAGTATGTCTAACTAGCTACTCGAGTATTAAGTCTGATACTCGAGTATAACAAAGGGGTTACTCGAGTATTTTGGACTTAGACATTTTTCTGAGGAAATTAGCTCCAATGCTTCTGTCCATCAATCCAAGTGCATATAGGAAGTGTATCCCAATAGAGAGGCTATACATGGGCCAACACTTTGGATCACACAATGAGGGATTACATTGTATGGTCCTGTGTTTGGTGACCCATTATAGACTGACATTGGTCTACACTTGGCATTAAGGACCTGCACACATACAACTTAAACACAGCATCAAATACACCTTAATTCATCTTAGTTCAAGGTCTGACCTCCTACAAATCTGAGGTATTGTGGAGACAAATCCCAACAGTCGCGAGAGGAAGAGGCAAGCCGTGCGGACAGGGCGCATAGAATCAGGAGGAGAAGATCGAGTCCTCTGATACCATGTGAGAAGTAGCGAACAAACGACTAAAGTAGCGAACAAATGACTAGAAAACAAGCCGGAACTTTGAATAATTGAAAATTTTATTATCCAAAAAGATATCATTTACAAAGGTATGGCCTCCCTTTTATAGAATGGAGGAGAGAAGAGAGAGTACAAACAAACAATGCGGGACTAAAACTATACAACAAATCTGGGCGGCTAGAACAACAGATCGGAACAGGCCGCGCGGTTAGACAATGTTCTAACCGCTCGGAAATACTAGAAGCAAGAGAGAGATGCGGTAGGATACCGCTAGACCGCCCGGTTTCCAAGCCGCTGGAGATAAACCGCCGGACTACACACAGCAACAGCCTGGATATCAAACTGCTGGAGAGTAACCGCCGGACCGCGCGGTCTACAACCCGCCATGCTCAAACCGCCAGACCGCCCGGTCTCATACTCCAACATATAACACAGATTTGGGCCACCTCTCCTAGACGATGCTCCAGTAGTAATCGATGAAGTAGTCAGTTCAGAAGTTTTGGGCTTCTTAAATCACTTTCGATGCCTAGACTTCGACGAACTTGGAACTTTAAAATTTGACCTCTTCACTGCTGAGTCCTTCTTATCTTGAACTCTCTTCAGATCCTTCTCCAGAGATCGGCATGTATTGACCAAGACTAGAAAGCCATGCGTCATAGGACCTGAGAGTAGCAACCTCAGATCATCACGCAGTCCTTCATAAAATCTGTTGGTCTTACGCTCCTCTTTAGTAAAAGTGGAGCCAGCATAACGCCCCAATCTCGTGAACTCATAAAGGTAGTTGACCCCTCTACTCTCTCCCTGAGCCAGTCTCTGGAACTGATTCTCCATAGCTATTTTTTGTGCTGACGGGATGAACCGTGCCAGAAATAGTCTTGAGAACTCTTCCATCGAGATATTAGAAAGTTGCCTCCCAACAAAGTGATATAACTCTATCTCCTCCCACCATAACCTTGCTTTACTATCCAGAAGGAAAGTTGCTATCGTAACCTTTTTCCACTCCTCAGTCTCTGTTGCGGACATGACCCTCTTAACTCTGGAAAGCCAGTCCTTTGCTTGCATTGGTGTCTCAGTACCCAAAAAACAATGGTGGATTAAAGCTTATTACATGCTTTAGCTATTTCTCAGTTGCTCTCCTCTACACTACAGGCTCTGCCGCTACTTGATCTGCCACTATAGGTTCTGCTATGCCAAGCGGTACATGACCTAATACAGGAGCAGGAGGCTGCACTTGCCTCCCTGGTTGGGCATTGATCATAGCGAGCACCACTTCAGCTATCATATGAATGGTTTCAGTAGAAGGAGGGGTCATAGGCGCGTCATTGGGCGCACTACTCTCCACAGAGTGTTGACGTTGTGACTGCTCTGCACCACTCCTAGACACTTATAATCGTGATACACTAAATTAGGTGACAAACAATTTCCTAAAAGCAATCATAGGAACACGCAGGTTCCTCAAACATGTGTATTTTCATTCCTAAGTGGACATTCATGAGTTCTTTTTTATTATAACGGTAACACACATACATGTGCTCACCACCCCTTAAAAGAATTCGCCCACGAATTCAAATAAGAAAGACCGACACTAGAGTTTGATACCAAATTTGTAACATCCTCGTCCGTCACATAGCATATAACATAAGGTACGGCTGAGGCCCAACGCCATATACTACAGACATTCAAAGGAGTTACTAATTGAAATCATAATCCAAATACGTGCATCCTATCACAGAGTGCATTCTAGTGGAAGAAATTTAAAGTTAACAGGAACCCAACTAACTGAATGTCCACTAACATAAAAGTAGGAATGAATAAACAAATACACAAATAGTCTTGGCCTTAAGACCTTATATTGTTTAACTCAAATTAAAATTTCTTGCTTATATCGGCACGCAGACTGGCCACACATGAATAATAAAATAAACGGGTAATTCGCTTTGGCCTTCAAGGGTCAGCTTAGCATTCTTGGGCTCCAGCCCGCTATTTCCCGCTTGCCTCGGCTGCACTTGCATGAAATATTCCACCGCACAGTGGCAAACAATAATAACGGTCAGCATTAGCTGACCAAATTAAAACGACCCCACCCCTCACACGGGGTGATAGTTCTCCTTCCCTGCAGGCATTAGCATACTCATATATTGGCAATCAAAACGTGCAACTTAAGAACCATTTGTCATAGATGTTGGCACAAAAGCCCAATGCTCCGTGCTCTCAGGGCACATTTTTGGTGCACAAGATCACAAGGATCACACCACCGTTCTCTATGGCGGTCAACAATGTTTGAGATTTCAATCTCACAAGGGACAAGTCCAAAGACAACGCCCCAGTGCTATGACAAGTCATGTGATTTACACATTGACCACTCTAAGTCAACTGGCATAGGGGAGGGTACAGTTCAGCCACATCCCATGCTCAAATCGTCTGGCTCGCAGGCCTGACACGGGTCAGCATCCCCTTTCCCTTTTCCGCATGATCCATAACTTTATAAGGATCCTAGGTTAGCTCTCATGGATACCAAAGCTGAGCAACTTAAGCTCACGCTCTACAAAATGGCCCCAAGTCTTCGAGAGATAGGTACCCATGACCTCCAGGTCTCACAAGACGGGCTTCAACAAACTCCAACAAGGTTTCCAAGAAACAGACCTCAACAAACAATACAATGCTCACTGGGAGCTATCGCCAGCGGTAATGCTACCGTCGCGCGGTAGGGGAAAGACTATCAATTCTTTCCCCAACTCGGGTGTTTTCCTGGAGTCTACATCAAGTACTCTCAATGCAGCCATCTGCAAATCCCGCGACTCCGAAATCTACGTGATAACCACTGAGTATTCTTCGACATACAAAAAGATACAAACATCACCAATCCAGACCAACCTGTTGGGATGGGCTTCACACAACATGCTTATTCCGTACTTCGATTCCGGATCTAAATACAAAACTAACGGGGATACACGGATCTACCCGTCAGGAGAACCACTTCCACATATTCGTGGAGTGTCACCCTCTAATGCCAAAAAAGAATTCACATGTCCAAGGAAGAGGATCGTTACCCTAGAAGTCCGCTTTGGCACCATGGAAGAGATTTTAACCGGATGGACACGACCGCTACGACTTTGCCTCCATAGATCCGAACTCGCCTTGTGAATCCGAGCTCCAAGTCTCAAACGGCGGCGAGATCTTCTCTCTATGGCGCTGCTTCTCCTCCTCCAAATGCCCATCCCAAGTTTCTCAAACTCCAAAAGAAATGAAGAGAAAATGGTCAGACCAACACTAAAAACAGACCTACCACCGCGCGGTACCGCTAAACCACGCCTCGAACCGCGTGCCACCGCCCAAGCCCTCCAACCATAGGCCAACACGTGGACATGCCGTTATAGCTTTGCTATCGCTGCGCGATAGGATGCTAGTGCCTCGCGGTAGCTAGGGACGGCTACAACGCGACCGCTCCCGCTACCGTCGCGCGATAGTTACTACCGCCGTGCGGTAGATACCCGAGAGCTTCGACAAATTAATTGTCATGCTACTGCCTGTGGTATCACTACCGTCGGGCGATAACTTCCCGAGAGCTCGGCCAAACAAATGGCTAACGCCGCGAGATAATAATCTACCGCCGCGCGACAGTCAAGACATTGAGTCACCTTGCGTCACTCAACGCTCTCGACGCCTGGCGTTACCGTGGTGCGGTATCAGCCTACTGCCGCGCGGTAACCTCTTTTCCTGTTTACAAAAATTTGGGTTGTTACAGCGAGTAGCCCGTTAGCCGTGCTAAATTCGACTGGCTCTTCGGTTTATTTAATGAGTTTGTAACCAACTACCAGGGAGGACAGGCTGTCGAGCACCCAAGAGAGCCCGCGACTCCTGCGAACCCGCCCTCAGTGTTGGGTCTATTTCCCACAATGTCCTGAATTTGAGGAAGTCAACCTTATCAATGATATACACATATCAGTAGATGATTGTGATGGGTCAGATAGCCTAAGTGGCTTAGTCAGGTAAAGAATTACCTAAGGCGTGGGATGATAGAAATCTGTCTAAGTCCACAGGCGTTGAGTGAAGATATATCACTCAACTCTAGATGACTTATAGCGCTGAGTGAATCCTATACAGTTATAGCCTAAGTTGGAATGAGCTGAAATATGGCTAAGTCCACAGGCATTGAGTGAAGTCAAATCACTCAATGCCATGCTACTAAAGAGAAATTTGGCTAAGTGTTTTGGCGTTGAGTGATGAATACACACTCAATGCCATACAGCTAAAAGGCTGTAAGTTGAACTAGTTGAACCCTGTTCAAAATTCGTCGAACTGAGTTCAGAGTTTGTTGAGCTCAGCTCACCATTCGTCGAGCTAAGTTCAGAGCTTGAAATTCTGAGTTTGTCGAGCTCAGTTGAGAATTCGTCGAACGGAGTTCAAAGTTCATCGAGCTCAGTTCACCATTCGTCGAACTCAGTTCAAAGTAAGTCAGTCTAAGCCTAGTGTTTTATAAACACAGAAAATTGGCTAAGACAGAAAGTGTTGAGTGAGGCAAGCTCACTCAATGCTCTCATCGCCTAATATTCTAAAGAGGCAGAAATATGGTTAAGGCAAAAAGCATTGAGTGGAGGTTGCTCACTCAACGCTATCAACGCCTAGCGAAGACAAAATTTTTTCTAAGGGGTTTGGCGTTGAGTAATGCTCACTCACTCAACGCCAAATAGCAGAAAGCTGATAAAGTAAGTTGGCGTTGAGTGAAGCTGAATTACTCAACATCTAGAAACATATTTATATTCTAAGTAGTTTGGTGTTGAGTGAAGGTTACTCACTTAACGCCAAGAGACAGTAAATCTGCCTAAGTGTTTTGGCGTTGAGTGATTCTTACTCACTCAACGCCTATTCTACTGATGCTCGATTTTGGCTAAGTCCACAGGTGCTGACATCAGCAAAATCGACAAAATCAACTAAGGTCAAATCAGGTACGGGGAAGCTACAGTACACGATAAAATTTGCCGTGAAGCTACTATACGTCTTCTTCCGCTAAAGCAAGGCGTAGCTAGAAGCTGCAGATGGGGCCCACCGATCTCTAAGAGTCGTTGATCGACAAACTACAAAAGGAAGAGATGGGGCCAAGATAAAGACAACTTTTAGGGCATACATTATTCAAAAAGGAGAGCAGTCGTCTTCATCTTCTTCTCCATTGCTTCATGTGAAAAGCTTGAAGCTCTCCAGCAAGAAAATTTCAGTTAGCTGTGTAAGCCTCCATCTGCCACAGCAGATTCAGAATCAGTTCTGAAGAAAGAAGAACCTTTATCTTTAAGCAGGTTTAGTGTGTTGTTTGAAGACTCAAGATCAAAAGATCTTTAGCCTTCTACAACAAGTTTAGAAGTTATCTTCTGAGTTCCTCCAGCAAATCCTTTCCCTGCTGTGAGGAGAGTTGGAGCGGAAATTTTTCTGCTCAAGTTGTTGACACAGAGAAATTTCTCTGTGTCAAAGTTAATTAAACCATTTCTTTTTGTAGGATCCTGAGGGATCTGAGGTAGGTGAGTTTTACTCATGGAGTAGTAGGGTAGTATTGACTGAGTTGTAGGAGAGTGTATCTCTCTGAGTTACAGGAGCAAGTTTGCTCTGAGGTAGGGCTATCCTCCATAGCCTGAGTGGTAGGGCTTAATTTCCTGAGGTATGTGATACTTGTATCACTGAGTGTAGGCCTTTTGTGGCTGAGGTATAAGTCTTGGAGGAGACTGAGAGATCCTGAGGGATCTGAGGTGTAAGATCCTTGGAGCACTAGTTTGGAGAATTGCCTTGACTAACAGGAAGTTAAAAAGGTGGGAGGAGAGTGGATGCACCCATAATTTTGGGGAACCACTATAAAACACTTGCATGCTTTTCTGTGTTTGCTTTTCTTTTCCTAACTGCAGGTATTAAGGACAAGTTCTAGATCACACAAAGTTGAAAGCTAAAAGAAATAAACAAGACATCAAAAAGCTATCAAAAGACCGAGACAAACCTAATCACCCCCCTCTAGGTTGCTAACTACCTTGAAATTAAACACTTTCACTCAGTCTATCTGCAACAGGACATCACCTGTATCCGCCGCCGACTCTTCCAAGAGGCTGCCCGAAATGGGAGGGTCCTGAATTTCAAGTATCAAACACCGGTTGAGGGGGGAGGGGGGGTCGATGTTTTATCTCCGCTTGCCCCTGGGATCACTGGGGAGATTGCTCCTAATGGCTTCTAAGAGCCCCATATTCCCTGATTCAATGGAAAGGAAGATCCATACACTCACTTGCAAGCTTTCTACGCCACTGTATCCATGCAACCCCTTTTTGAGTGTCTGTGCTGCAAGCTCCTCTCCACAACCTTTGACAGAAAGGTGAGGGAGTGGTTTTATAGCCTCCCCACTGGTTCAATTACCTCATTACGAGAACTGAGGGTAGATTTCCTACAAAGGTTTGCCACCTTAAAGCGACAATGGGCAGACGTAAACAGACATTTCCAAATACAACAGAAATCGAAAGAGATGATGGGGGTAGTACGTAGATCAGTTTCAGAGCCTAATCATGAAAGTACCGGATGTAGACTCCCCGGTCTACTGAGTTGCATTTACCAATGGGCTTCGACCTGGGTTGTTTAAATTTATGATTAGTGAGAAGAAACCCAAGACTTATGAAGAGCTCATAGAAAGGGCCAACCAATTCATCGAAGGTGAATACAACCATGTCGTGTAAAGGGAAGGAAAAATGGGAGAAGGGTCGAGTGCCCTAAGGTGCAACCTTGTTGAGCAAGGTAATATGGAAGAAGAGTGTGTAGAAGTGGAAGGGGTTGGTACACTAGGAAGTATCAATTACAACCATGCTTATGAAACATTAAAGAAGGACGGGTCCTTGAAGGCCTATGATGGCCCCCTCTATGGTTTCTTGGGAGAGAGGAAGGAGGTTGATGGAAGCGTAGATCTGATGATCATCTTATGTGGGATAGCTAGGCAAGAGTCCTTCCTAGTCATCGATGCCCCTAACAGCTACAATACAATTTTTAGGAGGCCACTATTGGATGATTTCCATGTTATCGCTTCGACCAACCACCAAGTTTTGAAGTTCCCACTAGGGGGAAGACAGTTCAGTGTCAGGAGCAATCCAAAGACGGTCCGAGAATATTATATCTGATTAGTAAATTCAGCAGAAGAGTACATACCACCCCGAATAGGAGGGACTCACTCTCCAGGCCTGGTAGAAGAGTACTTCCCACTTCCTCTTCAAGATACACAAACTGCAGATCTGGTGGAAGAGTATGTCCCGATGACAGTCGAAGGGGCTAGGTTTGCTAGCACAATGTAGTAATACGTCCCACTTCCAATGGAGAATGACGTCCAGAGCAACCCGCTCGCCTAGCAAGTGCAATTGGCCCGACATCTACGGTTTTGTGCTCTCTGCCTACTCCTTACTTTCCATAAACTCCTTATAATTAATCGAAGAGTCTTGCATGTTTTTTCTTAGCAAAAGATCTAACATCTTCTCTTTAGAAAAGTTTCAGGTCAGGATAGCAATACTCCCCTATAATTCTCGTCATTCAAGACAAATTAATAACAGATCCGTGATTAACGCCCGTAAATGGTTACCGGTTCCTGCTGGGACCCCTTCGAATGTATCCAGACATCGTAGAACTTGGGTACTCAGGCCTCCGACCCTCCTGCCAGTATGAGTCACTTCCCCCACCAAAAGACCATGATGACTGCCCACGTGAGATACTCTCATGCCGCATATATGGCAGGTCCGGATGTGTGTACTAGCCGCTCATTGGTCGAGGCATTGTTAGTATTATTGTTTTATTTCCGAGATCGAGCTCCGAGCAACATGCACTATTCCCCACCAACGTTCTTCAGCGTTGCACGCAGACGAGAGCTATGTGGATTCCTTGGGTCCGGTTGGAATCCTTAACCTCTAGCAAGCGGACAACATGGAGTAGCAGACAACTCCTCCAAAGGAGTATAAGCAGTCCCTTTTGTTTCCCGAGCCAAGTGTCCAACCAACGAGTCGTATCACTTAACCATGATCTATCAGGCGGGTGCTCGCTCGGAGATTCACAACACTTCACCAAGATCCGTATGCTCGACAATTTGTGATGTTCTAAATAACCGATCAGAGCAGCGGTTTAGGCGGACACTCGGTACAAGGTCGCCTGGAGCTTTTTCGATAGGCAGACACTCGGTGCGAGGTCGCCTGGAGCTCTTCATATTTTAATAGGCGGACACTCAGTATGAGCTCACCTGGAATTCTTCATATCTAAATAGGCATGAGGTCGCCTGGAATTCTTCATATCTAAATAGGCATGAGGTCGCCGGGAATTCTTCATATCTAAATAGGCACGAGGTCGTCTGGTATGACCGCCACCGGGTTCGCCGCTCTGATCGCTTCAGAAAGGGCTCAGGAGATTGTGAAAGCTTAACCCTAGATCTAAATATTATATCTAGATATAATATCTAGTGAACCGGGTTCAGCTTTAAGAGGAATCACCCTAAGAAAGTTGAATCAGATTCAGGGTTTAAAACTAGAGAACAAACTGTCCATACAACTTCTCGTCGATTCAGCTAGACCATCTAATTGAATCGACTTGCTGTTCAGTCAATACTGAACATATGTAGACGAATTCTTCCAATCAATTTTGCTAGACTATCTAGTTGAACCTACTTGATGTCTAGCCAAATCGGTTCAGTTCAACACTGAACATATCTAGATGAATATTTCCGGTCGATTCGGCTAGACCATCTTGTCGAATCTACTTGAAGTTAAGTCGAATTCTTCTAGTTGACATAGACTTCTCCGACTCATCCAAGTTTTTCTCTCCACTCATATACCATATGAATTGAGCCACCCGATCAATTATTCAATTTCTCGTATGTTATTATATATGTGCGACCCCATAAGCTCGTATTATGTTGATAGTGGGACTAACTTGTTGACTACTTTCAGATCACCTAAGATTCTAACAGAAAGAGTATTTTTACATAGATAGAAAAGGAAAATACATGAAGTATAAAAACCATAAAAGAGAATAGTCATTCATTCACTCACCTTTATTAGAATTTGCTTTTTGCTCAAGCTTTTCTTCCAATTTTTCCTGTACTCAGAAACTCCATAACATAAATTTTATGTGATGTTTTTTATGTACATTAATTCACCTAAAATTCCGTTGATTAAGAAAGAGTGAAGTTTGCCAAGCAATTTCTTTTGAGTTTCTCTTATAATTTTTTCATACTTGGTAGTCACTTTGCTAGGACTTTTTTTTGCATCTTTTACTAGTTACTGTAGTCTTCTCTAATCATCTCCAGCATGCAAATAAGCAATATTTACAGTATAGAATCTCTTTTCAATTACTTCAGTCATGTTTTTTATAACAGTAAGCTCAGTCCCATATATGATTGATCACACAATTGATTTTTACCAACAATTATATATATTCAAATTTACTTTGCTGATTTTCTTCTTCTGTATGTACTAGGAGAATGCTTGTTCCCAAGGGCATATTTAAGGGGGGTGTCAGCTGCCCCCCTGGTCGGGCCTCACTCTGGTAGACTTAATTTCTTTAAAAACATTAAAAAAAACATAAAAAAACATTTTCCCAATAACTTATCTCAAATTCCCAATCCCTCTCTTTCTCTCCCGCAGCCTCTCTCTCGCTCGCCCTTTTTTCTCGTCTAAGAAGGTTCACACAATTTTTTTGAGGTATATGTGTTCGGCTCCCTCGATGGAACAAGGTTTGGCTCCAGATGCGCGAAGCGTCGGCCTCCCAGCATCCCCGTTTCCTGCGTTTTTCCAGTTTTTCTGCTTCATAAGAAGTTTCCCTGCATTTAGATGGAACAAGGATTCAATTTCAGCTTTTTTTTTCTTTCCATTCTCCATGTTTTTTTTTTCAGATTTCTGCTACAATTGTGATGAATATATCTACTTTTGTCCAGTATTATCGGCTCCAGATCAGATTTCTTCTCCCCTATTCAGTTTTTCCAGTATTATCTCAATTTCCTGAGTATCTGCAGCATTGTCTCAGTTGAATGTGATTTAGTTTGGCTAAGTGTTTGCAGCATTGTCTCATCTATATACACCTGAATTCTCCCATCTCTCAGTCCATGAGGATGGAGTTTAGAAAGGGAATATCAGAGAAGTTTCTTGAGGTTTGGATTCCACTCAGTACTCCATAAATCAAGAGTTTCATGAGGGTTTCAATGATTTTGTTTGTTGCATAATCTATAGTTGTTAACTTCAGGTTATACCCTTGATTTATTTATATTAGGAGATTGGTCAATAATTAGTGCATTTTTTAATCTTTGAATTATTCGCATTGAAATAGATTTAAGTACAAATAGTGGATGGAGTTCTTAGTTAGTTACAGGGATTCACTTTTTCTTGAATCTCAGTTAACATTCAATTCTGAGTGCATTAAAATCATGTGTTCTGATGCAAATATACCTAATGAAAAGCTTGTTTTAGTTTGTGACATTACCTCTCTTGATTGATGATTGTGACGACAAATTTGGATTGATGTCAGCGTTTGAACAATCCCTTCCTCAACAATCCGAAATTTCTGCAGGGCAACTGAAATCGCTTGGAATGGTCGCAGAATCAATCGCCAATAATGCAATTTGGTGGAGTGACACGTTCGATGCGATTGCGCACAATGCCCTTGATGTTGTCGTTGTTGTTGTCGAGCAGGCTCGCGATGATCAACGCATCGTTGAAGAAGATGATGCTGCACCGCGAGACGATGGTGATTGGAACCATGCCGATGACACTAATCCGTCGATTGGCGCCGAATCTGGCGTCAAAGTCGGCAACGCGCCCCATTCCATTCAGTTCAATCACAATCGTCGCAAACCAGGACCAACATCGCATGAGTGCAGCTTTTCATCGAGTCATAATAAAAAATCTCGCAGCCTCAACGCATTGGGCAACGAGCATCAATCGACATTACAAGAGCTTAATCTCTGGAAAGCTCTCTTTCTCCCTCTCTCCCCCTCTTTTTCTGCGATTCATAGGCTCCGGCGGCCCCTTCGTTGTACGCAGGGGCAGAGGGACATACACACCTGCCTCCAAGCTCTAGTGACCAACATTGTCAGCTAGTTAGAGTTTCAACATTGTCAGCTAGTTAGAGTTTCTTCCAAAATTCAACCTCCAATCTCCAGGATTAATGGATCACAGGATGCATTATTGCATTCCTAAAATATTTGCATTATGATTTTTTTCCTACTTTCAATTGGTATTGAGATTTTTGTTGGCTTTCACAGAAATCTCAAAATGTTTGATAAATTTTTTTTATTGGCGTTAGATTTTTGTTAGCTTTTACAAGCCCGCTCTGACGAGTGATGCCCAGTTGCCCACAACATGTTTGATAAAATGCTTTAGGTCTTTCCTTCATTGATGCCATTCCAAAACGACAAATTTTCAAAATTGTTCCTTATTTGGTGAATTGGTGTACCTATGTAGGTCATTTTCCATCTAAATTTTGGGCGTTTTTTTGAAGACTATGAAGTTCCAAGTTACCAACTTCTTGTTTGAGTATTAATTTTGCCTGAATGATTAATTTTTTGAAGACTTCCAAGTTACAAGCTCTAGGTTTATATTATTTCTTCCAGGATCTATTTTATTTCTTAAGATTAGATTTTTTTCCTACTTTCAATTAAATGTTTTAATTTTGAATGAGATGTTTATTTTCTTCCAAGTTCCAATATATTATACTAGGGCTGATATCGAGTTGAGTTCGAGCGATTTAGGCTCGGCTCGAAATCGAAATTTTCGACTCGAAGTCGGCTCGAAATCGACTCGAACTCCGAAATTGATTTCGAGCCGAGCCAGCTCGACTCGAAATCGATTCGATTTCAAGCCGGCTCGAATCAATTTCGAGTAGGCTCGAAATTAATTATTTTTTTTATAAAAAATAATTTAATGTACATTTAAATTTTAAAGTTTTAAAAATTGTAGTGAACTATAGAGCATAATTAAAGAAATATTTTATAAATCACAATAAATATAAGATACTTCATACATGACAGTGAAATTTTTTTATACAAAAAATATAATAATATTTATTATTTATACATTCCGGAATAATTATTTCCAAAATAACAAGGTAAAATTTTTTTGCAAAATGAGTTCACACTCAAGTGAGTCGGATGATAGTATGATACTAGGAATCAGAAGATTCCAATGCGGCAATGCCTTCTTTTTATCTATATAATTGAATTGCTACATAAGTAACCTCCGGCACTTCTCTCCATATGTTGGAGGTCCAATCGGAATCAAGGTGCCAATAAAAATATTTGACAAAATATATAACAAAACTACTTTTATATTAAAGTATAACTCAGACCTGCATCAACACTAGTTTTCATATCAAAGCATTTAACCAAAAATATTATAAAATTACAAAATAAACAGTTCAAAAAACATAAGTCCAATTAAATTCCATAAACATTCAAATAAAAGTCCAATAAAAATTCATCAAAGTCCACATTAGACCAAACTCTGTTACTCCAAAACAATTTTAAACACCAAAATCCAGGCACCCCATGAGTAGTAAAGCAAGTGCGCTATAGAAGACAACTTCATATCTGCAAAGTCAAATATGTGAATGAAACATTAATATGCACTAATAAACTACAACAACAACACTCAAACCTTTATCAGCACTAATATAGTAAAGGAAAAATTGAATTGATATTACTTTACTACAAGAGAATAGCCAAAATCAAAATCTAAAAGCCACCGTCATAAGATGTATGTCTAGCATGACAACGCCACCATCATAAGATGTATGGACAAAAACGCCACCGTCATAAGATGTATGTCTAGCATGACAACGGTTATGACGACCAACAAGAAAAGAAAACTAGATTTGAACATAAAAGTGGATGAAGTTCCTTAGGTGAGGTCGGGTGTCCACAAACGTCGGTTAATAACAACTAACATAAACCTTATAAAAATATGGCTGATCTTCACTAACATGCTGATTATGGCTGATCTTCACAACACAAAAAACCTTATAAAAATATGCTAAATGCTGAAGCAAATCAACTAACATAAAAAGTATAATCTGAAAATAAAAATGGGAAGTAATAAAATAAAATTTGGATAAGAGATTTACTATGTGATGTGAGTACACTCTACCCCATATTTAAATGATGCTACACGAAAAAATTAATATTGAAATAAAATCTAAGAGAGAAACTCATTAATCAATCAGCACTCTTATTCATGTTTCGTTTAAAATCTTCTCCAAAGGAACATGACACAATTAAATTAATGCGCTTCTTTTAGTTTTTTTTGGAAGTAAGAATCGTTCACTGATTTCCAAAAAAGACTAGAAAACATCTTTTTGACGATCACTTTTTCAAGCATAAAAAAACCAAAAGCATGCAAAACAACAATAGCGGTAAGAATAAAAGTTTACCACTGCCACAGGTTCCAAAATCCAAATAGAGACTTTTATCTCCTATTCATGAATTTTAGATAGCATACCCTACTAAATAAATGTTACTGACAATAAATATCAATTATTGATCAGGCCCATGTTCTACTAGGTCAATTTTAAAAAGGTGGGAAGATGGAGATTAGTAAATGCTTCAAGTGCTGCAATAATATTACAGTGCCAAAATTAAGTGTAAAATGCATAAAATTAATGTAATTGCAAACCTATTTATAAGTGCTACATATGTCCATATGCTACTATGAACCAAAAACTTAGCTACTAAAATATATTAAACGCAATCAACTGAATCACCAGAATTGCAAAAAAAATCTAATATTACAGAATACGACATGTATATATAGAATAATTCAAATGAAAAGCAATAATATATGTTTACAAATATATGCATTACAGTCAGAATTCATCAACACTCATTTTGGGACAATTGTGGTTGCAATAAAGACAGTGGTGGCATTAGAGTAGTCAATAAAAATAATGATAGAAATAATAAATATAACTCCCAAAAGAGACTAATCATTTGATAGGAATTAAATTTCAGCTATTACATACCTTGACACATATAAGGAAACTTAATGCGGCTCCACTGGAACTCAAAGTTCATTGAATCTGGTAAAATATCAAATTTAAATTTTAAGTTTTGTTTGACAAGTTTGTTAAGGTATATTTAAACATTGAAACATTAAAACATCCACATTAAACAAAACAATGGGAATAAAAAAAGAATACCTTAATGTAAGCTTAATCATTAGTAGAAGTCCCTATGACCTCATCCGATAGAGAACTCGTTAAATCATCCACATTAAACTATTATTTCAAAACACAAATTAAAATCAAATAATATAATTGAGGAGTGACAAATAAAACCATCTATAAATAAGAGTACTTACATTGGCACGATGTTTATATTGTGAGCGAATCCAATTTGAAGAACACACTAGAGCATTTACAGTTTTGGGATTTAGAGCACTTCTATAATCATCAAGTACTCGCCCTCCGACACTAAATGCTGATTCAGAAGCAACCGTTGTGATGGGTATTGTAAGGATATCCCTTGCCATCTTAGAGAGCTTCACATATTTCATTGAACATATTTTCCACCATTCTAAGACATCAAATTTATCTCTACTCTCAAGAGGAGGTTGTACCGGCGCTTTCTCTAGATATATTTCAAGTTCATTTTTAAGAGGCTGAGTAGAGGAGCTAAAACTCAAAAAATCATCAAACCCAAGAAGAATAGAGTTTGTGATAGTTTGTGGTTGAGTTGTTGCACTTGAATGTCCCATGACTCCCACTCTACTTGAAGAGGATGATTCAGAACTAATAATTGAAGTATTATGCTCCGTGCTACCGCTATCACAATAAGTAGAAAAAAGCTCAAACAAGCTATCTTTTACCACCTTTACTTTTTGAACGGCTTCATAAGTATTGTACAGTTTATTGAAAGCATAAGTGATGAATAATAACTTTCGTCGGAGATCAAGAATAATGGCAAGAGACATAAGTAAATTGCAATCACTCCAGTATTTATCAAATTTGATTTTCATTGGCTTGGCCATACCACGTACGAACTCATCATCACATGTTGTAGATTTGTCCAATACTTCTTTAATAGCAATTAATGCAGGCAAAAACAAGTTACATGTTGGATACGAAGTCCCAGAGAATAATTTTGTTGCGGATTCAAAGACTTCCAATATGTTCTTAATTTTAGCAAATCTTTCCCATGTTTCTTCTGGAAAGTCTCACACCAAACATTTATCTTTTCGAAAGAAATCATGAATAACATATCTATAATAATAAGCACTATCAAGTATGTAATATGTACTATTCCACCTCGTTTTCACATATTAATAAAGACCTCGTGATGTAGAAATTCCTAACAATTTGGCTGATTCAGCAAATGATTTAAGACGTGAAGGTGATTTCCTTATGTACCCCACAACATCTCTAATAATAGTAATCAATGTAGAAATCTCTTTTAAGTCATCTTGCACAAGAATATTGAGTATGTGAGCACAACATCTAACATGAAACACTTTGCCACCTAAATACAAGCGATTTGAATTTGCAAAACTTTGTTGTAAATGTCTTGCAGCTATATCATTCGCAGATGCATTGTCAAGAGTGATGCTCATTACCTTTTTCTGAATTCCCCATTGTAGGATTGATTCCCGAATTGCATCATATATGACTTGGCCGCTGTGAGGTGGATCAAGATCTAAGAAATTTATAATTGAATGTTAGAGCATCCAATCGGAATCTATATAATGAACAGTAATACATAAATACCCAATAGATTGATTAGATGTCCAACAATCACTAGTAAGTGCAACTTTGTCCACCCTTTTAAGAACCTTCAGAAGTTTGTCTTTCTCAATATCATACAATTTCATACAATCATTCTTCATTGTATGCCTTGAAATTTTGATATGATTAGGATTTAGAGCTTTAGAGTATACATTGAAAAATGGTTGCTCAACTATTGAGAATGGGAGTTCAGCAGTAATTATGAACTTGGCCAGCAATTGCCTAATGCTAACTGAATCATAAGATCCTGACACACAAATGAGCGGCATTTGCATATCATCCTCTACCATATTAACTCTCTCTTGATTGAACATAGTTTGATTTTTCTTAACTTGTATAAGCTTATAGCAAGTTTTAATATGTCTTGCACAATTTGAAGTGGATCCAGACGATTGGTACTTGTAGGTTTTGAAGCAATGTTTGCATTGCCATTTGGAGATAACATTTCCACTTCTATCCTTCATTTTTTCAACCTTGAAGTGCTCCCACACTTCACTTATTTTTCCTTTTCCTTTGTTGTCCTTCTCAACTTCAGCAGATTGTTGTCCTAATGAAGGCTCAGTGTTAGTGGGGATAGTGGAAATAGTCACTACTTCCACATCTCTAACATTAAGATCAGTGATGATTGCATTTGCGGGGGGATTTATGAATTCATCATCCTCCACCGGTGAGGATGACGAGTCACTATAGTTCTCTACTAAACTCATAATATCTGAAAAAAATAAAGATTTGTTAAATTCTAGAAATAAATCATGTCCTTGAACAGTGAAGAAAATAAAATCATCTACAAGACTATAAAGCTATGAGACATTCAAGAATGCAGTATCTGGCCTATAGTAAACTCAACATGAATGAACTAGCATTTTGGCATCATGATGCAATTACTTGGATAAAATAAGAAGCCCATAAACATCTACATGGAAAGAAAGGATAGTGTGTATTAAATGAAATTCATATAAAAAGAAATTTGTAGTGGCATAACAATAAAAATAAACAACTATACCTGGCCTAATGGACTTCCAGAGAACTACAATATAACAATGATTAATATTTTAATGTAATATAACAATGATCTACAATGATCAATTTGCAGTATCTGGCCTATTTTCAGAAGCTTCTAGAAAATAACCTGAAAGAAAGAAGTGCATACGAATTAAATCTAGGGGAACTATACCCTAAAAGCCAACTGAACAATCCACACTTTCTCAAATTGCAATTCAAAGTGTATAACTCAAACAAAAAAACATCAAACGTGTATGTCCTCTAAACTCACATGCTTAATAGCTTATCATATCTATTCTCTAAAAGATACAGAGGCATGATTTTAATTTGAATCAAACATTGAAGCAGAAATATGAGCGGCGTTTACTTGATGGAAAAAGAGAAAGAAAAAACGTAGAATCATAATAAAAATAGGCACATCGAAGAAAGAAGATGATCACATATTTCTGTTGAAATAAAAATAGTCATCATAAAAATACAGTTCACTCTCCAAATAGTATGAATAAATAGTGTGATTATAAATGTTTGATCTTAAAAAAAAAACTTGACCCAATAGTATGAATAAATTTGATTATAAATATACGTTTTTTCTACTCATGAAAGTTCACTCTCCCTGAGATAAAATATCCTTTCCTGAGCTAATGGTAAATTTGTTTTATCTTTCAATTCTAGCAAAAACAAGCAACAATGTCTGCTAGAAATACCAGGAAATCATTTCTCTTCTCAAGCTAAAAGCTGCAAGACAATGATCTTGCAAAATGTTTGGTTGTAGCAAATGTTACCAGTTACCTCTTACAGAAGATTTGGATTTTATGGATTATTGTGACCAAATGAGCGCACAATAATGTTTGATTATTGTGACCAAATACAGTTCAAGTGTTTCTATGAACTTCCAGAGTTATGATGGAGCTTAGAGAAGAGGCCGTGTAGAGACACGGAGATCCAAAAAATCAGATTACCTCCAAGATTCTTGAGCAGGAAAGGACTGGAGATGAGAGGGAGAGAGGCGGCAGCAAACTAAATGCTCCCCAACTACCGAGTAAGGCCTGCGTGAGTCTCCTTCGTGGTTTCGTCGCCACAGTAGCCAGCGGCTGGCGTGCGGAGGTGCAGAGCAGCTGGCAGTCGGCGTGCAGAGGCGAAAAGTAGAGTCGCCAGCGGCTGGCGTGCATCGGCGCAGAGCGGTAGAGGTTCCTTCTTGGCTTCGTCGTTCTTCCCTTCTGTTTTTCTTCTTCGCTGAAAAGGTGTCGAGGCAGCCGAGCGGCGAGCGGAGACTTTCTCCGGAGTAATCAAGGTCGGGCTCTGTCCTTGGCAGAATGGTAGAGAAAAAAAATTAAATGTTCAGCAGTTCAGGCTTGTTTGCGTGCAGTGCAAGACATTGCCGCAGGCCCGCAAATGCAATGTTGTTGCAGTGTTGCCCACGCCTTGTCCCGACTCCCGAAGAGACGGGATAGGCAGGCAGAATTGCAGAAAATAGAGGGGATAGGCAGGCAGAATTGCAGAAAATAAATTAATTAAAGTGGCGTGAGGATTGAGGTGTAAATTGGCACCGGGCCAGTGTCAGACTGCCAGTGGTTTTGAAAAACTCCAAAAAAAAAAAAATTAAAAACTAAAATTTTGAATCGAGCCGGCTCGAATCAATATTCGAGCGAATCATATAAGACTCGAAATCGACTCGAAATTGATTTCGAGTCAATTTTGATTCGATTCGATTTGATTCGTTTTTTTTTTATTTCGAGTTCGATTCGAATAAAAACTCGAGCGATTTTCAAGCGACTTTTGATTTTCGATTATTATGCTCACCCCTATATTATACATGGCAGTGATAATTCCAAGCTTTGGGTCATCCTCTTTCTTGTTGTCTTATTACAAAAAATAAGTTGAGTTCTCTTTTGATTTATATTGTATTGATGTTTCAATTTTGATTAATATGAAGAAGTTAAAAACTATTAGCTCTTTTTTTAATAAAAAATAGCCCAACTGAAGCTGAAATTATTTTTCACCTCTAACTATTGATTCTCCTTTAGCAAATATTGATTCTTCTCTAGTTGAGAAACTTTCACTCATTTTAGAGCGTGATCAAGATTATGACCTAAAATTTGGAAATATCTCTTAGATCAACAAGATGAAATGCTTCGAGTTTATATTAAAGCAGAAACTTATCAACACACACTTTAGGAGTATCGATCCTCAGTGTCAGGCAGACATAATAAAAGATTTCAATATTTATGGTTTGAGAAATTCTCATGATTGCAGTACTCTTCTGCTAAAGATGCTGCATCATGCTGCAACGTCACGAGAAGTGAAAGCAGTGCATAATTTTTTCAATGAACTGATATATATTGTTAACACTGTTGACGCTTCTTCCAAATACAATGATCAATTACGAGCTGCTTAAAAAGAATATTTTGATCACATGATTCCTCTTGGTGAAATTGAGATCGACACATGAGCAAATCAAATTTGTTCACTACATTGACATAAGAACACTAGATGGTCGTCTCATCTAAACCATGTCTGTAATGTAATTAATATATATAATGTCACTTGCTCCATGTTACTTGATATTAGTGAAAATAGAGGGACATCTGCATAACGAGGAGATGCTGAAACATCATTTAGAAAGATGAGTGTTTTTAAATTTGCATTCATCTTGCATTTAATGAAAAAAGTTTTGGAAATCAGAGATATTCTATGCAAGACACTGTAACATCGAGCTCAAAATATATTAAATGTTATAGATTTAGTTTCAATAACGAAAGTTCTCATTCAAAAATTACGGTTATTTGGTTGGGAAACTTTTTACAACCTTGAAAATATTTTGTGAGAAAAATGAAGTTGAAGTTCCTAACATGACTACTAAATACTGCGATCGTTGCTTTCAAAGTTTACTTGATATCATTGCAGTGGAACACCATTTTCGGGTGGACATTTTCAATGCAACAATAGATTGTGGCTTGTAGGAGCTGAACTTTAGATTTAGTGAAAATTTTATGAAACTACTTCGTCTTAGCATGACTTTAAATCCAAACGATGGATATAAATCATTCAATATTGACGATATATATTCTTTTGCAAAGAATTTCTATCATCAAAATTTCAATGAACATGAGCTTTATATGTTAAATACTCAGTTGCAGCATTATGAGATTAATGTTCCTTCTCATAAGGATTTGAAAAATTTGTCTACAATTTACAAACTTCGTGAAGAATTGGTGGGAAAAAAAAATCAAAGACCTATTATCTTATTGACAGATTTATGACTCATTTTGACCCTTCCAATCCCAACAACTACAAAACAATCATTTTCAACTATGAAGATTGTAAAAACAAGAATTCACAAAAAGATGGAGGATGAGTTCATAGTAAATTGCATGACATTATACATTGAACGAAAAATAGCAAAGAAGTTCGATAAAAATTTGATCATAAATCAATCCTATGAAATGAAAAATCGGCGAGCACAATTGAAATAGCTTGATATTATAGTTATGTATGCCTCATTTTGTTTATCAATATTTTTATTTTACTTCTTAAATGTTTGATTAAAAATAAAAAATTATCATTTGTACTTATAATTTTATAATATTTGTTTTTTTACAGTATTTTTTTTTTCATTTGTTCTGATGCCTCACCCCTAGTTACAATTCCTAGATCCACCCCTGCTTGTTCCCTTAATAAACATGATTGGTTGAAAAAAGATATTTAAACGTTTCCTCTATCCAAACCTTTCTTCCTTACTTTTTAAGAAGCCTAGGCTGCATAAGCTTTTGAGTTCTTATCCTTATAGGATTCAACATTGAGCAACTATTTTCCAAGAGAATTTTCAAGATTTTGATTTAAAAATTCCTCCTTAGATTTCCCAGCTTTAACCTGTGATATAAACACTTCTCTTTTATCGCTTACCGATCCTTCTGCAGTCGAAGTTGCTGGGTTTGTTGCAACTGTTGCAATAGACTACCGTTAACATCTGTTGTTATATTAATGCTAACCCAGTGCAGTATCTAAAATTTAAAGCCAAAACTTGTAGCTCTTAAACCACTTTTTTGAGCTTGTTATCCCAGTTGAAATCACAATAAGTTGCCCACTTGGAATTAAAATTGAGAACGCCCTCAATTTGATTTAAATGTTTCACACAAATAAAAAACACAGCAAATGCCTACAGAAGATCTCTAAAAAATATACATATTTTCGCAGGCAGTCGAACCCATGAAAAAGAATGCATAGAAAATTAAAATTATTGGAAAATTTACATGATTTCATTTCTCCAAATAGAAAACCAATGAGAAATGTCATCCAGTTTTCTTTTACTAAACCTTGATGGGCTGGTACTTTTCGCCCATGACGCCGCCTTTCTGCTTCTGAAACTGAATGTAGCGCATTGTGCTCGAAAAGAAAGCGTCTGTAGATGGATCTGACGGCGGGTTATCACTCTGCATCTCGGTCATGATCAATTCAATCAGACCCTCTATGGCAGAGCTTGTGATCTGAGGGTTTCCTTTCTCAAAGTAATACAGATACCTGGAAATGAATAGAAGCTTACAATGTCATCCTAAATAAGATGTTGAGAAAATGATTTCAATCAGAAAGTAGTTTTACTTGTTGAGTATTTCAACATATAATGTAGCAGGCCCGCTGCTGCCTCTCGTAACATTGACCATTTGCTGTGCAGCATTTGCAATTCTCAAGGCACGCTTTAAGCAGAGGAGAACTCTGCAGCAATAATATGAGAAAATAATTAGGACCGAATATATATATATATATATAGATAGAAATAATTACCCAAATCTTTCCTCTAAACTAGCATAATTAGTGAGAGCACCCCTCTTATTTTTGAAATTACAAAAAACTCTCCTTAAGTTTTCATTTCATTACCAAAACCTCCTCTGGTCTTTTCATTTCATTGCATCCATGAAGAAATATACCCCTCTGGACACTGTTCACCCAGGGGGGTGTTTTTGTGCATGGATGTTATAAATTAAAACTTCAGGGGAGGTTTTTGTAATGAAATGAAAACTTTAGGGGAAGTTTTTGTAATTTCGAAAATAAGAGGGGTGCTGTCAGTAATATAGCAAAGGTTTTTGTATTTCGAAAAACTACTCTTTGGTGAAACTTGTCTGATGTCCCTATATTGTCATTATAGTTGTTTTCATAATTACACAATTATACCAAACTTTATATTAATATATTATAAAGACAATATCCTTTTAGGTAATTACACAACTTTACAATATTAAAATACAAAAAATAAAAACACTAGATACCCTAAATCTATTGTCTCTAGCTAGGAATGACAAGAAAAAAATTAATGTTTTAACGTTAAAATATAATTTGTTTTACAAAATAAAAATTGTATTCTTGATTTATATTTTTTTACGGTCATTTTGAGTACTCATATGTATATGTTGCGGGTCGGGCGGAGTCCGCCGGGAGCGGGCGGAGCCCGCCGGGAGCGGACAAAACCCGCCGTCGTCGGTCGGGTACTGTCGCGCGAGGCCATAGAGGCGGGTACTGTCCACGACAAATGTTGCCGCCCACGACAAATGTCGCCGCCTACGACAAATGTCGTCCCCACGAGGCCACGAAAAATGTCGCACCACCGGCGAATGTCGCATCCCGCCGAATGTCGCACCCCGCCGAATGTCGCACCCCGCTGATTGTCGAACCCCCGCCGAATGCCCCCAGGGTCGAAGGCCCGTGCCTGTCACTTGTATATATATATATAACAGTTTTTTGTGCTAGGGCGCTGGATTGAAGAACGAGGAAAAAGCTATGTCCAGGTTCCGTGTACATACATATAACCGACAGTGTGTGTGTGTGTATATTGAAATGATTGGTACAAATAAGGAGATTTACCCATAGGACTGAATTATTTTTAGAAATAATAGGTACAGGAGGGTTTGCATAGGACTGAATTCATATATTTTTAGCTACTAATCACATCTCCATTATTTATTTATATACCATCCGATCAAATTTGATAATTAAATATGTAAGCAAGCATATTTCACTGGTGTGAAAATTTATCTTTCCTGAAACAAGTACCAAAAGAAAATCCATGAGAAAAAAAATTATATAATTTGCAAACACATAAAAAATGCTGGGTGCAAAACAACAGTGACCTAATATTTTACACTCCAGGCGGCGGAAAACCATGCTCTCTGCAAGTGAAGCAGGCACTGTGGGCGTCCCACTGCACCAAAGCAGCTGAGCAAAGCAGGCCATAATCAACAGGTTTCTAATCTGGTGAGATTATCAAAAAGACAACTTCAGTTACGACTAAGGCTTCGTTTGGCTTGGTGGTGACAGTTGTGAACATGGTTGGTCATGAACCGTCGTTCGTGAACGCCCGACCTCGCCTACAAAATTAATGCATTTAATGCTCGAAACTAGTTTATTTTCTTGATAGGGGTCATAACCTTCGTCTTGTCAAACATACATTCTATGATAATGATATTTTTGAACAAACTCACCCGAGCAAATAAGCCATGTCAAACGAAGCTTAAATAAAAAATTTCTCCAGAAGTGCTTCATAACTTGTTGAGCTTAATAATCAATATTTGACCCATCTGCTCTGCAGATTCACTTCACAAATAGCATCATATGATTCCCCAACAAAACCAATTATATAATAAGGCAAGTGTTATGGATCCTCGTTGGGGCAAGACGTACAAGCGCCGCGATCCTCGCGTAACAACCGCCTAGACCGTCACGGCGTATCATCGTTATTTTATTTCCATTTAAGTATTTTGATTCTCATGTTTTAAGCCTTATGAGGAGGGCATTTTAGTATTTTGGGGTGAACCAGTTTTTATCCACTTTATAGGTGGGGCTTCGTGGTTTGGAAGACAAGAAGAAATTAAATCAAATCTCTCTCTCTCTCTCTCCCCGATATTTCCCCTCACCTGCTCGGTCCAAATCCCGCACTGCCCTAGCCTCCGCTCCTTCCGCCCCGTCGCTTCCCTCTGTGCCGCCGCACCTCGCCGTGAGGAGCTCCTCATCCGCATCTCCACCATTGCACCCAAGGGATCGAGGAAAGGCTCTTCCTCCCTCCTCCGAGATTTCCCTCTCCACTGGCCGTTTACACGTTCGCAATCCTGGGAACGTAATATCTTGGTATCAGAGCCACCGGTCCTTCCACCGGCCGACGACATCATCTCTCCTCCACCGCTCCATTCCGACGCCGAACCCCGCCCTGATCTGGGTAGCCCCGACCCGAGCAGCGCCTTCCCGAGCTTCCCGCACCAGATCCGGACGGCAGCCGCCCCGTGCCGCCGAATCCCGCCGGTTTCCAGCAGTCCGCCCCCCATTCTCCTTGGATCTTCGCTTGGCGGAGGTTCTCTCCTCGCCTCATCCACCGGTCTACTTCCTCTCCCAGTTTTTTCTCCACCCCGATTATCTCTCTCCATGGCGGATGACACCAACACCGGCCCAACATTGACCCAAATTTTGGAATTATTCAAGTCCATGATGGCGGAAAACCACCAAGCTCTCCTCACCGCGATCCGACCAACCAGCATGCCGCCTCCTAGTGGGGCGGCCTCCGCCTCCTCTCCATCGGTTCCCGAGCAACAACACCCTCTAAAGACCGAGCGTCCAAGTCGCTCTGACTATTCTACGGTGCCACGATTTGTCAAGTTGGACTTTCCGATCTTTGAGGGCCGCGAGGATCCCCTTACTTGGTTGACTCGTTGTGAGCAGTTCTTTGCGGCACAGCGTACCCTGTGGGAAGATTGGTTGGGCATCGCCGCTTTCCACTTGATGGGCTCCGCACAATTGTGGTTCTCCCAGCTTCACCGGGAGAAGCCCCTACTTACTTGGAAAGACTTCAAGACTCAGTGCAGCCTTCGCTTCGGGCCTCCACTACGCTCCAACCCCATCAGTGACTTGATTTCTCTGAAACAATCAGGTTCTATTGACGATTACTTGGAGCTGTTTCAGGTGCTCCTTGCTCGCGCCCCGCCAGTACCAGCGACACACCAGATGGCTTTCTTCACTGCATGGCTACATGAGCGCCTCCGCATGGACGTGGAGTTCCAGAGCCCGCCGGACCTCACTACCGCCATGAGTCTCGCGCGTATCTACGAGCGGCGCATATTGTTGGACCGTCCTCAGATGGGTCGTCGGGCCAACGACACCTCTTTCCGGCACCGCAGTCATGCTCAGCCGCCACCAGGGGGAGGCGCGACTCGGACTAAAGAAGGGGAGCGACTGACACACATCCGACGCTCGTCCACTCAGGAGATGGGCGAACGCCGTGCAAAGGGGCTCTATTTCAATTGCGATGAGCCCTACACCAAGGGGCATAGATGTAAGCGCCTCTTTTGGCTAGAGGTCGACGACCCCTCCGATGACGATGCCGGGGATGACGAGCCCAGACACCCCGCCATCTCGGTCAATGCCATGTCGGGCCCACATTCAGGGGACACAGTGCAGATGGCCATTTCTATGGCGGGCCACCAACTCCTTGCCCTCATGGATACCGGCAGTACACACAGCTTCATCAGTTAGCTCACGACGCAGCGGCTTCAGCTACTAGTTACTACTCGCAGTCGTCTGCGTGTTACCGTGCCGAATGGTGCAGCGATGGTCTGCACCGGGGTTTGCGGGGACGTTCGGATCATTATGGGGGGGATTTCACTCTCGGGTGGACTTCTTTGTCATAGCCCTGCGGGGGTTCGAGGCAGTTTTGGGAAAGCGATGGTTGCGCACTCTTGGATCTATTTTGTGGGACTTGGACGCCCTGACAATGACTTGGGGACAGGGGCCCTCATGGATAGTGTGGCACGGCCATCCGACGGGGGATGTTGGTCACGCCTTCTCCATCCAGCCTGATTATTCTGAGCAGCCCGGCCTCTCTACTCTTCTTCGGGAGTACAACGACACCATGGCCGCGCCGACTGGGCTCCCTCCCTCGCGCAGCCAGGATCACCGTATTTGCCTTCTTCCGAACACAACCCTGGTGGTCGTTCGTCCTTACCGCTATCCCTTCCTCCAAAAGGATGAAATTGAGCGCCAGTGTACTGAGATGCTTCGGCAAGGGATCATCCGCCACAGTGTCTCCCCTTTCTCTTTGCCGGTCCTGCTGGTCCATAAGAAGGACGGCTCTTGGCGCTTCTGCGTGGACTACAGGGCCTTGAATGCGCAGACAGTGAAAGACAAGTTTCCTATTCCAGTTGTTGAAGAGCTGTTGGATGAGTTACATGGGGCGCACTATTTCTCCATGTTGGATCTTCGTTCGGGGTACCACCAAGTCCGCATGTTTTCGGCGGACGTGGAGAAGACCGCTTTTCGCACACATCATGGCCACTTCGAGTTTCTCGTGATGCCCTTCGGGCTCACCAACGCCCCGTCTACCTTTCAGGCCCTCATGAATGAGGTATTCCACACTCTTATTTGTCGTTGTGTGCTTGTTTTCTTCGATGATATCTTGGTCTACAGCAAAACATGGGAGACACACCTCACCTCAGGCAGGTTCTCCAGCTCTTACGAACTCATCGGCTTTACCTGAAGGAGTCCAAGTGTTCTTTCGACACCGACAAAGTTGCCTACTTAGGGAATATCATCGATCACACGTGCGTCTTGGCTGATCCGGCTAAGATTCAAGGGGTCCTCGACTGGCCCGTTCCTCAGTCGCAGCGTGAGCTGCGCGGCTTCCTGGGCTTAACTGGATACTACCGGCGTTTCATTCAGGGCTACTCTGTCATTGCCGCCCCCTTATTATCTCTTCTACGACGTCAGTGTTTTACATGGGACGCCACCGCCTTGGAGGCGTTTCGAGAACTGCAGCAGGCCTTGGTCTCGGCCCCAGTCCTTCAGCTACCAGATTTTGGGGCGGAGTTTCAGGTGGAATGCGATGCGTCAGAGAATGGTTGCGGCGCGGTACTTCAGCAGGGAGGCCACCAGATAGCTTATTTCAGCAGCAAGACGGCTCTCCATCACAGGAAGCTTCCCGCCTACGAGCAGGAGCTTATCGGCCCAGCGAAGGCCGTCCATCACTGGCGTCCCTATTTATGGGGTCGTACCTTCTTGATCAGTACTGACCACTTCAACCTCAAGTACTTGTTGGAGCAACGATTGATGACGGTGCCACAGCAGCGCTGGGTGAGCCGCCTCTTGGGCTACGATTTCAGGGTGGAATACAAGGCCGGCCACTTGAATCGTGCGGCCGACTCTCTTTCTCGCCGCGACTCGTCGGAGGCTTCTCTCTATGCCGTTTCCGAGCCGTCCTCCTTGGTTCTTCCTCGTCTCCTTCAGGAGATCGACGACACACCCGCCCTTAGCGAGCTACGACGCCACATCCAGGAGGGGCGCCTTCCACCATGTTGGACAGTTAGCGACGGACTCATTTTCTACAAGGGTCGCTTTTACTTATCGACCACTTCTCCATTAGTCGCCGACATTCTACCAGCCGTCTATGACCGTACTCACAAAGGCGTCCACAAGACCCTTCAGCGCCTACGCATCGAGTTCTTCTGGTCGGGACTCAAGCGCAGTGTTCAGTCTCACCTAGCAGCAATCACAGCAAGACCGAGTCTCTCTCTCCAGCCGGTCTACTACAGCCTCTTCCAGTGCCAACACAGATATGGGTCGTTATCTCCATGGATTTCATCGAGGGACTGCCTTCTTCCTAAGGATATTCTGTCATTTTTGTGGTGGTTGATCGCTTCTCCAAGGGGGCCCATTTCATTGCTATGAGCTGCCCCATCACAGGTCCCACTGTGGCCCGTGTTTTTTTCGATTGTGTGTTTCGTCATCACGGGGTACCGAAGAGCATCATTTCTGACCGCGACAAGGTTTTCACATCTCAGTTTTGGCAGGAGTTGTTTGACCTATGTGGCACAAAGCTGACACTTTCTTCAGCCTACCACCCGCAGTCAGACGGACAGACCAAGGTGGTCAACAGGACACTCGAGATGTACTTGTGTTGCCACACGGGGGGCCGACCGAAGGATTGGGCCCATTGGTTACCATGGGTGGAGTACTGTTACAACACATCCTACCACATCGCCCTCAATACCACTCCTTTCCACCTGATATATGGTCGGGATCCACCCCGCCTCCTCACTTATGTTGCTGGCTCGGCTCGCTCCACCGCCATCGACACCGAGCTCCGCACGCGAGATGAGGTCTTGCGCCTCGCCCGGGCTCGCCTACTTCAGGCCCAGACACGGATGGATACCAACTACAACCGCAACCACCACAAGCTATTGTTTGCTCCCGGGGATTGGGTTTGGCTCAAACGTCGACCCTACCGTCAGGCCACCGTCTCTAAGGGAGCATACCAGAAGCTGTGCCCTAAATTCTTTGGACCCTTCGAGATTCTCCACCGCATAGGGGATGTGGCTTACCGTCTCGGACTCGACGACGACGCGCAGATCCACGACGTGTTTCACGTATCGCAGCTAAAGCCGTTCGTGGGCAACCCTCCAGCAGCACCCTTGGTCCCATTACCACTGCCACCACCACACAAGCTTGAGAACAAGCTTGATGTCGAGCAGGGAGGAGATGTTAAGGATCCTCGTTGGGGCAAGACGTACAAGCTCCGCGAGCCTCGCGTAACAACCGCGTAGACCGTCGCGGCGTATCATCGTTATTTTATTTCCATTTAAGTTTTTTGATCTTCATGTTTTAAGCCTTATGAGGAGGGCATTTTAGTATTTTGGGTTGAACCGGTTTTTATCCACTTTATAGGCGGGGCTTTGTGGTTTGAAAGGCAAGAAGAAATTAAACCAAAAATCTCTCTCTCTCTCTCTTGATTTCTCTCTCTCCCCGATATTTCCCCTCACCCACTCGGTCCAAATCCCGCATTGCCCTAGCCGCCGCTCCTTCCGCCCCGTCGCTTCCCTCCATGCCGCCACACCTCGCCGTGAGGAGCTCCTCCGCATCTCCACCATTGCGCCCAAGGGATCAAGGAAAGGCTCTTCCTCCCGCCACCGGGACTTCCCTCTCCACCGGCCGTTTACACGTTCGCAATCCCGGGAACGTAACAAGTTTCTTTTTCATTTGGTTGAACAATACAAAGCAAACCTGGCTCAACAGAAAATCTATAGACGATAAGAAAACCTAGTCCATTTTGTCCCTTTGCTGAACCTTAGTAATATGGTAGGGGTATTAAACAGGCTGTCTATTATACTATTAAAAAATTTTTAAGTACGAGTACAAATTAACTAAAAATAAAAACATTAGACATATTAAATTAAACTTATTTTTGGCAAGTCAAATCAGACATCAAGGAATAGTAGTCCTAAATATAGGAGTATAATAGCAAATACATGTGTAATACTGACAAGTGACAATGATATAATTAGCATTAGATGTTCGTATATAATCACATGTCCATATAATATACGAGTGTAATATGAGAATTTAATATGCTCTGATACACTCACTTTCTCCATTATGCTCACTCATGCTGCAGTTTTAGATTCACTTACGATGACACTCACGTTTTAGTTTTAGGTTTATTTACACGTACTTTTAGGCTCACAGTAATACTAGCATCCTGGGCTAGTTTCAGAAAAGAGTGTAAAATTTGGGCAATGTGACAGGTGTAGCAATATTAGAGGCGAGTCATGCAGCGCTGCATTAGCGTGATTAACGCAATATTTCTTGTAAGTCAAAGCACAAAAAAAGCAAATAAGTAATTTCCATTACCTTTCTCCGTCCTTGATTCCATCTTGATTTTCCACCCAGAAGAGGTGCGAGCAAGCATAAACTGCTCGGCATTGATCAGGCTTTTTCAAAAGCTTAGCAGAATACTGCAAGGAAAAAACAATAAACAAATGAAGAACTTTGTAGTCATACAAGCAGGAGTAAAAACTGATGAGGATGGATCTAAACACTACCCCTGTGGCCTTATGAGTTAGCGTATCTCTATTCTCAACTCCAAAAGCATTCATCCTCTGCAGAGTTCCTATAATTAGGTGTATTGCAGTAACTTGAGCTTTTGAATCCTGTATCAAGCAATTAAGGAAGCATATATCCTTGAGTAGGTCTATGGCAAACTAGTATTTTATTATATTGATAATAAATCCTAACTAGGCTTGATATTTATATTCAAGTTACTTACTGCAACTTCTTCTTCATATAATATAAATGCTCGAGTAAGAAATTCATATGCAACAGGCTCTAGATCACAATCGTTGGCGGTCTGGGAAAGAAGAATAAATCAGCAATAATAGTTGATGTTCCTTGTTAAAGAAGAAAATTAACAGCAATCTTACATACCTCGGCACATTGTAAATACAGCCTCAAGGCAAGTTCCGATGAAGGGACAGATGATAACGCCTCAATAGTCTGACACATTGAAACCCAAAATGAGAGGCAAAAAAACTTCTCAAAATCACGAGCAATATTTAGGTAAGGACTCCTGACGATGCTCATGGTCCTCCACCAATGAGGAGCTTGCAATGGAGGTGGGGCCCACGCATTTGTGACTTGTGTCATACACTTTTGCGCGGGACTCATGCAGTTTCTAGCTTCTCATTGGTTGGCCTGACCATTCTTTAGGTCAGGAGTCCTGACCTAAAAATTAATCCAAAATCACAGGTGTGACATTGAAATAGAAAAGAGAGGCCAACTCGTGCAAAGAAAAAATTATTTGATTAAGAAAGTGCAAGATAACTATCCCATTTTTAAGTCCTGAGATAGAAACTTAATAATGTAACTGCAAAAAAAACAGATCAATAAAACCCATAACAAGAAAAACAACACTCAAGCCTTTATCCCACCATAGTGGAGTCGGCTATATTGATCATTTGTCGCCAATGCGCCCTATCTATAAAACACATAACAAATGCTTAAAAATCAGCAGCAGTTATTGAAACAGCAGAAGATAGTAATTGATTAGAATTTAGTTTTAGTTTTATTTAAGAATTAGGCTTAACTTTATTTCAAAATAGGTGATCAGGTTCTAGCAATCATGGATTTTTTAATTTAAAATTATTTTGGGATTATTTAGTAATTATTTTCTATAGTAAAGTGCCAATGACAGTTGTAATTAGGCATTATTATCAAGATGTA
Organism: Platanthera zijinensis; assembly: GCA_039513925.1. Classification (NCBI taxonomy): domain Eukaryota; kingdom Viridiplantae; phylum Streptophyta; class Magnoliopsida; order Asparagales; family Orchidaceae; genus Platanthera; species Platanthera zijinensis. The sequence continues at coordinate 247,690,089 of CM077079.1, read as the reverse complement.
TTTGTAATACCCTCTAAGGGTAATTTAGTCTCTTTGGGTCCTTACTCGTGTATATGTATGAGTGTAGGCTAGTAATATGTGATTATGATCGGAAATTGCTTTCTACTTGGTATTAGAGGAAGCCCTAACTCCCACGTCTTGCACGACATCCGCCATTCTCGTCGTCCCTGCACTAGCCGTCAATCATTAGCCTCTGTCGCCGACTCCCGTCGCATTATGTCGTTAATCGACAACCGTTTTGAGGGCTTCTTCACGATGTTGATCCCACACGTGCCATAGGCGGCACTGTCCATCGCCGTTTACCGAGGGAGTTGAGGCCAACGACCCATGATGAAGTCGACAGCCTCACCGCCGCCTCCTTCTCACTCTCTGATGGTACATTCCACTGACTGAAGTCTCCTGTTGTGGCCGTTGTCTGCAAGATCTGATCCTCCGTGCAAGATCTGATGCTCTCTCAGCTTCCCTCTCCTTTCTAATTTTGTACTCCACGTAAAGAATGTCGGTGAGGTAGGCACTCCAGCTTCCCATAAGACCGTAAAGGAGCTAGAAAAGGATTCCATTAGGCCTTCCTCTGTCCATATGTTGCAAGCGGCTAGTTCCTCATCACCTCCAATTGTTGTTTATTTTTTCTCAAAGTTAGATCACGCTTGAGAAGCAGAGTTCTTTCCCTTCTCAGCCAGTCTCTGTTGATTGGTCTCTCTTGATCTATAGTGGGTATTCTTCTTCCCATTAAGTTATGCCATCAAGGGTGATTCTTCTATTACTTCGCCAAGTGTGATGATGTCATAGATGAGTGACCCTCAGAGGATTCATGGCCACACTAGCTCATTAAAGATTACAACTGTGGCACTTGATGAGACTAATTATCTCGAATGGTCCCAAGCTACTCAACATTTGATTCACAACAATCCAATGTTTTAATACATTGATGGAACTGTCATAAAGCCATCCACGACCGATCCCTCTTAGACGCGTTGGGATTCAGAGAATTCCCTTGTCGTCTCCTGGCTCCCGCATTCAATGTTCCGAAGGTATATCAGAGTTATAAGCTTATGGACTCTGCCTACGAGATATGAACTCAGGCACACGAAACCTACTCACAGATTGGCAGCTCCACCCAAATTTACGGCCATACTCGTTGCATTTTGGAATTGCGTCAAGGATCCTTGAATGTCTCATCATACTTTTAGGAGTTCGTGCGACTATATCAGGAGCTGGATTTTTTTAAGCACTTCACCCTACCTGTACTGTAGAGACGGTTTAGTTGCAGAGAAAGGAAGAACGACACCGCCTTTATTATGGGGTTGAACATGGAGTCAGATACTGTTAGGACTCATATTCTTCATCGCTCCCCTCTTCCTTTTCTTTGGGAGGCATTAAGTATAGTTCTAGGAGACGAAGACCATCAAAAATCTCTCAGTCTAATTATCCCTCCTGATCGCTCTACCTTGATCAGCGCAGGTCGGGGCAATATCAACATTCTGGTTCCTTTGTGTGATTATTGTGGCCATGGAGGACACAATCTGGCCCTCACATGTCCCTTCCTCAGGGCCCTTTACAATCAAAGAATCGGATGCACTCAGGCGGCTACTTAATCCCCGGTCGTATGTGACTTATAGTGCTACCACCTTTGCTACTGCAGATATGCCCAATGCACATGCTGCTACCATCACTCCATCAAATTAAGAAAGTGCAAGATGACTCTCATTTTAAGTCCTGAGATAGAAACTTAATAATGTAACTGCAAACAAAAAAATAGATCAATAAAACCTATAAAAATAACAACAACACTCAAACCTTTATCCCACCATAGTGGAGTCGGCTAAATGGATCATTTGACCTCATTGCATCCTATCAATAGAACCCATAACAAATGCTTAAAAATCAATGCCAGTCATTGAAGCAGAAGAAGATAGTAATTTGATTATAATTTAATTTTAGTTTTATTTAAGAATTAGGCTTAACTTTAATTTAAAATAGATGATCAGGTTCCAGCAATCATGGATTTTTAAATTAAAATTTATTTTGGGATTATTTAGTAATTATTTTTCTATAATAAAGTGCCAATGACAATTGTAATTAGACATTATTATCAAGTTGTATTTGTAATGCCCTCTAAGGGAAATTTAGTCTCTTTGGGTACTTACTCGTGGACCCTCAAAGGACTCATGACCACACTACCTCATTGAAGATTACAACTGGCACTTGATGGGACTAATTATCTCAAATGGTCCCAAGCTGCTCAACATTTGATTCGCAACCATTCGATGTTCGAATACATTGATGGAACTGCCATGGAGCCATCCAAGACCGATCCCTCTTAGATGCGTTGGGATTCAGAGAATTTCCTTGTCGTCTCCTAGCTCCTACATTCAATGTACAGAAGGTATATCGGAGTTATATGCTTATGGACTCTACCCACGAGATATGGACTCGGGCACACGAAACTTACACATAGATTGGCAGCTCCACCCAAATATACGAGCTTACTCGTCGCATTTTGGAATTGCGTCAGGAATCCTTGAATGTCTCATCATATTTTTTGGAGCTCGAGAGACTATATCAGAAGCTGGATTTTTTAAGTACTTCACCCCTACTTGTACTGCAGAGACGGTTCAGTAGCAGAGAAAGGAAGAATGGCACTACCTTCATATCAGAGTTATATCCAGCTCATTGTGGATGAATTGGATTGTTTATTCCATGAAAGTGTATGAGGATCCCTCACAGTACCTTCCCAATAGTCCTTTACAGTGAATGAATTTGATGCACTCAGGTGGCTATTTCATTCTCGGTCGAATGTGTCTTCTAGTGCTTCTACCACCTTTTTTACTGCAGCTATGCCGAGTGCACATGCTGCTACTATCACTCCATCGGATTGGATCATCGGCTCATCATATGACCAGATCCTCCTCAAGATTTATTTCTTACACTCCTTTGTCTGGTAAAGACAAAGTTATCTCTGCCAATGACATCTTGTCCCCCATTGCGGGCAAAGGTCACATATCTTGTTCTCCGTTCATTTCTCTCTTATGTTCTGCATGTTCCCTCATTTCCTCCTAATTTGCTTCTAATTAGCAATATTACTAGATCTCTGAACAACTCAGTAACATTTTCCCTAACTCTTGCATTTTTCAGGAACTGAGTACGAAGTAGAACATTGACAGGAGTAGGAACCGTCGTGTTTTGTACTTCTAGGATTCCCAGCTTTTTTCTCAGGCTCTTTCATCCACTACTATTACTGCAGCGGATGTATGATGATGGCATTAGCGTCTTGTACATCCCTCTCCCCATTATCTTCAAAAAATGTTTCTTTTATTTTCCTTTCATTAAGTATTTATCTTGTGATGCATGTGAGTTGTCTAAATATTTTAGACAACTCTTCACATTTATCTTCTCGTAGTACCAATCCTTTTGTTGTCATACGTTAAGATGTTTGGGGTATCCCTTGTATCATTATCTAGTTTTCATTGGTTTGTCACCTTTATTGACAATTTTTCTCGTACTACTTGAATTTATCTTTAAAGAAGAAAAAGGTGAGTTTTTTTCAAGCTTTCATCAGATGGTTATGACCCAGTTCAAGGGCATTATCCGCGTCCTCCATACTGACAATAAGGGGAATATAATGATCGAGGGTTGTTTAGTTTTGATCTCACCCTCTGTCAAGTCGTACATTTTATACTACAGATCTAACTTCCGGGAGGAAGAATCCTATTTTCTGGATCCGACTCATTCCATTCGTAAGGCTAGCGACAATGCATCTGATACTCCTAGTATTTCTCTCACTTTCATTCCTCTGATTCATACTATCCCTTCCATCCAAGCTCCGCCTCCTATTTAGTTTTCTCCTTCATCTCTAATTCCTCCATTTCCACTTGTTTATCACCGCTGACAAAAAGGTAACCAGGCTACTGTAGTTCCACCTCTACTAGTGCTTGCTTCAGACACAAATTTCGGTGTTGACCACCATCTTCCTCTTGCCTTGTTGAAAGTTGTAGCGATCTGCATGCAACAATCCATTTTCGACCATGTTTCTTATCATCTTACTCATGCACATCAGGCCATTGTTACATCGTTATCATTGATTATCATTCCCAAGTCGTGGCAGGATGCTTTGGGTGTTCCTAAATGGACACATGCTATGGAGGAGGAAATGTCTGTCGTGGAAAGGAATCATACAAGGGATATCTCTCCCCTTCGCCCTGAAAAAGAATTCATTGGTTCGAGGTAAGTTTTCTCTATTAAACAAATCTAGGATGTTAAGGTTGAACATTACAAGCCATGCTTAGTGGCTCAGGGATACACTCAAACTCGAGGAGTAGACTACCTAGATACCATTACTTTGGAGGCGAAGATGAACTCCATTTGGGTTCTCTTATCCTGTGTTGCTTGCTTAGGTTGGAATCTCAATCAACTAGACATGATAAATGCATTCCTCCACAATGAGCTGGATGAAGAATACATGAAATTCCCACCTGGTTTTGTTAAATATGCACCAGAAAGGCTTGTCTGTCACGTAAAGTAGTCTTTATATGGCCTAAAACGGTCACTCAGGGCATGATTTGGAAGGTTTCACAAGGTCATGCTTAAGTTTAGTTATAAGTAAGGACAATCGAATCACACCATGTTCATCAAAAGACGTGATAAAAAATGTGGTTCTCATTGTCTACGTGGATGACATTGTGATCACATGTGATGATCCAGAGGAAATTGCAAATCTCAAGGCTCTGTTGTCTACAGAGTTCTAAGTGAAGGATTTAGGGAGACTACGATACTTTCTGGAAATTGAAATGACTAGGTCGAATCAAGGTATCTTCATATCCCAACATAAATATATTTTGGACTTGTTAAAGGAAACCGGGATGCTCAGCTATGCCCCAACAAGCTCTCTTATGGAGGAAAACCATATGATTGTTGAAGACAGTGATGGTGACGAGACAAATACTTCGAGCTATCAGAGATTGGTTAGGAGATTCATATACCCTTAGTTATTAAAGGCGCAAAGGGGTCTCAAAGCCTAGGAGCAAGGCACAAGGCGCATGCGTGCTCCAGAAAAAGGCAAGGCTCAACCACATTCATTTTAAATAATCAACATCAAACATTAGTTCATCTTCTTGAATAGATTCTTCATCTATTTTACTTATTAATCATTCATTACTCTCATTTATAGCTATTAAATTAATAAAATCAATGTGGTCAATTGCATCATATCTAAATCTTAACGCTCGATTATGTTTCAAAATACTAAATCATACAAAAATTATTGAGTTCTTGCATTAATTTTTACATTATTGTGAAAAACAAATTACAACAGAAAACACACTCATGCACTCCTTTTATGCTCTAAAGGCGCAAACCTTTGAGCCTAGTGAGCCTTGAGTATCAGGCGCGCCTTTAACAACATAGCATATACCTATCCCACGTATTTCCAAATATTACATATGCAATAGGTATCTTGAGTATATATATGCATGCTCTCAAGATCAGACATTAAGAGGCCGCATACCGTTTTCTACGATACTTGAAGAAGGCACCTAGTCGGGGATTCATGTTCTCTAAGAGCAAACACTTGAGGATCGAAATCTTCATAGATGCAGATTGGGTTGGGAGTTGTGATGATAGAAAGTCTATAACATGGTATTGTATCTTTGTTGGAGGAAATTTGATTATCTGGCGAAGCAAGAAGCAGAAAGTGGTAGTCAAATCAAGAATGGAGTCTGAGTACCCCGGGCAATGTCTCAAGGTCTCTATGCAGATTGTGCTTGTGTTCTATGTTAAAAGATCTAGGATTCCATGAGCACATCTCTCTCTCCTTATGATGAGACAATAAGACAATCATCAGTATAGCTCATAACCCAATTCAGCAAGACAAGATTAAGCATGTTGAGGTTGATCGACAATTTATCAAAGATCACTTGGACAAAGGGAGTGTGGTCACTCCTTTTGTTCATTCCAAAGATCAACTGACATATGTCGTCACCAAAAGTCTTGAATGTGATGTGTTCACCAATGATATTCAAAAGCTAGAGATGACTGGTATCTTTCATTTGACTTGAGGGTAAGAGTTATAATTAGGCATTATTATCAAGTCATATTTGTAATATCCTTTAAGGGTAATTTAGTCTCTTTGGGTCCTTACTCATGTATATGTATGAGTATATGCTAGCATTATTTGATTATGACTTGAAATTGCTTTCTACTATGACTTGTAATTAGAATTATTGAACAATGAATTGAAATTACAGAACTCCTTCCCCTTCACGACATTTCATCCACCTTCCCTCCAGCAATTATTTGGTATCAAAGTCAGAACATGGTCAAAACGACATCTTTCAATTTTTGTAAGCTGTCCGCCAGTTAATTTGCAACTTCTTCCAGAATCGCTTATGCTTCTTCGCTTCCATACATGCTCACTTGCTAGTTGCACTGATCTCTTACACATGAATTGCATCCTGTTGGTTCCGTTGGTGGAATACTTTCCACCCATGGCACCTCAAGTCAATATTCAACGGCATCATGTGCTTGCAAATCCTATGCAATCAACTTCCCCCACCTAACTTTCCATCTCTCCACTTGCAAACACATCAATACTCATGCACACAATGTTCTTCATACTGTTGCTACGTGTTGTAGAAATTAAACTCATTGTGGGTTATAAATATTTATAGAAATAGAGGTGTGGGCAATACAAAAATCTACAAACAATTTGAGATGAAAGTGTGAAAAAAATAACACAAATACAAACTTAACATTCTCCCTTAAGCTAGGGTATAAATATCAATCATGCCCAGCTTGGTACATATATCATTAAAGGGGTAGGAAGATGCATGATAAAGATGTTCACAAGTTCCTTGTCAAAAATAACAAACTTGGTGCAGACTGACCCAATGATAACTTTTCTTCTTTGAAGAAATGACAGTCAGCCTCTATTTTTTTGGTTCTCTCATAAAACATTGGGTTTTTAGATGCATAAATTGTTGCTTTATTGTCACAATAAATAGGAAGAGGTACATTTTATGCCTCATTCATGTCATTCATAAGAGTTCTAAGTCACTTCAATTCACAAGTTGTATGTACCATATCACGATATTCTACCACGACAAAGGATCTAGAAACAATTGTTCGCTTCTTTCTTCTTACTTAAATTCACAAGTTGTATGGACAACATCATGAAATTTTACCTTGACATTGGATCTAAAAACAACTGTTCCCTACTTGCTCCACCATGTGAAGAGGCAACCTCCTAAGAAAGTGCAATATCATGATGTAGATTTCATATCGGCTATCAGGATAACTTATAGAATCAGAAAATAAAAAATTGTTGTTGATTAAAAATAGAAATGCACCTTTGCGAGATATGCTAGCGCCAATCACTTGGGAGTTGGTTCAGTGGAGAATGATGAAATTACTATTATGATGCCCTAATACAAGGGTAAACATACATATATAGGACATGGGCACGTGACATATCACGTGTACAGCACAGCGGGAAAACAATAAACTAAAAAAATGACGCATATATTCACCTCTCCTCTCAAGATGTGAGTATATATCAATCATTCCCAACTTGACAGTGTTGTCCATAAAGCTGCCATAGCCTAATCCTTTAATGATGACGTCAGCCAATTGATCATGAGAATTCACAAATGGTGTACAGATATTGCCCTTTTTAAGGCGATCTTAGATGAAACGTCTGTCTACTTCAACATGCTTCGTCCTATCATGTTGAACTGGATTGTGAGCATTATTAATGACAGCTTTGTGTCGCAATAGATTGTAACATGTTTGTTCACCTGGAGTCCCACATCCTAGAGAATTGTTTTCAACCACAACCCCTCACATACTCCTTGTGTTATAGCCATATACTCTGCTTCGGCACTTGAGCGAGCAACAATATTTTGTTTCTTGTTCTTCCAAGATACAAGATTTTCACCCACAAATGAGCAATATCTGATAGTAGATTTTCTATTATCTTGGATGCCAGTCCAATCAGCATCAGTAAACACTTCAAATTTAAAAGGTTGATTAGCAGAGAAGAGAGACCCCCGTCCTGGAGACTTCTTGGGGTATCTTAGCATTCGATAAGCAACCTGCTAATGACGAGTTATGAGAGAGTGCATGAATCTACTTAAGACATCCACAACATAAGTAATATCAGGGCGAGTATAATATAAGTATACGAGTCTCCCCAACCAATCATTGGTACCTTGAGATGTCAACTTTCTTTCCTTAATTATCAGCATCAATCTTGTGATGCCTCAATAGGTGTATCCATGAGAGCACACCCAAGCATATCAGTTTCCTCTAGAAGATCAAGGGTATACTTTCTCTGAGAGATGAAGATCCCCCACAAGACCTTAGTACCTCAATACCCAAAAAGTATTTCAACTTACCCAGATCTTTGACCTCAAATTCTTTGCTCAATTGTTCTTTCAAGTGTATGATTTCATCTAGTTCATCTCCTATAATGATGATGTCATCCTCATCCACGTATACAATGAGTATGGATATTTGAGTTCATCTTCTCTTGATAAAAGAGATGATCAGCATGTCCTTCAGTATAACCTAGTCGTAACATGGTTTTGTTAAACCATTCAAACCAGGCTATAGGGGATTGTTTCAGGCCACATATAGATTTCTACAGTTGGGAGACCTTTCCATTGGATCCTCTTTTGGTAAAACAAGGTGGGATAGTCATGTATACTTCCTTTTCTAAATCACCACGTAAAAATGCATTTTGACATAAAACTATTTTAACTCTCACACAAGACAAGCAGCACAAGAGAGGATCATACGAAAAGAATTCATCTTTGCAGCAAGGGTAAAGGTTTCTTGGTAGTCAATTCCTTGGGTTTGGGTATACCCTTGAGTGAACAAGTGCGCTTTATATTGCTCCACCACCCCATCTTGATTATGCTTAAAAGAGAAAATTCAGATGTGTCTGTATGCCGCAACAAAATGAGTTGCAAAGCAAAAGAGCCGTCACCTTTTGGAGGTTGCTCGCTCCATTATGTTCCAGATGAACGTTCCAACCGATTATAAGCACTTTGTTGTTTCCACCGCATGCTATTTAATTAATCGCATGTCGTCGACCATCCTTAATTTGCAACTCCATTTTCAATTTTGTATCCTTCGACCCCAACATTCCTTACTCCCTACTCATAATCCTGTGCCACCCATCCCCCACCAACTCCCTACACCTCCTCCTGTGCTCACATCTCCTCTTCTATAAGTCGTTGTCGTCCTTGGTCTGGCGCCCTACGAAAGTTACCACCTACTGATGATGCTCCCCAGCCTGACATACAGCTGCCTCCACGATGTGGTTGCTTCTACCGCTCATCCTTCTTTATCTAATTATGTCTTCCTTGTAACACCCCCCGTCCCTCGCAGGTTTGCAACATCTTTATCCTTTATATTCCTTGTACCCGCGTCTTTACCAGGAGGCTCTTCAGCATCCGGGATGGAGGGAGGCAATGGATGAGGAAATGACCGCTCTCTGGGCTAACCACGCATGGGACCTTGTTCCTCTTCCTCTTGGTCATTCTCTAGTTAACTGTAAATGGGTATTTACCATCAAGCATCACTTTGATAGGACGATTGGGCATCTCAAAGCTCGTCTTGTCGCTCAGGGCTTTACTCAACAACACGATCTTGATTATGAAGAGACGTTCTCTCATGTTGCCAAGCTCAATACTATCCGAGTTGTTATCTCTTTAGTAGTCTATCGACATTGGACATTACACCAACTCGATATTAAGAATGTCTTTCTCAATGGAGATCTTATGGAAACAGTGTATATGCAACAACCTCTTGGTTATGTAACCACGGGGGAGTCTCTGGTATGTCACCTAAAAAATCTTTTACGGTCTCAAGCAGTCACCACAGGCATGATTTGACAAGTTCCGTTGAGTTGTTCGTGACATTGGTTTTACTCGGAGCTCTGATGACTTCTCCTTGTTCATACGTCACAGTTCAACAAGCATAATTGTTTTTCTTATCAATGTTGATGACATTCTTCTAACAGGGGATGACATCTTTGACATCACTTGATTCACTTTAGTCAAGAAGCAATTGACCTCACAGTTTCAGACTAATGATATGGGTCCTTTCTCGAACTTCTTGGGTATCGAGCCTGCTCTTCGTCCCGATGGTCTTGTATTTATCTCAACAAAAGTATTGTCTTGATCTTCTTCGTGATGCAGGCTATTCAGAATGTAAGCCCGCAGACCCACCTATGGATGCCAATCACAAATTACGCGCTCATGCAACCAACAATGATTTACTCCTTCAAAATCCAGAGTATTACCGTTGCTTGATTGACAAACTCATTTATCTCACCGTCACTAGGTCGGATATATCCATTGTTGTCGTAGTTGTTAGTCGCTTTATGCATGCACCTCAAAACTCTCATCTCCCGGCCGTGGAACGGATTCCCAGGTATCTAAAGAATGCCTCTGGACAAGGTCTTGTATATCACCTGTCTCCTTCTCTATCTCTCATTGTCTACTCTGACGCAGATTATGCTGGCTCTCTCGATGATCGTCGCTCTACGAGTGGATTCTGCACATATTTTGATGGGCACCTGATCACTTGGCGAAGCAAAAAAGCAAACTGTTGTTGCTCGCTCCTCTACTGAGACTGAATATGGCTCAATGGCTTCTGTTGTTTCTGAACTTACATGGTTAGAGCGTCTTCTCTCTGATTTGGGCGTCAAACTTCCTTCCCCAATAATACTTTTTTGTGATAATCAAGTTGTCATCCGCATAGCTGAGAATCATGTATTTCATGAGTGTACAAAACACATCAAAGTTGATTGTCATTTTGTCCGATAAAAGGTTCAAACTCGGAAGTTGTTTTCACGATATGTTCCTACTGCAGAACAAGTGTCAGACATCATGACAAAGGCCTTACATCGTCCCCTATATTGCAAATTCCTTTCCAAGTTGGGTGCTTATGACTTGTACGCTTCAGCTTGCGGGGGGGTATTGAAGGATGAAGAATCAAAGCTCACATGAGTTCCTTATTCTTGCTCTTTATATTTGGCCCATGTTAAGGCCCATATTGTATTCTTCTCTATTAGTCTCACATGTTGTGTATTGAGAGTTTGTGTGTAGTGTGTCTCCCTATATATAGGGTACATTGAATATATAATGGAAAAATATTTAAATATTTAGAATTTGTTTCTCTTTTTCGTCCTTTCTCACAAAGATTAAAAAAATAAGTGAACTAATTCTGTCCACATAAGCAGGTGAAAACAAACATTTGTTTTAGGAAGGAATAAAACCATAATATAAAGATTTGCTTAAAAGTTTAAGTAGATATATTATCCAAGATTATATAAGCAAAAAAAAACCTGACTCAATATCTGAAATATTTTCTTTGGGGTTGTGGTAGCATCTTCATCAATCTCATCGGCTTCATGAACTTGCAAACGTCTCACTAGCTTCAAATCAAAAAACAAATAGCTTTAATGAGCCAATAATATTCAATTATGGAGATATACTAAACTTACTCTAAAACTAATATTCCAAGAAGCCACAAGGCCCACTACCAGATGCACAAAATAAAGAGACGATATAATTTGAATAGACAATGAATTATCCATTATGCTAACATACCTGAACCTTTTTTATACCAAAGCCATGCCCAAAAATAAGAAATAAAACAGCATAATATGCATACATATAGTTTTGCAAACCCACTCTACAATTGACTAGAACAATGTAATGTGCTGTTACAAGCATATGAAAAAACGGAAACAATTTCAAACATTAGAATATGGTTTTATCAAGTTAATCACACAGACTAGCATCAAATGAAACAGCCCGCCTCAGTGTCACTAAGTCTGAAAGGTGGGTACATCATCATAAAAGATTGATTCTATTAGTATTGACAAAATCTCATGTGGTCAAAAAATCAACCGATGTACTTAGAAACAAAATGAAAGAGCTAACCATGTACTAGCATGGACTCAGAGGAAGCAAGAAAGACTTCACATCTAACCAATGATAAGAGTTGGTTACGGTTAGCAAGAACTAGTTACTAGTATGGACTGTTGGGGGTTTCGAGTCAAGCATGGGAGTGTTTGTGCATATGGCTTCGCAAAATGTTAGCTCGATGTGCCATCCATTCATTCCGTACGTCTCAGTCCACAAGTGACCGCACAAACATCTTTATTTAGTATGGCAATAGCACAAAAAAGAAATTTATCCCCAATCCTCTGGCTTCCTTCAGTTGTCATCCCTTCGATGTTGCTGCCCAAGAATCATGAGTTCTCTGGCGCCGCACTTTAAATGTCATTGCAACTGCAATTGGAAATAACAGTCCCCTTCCACTCTGAATCAAGGAGTCCCGAGATCTCCAAGCCCATCGAAACTTTGGCCACAACATATGCCCAATATGAGCCAAATGAAGACCAATCACTTGGACACCATGGAGCATACTCTCAACACCATCAACGCCGGCATTGTCAACACCATCAACGCCGGCATTGTCAACACCATCAACGCCGGCATTGATGCAGAAGATAAGCATTTATCCTCGATCATGGCAATGTTCCACACTACGCAAACGGGCCAACCATTGGTGGTCAATGGCGCCTCAACTATGGGATCCCTGATTGAGTAGTTCCCTAGAGAAGTGGCAAAAACAAAAGTGCCACCTCAACTCAACTACCACAGTGACATCCCGACATTTGATGGAACCGACCCAATTGATTGGATTACGAGTGGAACAATATTTCGACCTACATTACACAGTTGATCCCCAGAATGTTCCCACAACCCTCCTCGTCATGGATGTTTAGGTGCATAGGGCAGAGTATTGCCATGATCGAGGAAATGTGGTTGTACACCTTTCCAGAGTTCGGTAATGTGATCTATCAACTCCTACGTGGATGAGTTCATAGAACTTGCCACGCATGGTCTTGACCTCCCATCAGACAATTTGCCTAAAGTACTTCATGCACAATTTGCAGCCCCACTCCAAGCCCATCGCCGCATTTTTCATCCCTCTCAGGTCAACCAAGTCATGGACTGAAGAACCTCATCATCCAAGTAAAAGTCGAGTTCAACACCTGATCTCCCGACTGATACTCCTCACCATCCCCCTCGATGCTTTCCCATCATTCCTATTTTACCATGAACCATATCTTTCGTAGGTACTACGTTATTACATCCTAGTTTTTTATGACATTCTTATCTACAATCAATCATGGAAGGACTACTTAGAGCACCATACACCACTATGGAGACACTGTAAGAGATTGCTTGTTTGTCAACCTGAAAAAGCGTTCCTATTGACAATCCCATATCAATTACTTCGTCCGCACCATTTCAATACATGAGGTGGAAGGTAGCGGACTTGCTTCAGTGGCCTACACCCAACTCTCAATGAGCGATACAAAGATTTCATGGACTCAGATATTATAAATGATTCATTCAATATTATAGGCAATTATCTAGTCCTTTGATAGCCCTCCTATGAAAGGCGGTAGGATAAACTTTCACCTAGACTAGATATACAGAGACCGCATTCTGCTAGCTACATGAAGCCTTAGTGGCTATCTACCTGCACTCGTCCTCACCATGCCTAACTAATCCAAGTTGTATATGTTGGAGTGTGAAGTGTCGGGTACAGGCATTGGAAGTAGTGTTGACGCAGGAGTGCCACCCTGTGACATACTTTATTCATATGTTCTCGCTTTTAAGACTCGTTCTCGTCTGGCATACGAGAAAGAACACATGGCCTTAGTCATCGAAATTCAAAATTGACACCCCCTATCGAAGGAAGGTAATTTCAGTTACAATCTTGCACTACCACCAAGTCCAAAAGATCTCCCGCCAACACAACGGCTTTGGGTGGCCAGATTGTTAGGGTACAACTTCAATGTCGAGTTCCACTCGGGCAAGAGCAATCTAGTAGCAATGCCCTCTCTTACCAAATGGGGCCACCAAAGCTAACGACATTCTCACGGATGATATGGGAAGAGGCAAGTAGGATTCATTAGGAAGTCCTCAAAGATCCTCACTTACAGGCAATTGTGGAGGACCTTCGAATAGACTCTGCATCTTGTGCATTGCTCACGCTATAAGGTGACATATTCTACTACTAGGATTGTCTCGTATTGTCGGTCTCTTCCACATATAATCACAAGCATCTAGTGTATTTTCATGTTGCACCACAGTCGGTCATGTCGGTGCCTTCACCTATTGCTGCATCAGTATATTAGCGCGGGATGTTATGGACAGTGGAGCAATTTATGTCATCATCACTAGTTTGCCAATGCGTGAAGTATGAAATGATTTTCTAGGGAGGACTACTTTAGCCGCTCCCAATTATGTACCTCGTCTGGAACAATGTTCATTGACTTCATTACACGACTACCTAAATTGCAAGGCCATAACAACATCTGAGTGGTCTTTAATAGACTCTCCAAATATAGGTAATTCATTCATCTATGTTAACCCTTCACATGAAAATCAGTTGTTGAGGCCTTCATACGAAGAGCCGTGTATTTATATAAATTCCCACAATCCATCACCACAACCCATTTCTGAGAGCAACTTTTGGGAACGCTTTGTTTAAATTACAAGTGACCAACTTCGGATGAGTACGACATAGATGTATGATCGGGTAGGAGGTGTTGAACTGTTGTTTGGATATCTAGCATTGTTCCCTTTTTGAAGCAACCAGGACAATGAGAGAAGTGGTTTTGTTTGGCGCATTACTCCTACAACACTTCCTTTCACATAGCAACATGTATTATGTCATTCCTAGTTGTGTATGCTCATCCTCCTTCGACTATGCTGCAACATCTTCTGGGAGAGTGCAAGGTGGAATACCTTGAAGTAAGACTCCAGCACCGCGATGAGATACTGTGGGCCTGTGGCAGTATGCACTATAATCTCCATTGTGCACAGTAGAGGATGACACATCAAGACAAACATCAACGGCAATTCGTACGTCTTGAGGTGAGTAATTCTTGTGAAGCGAAGGCCGCAAAGACAAACATATGTTGCTTCTTATTGGCACTCAAGCTGACAGCAAGATTTTATGGGCCATTCTGGAAAAAGACACAAGTGAGATAGGTAGGTGGACTATAGTCTCTGTCTACCTTCCACAACATTCATATACTGTTTTATGGGTCAACCGGGAGGATTTTCGTCGTCAACTTGTGTCATACTTCCTTGAGGCCAAAAACAATTTCACAGATATGCGACATTATTATAAAGGAGCAAAACCAAGAGACGGTGATACCCACATGGGCGCGGAGGGCTACACGAAGCTCACTAAAGCCACAAGTAATCATTTATTTTTATTAATCACATGTTATTCTAATTTTATTGACATTATTTTGTAAGCTCCTATATAATTAGAGAACTCATGGATGCAACCTTAGGTCATTAAAATTAGGGTGAGATCCTAGGCTACCCTGTCCTCCCCAATACATGGATACTCACACTAGCTGGTGCTATGGATTACACGCCTCACCCCTCTAACAAAGATCAAACAAGTATACCAAAATCACACAAAAATAAATTCCAAAGAATTTTGCAAAAGCATTACGTACAGGAATGAATAGAACCCATAATGGCATAATCATAAATACAACAGACGCGTAAATATTAAAAGACTATGACAATAAGACTACGAGTCGACTCGATAATAACGACACATCTTGTACATAAAGACTCGACTTGAAAACATAAAAAGCCTAATAATATAACTACTAGATAGTTGACGTTGAGGGCCTCTATTATGCCCATATCAATAACTGACGACATTGGCCTCTATCAGGACTCTACCATCTTATCATCCCATGAAATCGAGCTTATCCCCAAGCTCGAACCCCAGCAGGAGGTCGGGGTAACGATGGACGGCGGGAAGAATGTGTCCGGCAGGGAGGCGGCGCGAGGCAGCAACGACAAGGTGTTCGAAGGGACAGGCAGACCAGGGATCGATAAAGCAAAGGCCGGCAGAAGATGGGGCGGTTTGGGAGGGGTGACGACCACTGTGGAGAGAGATGATACATCAATTCCCAGCAGCGGCGACAATTGGCACGAGCTAGTTGGGTAGGCGGGGCAAGAAAGGGCGGTATGGTGATGGCGGTCCGGACTGAGGTCGGTCGAATCAAAAGTGGCGACCGGAGAATCGGTGGTGATGCATCAAAAAAAAAGGCAATGAGTTGACGACCGCGGGGATTAATGGTGATGATGTTGGCAATATAGGGTTGCGGAAGCCACTGAAGGTGAAGGAGGGTTGATGGCCATCACAAAGCGCATGGAAATGTTGGTGGGCGACAGTGGTGGCAATTTCCTAAAGAGAATCGGAGGAATCGGCGGCAACGGCAACAAAGTTGTCGTCCCTGACACATTGCAGATGTCGGCAATGAGCTATGCTGAGTCGACTTGGAGGGACTCCCTCAGCAAAGGGAAGAAAACCGTCTCGTTGGCATATATTTCCCGATCCATTCCAATTAATCAATTAACTAAGAAAATTAAGTAATCAAATCAATTATGTCTGTTGTTTGTTAGCAGGAGATATCCCATTGTTGATTAAGAGATTAATCAATCTAAGAAATAATTCCCCCGCCCCAATTAAAAAGGCTACGGCGGCTCTGGAGAGCGGATGGGTCCTTGTCGAGCGTGCGACTCGATGTAAGCAGAAGGTGGGTTACATGAAACTGCTGAAGACGGTGGGTTGCGCAAAAACTGTGGGATTGGATGCATAGTGCGGGAAACCGTGGGAAGAATGGTGCTCAGGGATGCCTTTGATGACGATGCTCTGGACGAGGAGGGCGAGGTGCGTCTGTTGTTGGATGTAGGATAGACGTGGTTCTGAACAGATGATCGTGGGAGGCTACGGGATGGCGAAGAAGAACCAACGAGACGTGGTGGTTCCAGCTGATGAGGAAGGTGGCGACGAGCGAACTCCTCGGCGAGTCAGACCACATAGAACATCGAGTATATCGACGATATGGACGATCGGAGGAAGGCATCGATTGGAGGGTGGTTTCGTGCGAGCGAGGATGCTTGGCCAAAGGGGAAACCCTAGCTAGAAGGAGACATTCGAGCTTCAGGGGAACTATGAAAATGTTGTCGATGCTTGGGATGGGCTTGTGGGAGACTTTGACAGAACGGGAAGTGTTGGCATGCGTCGGCGGAAAAGGATCGAGAGTCTTTGATACCAAGTTTTTATGGGCCTCCTTCGAGAGCTACATCGGAGGAGTAGGCAGCGGTGAGATACAAGGGGCTAACCCTAGAATAAGGGAGGAGTTGAGAAGAGGAACTAGGGAAAGAGAGAGAGAAGCTTGAGAGAGAAGAGAAACTTTTGTTTAATTGTTGCATAACTACAACGACCACATGGGTTCCCTTAAATAGAACCTCTAATGGCATAATCGTAAATACAACAACACACGCAAATATTAAAATACTATGACGCTAAGGCTATGATTCAACTCGTTAATAACGACTCGTCTCAAGACATAAAGACTCGACTCGATAACATAAACAAACCTAATAATATAATTACTAGATAACTGACATCGTGAGCCTCTATTAGTATTAGGCCCCTCCCTATAAATAACTGGCATCATGGGCAACTTTCAAGCGCAAACTCTACATCCACAAATCGGTCTGAATGGATTATTAATTATGGTGCAACTGAATACATGAGAAGAGCATCCTGAGGTTTTACCTCATACACACCCCTTTCTGATAATGATAAAATTATCACTGTTAATGGTTCTATTTCTTCCATTACTAGTAAAGGGAACATATTGTGTTCTCTTTCATCTGTTTTACATTTTCCTTTTTTCCATAAATTTATTGTCAATTAATCGCTTATCAAATTTCTTAATTGCCCTATAATATCTTTTCCGAATGGTTATTTTTCTTAAGAATCTGACAATGAAGCAATGTACTGGCAGTGGTAGGAATTGTGGGAGACTGTATATCTTGGACCAAAAAAAAATTCATGCTCTCTCCAATACCGGTGTTTCCTTATCAACAGATGTTCAAAGATGGCATCAATGTCTTGGGCATCCCTCTCTCTCTCTCTCTCTCTCTCTTATATTTAAAAAATATTTTTTATATGTTGTTTACTGTGTGACGATCCAAATTTTGCGCAACGAAATAATTTTAATTTTTATTCCCCGATGATGAAAACGCAAGGCAGTAAGATTTTATGTGCTGAATTTTGTCGAGTTTTATTTATTTATTGTCATTATTTGATTTCTATATCTTAGTGGGGGTGCCAATAGACAAGTACTTTTGATTATAAGTTATGTTGTATCAATTGTGGGCTGCTATTAGCAAATATGAGCTAATTTGGGTGTGGATAATATGGTGACTGGTTGATTAGTGAGCTGGCAGCATTTCTTGACATGTGGAATTAAGTAATGGATTTGGTTTGACACTTGGCCAAGTCATGTGTTAGCTGGTGGTTTTATTGAGGTTAAATGATGACACCTATTTCATTGATAGCTTTCTATTAAGGATTTTGTTGGCCGTCTCTGTATTTTTTTGTGTCGCTGGCCGTTTACTGTGCGAATACTAAAATGATCCTGAGCCTTTTGTGTGTGTTCTCCCGCACCCGTCTCTGCGCTATTTTCTGCGCTGAATTCCGGTCGCTGCTCCCCGGCTTCTTCTACCCGTGCTCTGATTCTCCTCCTGACTGCTGTTCCTCTTCCCTCTCCTCTTAGTAGTTGTTGCTATTTGCTGCTCTGTGTCGTCGATTCTGTTGCTGCTCTGTTGTCGTCAATCCTCTACCGCAGATTTAGGGCAATTTTTTGCCGCAGAATTGAGTCGTAGATCCTTGTCTTCTCAGCTTTTCTACCTTCCTTCAGTGTTCCTCCGAAGATTTAAGAAGGATTTCGCACATACTTCTGCGTGTCCGAGAGGATCAACTGTGCAACGTTTTCTTCCTCCCTCTTCTGTTGTAAGGATATTTTTCTTCTCCTTATTTTCTTCTGTTTGTTACCTTGCAGGTTTGGAAGTATAATTAGTGCTATTAGTCGGCTATTGCACTTTTTTGTGGTTGAATTCGCTATTTGATTGCTGATTTTCGGTTTCTAGACTGTTTTGCGGGCTGATTGTGCTATTTTTGCAGGCTAATTATGTTGTTTTTGGGGGTTGGTTAAGCAGTATTGTTTCGTTGCAATTTTGGGTTGTTTTTGTGTTGCTGGACAGCCCTTTTGGAGGCTGATTTTGTATTGGTCGCCTTGTTTAGGAGCTGATTTTGTGCTGTTTGGAGGCTGATTTTGTGTTGTTTGGAGGCTGATTTTGTGAATGACAGTCTTGTTCGAGAGCTCAGTTCGTGTTGGACAGCAAGTATAAATATTTTTGGTCGTTTATTTGAGTTAGCTTTCGTAATTTTGACGGATTTTGTTTGCCTACACATTTTTCCCTAAAACCGTTGACACCCTTAATAAAAAGTCTAAATCCTTTTAAAACATCAACGCTATGGATATTAAGTGATGCAACCCAATTAAAGTACGTACTATTTCAGTGGTTTCCGAGACCGAGAAACGAGAGGATGCCGTCTCAAGATAAGTGTGACGATAATGCAGAGAAGGATACGGGTAAAGAGAAGGCGTTGGTGAGTTTCTTATTTCTTGAATTATGTTTATTTTAAGTACTTTTAATATTTCATGTTTTAATTGTTGAAAGATAACACAGCATGTGCATATGAGTTTAACTCAATGATATATCGCTATGAAATATATGTGGGCAAGAGAAGAAATGAAAGCGATACAAAATTTGAGGGGAAGTTTTATTTTAAAACACTTGTTTTCAAGGAAGTTATGATAAGATAAGAATAATATAAAAACTATGCATAAGGAAATGTTAAGAATTGAATATTATTATGTATAGGTTATGATGCAAGACAACGCGTAAGGGTTTCGCGTATGTCGGCTATTTCAAGGGAACCCTAAATGCATGCGATGCTTAATGAATTTCTTGAAGATTTTGAGCGGGCGTTGCGCAAAATATATGAAATCAAACAACTTGAATCTTGTAAAGCATAAAAATAACTATTTTGTTTAAAATGAATTTTCTTAATAAAATGGTTCAATTTTAAATCCGAGGAAGAATGTTCTCAACTTTCGTTCTGTTCCCCTTGTCGAAGCAAAACGAAAATCGTGAACTCCAAATACGTTTTCATTTGGAATTTTCGACGTAGCGTTCCCTGATAAAATTCGGGCGAAAACCCAACAATGAGTCTAGTTATCCTAAGAGAAAACGTAGACACGCAAAGGAGGAGAAAGAATCAAGTTACCCAAGGAAAGAGACGTCTTTACGTATTCGAAGTCGATGACGATCCCGCAATGAACTCTTCATCATCTTCGAACTCCCGCTCTGAGGTCGGCCGCTACCGCACACGGGCTCCGTGGAGATAAGTCGCTCACTCTCACACTTGAGTGGCTCCTCGAAATCTTTAAACACTCACAAAATAAAACTAAGTCACTGTTTATCTTTCTCTAAGAAAACAACAGCACACCTACCTAACAGGAAATCCACAGTAATTCCTTACACGGGAACAACAAGCTCACAATTCATTCATCAATTCACTAAGTGGAGCAGACTTTCATGGGGTCGACTCCACACATCCTGTATTAGAATATCAGACAGAGTGGGGTGAAGTTTCCTTGCTTTGAGAAGTGGAATACTCTAGCTGACCCTTAGTGACTACCATCATGTTCATAATTTGGAATACTAGGAGGATCTCTAGGTGTGATGTAATCTTGACGAGAGTGACATCTATAGGTATCTTGAGGGTCATCATGATGATCATCCATAACATAATCATGACGTGCTCGTGGGTGGTCGTGAGTCCTACGAATGTGTGGTGGTGGTCGCACATATAGACTCAGATTCCTCATACAGAGGAGACTTGTAGTATCGATAGCTGGAGTGAAACTGAACATATCCTCATAATATGGTGGTCGAAGGACCAATAGGATCCACTCGAGTGCGAGAATAAAAACGACGAAAATCATCATACTGATCGTCTCTAGCATAATGAGAACATACCGGTGAAGCAACACGATCTATGGAAGTGATGTACTGTGATGGAGGATAGTCATCAAAGTATCGTAAAGATCTCCTTGATGAGGCTCTATATGAGTGGGTGTAAGTGGATTCATAATCCTCAAATAGAGGATTCCTCCTAAGTGTAGACCTTCTTAAGTAGTGGTGAGGGGTTTCGTAATAACGTAGACGGACAGAATGCTCATCTCGAATTGGAGGTGACATTGAAACTCGAAGGGGTACTTCTAAACTATTCACTCTAACACTAAGGTTTTCAAACACTTCCCGCACTTTGTGTATACCTTTGGCTAACGCCGCCAAATGGTGGGTGAAAGGGTAAAAATCACGGGGGTGGTTCATTCCCTTCGTTTTCACGACTCC